>JAZHRO010000014.1:54055000-54737500 GCA_037157565.1 Thalassia testudinum
ACAAAATGATCTCTTGGCTCCAATTAGACATATAGGAGGCTCCACCGTGGTGTGAGGAACATGGTGGTGGCGGTAATTTGGTGAATGGTGGTTTGTGGAGGTCGAATAGTGTTGAAGTTGGTGGCAGATGATGGGTCTGTTTGGGGAGGCGTTCGAGTGGGCAAAAGTCTCCATAGTGTTCGGGCTTTTACTTAGTAGGAGGAGGGAAAGGTTATGGTGGTCATGGCATGATGTTTGGTGGCATGGAGCATGGTAGTGGCCTCGCTAGAGGTGTGGCCGAAGGCGGAGAAGAAAGAGAGGGACAATTGGAGCTTGAGGTCGAAATGAAGTCCTAAGGGTCTAAAACTAACCAAGAGAAAAAGGGGAAGAGAGAGACCTACTCTATTGGTTGAAAGGGGGAGGAAGTCAGTGGTGGCTTTCCTCGCCGGCACTGTGGACGATGAAGTCTTCGGTGATGAGAAGTAGCGACGACGAAGGGGTTGGGAGCTCCTGCTTGTTCCGACGAGGAGAAGAAGAATATGAGGAAGGAATTGGGCCACCCAATTTAGTCGTTGGGTGGCTAGACGTCAAAGAAGAAGAGGGTCATCAGAGCCATTGGAGAACATGGTTGGAGAGGAGGAAGAAGGGAATCCAGCCTAGAATCAACTCTAGAATTTGTGGAAATGTCCCAGGGTTTATATAAAACCTATTCCTCACCTCAATGAACCAATTTAAGTAAGTTTAGACTTGCTTCTAGGTCAGTTTTGAATCTTGAGAAGCTCGAATCCGCTGGCAATGATGGCAACCTTGGTTGAGCTTGCAAGGTAGCTTAATGGAAAGGTCTTCTAATTGTCAGTCACACCAAGTTTGGTGGTATTTGACAAGGATTTGGATATCCAAATCCTCATTCAAACTTCACACAAGATAGGTTAGGAGTTGCTGCTTGCCATCTTTGGTCGGGGAAGAGGGTGATGGTGGCAGGGACTGGAATGCAAGGAAGACGAAGAAGCTAAAGGTTCGTTTGTAATGTAATTTAGAAACCTAGGGGTAAATGTGATAAATAGAGATTTTAAGGACTAAAATGCAAAACTAGGTCAAGATGGACTCTGATAACATCAAAATTTGGACCCAAGGAATCTAATAGTGAACTTGGGTTTGAGTTTTGACAATGTTTGACTGGGTAAATTGCATAGGAACATGAATCAAGGTAAATTCCAATCTAAATCTCTATTTTTGTTCAAAAATGGGTTTAGATGGTCAAAGGGAAGGTACCAAACCACTTAGAACAATTTTCAATGATTTTTAGGAGGTTTAGATTGAATTTATCTTGACCAGAACCCTTTCAATTTGTGTGTTGTTGATAATGAGGATATTTAGTGATATTTTAATCCTTGAAATGCGTGAAATCCTAATTTAGTCAATATGAGCCAACTTCTTGTTCTTTAAGTTCATTTAACCTTGAATTAACCCCTTGGTTAATTTTCATTAATAATGAGATGGTAAAATAGTAGAATTAACCCTATATCCTTATTTTCTTCTCAAATTAGTTCGATATAGAATTACGACCCTCAAACGATCATTAAGGAGCATTTAACACTTGATTTGGACTAATTTTAGTTATTTATGAAGAATGATGGTGTTACCATTGATGGTAACACCATCATTTACCATAACTAGCTTGAATTAGTCATAATCAAGAGACAAAAGCTCTTAAATGGTCACCTGAGGTCAGTAATTCCACTCAAATCCATTTTGAGAGGAAAATATAAAATAGGGTTAAATATGCAATTTTAACATCACATCATGAATCCAAAGTAACCACGGGGTCACCCATGGGTTAATTAGTGGTCAATTAAGTTTTATGGACTAAAAAAGTGGGTCAGCATTGACAGAAATAAGGCTTCATGCATTTTAAGAACCAAAACAATACACAAAACCCTAATTATCAAACCCGCTTCAATTGAAGAGGTTTTGGTTAGTATAAAATTTATTTAAACCTCTTAAAATTCATACAAAAATATTTTAAGAGGTTTGTCACCCTTGGTTTGACCATCTGAACCTATTTTGACTTGCAATAGAGTTTTAGACGGGATTTTGCCCTAATTTGGGCTTTTGTGCAAATTTTATAGTCAAACATGGTCAAAACTCAAATCCAAGTTCACCTTTAGATTCATTAGGTCCAAATTAGGTTAAGGCCAAAATTTGGGTCTAATCAGAGTCCATCTTAACCTAGTTTACAATTTAGTCCCTCAAACCTCTGTTTCCTAAACTCAGAACCCTAGCTTTTGAAATTCCTTGCAAATAGGGCCCTAATTTCCCGTTTTCTTCATGTTTTAGTCTCTACCACAATTGATGAGTCAACCGACCTAAACACCTACTTTGATCAACTAAAACCCTCAACAAATCAACACCAAATCCAACCAAATTTGGTGGGATTGGTGTTCTTATTATAGGGTACCAATTGAGCAAGATCTTGGCTCCTAATTTGCTGTGTAGAGCCCCAGCGAACCCACGAAAATTGTGGTGTTTCTTGTTCCCAAATCTCAACTCAATTAAGCTTCTTTCTTCATTTAGAGCTCATTCTTGATCTCTATAAAATCTTTTGAAGGTTTCAGCATACTCCCTAGTCTAGTTTGGCCACAAAATTCTTCTTCCATCTCTCCCTCTAGCTACCTCTGTTGTGACTTCGGTGAGCTCCTCAATCCTCCTTCATCACCCCCTGTCACATACAATAGGCAGAGGGAACTTCTTTCCCAACCTCTTCAACTCCTCACCGGTCAAAGCAGGAGCTGCCTAGCCCCTTCCTCGTCTCCGTCTCTCCCACCTGAGGACTTCACCCCCTCCACGTCTGACCATCACACTAGCGTGGATTTCCTCCTCCTTTTGACCAATTAGCTAGGTTTCCATCTTACCCTCCCCTCTTAGGTTAGTGTTAGGCCCCTTAGACCTAGTTTAAACCTTAAGCTCACCTTCTCACATTATTTCTTCTTTGGTTCCAACCAAGCCTCTGGCGAGGTTGGGCCAATGCTCCACACCACTATACAACTCGCTGCCACCATTATAATCTCCGCCTCGACTCCACAACCAAAAGTCCAAAGCTTATTGGGCGTTTCATTCACTCCACACCCCCGTCAAACAACCCACACCTCCACCATCATCTCCGCCTTTGCTCAAGCTCAACACACCTCGACACACCTTGCAAACACCACCACTGTGTTCCTTAGGACACAACGAATATCCTAAATGCTTTAATTGGGGTGTTTAGCCCATATTTTATGCTTTAGGCATTTGCCGTCGTCGTTGCCAACACCGTCAATTCTCTGCCACCCTTCATCATCAATCGGCCATCATCTGCACAGCCACCACTTCGAGAAGCTGCGGAATCCACTCACGAAGATATCTAGGCTTTCAATTGGCCAAGATAGCAACAATGACAACATCAATTGATAGAGAAGCTTCATCCAAAGCTATTGAAGAAGAGTAGACGAGTTTTGCACCACATCGTGGATGCTAAAACCAGAAGAGGTGCATAAATAGAATTCCTCCTATAGCCTCTGTGCCCATGACATGGGGGTCGGGTCCCCTCTCTTGTTGCGTACACCTCACTTACCTCCACGTCGGTAGGTCTGGTCCCATGTTCACGACCCGATTACCCAACTATCCTCTGGAAGGTTTTGAATAGAGTAAAAGAAGAAAAATCTGAGGGTGGGGGGAGTTTTTACTTTGGGATTTGTGCCTTATGTCTCGAGATGTGTGCCTGTTTACACCTAATACTTAGTGTCTCTGAGGCCTTTATTCTATGCTTGGCACCCTTGTGCCTATTCTGAGGCTTCGTGATATTTAAGCTACCTAGAGGTTATGGCCGATGCCTGATTTGGCATTGTTGAAATATTTGAGGTTGAATATGACAATTGGCTGATGTGGATATTTGAATAAGTGGTTCTAATGACTGTTGGAAAATTTGAGTGGCTGATTTCCTTGGGATACGTGCCTAATTGTGGGATATAATTGGTAATTCAAATATCCATTTTTAGGTCTAATTATTCTTTTTATTCCATTGGTTTTTTAAAATAATTTGGCTCATTATTGAATTATGGGTTATTATTCATTGTATGCCTTCATTGTTAATTATTGTGCTCATTATCTATTAATTGTGATTAGTGATTAGCGTGTTTTCGTGAGGGAAAAGTTAAGATTTTGGAGAAACCTCATCGCCGTAGTCGCAAAACTCACTATCAAATAACATGTACTGAAACTCGAAAGGGAGTCCCAGGTCAAACACGGGGAGGCGACGTTTGTTTCTTAAAATCCGCATTTCAATTTATTTCTTTTTGGTGTTTTTAGGTTTTGTTGTTTTTTTGGTATTTTAGGAGAATGATAAAATCACTTGTTAGAAAAATAATAGAGAGGTGAACCACAATTTGATCGCTTGAAGTGAAATAATGTTTATTACAATAACAATAAGCTAAACAAACTAAAGAGATAAGGGTGAGAGGAAATCTCCCAAAGTGGATGTTTGGCGAGACGACGGTGCTTGGCGGCAGCTTGGACGAAAGAGGAGAGATGCTGGATGACTGGTCGATCTTTCGCTTTAAATCGTTTGTAGTTCAATATGGTGGAAAAATCGACTAGTCAATATTTAACAAGAAATAACCACTCGCAGAGGAGCTGGTCGTATCCACAGGGGGGCAATAACGTATTAAAATTTGCGCCACTTAAAAATGTTTGTTCGTAGTCAATTTGGACAAGAACCAAGCCAAGATTGCCTTTAGATTAAGGTTTAAGCAAGAAACAATGCTGAAATGGAAATTATGAGAAACTATAGGATATTTTCCGCAATGCAGAGTCAATAAAATATGATTAAAATGTGGCAATGGTAGAAAATGTAAATTTTAATTGATGGTTTACTATAGCAAAATAGGGGAATTTTTCCCCATTGTCTTGCGCAACGAGGAGCCGATGGCCGGGCGCGGGAAGCTCGGAGGAGGTCCCTTGGACCAAGAGCTTCGAATCGGTGGTGGCGGCGAGTCGCACGACGGCCGGAGGTGGCTGGACGAGCTTCGGCGGAGGTATTGCAGCCGGTGAGCTTGCGCGGCCTGTTGGCGTGAGATATGCCGCACGCTGCTGCTGGTAGCTCTGCAGGCGCGGGGGTGGGAGCTGCAGGCGCGGGCGTGGCTACTGCTTGTGGCAGGTGCGCGGGCGAAGGGATCTGCAGGCATGGTGAGCGCTGATCTGCAGGCACAGGGAAGAGCGGTTGGCGTTCTACAGCTATGTGCTGATCTGCAGGCGCGGGGGTGGGAGCGGGTGAAGTTCTACAGGCGCGGTTGGACGAGTCTGTAGGCACGGGAGAATGGTTGCACGGGTCTGCGGGCGAGTAGAGAGCGCTGCAGCCGGTGAGCGCGTGGAGATGGGCGCGGTTGAGGAGGGCGTACGTTGTTGGAGGGTGCAGGCGCGGTTGAGCAGAAGGTTGATGGGCGCGGGTTGAGCTGAAGGTTCTGCAGGTGCGGGAGAGGGTCTGCAGGCGACTTCAGACGTGTGCGGTGGAAGTGAGTAGGTAACTTCAGACGTCCGGGAAATTTCCCGGACGTCTTAAGTTACTGAAAGGGTGGCTGACAGTTGTTGCGGTGGTGGTGGTTGGCGACGGCGAGGGTGGTTGGCGACGACGGCGAGGGAGATGCCCGCTAAGGTGCTCATAGTGTTTCGGATGAGCTCCGGATGGCGGTGTGGCCTGTCACACCACACACCCACGGTGGTGGAGACTCGCCGCCACAGTAGAGGTCGACGGTAAGCAGTGGAAGAGAGAAGTTTTCTCTGCACAGTGGTGGGTCGGTGGCGGAGGCCTGCCTCGCTCAGCGTCCTCTCTCCTCCTTTTGTAGTGGCCTACACAAATTTGAATGGAGAGGCGGGAGCAGATCCACCTTCTCCGCCGATCCATGAATGCGCTTTTAGAGAGGCCGGAGGCGTTGCAGCAGCAGTCGAGCCGTTGCTGAGAAGAAGAAGAATAAAGAATATTAATAAAATATTATGGTTATTTATATACAAACCCTCAAGTTTTATGTTAACTAAAATAATGTACTTAATTAGTTAACTAATTAGATGAATGGCATTCTAAGCTAATTCTAAATACACTTAAAATATGAATGCAATGCATGGATTATGTAATTAAATTAAAAATATGAATTAATCTATTTACATCCTAATTTATGCTAAATAAATGTTAGAATTATCCTAATGTTTAGGCATTTAAATACTTAAATAGCCCACAACTATGGGCTAATCAAATACCCCCATGCCTAGTTTTTGCTAGTCCCTAGCAAAATTAAGCGAAACCTAGCACTCTAAGTAGACTAGTCAACTCACTTAGTCTTCCTTCAAAAGCATATTAAGTTCAGGCTCTAGACCCAAGGTTCCTAAGTAGTTGCTAAGTTACAGACTAGGTTGGCTAAAGATGAGTTGCAGGCACAAGTTTCCCTGATTTCTGACTCTACCCTAAAGTTTAATGATCCCTGAGATTAAAGCATCCGTGCTTGTGTATTGGTCTGAGTTATTTGAGTTAAAGGTTTTTTTTTTTTATATATATATATATACTTTTTTCTTTTGTTTGATTCTTCTAAGTCTAACCTCAGATCAGCTATCAACACGGTCTGTGTCGGATTCATTGTCCCCATTACCATACCTCGAAGGGTGCCTGGCTTTCGATGCTTCGAGATAGCACCGCCCATAACGACCCCAAGAACTCCTGGCAATCGACACTTCGATATAGTATCGCCCATGAATTTCTTAAGCGAATTCAGGCCTATGGCAATCGGCACTTCGAGATAGGGCCACCCGTGGTACCTGAACCGCGCAATGCACTTACATGCCCCCAGTAGGATGGATATCCTAAGAGACAAGTGTCGAGGAGGTAATATGTTATCATCGCATCCTCAAGGTGAGTATATACTCCACCTCTCCTGCGGCGGGAACTCTTCCAATCAAAATGTGTTTTCAAGCCTCTCTTAAGTCAAAATTAAGAGAACCAAATCTCTTTTCAGAAAGACGAAAATTAAGTTGATTACCAGACCAAGTGTGTGAAATTTGGATGCTTGGGTTACAAGGACCCGTAAACCAAAAAGTAGAATAAGACTCCAGGTACTACCCTACCTTTTAACTCAAACCCTAGCTTCCCTTCCTCAACCTCTTGAGGAATGGTCCGCAACTTAACTCCTACTTAAGTTTTTAAGTCCACAAAGGACCCTAAAGGTCTAAAGCTAGTAACTCATTTAGCTTCTAAAGTTTGACCCTAGAATTAACTTAGTCTACCCTAGAGTTCTGATTTGCTTAAGACTGCAAGATCTAGCCAGTTAAGCTCAAAACCTTTTTTTTTATTTATATATATATATATATTTTGTTTTTTTTTATCTCTTTTTTTTCTCTTTTTTCTTTTTTTTTTTTTTTTAAATGCATTCTATAAACAAAATGCCTCAGGTCCTCTCCCCCATGCCTGGTTCAAGCAATGTCCTCACTGAAAATCAAAAATAGCTAAAGGAAGATATTACCTGAGGCGGAGAATGGTAGGAGCTAAGGCTCCTCAAGAGTGACTTCGTCAACTAGATGGCCATCTAAAGTTATGTACGGTTTTAACTGTTGACCGTTGATAATAAAGGGAGTTGCTGAAGAGGAAGGATTTTTCATCTCCACAGCTCCATGGGGGAATACTTTGGTGATTATGTAAGGCCCATCCCAACGAGATTTTAATTTCCCAGGAAAAAGCTTAAGTCTAGAATTGAAAAGCCAGACTTGTTGGTTGGGTTCAAAGGTCTTTAGAAGAATAAACTTGTCATGCAAGACCTTAGTTCTTTCTTTATAAGCTTGAGAGGTGTCATAAGCATCATTCCTCAGCTCCTCAAGCTCACTTAATTCTAGAAATCGTGCCTTACCTGCCTTCTCTAAATCCATGTTAACACTTCGAATAGCCCAAAGTGCTTTATGTTCCAACTCAACAGGTAAATGGCACGCTTTACCATACACAATCCGAAAGGGAGAAGTACCCAAAGGGGTCTTATAGGCCGTTCGATAAGCCCACAAAGCATCATCGAGCTTTTGGGACCAATCTTTCCTATCAGGTCTAATGGTCTTTTCCAAAATATTTTTTATCTCCCTATTTGATACTTCAACCTGGCCACTTGTCTGAGGGTGGTAAGGGGTAGCAACCTTGTGAGTCACTCCCAAACTCTTAATTAACCGATTGAAGTGATGGTTTCGAAAATGAGGTCCCCCATCACTTATAATAGTCTTGGGGCAGCCGAAACGGGATATGATATTGGCCTTCACAAATTTCAAAACCACAGAGTGGTCATTTGTGCGCGTAGGAATGGCCTCTATCCATTTAGAGACATAATCAACTGCCACCAAGATATATTCAAAACCATGGGACGACGGGAAGGGGCCCATAAAGTCAATTCCCCACACATCAAAAATTTCAACAGATTGAATAGGATGTTGAGGCATTTCATTCTTCTTCCCAATCATTCCAGTCCATTGACATCTAATACAGGCCTTAACAAAATTATGAGAATCCTTAAATAAGGAAGGCCACCAAAAACCGGACTGGAGAACCTTAAAAGCAATTTTCTTAGCACCAAAGTGTCCTCCACAATGAAGTTCATGGCAAAATGTCAGCACACTTTGCTGTTCCTCTTCAGGCACACAACGTCTCAATACTTGGTCTTGTCCAATTCTAAATAATTCTGGCTCTTCCCAATGAAAATATCTCGCTTGAGAAATGAATCTCTTTCTTTTCTACTTATCCCAAGAGCCAGGAGTTTGTCCAGTGACCAAATAATTTACAATGTCTGCATACCAAGGTAAAGTTGGTGTTACCGCCATCAGAGTTTCATCGGGAAATGTCTCGCGAATGTCTTCAGAAATAGAGTCATTAAGAGGAAGGCGAGACAGGTGGTTAACCACAACATTTTCTACTCCTTTCTTTTCACATATTTCCAAGTCAAATTCTTGAAGGAGTAAGATCCACCTAATCAGACGTGGCATAGAATCTTTCTTAGCAATGAGATGTTTCACTGCTGCATGATTAGTAAAAATAACCACCTTAGACCCAAGTAAATAAGACCTAAACTTCTCCAGAGCAAAAACTACAGCAAGTAATTCTTTTTCATTGACAGTGTAGTTTTGCTGAGGTTCAGTTAAAGTCTTGCTTGCATAATGCAGCACATGAGGTCTTCCCTCAACCCTTTGTCCAAGGACTGCTCCCACTGCATAATCCGAAGCATCACACATAAGCTCAAAGGGGAGTGTCCAATCAGGAGCTTGGAGAACAGGCGCAGAGATTAAAGCCTCCTTTAGAGTTTGAAAGGCCTCGGCACACTTTGAATCAAAACTGAAGGAAGATTCCTTCGCCAATAAGTCACAAAGTGGCCTAAAAATCTTACTAAAATTTTTAATAAAGCCCCTGTAAAAGCCAGCATGGACCAGAAAGGATCTAATCTGTTTGACATTCGTAGACAATGGAAGTTTGGAAATAGAATCAATCTTGGCTTTATCTACTTCCAAACCTTGCTCGGATACAACATGCCCAAGTACAATTCCTTTCTGTACCATGAAGTGACTTTTCTCCCAGCTGAGGACTAAACCAGTCTCCTTACATCGTTTCAACACATTCTCCAGGTGCAGGAGACACTGGTCGAAAGACGAGCCATAAATAGAGAAGTCATCCATAAATACTTCGACACACTCGTCAATCATGTCCGAAAAGATAGACATCATACACCACTGGAAAGTTGCAGGGGCATTACATAATCCAAACGGCATACGCCTGAATGCAAAAGTACCGTAAGGACTCGTGAATGTCGTCTTTTCCTAGTCATCAGGAAAGACTGCCACCTGATTGTACCCAGAATATCCATCGAGAAAGCAATAATACTTATTCCCTACCAATTTTTCGAGAATTTGATCAATAAAAGGCAAAGGAAAGTGATCCTTCTGGGTAGCGGTGTTCAGCTTGCGGTAATCAATATAGACCCTCCATCCAGTTGAGGGTCTAGTGACAACTTGTTCACCTTGGTCGTTGAGTTCCACCGTAAAGCCTGCCTTCTTTGGCACCACATGAATGGGACTGACCCATTTACTATCAGCAATGGGATATATGATCCCAGCGTCCAACCACTTCAGGATTTCCTTTTTTACAACCTCCCTCATATTAGGGTTCAGACGTCTCTGCATGTCCCTAAAAGGCTTGATGGAATCATCAGTATAAATGTGGTGCATGCAGAGTGTAGAGTCTATACCCTTAATGTCAGCAACGCTCCAAGCAATAGCTTCCTTGTGCCTAGACAGGCATTCAATCAAGGCTCCCTCCTGTGCCTCAGACAGCACAACCGAAATGATAACTGGGAGCGTATCATTGGCACCTAGGAAAACATACTTGAGAGTGTCAGGGAGGGGTTTCAACTCAAGGTTGGGGGCTTGTATGGTTGAGGGTTTCATAATAGATGTCCCCATGTCAGGTAGCAAATCTGCCTTCGGCGGAAATGATGGGGGAAGAGACTCAGCAGAAACTCCTAGCAATTCCTCTAGTTCTAGTATATCCCCTTCACATTCCTCCAAGAGATGGGAATGCTCATTTAGCATGACATGCTGAAGGGGGTCATCACATAACATTGCAGGAGTTGCCTCTTCAATCAGGTCATCTATCACCTCAACTTGAGAACAATCCTCAAGTCCAGCTTGTTTGTAAGCATCAAACACATTAAGCCGGATTTTCCTATTCCCAAAGCCCATTTTCAATGCCCCAGTATTGCAATTAATTGAAGCATGGGAAGTTGCAAGGAAGGAGCGGCCCAAAATTGTGGAGGGTTTGGTTGGCTTGCTGGTAGGGTCAGTGTCCAAAACTAAGAAGTCAACAGGAAAGAAGAAATCCTCCACTCTTACGAGGACATCTTCCAAAATTCCCCATGGTGTCTTAAGTGATCGATCAGCAACTTGAAGGATTACAGGGCTAGGCTTCAGATTGCCTCCCCCAAGTTGTTCATACACGTAGCTCGGAAGGATGTTCACCCCCGCACCCAGATCAAGCAGAGCCTCATCAATTTGTAAGTCACCAATAACTACAGAGATATATGGGGCTCCTGGGTCCTTAAGCTTCGGGGGTGTGCCATGTTGAACAATTGAGCTAACAGAATCAGGCAGGACAACTTTAGATTGGACCTATTTTCTAGATTGCCGCTTTTTCGTGCACAAGTCCTTTAAGAAGCAGGCATAAGACGGAATCTGCCTGATAGCTTCAAGCAAAGGCAGGTTAATCTGCACTTGCTTGAAAGTTTCCATAATCTCATCCGTCTTATCTTTGGCTCCAGATGAGCCAGCAGAAGTCTGCCCAGAGGTGGATAAGCGCTCTGGAAATGGCACTCTCGATCTCTGGGTGGAAGGGTTGTCATGTCGAGTAAGGGGTGGAACGGGGGCAACTTCTTCCGGTGAGGTGATTTCAAGCGGAGAAGATTTGGGCAAATCTTCTTCGGTGGGGGTGAAAGTCGGGGTGGATGTTTTCTTAGGGGGTGAGACTATAGGAGCATCGGGTTTGGAAATTTCTTTCCCACTCCTCAGAATAGTCACCGCCTGAGCATGCTCCCTAAAGACAATCCCTTTTCCTTTAGGATTTTCCTCAGCAGCACTTGGAAACTTCCCAGTCTCCCTCTGTCTAACGGCCTCAACAAGGTGTCCAATTTGTGATTTCATCTCATGTATAGCCTTGTCATGAGATTGGATGATGGCACTTTGACTTTCTTGCATAGTTTTCAACATCGCCTTCAATTCATCCATCTCAGAGGTTTTAGGTTGGGCAAAGGTCTGAGGTTGGTTGATTTGATAGTTTTGAAAGGATTGCGGTTTGTAATTCCCTGAATTTGAGACATTTCCTTGTCTCCATGAAAAGTTTGGGTGGTTCCTCCATCCCTCATTATAAGTGTTGGAGAAAGGATCATTACGAGGTCTTGGACAGAACCCTTGAGCGGCATTCAAATCCGCTTGTACAAGCTCAGGGAATTGGGAGGCCAAGTGGCAATCCACAGTGGCGTGTGTATTGCCTTGACAAATTACGCATTCGGAAGCTTGGGATGTGGAGGTGTTAGGTGTGAATGAACTCGGGTTCGACATAAGCCTTTCCATGTTTTGATTCAGTAATTGAATTTGATAGGCTAAATTCTAGGTGTCCCTTGCTTCATTCGCCTCCAACTTTCTTTGCATGAGAGTGGGCTTTCTATCCATGTAGGCAGAATTCAAGTGAATAGAATTCTCACTCAAAGTATCAAATAAGTTCCAAGCTTCATCCTCAGTCTTAGATAGAAAGGTTCCTACACAGGCACCATCCACAGTTTGCCTATGCGAATCATTAAGTCCGGTGTAGAACCTTTCAACCAGTTGCCATTTAGGCACCTGGTGATGTGGGCAAAGTCTCAGCAAATCGTTAAAGCGCTCCGACGCATCATGGAAAGCTTCCCCATCCTTTTGAGCAAAACTCATGATTTCCCTCCTAAAGTGATTTCTTTTGCTCATGGGGAAGTACTTCTTCAAAAACTCCTTTTTCAGGACATCCCAAGTATTTATATTATCAAGGGTGTGATACCAATACTTGGCTTTGTCCTTTAGGGAGAAGGGAAAGAGGGTCCGCATTTGAGCGTCATCAGTAACACCCTGCAGCTTCACCGTGGAACAGACCTCGGTGAATTCCTCAATATGCCTGTAAGGGTCTTCCCTAGTAGTACCATAAAAGGAGGGTAGCAAGGATATGGTACTACTTTTGATCTCATATGGATTGTCCCCTCCAGGTCTACGTAGTGCTGGGCCAGCTTGGTTGGTTGGGATGAAATATTCCTTAAGGCTCCTTTGACTGGCCATTTCCACCCTTGGGAGGTCTTTTCTTAGGATTCTTTCCGGTTCAGGATCAAATACAAGTTGTATCCTAAGAGAACTCCTACCAAGCATGCACTACAAACACAATTCAAACGGACTTGTTTGGTCTTTACAGATTTAGGCTTTTGAATTTAATTCAAATTGTAGGTGACAAAACAAGTTGCCCAATCAATTACGCGCCTATTGTCAACCTTCGAAATGCCTAAAAAGACCTAGTTGGAACTTAGGTATTCTTCCCTAAATCTCAAATGGTCAAGTAAATCCAAAGACGGAAGATCGAGGGATGCAAGTAGGCCTAAGCCATCCTTTGAAGCTGTGCTTTCGCGGTGCTCCTCAACTACCCCCAAAAATCCGTGACAGGGTATCCCCCTCTTTAGATTTACAAAACCTTTGATTTCCAGTTCCGAACACTTCAGAATCCAACGATAGGAGGGCTCTTGTCCTAGTCGTTTCAAGACTTAGGAGTGTCTAAATGAGTGTTATGGTGCAACAGATATAAGTGTGCATTCACCGCAAAATGATTTTGAATTTTTAATCGCACACCACGTTTTACAATCAAGTCCTTGATTTTTAGATGTCCCTCCTTTAATTAGTCCTTTTTTTTTTTTTAATATATGTGACCACTTGTTATATCGCTTCAAGACAGACTTTGTGGTCTTTGCATTAAATCCTAAATGCAATGCGTGATAAAAAATATGATGTAAAGTAAGAGAATGCGTACCTTGCCTCCAGCGATCTTCGATGCAAAAATGCACGCAATGCAGAAAAGCAAATCTAGAGGCTGCTCATACAGACCTAAATGGTTCGTCCTAGGGCAGGCAACTCGTTCTTTTCCTTTTCTATTTTTTTTAGAACTACTTACGCACAAGCAAATAAAAGAAATAATAAAAAATAAACCTAAATCTAAAGAAAAGGGAACAGGCTCCCAAAAATTACCCAACACGGGTCCAAAACAAAATCGGGGAACAAACCCCTCAAAATATGCCCCAGAACAAGGGTTTCAAACTAACTGTAATGAAAAATTAAGTCTATAATCTTAATTCTATTCTAATTAAACTAATGACTAAATGGTGTCCGTCGCATCCTCGTCCTTCTCCTCCGTTTAAAAATGGCTCGTCCACTTCTCATCTGGCGACGTCAAGGGTTGCCTCTCACACTGGCTGATTCTTGCATAATTTTTCTCGCATAGAAAAGAAAATAATAGATGGTCAAATATCTGTGCAATTGACAAATAATCAAAATAAAATTAGGCAAAATTATTGCGTCTGTTGCCTCCCCGGCAACGGCGCCATTTGACTGGTCGATCTTTCGCTTTAAAGTCGTTTGTAGTTCAATGTGGTGGAAAAATCGACTAGTCAATATTTAACAAGAAATAACCACTCGCAGAGGAGCGGGTCGTATCCACAGGGGGGCAATAACGTATTAAAATTTGCGCCACTTAAAAATATTTGTTCGTAGTCAATTTGGACAAGAACCAAGCCAAGATTGCCTTTAGATTAAGGTTTAAGCAAGAAACAATGCTGAAATGGTAATTATGAGAAACTATAGGATATTTTCCGCAATGCAGAGTCAATAAAATATGATTAAAATGTGGTAATGGCAGAGAATGTAAATTTTAATTGATGGTTTACTGTAGCAAAACAGGGGAATTTTTCCCCATTGTCTTGCGCGACGAGGAGCCGATGGCCGGGCGCGGGAAGCTCGGAGGAGGTCCCTTGGACTAAGAGCTTCGAATCGATGGTGGCGGCGAGTCGCGCGACGACCGGAGGTGGCCGGACGAGCTCCGGCGGAGGTGCTGCAGCCGGTGAGCTTGCGCGGCCTGTTGGCGTGAGATATGCCGCGTGCTGCTGTTGGCGGCTCTGCAGGCGCGGGGGTGGGAGCTGCAGGTGCTGGCGTGGCTGCTGCTGGTGGCGGGCGCGCGGGCGAAGGGATCTGCAGGCGTTGTGAACACTGATCTGCAGGCGCGGGGAAGAGCGGTTGGTGTTCTGCAGCTGTGTGCTGATCTGCAGGCGCGGGGGTGGGAGTAGGTGAAGTTCTGTAGGCGCGGTTGGACGAGTCTGCAGGCACGGGAGAATGGTTGCGCAGGTTTGCAGGCGAGTGGAGAGCGCTGCAGCCGGTGAGCGCGTGGAGATGGGCGCGGTTGAGGACGGCGTGCGTGGTTGTAGGGTGCAGGCGCAGTTGAGCTGAAGGTTGATGGGCGCGGGTTGAGCTGAAGGTTCTGTAGGCGCGGGAGAGGGTCTGCAGGTGACTTCAGACGTGTGCGGTGGAAGTGAGCGGGTAACTTCAGACGTTCGGGAAATTTCCCGGACGTCTTAAGTTACTGAAAGGGTGGCTGACGGTTGTTGCGGTGGTGGTGGTTGGCGACGACGGCGAGGGAGATGCATGCTAAGGTGCTCACAGTGATGCGGATGAGCTTCGGATGGCGGTGTGGGCTGTCACACCACACGCCCACGGTGGTGGAGACTCGCCGCCACAGTAGAGGACAACGGTATGGAGTGGAAGAGAGAAGTTTTCTCTTCACAGTGGTGGGTCAGTGGCGGAGGCCTGCCTCGCTCAGCATCCTCTCTCCTCCTTTTGTAGCGGCCTGCACAAATTTGAATGGAGAGGCGGGAGCAGATCCACCTTCTCCGCCGATCCATGAATGCGCTTTTAGTGAGGCCGGAGGCATTGCAGCGGCAGCCGAGCCGTTGCTGAGAAGAAGAAGAATAAAGAATATTATTAAAATATTATGATTATTTATATACAAACCCTCAAGTTTTATGTTAACTAAAACAATGTACTTAATTAGTTAACTAATTAGATGAATGGCATTCTAAGCTAATTCTAAATACACTTAAAATATGAATGCAATGCATGGATTATGTAATTAAATTAAAAATATGAATTAATCTATTTACATCCTAATTTATGCTAAATAAATGTTAGAATTATCCTAATGTTTAGGCATTTAAATACTTAAATAGCCCACAACTATGGGCTAATCAGTGGACATCGGGGCTGAGGCATATAGGACAAACCTGGGTAGAGGTAATTTTCACCAAGCTGGGAATGGGGATGAGGAGGTGGAGGTGAACATCTCCTGGAATGGAGGTGAGGGGACGGCTCTAGCGTTCCCTATGAAGGTGGTGAGTGGATGGTTGAGTATTTGGTGGAGGGATAGAACTCTAATAGGGAGCCTTTAGAGCTTGGGTATAGAGCTTTTGGGAGCTTGGTAGGCTTCTTAGATCTTTGAAGTAGGTGGGAGTAGCATAGGTAGAGATGAAGGCAAATAGAGAGGTGTAGGTGGGTTTATATAATGGTGGAGAAGGAACTTTCCACGCATGGACAATTAGTGACATCCACAATTGTTGCTAAAGATTTGCCCTAGCTGTCATTGAGGATCCGCACGGTGTTGTTGGTGTGTGCTATACGCTACCTTGTCATGCTCACGTGTTCTAGTAGTGTGTTGCGCTACTGCTGTCACTGTGCTGCATTGGTGCATCCTTCGCATGCGCATCGCGTTGCACTACTGCAACCTCACGGCCAATTGAAAAATTTAGGGGCTTCGTAGGTCTTGAACCCACTCCCCTCCTTTGGGAGTGAGTGCCTCAACCAATGCACCATGCTAGCGCATGTGTTGAGAAGAAATGTTGTGGGCCTGTGGTGGAGGAGGCTTCTTAGCCATTAGATTTTCATCCAACGGATGAGATCGCATGTTGGAAGGCCTTTGGAGGGACATCAAGCGACCTTAGGCGATCTGGATGGTGCCATGTGGCACCATCTAGACCGTCCACTTTCCTTACTTGCAGAGGATGCCATGGTGCTCAAATTGAGATGATTTCCACGCTGCTGGACTGTGATCGTTGTTCTAGATTCATCCGTATGGTCAGATTTTGCATTTAAAGCTTCGAAATGTCGCACCCTATTCTTTGGCCATGTAATTCATGAATTACTGTACAATTTATACACATCACACTAAATGCAATATGATGAATGTTATGTAGTATTTATACTATGTAATGCAATGTTAAGCTTAAGAACTATCATAAATAGGCATTTTATCATTAATACATGCGTGTTTATCATAACCTCATGCCTATCTTTTGCTTGTCCCAAGAAAAAGTAACCTAAATTCTATGTATGAGAATAGAATCAAGATTTGATCACTTAGGCAAGATTTGTTGATTACATTAGAAAATTTCACTAAGGACCTAATTACCAAAAGCTCAATAGTGCTTGGGTATCTGCCAAAATGTAGACCGCCTAAGCCCTCGCCTTATTTTGAGAAGGGAAGATACATTTTTTTTAATTTTTTTTTCCTTCATTTTTAATTTTTTGGAATATATGAAGTTGAGAGTTTTGGGATAACTTTTTACGGCTACCCGACCTGCCCAAGACTCGAAACTGACTCTAAGTGCTAAGAATCTTGTCGTGATAGTTGTGATAGACTCACTTGACAGCAATTAAAATGGACCTCAAGTTTCTACTCCCCTAGGTGACCTTAAAAGATATTCAGCCTAAAGGTGTATCTATCAGACCGGTAGCTTTCTCCCAACCTTTTATTTTTATGGGGTCAACACAAAAGCGAACCTATAGTATATCTCCCCGGTTTATTCTACTTCCTACTACTTCCCTATGCGTTTTGGGAATTATTTGTGCATTTTTTGTGAGCTGGGCTCTGGACAACCGGTTGATGAGATGTTACCACCGACCGCTTGCCAGCCATACTCATGCGGTGAAGTATGGCTTATTTTGTTTTATTATTTTTTTTTCTCCTTTTTCTTTCTCTATTTTTTTTTTTAATTAGGTGGCTTCCATAATCTTTGGTTTACTTAAAGGCAACAGGAAGAGAATGGTCATGTGGTTGGGCTCTGGACAACCAACTGATGAGCTGTTACCACTGACAACTTGCTAGCCATATCACCCTAGAAGGTTCATTAGCTACCCAATTTCCGTAAAAATCGCCGAAAAGTGAGTCAGTGCAAATAGTGTGTAGATGCTTAGACTTACAGGCCCCTCAAATCAAAGGGCAGATTGAGAAGTCGTGTACTTATCACCCCAGTTTATTAACCAAGTTAGAATAAAATTACTTAGCTAGGTCTCGAGACTAAGTCCACATTCAAGTGGACACCTGGGCTAATTAAGCCCAAAAACCTGAAGAGTCTTCGCGTTCAGGTCCTAAAGTATCATTTCCTAAAGTTCACAACTCCTAATGCCTAAGTTTTCTTCTCCTAATTCTAGTTTTTTTTAAATAACAGGAAATTATTGTTTTGGGCTGACAAAATGATTACAACACAAAGTATCCACCCCGCATGCCCAGCTAATGCAATGTTCTCATTGTAAAATAAAAGCATATAAGAGGGAAAAATAGGAAGAATATCACCTGAATTCCGTGAAACTTCGGGCAACTCCAAAACAGTCTATACATGTGTTGAGTTTAGCGCATTCAGCTAGGTGATGTCCAACCAATAGAGGTTAGGGCAAGGTGAGAGCAACCTTGTTCGAGAGTGGTTCAGGGAGCATGTGGTCAACAAAGGGTTTGAGACGTTGCCCATTGACCTTGAAGGAATTACCTATCTTTGGGTCAGATATTTCGATGACCCTGTTAGGAAATATCTACTCAATAATGAACAAGCCATTCCACTTAGACCTAAGCTTGCCAGGGAAGAGCTTAAGTCGAGAATCAAAAAGCCAGACCCTTTGGTTTAGCTTAAAGCTCTTACGGGAAATCATTTGGTCATGAAGAGCTTTGGTCCTTGCCTTATAGATTCTGGCATTCTCGTAGGCATCATTTCTAAGCTCCTCCAACTCAAATAGTTGGAGTTTCCTGGTCTTCCCGGCTAACTCTAGGTCAAGATTGCATTTCTTGATGGCCTAAAATGCTCGGTGTTCTAATTCTATGGGTAAGTGACATGCCTTACCAAGCACCAGATGGAACAGAGACATACCGATAGGAATTGTACGTCGTACAGTAAGCTCAAAGAGCATCATCTAGCTTTTGGATCTAATCTTCCTATCAGGCCTAACCATTTTTTCTAGAATGTTCTTGATCTCTCGATTGGAGACCTCGACCTATCCGTTTGTCTGCGGGTGGTAGGGTGTGGAAATCCGATGATTCACCCTGTATTTTGCCAGTAAATTCCTGAATTGGGCATAAGTGAAATGCATGCCACCATCACTAATAATGGCCTGAGGAATCCCGAACTGACTGAAGATATTTTTCTTCACAAAATCTATGACCACCTTGTGGTCATTGGTTCGGGTGGGAATTGCCTCAATCCATTTGGACATGTAATCCATAGCAACTTGAATACATTGGTGTCCAAATGAAGGAGGAAAGGGTCCCATGAAATCGATGCCCCAAATGTCAAAATATTCGACAGGAAGTATCGGGTTTAGGGGCATCATGTCTCTCTTGGCCATGTTCTCGAGTATCTAGCATCGGGTGCATGACCTTGAGAATTCCTGGGCATCCTTAAATAACGACGGCCAATAGAATCTGGATTGAAAAATTTTTCCGCCATCTTTTTCCCGAAAAAGTGTCCACCACACGCAGATGCATGGTAGAACTCAAGTATACTATGAAACTCATTTTCTGGGATGCATCGGGGAATAATCTGGTCGGTGCCAATGCAGTACAGCTCAGGATCATCCTAAAAATAATATTTGGTCTCAGACATAAGTCTATCCCGTTGTTGTTTGGTTCAATCCTGGGGTATTTGACCAACGACCAAATAATTAACGATATCCGCAAACTAGGGGGTTTGGATACTTGAGACTGTAAGGATAGTCTCATTCGGAAAGGTGTTTGAGATAGGGATATCCAGATGAGGAGAATCAATTACGATTCTTGGAAGATGATCCTCCACTATGCTTTGTTCCCTAGCTTTGTCTTTGATTTCAAGATCAAATTCTTCAAGTAACAGAATCCAGTGAATAAGCTGGGGTTTGGCATCCTTTTTGGCCAAGAGATGTTTCAAGGCCAAGTGGTCGGTGTAGATGATAATGTGAGAACCTAAAAGATAAGCCTTGAATTTTTCTAAAGTGAAGACTACGGCTAGCAACTCTTTTTTTAGCAATACTGTAGTTCCTCTAGGCCTCATCCAGAGTCTTGCTAGCATAGTAGATAACAGAGGCTTTCTTATCTATTTTTTGACATAAGATAGCTCCGACCACATAATTAGATGCATCAACCATAATCTTAAATGGAGCTATCCAGACCAGTGGTTGCAACACTAGGGCGTAGGTGATTGCCATTTTTAATAAATCAAATGCCTTGCGGCACGCTTCATCAAACTCGAATGACATGTCTTTGGCCAGAAGGTTACTCAAGGGTCAAGTAACCTTTGAGAAGTCCTTGATGAATCTTTGATAAAACCTACATGACCCAGGAATGATCGGATTTGTTTCATAGATGTGGGTGGAGGAAGTTTAGAGATGGCATCCACCTTAGCCTTATCAACCTCAATTCCCTGATTAGAGACCACATGACCCAAGACAATGCCTTCTTGAGTAATAAAGTGGCTCTTTTCCCAGCTAAGGACCAGTTGTGTCTTGATGCATCTCTTGGGGATCAATTCCAAGTTAGCTAGGCATGACTCGAAGGAATCTCCCAAAATGGAGAAATCATCCATGAACACCTCAAGGCAATCTCCTACCATGTCAAAAAAGATGGCCAGCATGCACCTTTGAAAAGTTACGGGTGCATTGCAAAGCCTAAAAGGCATCCTATGGAATGTGAAGGTTCCATAGGGACATGTGAAAGTTGTCTTTTCCTAGTCTTTGGGATGGACAAGGACTTGGTTATATCTTGAATAACTATCCAGGAAGCAAAAGTACTTTTGCCCAGCTAACCTTTCTAGGATTTGATCAATGAATGGCAAAGGGAAATGGTTCTTTTGGGTGGTTGTGTTCAGCTTCCTATAATCAATACAAACTCTCCAAGCCGAAGCTGAACGGGTGGTGAAAGATTCCCCTTTCTATTAGTATTGACGGTTATCCTTGCCTTTTTGGGCATAATCTGAACAGGGCTAACCCACGAGCTATCTGAGATCGGGTAAATAATGCCTGCATCGAGCCACTTGATTATTTCCTTCTTGACCACTTCTCGCATATTAGGGTTTAGTCACCTTTACATTTTGTGAGAAGGGCGGGATCCATCTTCCATGAAAATATGATGATTACAGTAAGATGGGTCGATCCCCCTAAGGTAGTGGATGATCCAACCAATTGCCTCTTTATTCTTCTTAAGGGCCTTAATCAATCTCAATTCTTGCTCCTTAGTCAAATTAGCACTGATAATCACAAGGAGCATATCTTAGGTCCTAAGAACTCATATTTAAAATTCTCAGGCAATGGTTTCAATTCTAGCTGAGGTGGGTTCAGTATAGAGGGTAAGTAGGATGCTGATGAAGATTCATCAGGATGGTGCAATGGAAGAGGTTGGGAGTGAACAAAATCAACAACCTCTTCAAGGTGTGGCGAGTCTACCATGGAGGGTTGTGGATTAGGTTCACTAGTGTTGGTAGAGTCCTCGAGTATATTGATCGACATACACGTCTCAACATTGAAATCATGATCCTCGAGTTCCTCAATAAATCTATAATCCTCAAATCCTTTTATCTCCTTGAAAATATCATGTGTCAATTTCCTGTCTCCAAAGGCGATCTCCATACTACTGCTCTCACAATTGATGTTGGCCTTGGTGGAAGCTAGGAACGAGCACCCCAGAATGATAGGCGTGTTCCTCAAATCTTCAGGTACATTCATGTCAAGGACTAGGAAATCTATGGGAAAATAGAAGTCCTTGACCTTGAAAATAACATCCTCAATAATGCCTTTCGGTGTGGTGATCGAACGGTCTGCTAACTGTAGCATTACTGAGGTTGGCTTGAGTTCACCTAACCCAAACCTTACATAAACAGAGGTCGGGATTAGGTTGATGGATGCACTTAGATCCAATAGTGCCCTATCAAAAGTGTAATCCCCAATGACACATGAAATCAAGGGGGCATTAATCGAGGCATAAGTCGCATTTTAAAGTAAATCAGTAGTAGTATACGTGAAGTATGTCAAAATAAATAAAATTTACGAGATGTGAGTCCCAATCGAACTCAGGGAGCAAGAAAACATTTTCTATCTCAAAGCTGAATTAAAATGCTAATTAGAGAATATGCTACTAATTGCAAACTAATATATATATATATAATACTAATTACAATATGTATATCACGCAAATGATTTGATCATGGATTGCAGAAATCGAATTATGACTAGAACATATACTTGCTATCTATCTATAACTAGAGCATCAATGAAAAACTACTATCTAGCAGAATAAGGGCACAATGGGTGGTCTATGGAGGCCTTTTGTAGAGGCTGGGGGGAGCAACGATAGTCTGCCAAGGTGGCTTGGTGGGCACTTTAGGAGGATAGTCGAAGACGGAGAGAGACAAAGAAGAAGCTATGAAGAATTGGAGAGGGTCTGGAGAAGTTTTGGTGGAGGATGGAAGAGTTCGCATCCAATTGGGGGGCCCTAGGCCTTCTTTTATAGCTTTTATGAGGGAAAGATGGGCATTTGTGCCCTCAAAATTGTGCAACAACCCTCTGGTGACCAAATCCATCGATCAGGAGATTAAAGGATCAGATTGCACCTCAATAGGCCTTCCAAAACTCCTTCATTGCGTGGATTGCCTCTGGTTGCACCACATGGCACTCTCAGCACCCTCAGATCATGATCGGACAACCCCGCTTGCTCCTTGCACATGCCAAATGCCCACTCCGCCTTCACGGTTTCAACTACAGCGCTAAACGCATGCGCATCACGTGTATCAACTCTTAGTCGTCCGATCATGCGATCGGATGACTTAAAAAGCCGCATCTACTGCCTCTTGAAATTCAAACGCGTGCGCTCACGTGTTGGATGGCATGTGATCCTATGCGTTGTCACCCGAAGCCTTCTCTACGAGTTGTGTGGTCTTCTTTGCACCGCCTAATGGCCATCCAATGGATGGATTTCATCCCCGCACTGCCGCCTCTGATCGAAGCGCGGATTGCAAGTTAAACTTGCATCGTGCGCTATTGGTTGAGCATGCTTGACAATGCGCTATGTGGGAAAGTTGTTGTGGTTGCCATCACGTGTGAAACTACCCTTAGCCATTGGATGAAGATCCAACAGCTGAGGCTTGATCATTTTGATGAAATGCGATGAGGCTGGTGACGTGGGCACATCTTGGCTATTGGATGGTGATCCAATGGCCTGCGATGCGTACGGTTTGCCTTTAAAAGTTGAAGCCGATGTGGGGGGTGGGGGGCGGCTATGATGGTGCCATGTGGCACCATTGTGTCTGTCCATCTTCTCTCTTTTGTAAATGATGATGTAGGCTTTCGATTGAGATGATCCTTGCACCGTTGGACTGTGATCGCTGATTTGGATCCATCCGTATGATTGGATTTATCATTTGACGTTTGGATTTTCTCCTATTTGCCTCTTGGCTCTTGCTCTCCTGCAGATTCCATAGGATGCTACGGGAGTCTGATCGATGTGATCTTGGAAGCATTGGACTCCCGCCGTCGTTCTGAGCAGATCTGTATGGTTGGATCAATCATCTGCAACCATGAATTATCTGCGATTGTTAATGCCTCTCATTAAGTGCATAATATGACATTATTATTCACAAATCTAATAAATCAACTATGATACAAAGTACGATGCGAATGCATGTAGAATGCATAAGTTATGCTAGGTTCTAACTTAGTTCAGGTGGATTAGGGCCTATGGTTGCTGTGCAATCATACCCTCACACCTAAATCTTGCTAGTCCCTAGCAAGTGCAAGACTAAATGTATTCTATCAAGTGTTTGACTAAGGATTTATTTTTTTTTGTTTCATCCAGAAATTGAGAATCCAAAAAAATTGTGAACTTGTAGTGGTGTAGCTTTTGCAATGGATCGAAGCGAAAAGTCAACGTACATCTAAAGCTCGTACTTGACTCTTAGTAAAATTCTGTTCGGATAGCCAAACCTCTTCTCTCGGATATATAAAATATCCTTTGGTTTTAGTTTCGGCTTTTTGGCTTAGGTAAGAGATGTCTAAGTTAGACGAATTTGTATTTGGTGGCTCACTTTCTTTTGGTGCTACATAGAGACTAGTATTTCAGAATCTAGATTTCTAGATTATTAAATAAATCAACTTAGAGAGAGGCTGGAAAATTATGCTCTCTTGAGTCTTTTGTACTTTTTCTTTTCTTCTTTTTTTTCTCTCTCTCTCTTTTCTTTTTCTTTTCTTTTTCTTCCTGAGCTCACATCTCACCAGTTTTGTGGATATATTTGGTAGTCGCTCATGACATTACACTTCAATTAGGTTCTAATAACTCTATGACTAAGTTAGAATCCTTTAGTCTGTATTCAGGTGGTCAGAAATATAGGAAAAGTAGGTCAAGGCTGTATTTGGTGGATAGTGAAGATGTAGGTGTTTTTGCCTCAATGTACTTAACTCAACATAACTCACACTTCTCAATATGGCAAGATTGTTTTTTCTCTTTTCTTTATTTTCTTTCTTCTTTTTTTAATCTTTTTTTCTTCTTTTTTTTTTATTGTTCTTCTTTTTTTATTTATCTACTAACATAATGCAACATAGCATACATACTTTTATTCATGATGCATTATTCAAAATTGGGGGTGTTCAAGAGGATATCGGGTGGCTTATTTGGTGGAAGTGCCTATTCTTGTCATCGGGAAGGGAATGGATAGGATAACATATTTCTGACCTTGATATCAGTACCCTCCTTTAGCCGAGGATTCCGTGAAGGACAGTCATGACTATTGACCTTAGTCCTAGTTTTATCAGAACTCGCTCTCAGTGAATTGCCTTATTTGGTGGCTTTCACAAGGATTCTCTCAAAGAATTTGTATGCAAGATCTGAGAGAGAAAACTATGCCTAACTCCGAGTATCATTATCCAATTATCAGGAATTTAAGATTCCTTGCACTGGTCTTAGAGCACCAGTAGACTCACTACTCTCACCTCACACATGTTTTCAGTGGATCTACTAGAAGATGGTTCACTTGACTCCCTGATTACTATCCAAGGGTTCAGGAGAAGAAGCAATGTTTCCTCTCAACAAACTAGAGATGTCTATCGATCTTCACATTGGATCCATTGCAAATTCTACATGCAAGTGTGAAATTGTACTGGATTCTAAGTTTAGGAATCTACTAAAGAATAAATCACTAATAAAACCTCTTGATAAAATGATCTATTTCCCCCAGGTGTTGGCAGAAAATTTTCAGTTTATATGTACTACCCCCCCTATGCCTAACTTCTCGCATGTCCTCATGCATGAATAAAAGAAATTGAAATAAGGCAGGGTGCAAGTGGATAGAAATTACCTGGAACTACTCCTGACTTGTCATTCAGCTCATGCCAACACTACAATTGTAATCACAATATGCAAAATACTATGCCAGAATGAAATGTGCTATGTATAACAGATATCTATATATGTATAAGTCTAAATGTGATGCCTAAATGCTAAGGCTAAATGCTATGCCTAACTACTATGCTGAGTTTAAAGCCTCTAGCTGGACAAAATTCCATCAGATGGATCAATGAGTGCAGGAGATAGAGTCAAAATGGTAAGCATTTGGAGTTTTGTTATCACTAATGGCCAACAATGTAGAGCAACTGCTCATGAATACCAAGCCCACAAGGTTGGCAGAATAAAATCACAAGGCCTAGAACTGGTTGTAGCGAGGTGCCACAAGAGGAATGAATTTGGGTGCTAGAGTGATAGGAAGTAAGTGGAAGCCTTGAAAGATGGTATTTGAGAAATGCAGATGAGATGGATGAAGAGTCGGGAGTAGGAAATAAGTCATACGGGTCCTGAAAGTGCTGAAAAATTAATATTGGAGGGACCCGTGTGGTGTAATCTTAAATGGTATAAACAAACATTTCATGAGTGGATCTAGGTGTTGGTGGTTGCAGAGTAGGTGTGTCAAATAAGATTTTGTGTTCCACCCTAACATCTCTATTCTCATCCCTAGGTTGATTAGAAATCTCAAATGGATCGCCCAAATTCTACTCATGGTGTGAATCCCCAAGTGTAATGAGTAGCAATTCATTTTCCCCAGGTTGTGGAGAATCAAAGTACAGTAAAGCCTCGAATTCTTTCATTTTTTGCTTTGTGGCTTCAGTGAAACCCTCGATATCCAAGAGTGAAGATGTGAAAGAATCTGTGATAAATTCGTTCGACTCCAAATCCAAACATTCCTCAAGATTTTTTAGATTATCCTAACAATCGGAAATGGAGTTTTTAGTAGATTAGATTCTTTCTCAACTTCAATTGGATTCTTTGGTAATTCAAAATCACCCTCATGGATTTCACCGTATTTATCATCTAAGCTTGTCATGAGGGTTTTAGTAAATTCCACTCCAGATCTCTCAGAATCATGTGTCTCATCGATTGCCTTTGGCCAATCAATGTCCACCACAGTGTTCAAATCAATGAGCTCGACAGAAGCTATGTGTGGAGTTACTTCACCAATAAGTTCTATGTTCCCACAGTGTTCAGGTTCATCATCATCTGAGTCCTCCTCGATAAAGTTGCAATGTGGGTTCTTGTTTATCCTGAAAATATCCAATTTAAGTTTTTCCTTCCCCAGGGCGATCTCCATACACTCGAATGCACAGTTAATGTTAGCTTGGGTGGTTGCTAAAAATGGCCAGCCTAAAATAATAGGTGCATCACGGAGACTAGGAGGAATGTCCATATCCAAGGTGAAGAAATTTGCTGGAAAGTCGGACCCATGGATTTTCACAATGACATTCTCTACCACACAAGGCATTTTGACTAATTTTTTAGCCAACTGGATATTGACCAAAGTGGGGTTTATTTCTTCCAAATTGAAAGTGGTAAAAAGTAGCAGTGGGGGCTAAATTAATGGCTGAACCCAAATCAAGCAAGGCTCGATCAAAAGGAGCATCCTGTAGCTGACAGGAAATGAGTAGGGCTCTTGGATCTTTCCTTTTAGGTGGTAGGTTAGACAAAATGACTGCATTAGCTTCCTTGGACAATACCACCTTATTGCTTTTCCTTCGTTGTCACTTGGGTGTACAATATTCCTTAAAGAATTTAGCGACATTGGGGATATGATCAATTCCATCAAGGAGGGGAACCTTAATGTGGACATCTTTGAAGATTTCCTTTAAGCCCTCATTGCTTTTGATTCCCTTTATCTTTTCTTTAGGTTCACGAGTTAAGGCTCCATGGAAGAGTAAAGGGATGTCGGTGATCTCAATGATTGGTTCCTTTTCCTTAGGTTGCTCCTTTGAAGGGACATAATAGGAAGAGGAGCTAGCCTGAGAAGTATCATGACCCTCCTGCCTACATGGTGGGTCCTTTGTAGGTTTTCCGCTCCTCAAGGTGTCAGCATTTGCATCGGCATACTGTCTATGATGTGGGGGAGCAGAAGGAGTAGAATGGGCGGGATTTGATGGTAAGGCTGGCTGACCTGCAATATAGCCTGGAGGTACAGGAGGTGCTTGTAATATTGCATGTGCCTATCCCCGTGGTGCCCGGAACCTAGGAGGGATGCCTTGGTTTTGTACATATCTTGGGTTAGGGATAGGTTGGGAAGGCAAGGTTCCTTGCATTCTATGCTCTTGTAGCAACTGGTTCTACGTATTCTGAATGTTTTGAATATGATCCACCAATGTTTTCAAGAATTTCAAGTTGTCATAGTTTGATTGTTGCATAGACTCTTTCAATTCCTCTCTCAATGCCTTGAGAGGGTTAGATTTCCTTGGAAGGTGATTGGCAGCTTGATGCAGTGGCTGATAGATAGGGTGTGTTTATTGCTGAGACGGGAATGGCTGCTACCTTGGGTATGTGTTTTGTGCATTCTTGTATTGTCAAATATGGTAATGTTGATCTTTATTTGGTCTCTGTGACTTACCAGACCAGGAGAAGTTAGGATGTTGGCACCAACCAGGATTATACGTCTTAGAGTACGGGTTATTATGCTTGAACCCTGGATAGAACTGGCATCTTCGTAGGACAAGGATGTCTTAGACGTAAATTCATCAAAGGAATGCGTACTTGAATTGTCATGTGGTGCGTAACCCTGATTGTATGATGCTAGATCTAGATTATTCACAGGCTCCTGGTACACAAGATCCCATGGAGATGGAGAAGAAACATACTGAGTGAAAAGACGTTCACGAGCATGAGGGGCATGGGATGCAAGAGTAGAGTGTGATGCAGTTGTACTGCTAGGAAACCCAGATTTTGCTCGCATTAATTCATCGAGTTTTTTATCAAGCAGATCCATCTTGTCTAGCTTCTTGGTGATAATGTCCATATCAGCTTGGGTAGATTCAACATGAGCTTCATGGACATTAGCTCATTATTGTCCAAGTAACTAGAATTGGTTCATAAAGGCGGCATTCATCGAGTTCTCTGCTAAGGATTCAAACAGTTCGAATGAGCTGTTCTCATCTTTCTCAAGGAAATTCCTATTGCTAGATGCATCAGCCAAGTACCAATGTGTGTCATCCAGCCCATGGTAAAGGACTTGTGCAAGGTGCCATCTGGGTATAGCATGGTACGAGCACTTCCTGAGAAGATCATGGAATTTGTCCCAGACATCATGCAGTTTCTCTCCGGGGCCTTGCGAAAAGGTCATGATTGCATGCCTCATAGCATTTGTTCGAACAATCGGGAAGAACTTTTGGAGGAATTCACGACGTAATTCGTCCCAGGTTCCAATCGGCCTCCCAATAGTCTTGAACCAATAGGAAGCTTTATCCTTGAGAGAGAAAGGAAAAAGCTTCAGGAGAAAAATTCCAATGTCTACATTTCTCGGTCAAACTGTCTCTGCAATTCGACTCAAATCTTTGATGTGCTGGAAGGGTTCCACATTTGAGTTTCCATGGAAGTGAGTCTGAATTAGACTTATGATGTTCATCTTTAACTCGAATGCGTCTCCGCCTGCGGCAATCCAGAATTGAGATGCTATAATCATTATCGCCGGATCGTAGAAGTCCCACAGTTATTCTCCATGTGGTGGATGCTGCATCCTATCTAGCATTGTGAGGATCCTGTCAATGCTCTGCTCGTATCTTTGCTTAGACTCCTCAACCCTGGCTTCCAAATGAGCCATTGGGTCTTGATTCTCAGGGCCCTGACTAGCTCTAGGATCAGGATTAGCCATCTGAGCTAATCGAGAGGAAGAGGGTTGGGAAGAAGGGTCTGGTAAAAGTCACCTTTGCCACCTCGGGTTTGGGTCCCAAGGTCCAACAAGTTTAGGTCTTACTAACCTTCTTCCTTGTATACACCAACAAAGGATTGTTGTAGTCAAGCCAAACAAGGCTAAGGCCTTATTAATCAGGTTGGTCCTTAAGATCAGATGACCAGATTTTTCGTTTAAGTTTAAATTATTGAAGAAATTTATTGAGAAACCAACTAAAGATAATCCCTGCCTCTTAAGCTAACTCGTCCAGTCTGGTTACGAGGGGATTGAGAGGAAGGTTCTTCCTTCAGCTTTCGCCTCAGGTTCCTTTGTACCCCTTAGTTGCGGTTTGATATTACCCTACAGGCTTAGTCACTAGGTTTGGCAGAAAAGGTTGAAATCACCTAGTAGTTTCAAGTCAAATATAGGCTACTAGGTGTGTTCTTGTGATTTTTAACCTTTTTTCTTTAATTCAGTAGGTAGTGAGAGGTCCACAAGGTGATTGAGCTCCCCAGCTAGCCACTAGACTTGATTTAGTCTAAGATTAGCCCAAATGTGTGGATGCTATAAATTTTGACCCTAAAGGTGTAACCTAGGGTTCATGCAGTTCGAGGGTTTCAGCAGACCAACAGAAATAAATCAATTCTTTGATACATAAATGGAATCCAAATAATTTGAAATTCGACAAGTAGATTCCTTTTTCAATTATATTTTCAAATAATATTTTTTTTTGTAATTTTTACTATTTCAACAGAATAAATAAGATTTTTTAAATATAAAGGGGTCATATCTGGAATTTTGACCCTTGATTGGTTTTCTACTTTGGAATAGTATAAAATAAACTCTGAAAATTCTGTAAAATATGGAAATGAAAGCCAATTAGATCAGCTTTCAAATGCCACCATATTTTATCAGATCAGATTTGTGGATTGTTCGAATTTGCTATTTGAAATCTGAAAATTTTCAAAGCTGGGTCAGTTTGACTCCCATGTAATTCGCAAAGTTTTAAAAATTACACAATCTGAATTTTCTCAAATAAATGGTGCCATTTGAAAGATGGTTTAAAAATGAAGCTCATTCCTGAATTTTAGAATTTTTTGCTCAATATATTTTCAATAAATGAGTTTTCAAATCACTCCTTGAAATGAGGCTGAAAATCAGGGATGTGGTGGAAAGGCTTTTGAAAGGTTTGAAATTCAAATTTCAAACCTTCCCACCGAAATGATTTTTTTCCAAAATTTTTTTTTTAAATTTTTTTTTCAAAATTTTTCAAAATTTTCCTTTTGTAGGGAACAACTTTTTCAAAATTTTCTCTCTTTTTCCTTTTCTTTCAAGCAACTACTAACCTAGGATTCAAAAGGAAATCCTAATTTAAGTACCTTTTTTTTTTTCAGAAAGTAAAATCTAACTAAAATTCAAATCTAACCTAAGATTCAGAAAGAAGCCTAAAAATGAGATAGAGAAGATGTGCACCTAATTTTTAAAAATCCACACTCGATGTGTGCACAGATCCTTGGTTCATCTTACACAAAAAACTAAATCAGCTATGAAATAAAAAATAGTCGTTCCTCAACAACGACGCCAATTTGATAGAGGTGTAAATCATGTTTTAAAATAAGTCAGTGGTAGTATAGTGTGAAGTATGTCGAAACAAATAAAATTTACGAGATGTGAGTCTCGATCGAATTTAGAGAGGTAGAAAATGTTTTCAATCTCAAAACTGAATTAAAATGCTAACTAGAGAATATGCTGCTAATTGCAAACTAATATATATATAATACTAATCACAATATGTATATCACATAGATGGTTTGATCATGGATTGCAGAAATCAAATTATGACTAAAACATATACTTGCTATCTATCTATAATTAGAGCATGAATGAAAAACTACTATCTAGCAGAATAAAGGCACCACGGGTGATCCGTGGTGACCTTCTGGAGAGGTTGGTGGGAGCAATGGTGGTCCACCAAGGTGGCTTGGTAGGCGCTTTAGGAGGATAGTCGGAGACGAAGAGAGACAGAGAAGGATCTCTGAAGAACTGGAGAGGGTCTGGAGAAGTTCTAGTGGAAGATGGAAGAGTTCGCCTCCAATTGTTGGGCCCTGGGCCTTCTTTTGTAGCTTTTATGAGGGGCAAGATGGGCATTTGTGCCCTCAAAATCATGCAACAACCCTTTGATGATTAGATTCGTCGATCGAGAGACCAACGAATCAGATCGCACCTCAATAGGCCTTCCAAAATGCTCTCATCATGCGAATTGCCTCTAATTGCACCATGTGGTGCGCTCAACACCCTCGGATCATGATTGGATAGCCTTCTTGCTCCATTACAAATGCCTGCTCTGCCTTCACGATTTCAACTGCAGCTTTAAACGTGTGCTCATTTCACTTATCAACTCTCAGTCATCTGATCATGCAATTGGACGACTTAAAAAGCTGCATCTACTACCTCTTGAAATTCAAATGTGAGCGCTCGTACATTGGATGGTGTGTGATCCCGCTCGTTGTCGCCCGAAGCCTTCTCCACAGGTTGTGTGGTCCTCTTTGCACTGCCCAATGGCCATCCAACGGATGGATTTCATACCCATGTTGTCACCCCTGATCAAAGCGTAGATTGTGAGTTGAACTCGCATCGTGCCTTGTTGGCTGCGTGCACTTGCCAATTCACTATGCAGCTGAGTTGCTGCGGTTGCCATTGCGTGTGCAACTGCCTTCAGCCATTGGATGAAGATCCAGTGGCTGAGGCTTGATCATCTTGATGAAGCGCGATGAGGCTGGTGACGTGGGAGCATCATGGCTATTGGATGGCAATCCAACGGCCCGCAATGCGTGGGGGTTGCCTTCAGAAGTTGGGGTCAGTGTGTGGGGGTTGGGGCAGCTGCGATGGTGTCACGTTGCACCATCATGGCTGTCCATCTTCTCTCTTTTGTAAATGATGATGTAAGGCTTCGATTGAGATGATCTTTGCACCATTAGACTGCGATTGCTAATTCGTATCCATCCGTGTAGTTGGATTTATCATTTGAGATCCGAATTTTATCCTATTTTCCTCTTGGCTCTTGCTCTTCTATGGATTTCATAGGATTCTATGGGAGTCTGATCGATGTGATCTTGGAAGCTTTGGACTCCGATCATCGTTCTGAGCAGATCCGTATGGTTGGATCAATTATCTGCAACCCCAAATTACCGGCGATTGCTAATGCCTCTCAATTAGCGCATAATATGACATTATTATTCACAAATCTAATAAATCAACTATGATGCAAAGTACGATGCGAATGTATGCAGAATGCATAAGTTAAGCTAGGTTCTAACTTAATTTAGGTGGATTAAGGCATATGATTGCTGCGCAATCAGGCACTTGGATCTTTTCTCTTCTGAGGAAGGTGGTACAAGATAACAAAACTCACCTACTCACAGAGAATCACCTTCCTCGGGGTGGGTTCTTTTGGCTTACCCTTTTGGGTACATAGATCTTACAGGAATTTAGAATAAACTAGGATGTGCTTAATAGCATCGAGGAGCGCGATATTGATCTCTACACTCTTGAATAAATTTAGGAGCTCCTCGTTGCTATCTAGGGTTTTCTTCTTCCTAGTTTTCAATAGGGCTTCAAGGAACAGGATGTGGGTGGTGTCCTCAATTTTATGTTCCTGAGCCTTATTTTCTTCAACTTTCTCCTTTTCTTTCTTAGGCTCACCAAGGTTTTGGTTACTAGAAGAAGGTAGTTTAGGGTCCTGGGTTTGCTTCTCACTCCTCAAGGTGATAGAGTTTACATATGTGTATGGGTTTGCATCATGGGGAGGGTTAGGAAAGATAGAAGGGGATTGGTTAACCAAATAACCAAGGTTAGAAGATGAAGAAGAAGAACCCTACTCAATCACCTGAGCATGTGCATGTGGTTCCCTCTGATACCCATACCCTTAGTCTCTATTGCCATAATTTTGTACATTGCGAGGGTTGCGTACAGGTTGAGATCGTAGAGATCTGAGATGTCGGGTGTTAGCAATAAGCCTAGATTGCAATTTATCCAATGATGTCTTCATTTGCAGCATAAGCTAGAGCATGGATCCTTTCATTTCTACCATCTGCCAGTTTAAATCAGCCTGCTCTGCAGATTGTTAGGCATTCCAAGATGGCTAAGTAACCGGTCTCAGGGGCAACTAGGTGTATACTTGACCCTGACCCATAGGTCTTTGAGGTGCATAGTTGGTAGGTCATGTTTGGGTCTGTTGCCCCTGATTTTCGAAGAGAAGTTAGGGTGGTTCCTCCAACTCAAGTTATAAGTGTTAGAATACGGGTTGGACCTAGCATTCTCCTATATAGCATACGCATCCTCATAGGGCAACGATGGAGAGAAGGAAGGATCAGAAAAATAGGGATCAAAGGCTCCAGTTTGGAATCCCAGAGATTCCGAGAAATTCTGGCTCATAGGTTGAGTCGACTCTAGTTGGTTCACGAACGCTTGCCTCATGGAAGCTCAAGATGGATGGAAATCTGAATTCTGGGATTGAGTGGGTGTAGAAGTGTTTCCTGAGTTTCCAGCCATCTATTCTTACATCCTTTTTTCAACCAAGTCCACCTTATCTAAATTGTTGCAAATCAATTCCATGTCAAATGAATGAGTGTTCTAAATCTTATTAGCATTTGACCTAGGTTGTTGGGACTGGTTGAAAGTATCCATGGAGACATGACTTATTGAATTCTCACTCATTTCCTCGAACAGGTCATATGCGTTATCTGCATCCCTGTTGAGGAAATTACCTCCATAAGAGGCATCCACATGATTATGGAGTTGTTCGACCAACCATGATAAAATATCTGCATGAGTTGCCATTTCAGCACCTCATGGTGTGGACACTTCCTCATAAGATCCTAGAATCGCTCCCATGCACCATGAAACGGTTCCCTCGGCCGCTGGGCGAAAGTGGTAATTTCCCGTCGCAAAGCATTGTCCGTCCAATTGGGAAGAATTTCTTCAGGAAAGCCGACTTAAGAGCAGCCCATGTTTCTATTGGCCTTCCAATGGTTTGATTCCAATGTGCGGCCTTATCCTTGAGAGAATGGGGGAGAAACCTCATGATCATTTGTTCCTCATTCACATTCCTAGCTTCAGTGGACTGAACCAAAGTTGTCAGATCCTCCAAGTGCTAGAATGGGTCCTCTGAGACAAGCCCATGGAAATGTTTAATCAAACTTAAGACCTGGGCCTTGATTTCGATGTTCTGACGGGAATAATGATGCCAGGACGTTCCCCATATAAGGGTCGAGTGCCCTGACCATTCATTCATTGAAACCAATGCTGCATCTGCTACAACTCTTCCAACTGCCTCTGAATCAACTCTTGCTGGTTTGGGGTCGGGGGAGGTGGTTGCTGATCAACCATGGTATCTGCTTGGCTATAACTCAACATCCACCTCTAGGAATGGTCTAAAGGTCCTTCCAATTGAGGATTCAATGACCTCCTTCCAAGCATGCATTGGAAGGAAGTCAGAAGGATGGGGAAAAATGGAACCCTACAGCACAAAAATGCAAGCTTGTCCTTAAATTGGGTAGCCTAAGGACCTATGCCTCAGAAATAAACTCCAACCACACCACGAATTTGGTGTTGTCCTTGCTCCCAAAGATGACAAAGTTGGGCCAGTGAAGTAGGGGGTGCATGTCCCAAAGGTCGCTAATCATGCCAAACCCCTACTTACTTAAATTGTTTGACAATCGGGCCCCTCAACTTAGCACCTTTTGAAGCAAGCAGACATCACTAATTCGAAGTGCGTTCAAGAGAGTACCCCAAAACAGACTTTGTGAATCCTAGGGCTAATGTCTACTCAATTTTAGTTGTGCTTGGGATAGTAGTGCTTTTGGAATGTAATGGGCCCTGTTAATGGGTTGTGCCCTTAATAGTTCGTTTGAAAATGTGTGAATGTGCACAACCAACAGTTTTCAAGCAAGATTATTGAGGATGAAGTGAGTTTTAGGATGCAAATATTAGGTTTATTTAACAAAGTTTTTGGGATGCAAACCAAGTTTGAAAGCACAGGTTCAAATATTCTCCTTTATGGATCAAGAAAATATGGAGTGCCTAGCTTGTCCTAACTATTTGAATTCTTTAGGGCAAATACAAGATGAATCAGTTTTAAATTTGGTGGTGCGGCCCAAACAATTCAACCAATTGGCCCCGATACACCACTGATTAACTTAGTCTGATTTCTACTCTTTTATGTGTTGATTTGTTCGTGTACAGGTTCCATAGGTCAGAGTCCCGGTTGAGTAAATAAAATCAAAAGAGGTTATGTGCCTCAAATGTCGATGTATGTAGTATGTATGTTAATTCATGTCCTACAATGAGAAGAAGTATCTTCTTTTTTCTTTTTTTTTTTTATATAAGTGGGGATGAGATGAATGGATGTGGCAAACAAGACAAATAACGTCTATCCTAGGGTTTGTGAAAACACCTAAGTAGATTAGGTCTTGATTATTAAGGTGGAGAAATGATCTAATGGGTGGGGAAGTAGGGGGAAACACTTACAAACTGCTTCACCTGCACTTTACTCCAGTCTATCGCACTTGGATCTCCTAGCTAGGATACCCTCAAGATAGCAAATCAAAGGCAAGAGGGGTTAGTCAATAAGTAAATGTGAATAAACACGGAAAAAGAAAGCAAATTCCGTTGCCTCCCAGCAATGACGCCAAAATGATTAGTGTGTTTTTGCAAAGGAAAAGTTAGGGTTTTGGAGAAACCCCGTCGTCATAGTTGCAAAACTTGTTATAAAATAAAATTTACCGAAACTCAAAAGAGAGTCCCGGGTCGAACATGGGGAGGCGATGTTTGTTTCTTGAAATCCATGTTTCAATTTGTTTCCTTTTGGTGTTTTTAGGTTTTGTTGTTTTTTTGATATTTTAGGAGAATGATAAAATCACTTGCAATAAAAAGAATAGAGATATGAACCACAATTTGATTGCTTGAAGTGAAATAATGTTTATTACAATAACAATAAGCTAAACAAACTAATAGAGATGAGGGTGAGAGGAAATCTCCTAAAGCAGATGTTTGGCAAGACGACAATGCTTGGTGGTAGCTTGGACAGCGGAGGAGAGATGCTGGACGTCAAGGCTGAGGCGCAGGATGAACCCGAGTAGAGGAAAGCTTCACCAAGCTGGGAATGGGAATGAGGAGGTGGAGGTGATCATCTACCTGAATGGAGGTGAGGGGACAGCTCTAGGGTTCCCTATGAAGGTGGTGAGAGGATGTTGAATATTTGATGGAGAGATAGTCCTCTACAATAATAGGGAGCCTTTGGAGCTTGGGAATAGAGCTATTGGGAACTTGGTAGGCTTCTTGGAAGTTTGGAGTAGGTGGGAGTAGCATAGGTAGAGATGAAGGCAAATGTGGAGGTGTAGGTGGGTTTATATAGTGGTGGAGAAGGAGCTTTCCACACGTAGAAAATTAGTGACATCCACAATCATCGCTAAAGATCTGCCCAAGCTATCACTGAAGATCCTCACAGCATTGCTGGCATGTGCTATGGTTTCCTTGTTGTGCGCACACGCGTTGGTTGTGCATTGCACTATTGCTGCCATTGTGCTGCACTGGCGTGTCCTTCGCGAGCGCATGCACTCTGCATTGCCACTACCTCACGGTCAATTGAAGAATTGGGGGGGTCCGCGAGTCTTGAACCCGTGCCCCTCCTTTGGGAGTAAGTTCCTCAAACAATGTGCCACGCTAATGCATGTGTCAAGAAGAAATACTGTGGGCATGTGGTGGAGGAGGCTTCTCAGCTGTTGGATTTTCATCCAACGCTGGGTGATCTAGGGTGACCTGGATGGTGCCATTTGGCACCATTTGAGCTATCCACCTTTCCTTGTTTGCAGAGGATGCCACGATGCTCGGATCGAGATGATTTCCATGTTGCTAGACTGTGATCGTCATTCCGGATTCATCCATATGATCGGATTTTGCATTTGAAGCTTCAAAATGTCATGCCCTATTCCCAGGCCACAGTAATGCATGAATTACTGTACAATTTATACACATCACACTAAATGCAATATGATGAATGTTATGTAGCATTTATACTATGTAATGCAATGCTAAGCTTAAGGACTATTATAAATAGCCATTTTATCATGAATACAAGCATGTTTATTAATTAGTGTTGTGAATTCCATATTTGCTCCCTACGAATGACCTTAGACTCACTTGTGATTTTCAAGCACTTATAAATTTTAAACGCTATTGCGATTTTCACCCTATACTACGATGCTATACACTCTGAAAATGACGATTTTCAGGCACAACAACCATCACTCTCCACCTTCAATGGCTTAGCTTCACCTCCACCAACCCAACTCCAAGAGGAAACAACTACGCCATCACCTTCTCCATGCCCTCGCTCCACTCTCCTTCAAGAGCAGCCACCACCGTGTCACCATGCCTCGACATCTCATCCTCCACAATCATGCACCATCATCACTGTGCCCAACTTCACTCTATGTCATCACCGCAACTGCTCTGACCACGCATAGCCAAGTGTGGTGACAGCAAGCCTATCTCTATCATTACACCACGTCTGCGATTGCATGTTCATACCGTGACTATGTATTGGTTTCAACTCTCTACGTTTGCTCTATTTTCCTATCATAGTTGATTTACTTCTACTTTTGGAACTATTATTTGTTACCTTTAGATTCGAATATTGAACCTATTTGCATGTTATTGCCTCCCTATGGAGACAACATTATTCAATTTGTGGTTAATCTACTACATATTTGAGTTGATTACATTTTTTGTCATGCAAACTTGTTGATTAGTGGATTGGATATGGATTATATTTCCGTGGTTCATTTTGTCTGATATCATATCTATTCAGATTAATTAAATCTTTAATGCAAGCATTTGATTAACTATTGATTGGAAATTGATTTGATTTTATTAGCTCATGCATGCCTAGTCATATATCAATTTATCTTTGATTGATATTTTTCCACCATGACTTATACTGTGATGATGAATTATTATTATTAGTCATATTATAATTGTTATTACTATTATTACTATTGCTATTATTGCTTTTATTATTGCAAAAAGCGAAAAAATCCCTTGATCAAATTGGCACCGTTGATGGTGACGCAACAGATGCAAATGGTTTACTTGATTATATTTCTGATATATTTTAAGGTGCAATTTGTCTTGACTTGTCTACTTTTATTGTGGAATGATTCACGGGTTGAGATGACAGTTGTAGTTGAATCATGACATTGACCTTAAGCGATGCCATGAGAGGACAAGAATAGAAGGAGACCTGGATCCCATGGCTGATGGGGATTCTCCTTCATCATTGCTTTGATTAAGAGATTTGAGAACTTAAATTACTAGTTTACTTAATTGTCGTCTCGCCCTTAGTACATTAGGGCTGATTTTTAGGGGTTTATCCTCAGTTTCATTAGTTATTAGGTTTATTTGGACTGTCACATGGTAGACACAGGATTACTTAGTTCCTTGCTTGCTTTCTTTATATATATATATACAAACTCTTGAGCTGCCTATTTGGGAGTTGCATATCCATAGGAATGTGCATGCTAGGAGTGAATGAGTAGCATTTAGATCTATTTTATTGCATTGCCTAACATCCTACATGAAGATAGTTGGAGACAAGTATACTCTCAGCTTTGCATCTAGCTTTTGTCCACAGATTGCATTCTCGGCTAAATTCAAAGACCACCTTATTTTTATTAATTTACCTAATTAAGTGGTAGCCTAACTTAATTTTGGACTGCTAATTAGATTGGGCCCTAAAAGCAAATTCACACTTGATCTGACCAATGGACTTGTATGTGTTTCTTTACAAAGAAAATTGATTTTTGCAGTGTGATGCACACTTCCCGCACCAAGCACGCACTTTAGGCACTGCACTAGGTCTCAATCCCTTATGGCTACAGGCACTTATCTCTTTATCGATGCAAACCCTCCTACTTCACTTTAGGGTAGTGGTATTATCTTGTGACCAAGAGATTTGATACTTTAAGGAGGGGGACACTCGTTAAAGGAACAAAAGGGTAGTTAAGAGGCACCGCAAATGCATCGCCTCAAAGGAAGGGTTGGCCCTACTTTCATCCCTCAATTCCATCCTTAAAGTACCTTTTCACTGGATCACTTGAGAGTATCATTTAAGCAAGGTGTAGTTCATAGGGCACTCGAAGGTTGTCCTAGGATGAGTAATTGATTGAGTAACTTGTTTGGCCACCAAGAGAAAACATAACTAACCTCCTTTCTTCTCCAGGGGTTGGCTCAAATCTACTCTAAGAGTCCCTTTAACTGGTGTTTGTTGTGATTGATTTGTGTATGCTTGGTAGATGCTCTCTTGATGGTAGTTTAGTGTTTGATCCTAAGCCTAAGAGAATCCTTAGGAGAGCCCATCAAATAGAAAGGAGAGAAGAGATGGATAATCAAGGAGCAAATCAACAAAGAACTTTGAGAGATTATTTTGTCCCTGCCAATAAACCTGCTCATGCATTTAAACGGTTGGTGGGGGATAATCCGTATGAGATCAAGAGCAGTACCATATCCTTGTTGCCCTCCTTTTATGGTACTACTAGGGAGGACCCCTATCGGCATTTAGAGGAATTCACCAAAGTTTGCACCATGGTGAAACTTCAGAATTTTACTAAGGAAACTCTGATGAGAACCCTCTTTCCCTTCTCCCTTAAAGACAAGCCAAAACACCAATACCACACTTTAGATGCTAGAGTGAATGATTGGAATACCCTTATGAGAGAATTCCTAAAGAAGTATTACCTGATGAGCAAAATCAACCACTATAGGAGGGAAATCATGGGTTTTGCTCAATTAGACAGGAAGCAATTCCATGAGACTTGCTAGCATTTCAATGACCTTATACAATTATGCCCTTATCATCAAGTACCTAAATGGTAGTTGGTATTAAGGTTCTATACTGGACTTTTTTAGAGGCATAGGCAAATAGTTGATGTAGTTTGTGCTGGAACCTTTCTCACCAAAACGGAGGATGAGGCCTAGACACTGTTTGAGACACTTAGTGATAATTCTATCCACTTAACCTCAACCTACCAAGATAGAAAACCATCCATCCTCCAAAAGAAAGCGAAAGCTAGTGAAGCTGGGCCTACTCAGAATTTAGCCTTCCAAATCCTACTGTTGAACCAAAATTTCCAACTCAGAGAACACAAGAGCCCAACCCACCGAACCCTTCCAGGCACAATAATTCCAACCCCCTCCATAGTGGCAACAATTATGAGTTGGATGACCTTAAGGCAATGATAAAGGCCATCCAAGAAAACTAGAATATGATCATTCAATCTTAGAATAAAGACATTGATTGTGCAGTAATCATAAGACTTAGTTGGCCTAAGTTGGTTAGATGTTAACATAACTTAAGAGTAATTCATGCATTAATTGCATATTTTGCATCTTTACTACTTTATATAGATATTCATGAAATAATGCCATAATGATGTTCTGATTAGTGTAATATTTGGTTTGCAAGTAATAAGAAGCTTAGGAGATAGCCTAAAACTGGATAGAGGCTAGAGCTGTAGCAGAGTTGGAGAGGAAGCCTACATTAAAACTGTAAATAAAGCTGAAGACAAAGAGTATGAAAGAGGTATACTATAATACCTATAGGGATTTAATTTTAGAATTAAAGTATGAAGAACATAAGACATCCCTGCACTTATCCTAGCCTTAGGATAGCCCTATCCACCTTCCCACACCTAAGCCACCCTTCCATTAGTCAATTTAGCCTAGAACACCCTAAAACCATCTTTCCAGCCAACCTCTGGACGTCCAGACAGTGTGCTGGACATCCAATTTCTACAAACCCATGAACAGAACCTGATGGACATATTGATCCAATATTGGATGTCCAACCTATCCATCAGACTTCCAATTCTGAAGTATAAGTCATCTGATCCACTAATTAGATGGCTGGAGGTCTTCCTTAATTGCTGATTTAGAATTTGAAGCAACATCTTGATTCTTTAGGCCTAGCTAACTGATATCGAAAAACACGTAAAGATTAAGTTGTTCATTGTAGCATGTGTTTACGACATCAATTTTAAAAGAAGAATCGAATGTGAGTACGAGTGTCGAACATGAGAAGGCATGAAATTGGGTTAGTTAATCGCTTTAATGTCAAAATATTTTCGTTTCATTTGCTTGTGAAAAGAGAGTGTGTGTGGTAGGGTTAGAGATTCATGATAATATGGTGACTGCTAACTATGCATGAAAAAAATACGTGACAAAGCAAGATGATAATATATTGCATAATCAAAATCCTTTTACATCTATAATGATAGATGAAAGCTTAAAGCAACATAAAATTAAACTAAAAGATAAATGCACAAAATGGAGAGGCAAGGCAGCCATGGTGATGGAGGGGCTTCCGTCGGTGACTTAACAGCTTTAGGACCTTGCTTTGAAGCTCTATAGAGTTGGGGATGTGCTCGGTAGAAGATGTTGAGAGATAGATGCCCTTGCAATGGAGGTCCATAGGTCTCTTTGTAGTGGAAGAAAGAGAGCTAGAATAAGCATCACATTAATAGTGATAGCAAGGTCGTCGTTGTAGGCCAGATCAAGCGTCGCTGTAGGCAGCTCACTTGACCCACTGTCCACCGTGTGCACGTGAACAGTGGTCGGTCTCTGTGATTCGCGTGCTCGACGGCTTAGATCACTCATAGCCACGTGCTTGAGATTGCACCCTGCCCACACATACAGTCGCACGTTGGATCGGGAGTTGGATGGCATGTCCACGCATCACGAGCATTTGGCGTGTGAGATCGTGCTACGTCACGCCATTCAGCGCTGTTCGATGAGAAATCAAGGGCTGAATTTTGCCCACCGTTCGTGCTCAGCGAATTTGTTGCTCAGCGAGTCTGGAAGTCGAGCCTCCGTGCATGGGTTCAAGGTGTTGATCGCTTTGCCATTCACTTGAAGATGTCACGTTTTGGAATTTCCTCACAAGCACTCGTCACGTTCGATGGAGATCAACGGTCGTTGATGAAGAGCAATGTGGCACGACGATAGCTATTCGATGGTGATTTGACAGTGGCTAATGGTGAAGAGAGGCTGGCACACAATGGAGGGTAGGGTGGTTGCCATGTGGCGCAGTGAGTACTGTTGATCATTAGATCAACGATCAGAACTTCTCGGACTTGTTGTGGGAGATATGGAGGTCCTATTGAAGTGATTTTGGGTCCGTTGGACTCCGTTCGTTGATCCAGATTCATCCTTGCAGTTCGATTGCTCATATGAGGCCTGTTTCAATAGGCATTTGTACACATGACCATTAAGCATTGATTATAAGCAATTTAAATGTAGAATTTACACAATATACATGTATTGCTCCTAGACCCATTATGACATGGTATTTATGCGTGTGTGCCCTTGTGATTGATTCTAATTGATATATTTATCGTCATTATATGCAGAGTCATCATACCCCCATGCCCACCCCTTGCTAGTCCCTAGTAAGGTTAACCTAAAGTCTATGTACAACTAGAATTAAGAATTGATCACTCATGCATAAGTTACTTGTCAACAGAAGGAAATTTCTACTAAGAACCTAACCCACAGAGACTCAACAGTGCCCGGGTATCTACCAAAATACAGGCCGCCCAAGTCCTTCGCTTATTCTACATAGAAGAAAAATTATTTTTCTTTTTCATCTTTTCTAATATTTTTTCGATTTTTTGGAGTTGAGAGTTTTAGGGCAACTTTTTATAGCTATCCAGCCCACCCAAGGCTCAAAAAGGGCTTTAAGTAAGTATCTTGTTGTGAAAATTGTGATAGACTCACTCAATGATAATTAAAGCAAACTTTGGGTTCTATAACCATAGGTGACCAAAAATCAAAATGCTGCCTAAAGGTGTATTTATCAGATTGGTAGCTTTGTCCCTACTTTTATTTTTATGGGGTCAATAAAAGGGCAAACCAGTGTATATTGTTCATCATAAAATCATATTTTTGAATAATTTCATCATAGCATAGCGCGAAATACGTCGAAACAAATACAATTTTAACGAGAGGTGAGTCTCGGTCAAACTCAAGGAGGCAGAAAGCACTTTTGAACTCACAAATTGATTTAGAATGCTAATTGAATGCTTCTAATTGTGAACTAAGCAATATATATAGCTGAATGCTAATCACAATGTATGAAGTGGAAGGCAAATCATAATATCAATACGAAGCAATTGAGTTGAGTTGCATAAATAAACTAGAACATGAATAAAATCACTATCTAATCTAGCAGAATAAGTTCACCACAGGTGGTCCGTGGTGGCCTTCTAGAGAGGTTGGGGAGAGCAATAGCGGTGCACCAAGGTGGCTTAGTGGGTGCTTTAGAGAGAGATAGCTGGAGAAGAAGATTTAGAGAGTTGTAGAGGGTTTCGAGAGAGTTGTTTTTCAACTAGGAACACTGGGACTCTTTTTATAGCTTATGGAGGGGAAAGTGGTCATTTAAGCCCTTAAACTTGTGCTTAAGGCTTAGATTGATAAGATCCATTGATCGGGAGATCAATGGATTAGATCGTGCTTCAAATGGCCTTCCAAAATGCCTCCTACGTGTGGATCATCCCTCTAGCTGACACGTGGTGTGCTCCCCGCCACATATCTACATTACACGGTCATGTGTGCTCCTTGCACCCGCTTCATCAATTGCAGTGCCTTAAATTGCGTAATCACACGTGCTTAATCCTCAGCTGTCCGATCTCGCGATCGGACAGCTTAAGCACCTCGCCTGCACCGCCTTCAAATTTCTAACGTGTATGCGTGGGCATTTTGTTGCACGTGATCGCACGTGTCTTCATCCGATGCTCACCAGTGCGCGATGCAGTCGTACCATCACCGTCTGATGGAGATCCGATGCTCCAATTAGATCTAACGCACTGCCTCATTCGATTTTCCACGGATCACACCTTAATCGCTCGTCGCTTGATCTTGCACCAGTGCTTGAACCAATGTGCTACGCTCACACTTTGATGCGATTTCCATTTCGTGCACAGCTGCCCTCAGCTGTTGGATGTAGGTCTAACGGCTGAGGATGATCCTCCTTAACTGAGCATGAGGGAGCGGTCGACGTGGTGCTTATGTGGCCATTGGATGACGATCCAACGGCCCACAAGGCATGAGAGAGGTCTTCTTCAGAGGTTGGGTGGCGATGTTGGGCGGTTGCAATGGTGCCACATGGTGCCATCGGGGTTGTCTATCTTCTTTTCCTTGTAGATGGTGCTATAAGCCTCTGATCGAGATGATTCTTACACCGTTGGACTGTGATCCTTGATCTGGATCCATTCATGCAGTTTGATTTCACATCTGAGGTCTAGATTTCCACCTATTTGCCTCTTGGCACTTGCTCTTCTGCAGACTCCATAGGATGTTATGGTAGTCTGATCGGTGTGATCTCAGAAGCGTTGGACTCTTGTCATCATTCTAAGCAGATCCATATGGTTGGATTGGTCATCCGTAGCTTCAAATTACCTGCGATTGTTAATACCTCTTAATTAGAACATAATATGACATTATTATTTACAAAACTAATAAATCAACTATGATGCAAAGTATGATGTGTATGTATGTAGTATGCCTAAGTTAGGATCTAACTTAATTTAGGTATATTTGGACTTATGATTGCTGCGCAATCATACCCCCATGTCTAAATCTTACTAGTCCCTAGCAACTATAAGACTAAATACATTATACCAAGAGTTTGGCTAGAGATTTATTTTTTTTATCTTCATCCAAAATTTTGAAATCCAGATAATCATTAATGTGTAGTGTTGTAGCTTCTGCAATGAATCTAGGTGAAAAGTCGATCCACATCTAAAGCTTGTTCTTGACCCTTAGTAAAATTTTGTTGGGATTGGCAAACATCTTCTCTCAGGGACTTAGAGTATTCTCTAATTTTAGCTCCAGCTTTTTGGCTTAGGTAGAAGATGTCTGAATTAAATGGATTTGTATTTGGTGACTCACTCTCCTCCGGTGTTGCATAAAGACTAGTATTTCAGAATCTAGATTTCCAAGCTATCAAAATAAATCAACTTAGAGAGAGGCTGGAAAACTGTGCTTTCTTAAGTCCTTTGTACTCTTTTCTTTTCTCTCTTTCCTCTCTTTTTCTTTTCTTTTCGTTTCTTTTTCTTCTTGATCTCATGTCTCACCAGATTTGCAAATATGTTTGGTGGTCTCTCATGGCATTACACTTCAATTAGAGTCTGATAACCATATAACTAAGTTAGAATCCCTCAGCCCATATTTAGGCTATTCGAAATACAAGAAAAGTAGGTCAAGGCTGTATTTGGTGGTTTGTGAGGGTGGTAGGTGTTGGTCGGGCCCGGATAGGTGTGTTAATATGGTAATTTTATCGTTGAAGTGTGTATAGTGGTTAACCTAAATCGAGCCTAACCATCTCTTTACAAAAATTTTTTACCTGGCCTACTTGATTTTATCTTGGTCACTTTTAGGCCCAAGGTCGAACTCAGGGACGTGGGGTTACAAGTCAAGTTTCTACGCCTTTCCTACAATGAATCTCTTCCGTTCATTTATTATGTTTTTGGTGTTTTTCTATTTAAGATTTTTTCTGATAATCTTGGTCCTTGAGGTACACCCTCAAAATTAGGTTCTTGGCTTTGAGCTAAATCAGGGTTCCAAAACGGGTCTTGCTATCCGCAAGACGGAGTAGCTGCAAGTGAAGACTTATCTTTTTTCTTTTATATATTTTTTTATCTTTTTATTGGCATGAAAGGGAAATAGAAATAAAGTAAATATAGTATAGATATATATATGTATATACTATATATGTATAAAGGGGTGGGGGTGGAGGCGAAGATGGAGTGTGATTAGCCCATAGTTGTGGGCTATTTAAGTATTTAAGTGCCTCGACATTAGGTTAATTCTAACATTTATTTATCATAAATTAGGATGTAAATAGATTAATTTATATTTTTAATTTAATTACATAATCCATGTATTGCATTCATATTTTAAGTGCATTTAGAATTAGCTTAGATGGCATTCATCTAATTAGTTAACCAATTAGGTACATTGTTTTAGTTAACATAAAAGTTAAGGGTCTGTATATAAATAATCATAATATTTTAATATTATTTTCTTTATTCTTCTTCTTGTAGGAACGACTGCATTTCCTTCGGCTGCCGCTCCAATGCCACCAGTTGCCGCAATGAAGCCTGCATTCAAGGACGAGCGGGGAATTTGGATCTGCTCCCGCCTCTCCATTCAAATCTATGCAAGCGGCTACAAAAGGAGGAGGGAGGTAGCTGAGCTTGGGAGGCCTCCACCACCGACCCACCACTATGCAGAGAGATCTTCTCTCTTCCATTCCACACCACCGGCCTCAACCGTGGCGACGAGCCTCCACCACCGTGGGTGTGTGGTGCGACAGGCCACACCGCCATTCGGAGCTCGTCCGCATTACCGTGAGCACCTCGGCGTGCACCGCCCTCGCCGTCGTCATCAACAACCACCGCTGCAGCCACTGTGCAATCACCTTCTCAGTCAGTTAAGACGTCCGGGAAATTTCCCTGACGTCTGAAGCCACACCCCACTCCAGCAACAATCACCGTTCACGCCCGCACCACCACCCCCACGCCTGCAGCGTCTCACTGCACACGCCCGCACCACCACCCCCGCACCTGCAGCCTTCATCCGTGCGCACCCACGCCTACAGCAACCGTGCTCACAGGCTGCAAGTGCACACCCACGCCTCCAGCCTTCACGCGCACCCGCCTCCGCACCCACGCCTGCAACCTCACCCGCGCTCACCGCCAACAGGCCGCGCACGTGCCCATGCCTCCAGCCAGCATGCAGTAGCAGAGCCGGCAGAGCCACCCTTCTCCCGTGCCTGCAGCGCCTCCCGCGCCTGCAGCGCCCCCTCCCGCCAGCAATCCTACGCGCACCTCACCGCCAACAGCAGCTACAGCACCGGTTGCAGCCACCTCCGCCAGAGCTCGTCCGGCCAGCTCCTGCCGCCATGCGACACACCGCCACCACTGCTTCGGAGCCCTCGGTCCAAGGAACTTCCTCTGAGCTTCCCGCGTCCGGCCGTCCACTCCTTGTCACGCACGGCAAAGGGGAAAACATCCCCTGTTTTGCTACAGTAACATGGCAATTAAAACTTGCATTTTCTACCATTATCAACTTTCAATAATATATTATTGATTCTGCATTGCGACAAATATCCTCTAGTTACTCATAGTTGCTATTTCAGCATGATTTCTTGATTCAACCTTAATCTGAAGGAAATTTTTGCTTGATTCTTGTTCAAACTAACTACGAACCAACATTTTTAATTGGTGCAAATTTAAATACGTCATTGCCTCCCTGTGGATACGACCTGCTCTTTTGTGGTGGTTATTTCTTTCTAAATATTGATTAGTCGATTTTTCCACTACATAAAACTACAAATGACTTTAAAGCGAACAATCAACTCGTCAAATGGCACCGTTGCCGGGGAGGCAACAGACGCAATACTTTCACCTAATTTTATTTTTATTATTTGTTAATTTCACAGTGATTTGACCATTTATTATTTTCTTTTCTGTGCGAGAAAATTTGTGCAAGAATCAGCTAGTGTGAGAGGCGACCCTTGACGTCGCCAGGGGAGAATTGGATGAGCTATTTTGGAAAGGAGGAGAAGGACAAGGAAGCGACGGACATCATTGTATATTTAGTCACTAGTTTGATTAGAATAGAATTAAGACTTTAGATTTAATTTTTCATTGCATTTGGTTTGAAACCCTTGTTCTGGGGTATATTTTGAGGGGTTTGTTCCCCGATTTTGTTTTGGGCCCATGTTGGGTAATTTTTGGGATCCTATTCCCTTTTCTTTAGATTTAGGTTTTTAGTTTATTGATTACTTTTATTTGCTTGTGCATTAGTAGTTTAAAAATTAAAAAAATAAAAAAAATAAGTTGCCTGCCCTAGGACGAACCATTTAGGTTTGTATGAGTAGCCTCTAGATTTATTTCTCTGCATTGCGTGCATTCTTGCATCGTTGATTGCTGGAAGCAAGGTACGCATTCTCTTACTTTGCATCCTATTCTTGATCATGCTTTGCATTTGGATTTAATTCAAAGACCACAAAGTTTGTCTTGAAGCGATGTAACAAGTGGTCACATATATTCGAAAAAAGGACTAATTAAAGGAGGGACATCTAAAAATCAAGGACTTGATTGTAAAACGTGGTGTGCGATTCAAAATTCAAAATCCTTTTGCGGTGAATGCACACTTATATCTGTTGCACCACAGCACTCATTTAGACACTCCTAAGTCTTGAAATGACTAGGACAAGAGCCCTCCTACTATTGGATTCTGAAGTGTTCGGAACTTGAGATCAAAGGTTTTGTAAATCCAAAGAGGGGGATACCCTATCACGGATTTTTGGGGGTAGTTGAGAAGCACCACGAAAGCACAACTTCAAAGGAAGGCTTAGGCCTACTTGCATCCCTCAATCTTCCATCTTTGGATTTACTTGACCATTTGAAATTTAGGGAAGAATACCTAAGCTCCAACTAGGTCTTTTTAGGCATTTCAAAGGTTGACAATAGGCACGTAATTGATTGGGAAACTTGTTTTGTCACCTACAATTTGAACTAAAGTCAAAAGCCTAAATCTGTAAAGACCAAATAAGTCCTTTTGAATTGTGTTTGTAGTGCATGCTTGGTAGGCGTTCTCTTAGGAGACAACTCGTATTTGATCCTAAACTTGAAAGAATCCTAAGAAGAGACCTTCCAAGGGTAGAAATGGCTGGTCAAAGGAGCCTTAAGGAATATTTCATCCCAACCAATCAAGCTGGCCCAACACTACATAGACCTGGAGGGGACAATCCGTATGAGATCAAAAGTAGTACCATGTCCTTGCTACCCTCCTTTTATGGTATTACTAGGGAAGACCCTTATAGGCATATTGAGGAATTCACCGAGGTCTGTTCCACGGTGAAGTTGCAGGGCATTACTGATGATGCTCAAATGCTGACCCTCTTTCCCTTCTCCCTAAAGGACAAAGCCAAGTATTGGTATCACACCCTTGATAATATAAATACTTAGGATGCCCAGAAGGAGTTTTTGAAGAAGTACTTCCCCATGAGCAAAACAAATCACTTTAGGAGGGAAATTATGAGTTTTGTTCAAAAGGATGGGGAAGCATTCCATGATGCGTGGGAGCGCTTTAATGATTTGATGAGACTTTGCCCACATCACCAGGTGCCTAAATGGCAACTGGTTGAAAGGTTCTACACCGGACTTAATGATTCGCATAGGCAAACTGTGGATGGTGCTTGTGCAGGAACCTTTCTATCTAAGACTGAGGATGAAGCTTGGAACTTATTTGATACTTTGAGTGAGAATTCTATTCACTTGAATTCTGCCTACATGGATAGAAAGCCCACTCTCATGCAAAGAAAGTTGGAGGCGAATGAGGCAAGAGACACCCAGAATTTAGCCTATCAAATTCAATTATTGAATCAAAACATGGAAAGGCTTATGTTAAACCTGAGTTCATTCGTACCTAACACCTCCACATCCCAAGCTTTTGAATGCTTAATTTGTCAAGGCAATACACATGCCACTGTGGATTGCCACTTGGCCTCCCAATTCCCTGAGCTTGTACAAGCGGATTTGAATGCCGCTCAAGGGTTCCGTCCAAAACCTCGTAATGACCCTTTCTCCAACACTTACAATGAGGGATGGAGGAACCGCCCAAACTTTTCATGGAGACAAGGAAATGTCTCAAATTCAGGGAATTACAAACCACAATCCTTTCAAAACCATCAAATGAACCAACCTCAGACCTTTGCCCAACCTAAAACCTCTGAGATGGATGAATTGAAGGCGATGTTGAAAACTATGCAAGAAAGTCAAAGTGCCATCATCCAATCTCTTGACAAGGCTATAAATGGGATGAAATCACAAATTGGACACCTTGTTGAGGCTGTTAGACGAGGGAGACTGGGAAGCTCCCCAGTGCTGCTGAGGAAAATCCTAAAGGAAAAGGGATTGTCTTTAGGGAGCATGCTCAGGCGGTGACTATTCTGAGGAGTGGGAAAGAAATTTCCAAACCCGATGCTCCTATAGTCTCACCCCCTAAAAAACCATCCACCCCGACTTTCACCCCCACCGGAGAAGACTTGCCCAAATCTTCTCCGCTTGAAATCACCTCACCGGAAGAAGTTGCCCCCGTTCCACCCCTTACTCGACATGACAACCCTTCCACCCAGAGATGAAGAGTGCCTTTTCTAGAGTGCTTATCCACCTCTGGGCAGACTTCTGCTGGCTCATCTGGAGCCAAAGATAAGACGGATGAGATTATGGAAACTTTCAAGAAAGTGCAGATTAACCTGCCTTTGCTTGAAGCTATCAGGCAGATTCCATCTTATGGCCCCTTCTTAAAGGACCTATGCACGAAAAAGCGGCAATCTAGAAAACAGGTCCAATCAAAAGTTGTCCTACCTGATTCTGTTAGCTCAATTGTTCAACATGGCACACCCCCGAAACTTAAGGACCCAGGAGCCCCATACATCTCTGTAGTTATTGGTGACTTACAAATTGATGAGGCTCTACTTGATTTGGGTGCGAGGGTGAACATCCTTCCGAGCTACGTGTATGAACAACTTGGGGGAGGCAATTTGAAGCCTAGCCCTGTAATCCTTCAAGTTGTTGATCGATCACTTAAGACACCACGAGGAATTTTGGAAGATGTCCTCATAAAAGTGGAGGATTTCTTCTTTCCCGTTGACTTCTTAGTTTTGGACACTGACCCTACCAACAAGACAACCAAACCCTCCATCATTTTGGGCCACCCCTTCCTTGCAACTTCTCATGCTTCAATCAATTGCAGTACTGGGGCATTGAAAATGGGCTTTGGGAACAGGAAAATCTGGCTTAATGTTTTTGATGCTTACAAACAAGCCGGACTTGAGGATTGTTCTCAAGTTGAGGTGATAGATGACCTGATTGAAGAGGCAACTCCTGCAATGTTATGTGATGACCCCCTTCAGCATGTCATGCTAAATGAGCATTCCCATCTCTTGGAGGAATGTGAAGGGGATACACTAGAACTAGAGGAATTGCTAGGAGTTTCTGCTGAGTCTCTTCCCCCGTCATTTCCGTCGAAGGTAGATTTGCTACCTGAGATGGGGACATCTATTATGAAACCCTCAACAATACAAGCCCCCGACATTGAGTTGAAACCCCTCCCTGACACTCTCAAGTATGTTTTCCTAGGTGCCAATGATACACTCCCCGTTATCATTTTGGCTATGCCATCTGAGGCACAGGAGGGAGCCTTGATTGAATGTCTGTCTACGCACAAGGAAGCTATTGCTTGGAGCATTGCTGACATTAAGGGTATAGACTCTACACTCTGCATGCACCACATTTATACTGATGATTCCATCAAGCCTTTTAGGGACATGCAGAGACGTCTGAACCCTAATATGAGGGAGGTTGTAAAAAAGGAAATCCTGAAGTGGTTGGACACCGGGATCATATATCCCATTGCTGACAGTAAATGGGTCAGTCCCATTCATGTGGTGCCAAAGAAGGCAAGCTTTATTGTGGAACTCAATGACCAAGGTGAACAAGTTATCACTAGACCCTCAACTGGATGGAGGGTCTGTATTGATTATTGCAAACTGAACACCGCTACCTAGAAGGATCACTCTCCTTTGCCTTTTATTGATCAAATTCTTGAAAAATTGGCAGGGAATAAGTATTATTGCTTTCTCGATGGATATTCTGGGTACAATCAGGTGGCAATCTTTCCTGATGACCAGGAAAAGACGACATTCACGAGTCCTTACAGTACTTTTGCATTCAGGCGTATGCCGTTTGGATTATGTAATGCCCCTGCAACTTTCCAGCGGTGTATGATGTCTATCTTTCCGGACATGATTGACGAGTGTGTTGAAGTATTTATGGATGACTTCTCTATTTATGGCTCGCCTTTCGACCAGTGTCTCTTGCACCTGGAGAATGTGTTGAAACGATGTAAGGAGACTAGTTTAGTCCTAAGTTGGGAGAAAAGTCACTTCATGGTACAGAAAGGAATTGTACTTGGGCAAGTTGTATCCAAGCAAGGTTTGGAAGTAGATAAAGCCAAGATTGATTCTATTTCCAAACTTCCATTTCCTGCGAATGTCAAACATATTAGATCCTTTCTGGGCCATGTTGGCTTTTACAGGAGCTTTATTAAAAATTTTAGTAAGATTTCTAGGCCACTTTGTGACTTGTTGGCGAAGGAATCTTCCTTCAGTTTTGATTCAAAGTGTGCCGAGGCCTTTCAAACTCTAAAGGAGGCCTTGATCTCTATGCCTATTCTCCAAGCTCCTGATTGGGCACTCCCATTTGAGCTTATGTCTGATGCTTCGGATTATGTAGTGGGAGCAGTCCTTGGACAAAGGGTTGAGGGAAGACCTCATGTGTTGCATTATGCAAGCAAGACTTTAACCGAACCTCAGCAAAACTACACTGTCACTGAAAAAGAATTATTTGCTGTAGTTTTTGCTCTGGAGAAGTTTAGGTCTTATCTACTTGGGTCTAAGGTGATTATTTTTACTGATCATGCAGCAGTGAAACATCTTATTGCTAAGAAAGATTCTAAGCCACATCTGATTAGGTGGATCTTACTCCTTCAAGAATTTGACTTGGAAATACATGTAAAGAAAGGAGTAGAAAATGTTGTGGCTGACCACCTGTCTCGCCTTCCTCTTAATGACTCTTTCTGGAGACATTCGCGAGACATTTCCCAATGAAACTCTGATGGTGGTAACACCAACTTTACCTTGGTATGCAGACACTGTAAATTACTTGGCCACTGGACAAACTCCTGGCTCTTGGGATGAGCAGAAAAGAAAGAGATTCATTTCTCAAGTAAGATTTTTTCATTGGGAGGAGCCAGAATTATTTAGAATTGAACAAGACCAAGTATTGAGACGTTGTGTGCCTGAAGAGGAACAACAAAGTGTGCTGAGTTTTTGCCATGAACTTCATTGTGGAGGACACTTTGGTGCTAAGAAAACTACTTTTAAGGTTCTCCAGTCCGATTTTTGGTGGCCTTCCTTATTTAAGGATTCTCATAATTTTGTTAAAGCATGTATTAGATGTCAACAAACTGGAACGATTGGGAAGAAGAATGAAATGCCTCAACATCCTATTCAATCTGTTGAATTTTTTGATGTATGGGGAATTGACTTTATGGGCCCCTTCCCGTTGTCCCATGGTTTCAAATATATCTTGGTGGCAGTTGATTATGTCTCTAAATGTATAGAGGCCATTCCTACACGCACAAATGACCACTCTATGGTTTTGAAATTTGTGAAGGCCAATATCATATCCTGTTTCAACTGCCCCAAGACTATTATAAGTGATGGGGGACCTCATTTCCGAAACCACCACTTCAATGGGTTAATCAAGAGTTTGGGAGTGACTCACAAGGTTGCTACCCCTTACCACCCTCAGACAAGTGGCCAAGTTGAAGTATCAAATAGGGAGATAAAAAATATTTTGGAAAAGACCATTAGACCTGATAGGAAAGACTGGTCCCAAAAGCTCGACGATGCTTTGTGGGCTTATCGAACGGCCTATAAGACCCCTTTGGGTACTTCTCCTTTTCAGATTGTGTATGGAAAAGCATGCCATTTACCGGTTGAGTTGGAACATAAAGCACTTTGGGATATTCGAAGTGTTAACACGGATTTAGAGAAGGCAGGTAAGGCACGACTTCTAGAATTAAGTGAGCTTGAGGAGCTGAGGAATGATGCTTATGACACCTCTCAAGCTTATAAAGAAAGAACTAAGGTCTTGCACGATAAGTTTATTCTTCGAAAGACCTTTGAGCCCAACCAACAAGTTTAGCTTTTCAATTCCAGACTTAAACCTTTTCCTGGGAAGTTAAAATATCATTGGGATGGGCCTTACATAATCGCCAAAGTGTTTCCACATGGAGCTATGGAGATCAAAAATCCTTCCTATTCAGCAACTCCCTTTATTGTCAACGGTCAACGGTTAAAACCGTACATAACTTTAGATGGCCATCTGGTTGACGAAGTCACTCTTGAGGAGCCTTAACTCCTACCATTCTCCGCCTCAGGTAATATCTTCCTTTAGCTATTTTTGTTTTCAATGAGGACATTGTTTGAACCAGGCATGGGGGAGAGGACCTGAGGCATTTTGTTTATAGCATGCATATAAAAAAAAAAGAAGAGAAAATGACAAAAAAAAAAAAGAGTTTTGAGCTTAACTGGCTAGATCTTGCAGTCTTAAGCAAATCAAAACTCTAGAGTAGACTAAGTTAATTCTAGGGTCAAACTTTAGAAGCTCATTGAGGTTCTAGCTTTAGACCTTTAGGGTCCTTTGTGGACTTAGAAACTTAAGTAGGAGTTAAGTTGCGGACCATTCCTCAAGAGGTTGAGGAAGGGAAGCTAGGGTTTGAGTTAAAAGGTGGGGTAGAACCTGGAGTCTTATTCTACCTTTTGGTTTACTGGTCCTTGTAACCCAAGCATTCAAATTTCACACACATGGTCTTGTAAATTAACTTAATTTCTATCTTTTTGAAAAGAGATTTGGTTCTCTTAGTTTTGACTTAGGAGATGCTTGAAAACACATTTTGATAGGAAGAGTTCCCGCCGCAGGAGAGGGGACTATATAGTCACCTTGAGGATGCGATGATAACATATTACCTCCTCGGCGCTTGTCTCTTAGGATATCCATCCTACTGGGGGCATGTAAGCGCATTGTGCGGTTCAGGTACCATGGGCGGCCCTATCTCGAAGTGCCGATTGCCATAGGCCTGAATTCTCTTAAGAAATCCATGGGCGATGCTATCTCGAAGTGTCGATTACCAGGAGTTCTTGGGATCATTATGGGTGGTGCTATCTTGAAGCATCGAAAGCCAGGCACCCTTCGAGGTATGGTAATGTGGACAATGAATCCGACACAGACCATGTTGATAGCTGATCTGAGGTTAGACTTAGAAGAATCAAACAAACAAAAAAAAATATATATATATATAAAATTCCTTTAACTCAAATAACTTAGACCAATGCACAGGCACGGATGCTTTAATCTCAGGGATCAATAAACTTTAGGGTAGAGTCAGAAATCAGGGAAACTTGTACCTGCAACTCGCCTTTAGCTAACCTAGTCTGTAACTTAGCAACTACTTAGGAACCTTTGGTCTAGAGTCTGAACTTAATATGCTTCTGAAGGAAAACTAAGTGAGTTGACTAGTCTACTTGTAGTGCTAGGTTTCACTTAATTTTGCTAGGGACAAGCAAAAACTAGGCATTGGGGTATTTGATTAGCCCATAGTTGTGGGCTATTTAAGTATTTAAGTGCCTAGACATTAGGTTAATTCTAACATTTATTTAGCATAAATTAGGATGTAAATAGATTAATTAATATTTCTAATTTAATTACATAATCCATGCACTGCATTCATATTTTAAGTGTATTTAGAATTAGCTTAGAATGGCATTCATCTAATTAGTTAACCAATTAGGTACATTGTTTTAGTTAACCTGAAAGTTAAGGGTCTGTATATAAATAATCATAATATTTTAACATTATTTTCTTTATTCTTTTTCTTGCAGGAACGGCTGCATTTCCTTTGGCTGCCGCTCCAACGCCACCAGTTGCCGTAATGAAGCCTGCATTCAAGGACAAGTGGAGAATGTGGATCTGCTCCCACCTCTCCGTTCAAATCTATGCACGCGGCTACAAAAGGAGGAGGGAGGTAGTCGAGCTCTGGAGGCCTCCACCACCGACCCACCACTGTGTAGAGAGATCTTCTCTCTTCCATTCCACACTGCCGGCCTCAACCGTGGCGACGAGTCTCCACCACCATGGGCGTGTGGTGTGATAGGCCACACAGCCATCCAGAGCTCGTCCGCATTATCGTGAGCACCTCGCTGTGCACCGCTCTCGTCGTCGTCATCAACAACCACCACTGCAGCCACTGTGCAATCACCTTCTCAGTCAGTTAAGACGTCCGGGAAATTTCCCGGACGTCTGAAGCCACACCCCACTCCAGCAGCAATCACCGTTCACGCCCGCACCACCACCCCCACACCTGCAGCATCTCACTGCTCACGCTCGCACCACCACCCCCGCGCCTGCAGCCTTCATCCGTGCGCACCCACGCCTGCTGCAACCGCGCTCACAGGCCGCAAGCGCACACCCACACCTCCAGCCTTCGCGCACCCACCTCCGCACCCACGCCTGCAACATCACCTGCGCTCACCGCCAACAGGCCGCACGTGCACCCACGCCTCCAGCTAGCACGCAGCAGTAGAGCCGGCAGAGCCGCCCTTCTCCTATGCCTGCAGTGCCTCTCGCGCCTACAGTGCCCCCTCCCGCCAGTAGTCCCGTGCGCACCTCATCGCCAACAGCTATTGCAGCACCGGCTGCAACCACCTCCGTCAGAGCTCATCCGGCCAGCACCAGTAGTCGCCCGACAATTCGCCACCACCGCTTCGAAGCCCTCGGTCCAAGGAACTTCCTCCGAGCTTCCCACGTCCGGCCGTCCACTCTTCGTCGTGCACGGCAAAGGGGAAAAAATCCCCTATTTTGCTACAGTAACATGGCCATTAAAAATTACATTTTCTGCCATTTTCAACTTTTAATAATATATTATTGATTCTGTATTGCGAAAAATATCCTCTAGTTACTCATAATTGCTATTTCAGCATGATTTCTTGATTCAACCTTAATCTGAAGGCAATTTTGGCTTGATTCTTGTGCAAACTAACTACGAACCAACATTTTTAACTAGTGCAAATTTAAATACATCATTGCCTCCCTGTGGATACGACCCGCTCTTCTACGAGTGGTTATTTCTTTTTAAATATTGATTAGTCAATTTTTCCACCACATAAAACTGCAAATGACTTTAAAGCGAACAATCGAGTCGTCAGAGTGTAGCATAGTGTCAAGTCAGTCCTCGTCTAGAAAGACGCAACCAACAGGATGAGGTGCTGCATGTAAGGTGGATTGGTGGAAGATGAATGCGAACACGCATTTTGTACGCGTGTATCGGGGAATATCAGCAACTGGTGCAGATATTCCCGTGATACAACGTATGGTAAGTAATGTGAAAAAAAATATATATATGTATATATGTAAATATATCTATATGTATATATGGTTATAAATAAATAGGTATATATGTAGTTATATGTATATATATATGTATATGTATATATATGTATATGTAGATACATATATAAGTATATGTATAGATAGATATATGTATAGATATATATATATGTATATATAGTTATATAGATGGATATGTATAAATGTATGTATATTTCTATATATATATATATATGTATGTATAAGTATATGTGTATATATATGTATATATACATATAGGTATATAGATGTATATATATATATATGTATGTATATAGACTAATACATATTTATATAAGCACTAATATATGTATAGATGTAAGTATATATATATATGTATATAAGTATATGTATATATGTAAATATATATGTATATATAAGTATATGTATGTAACTTTATGTATATATATCAATATATATATGTATACGTATATATATATTTATATAATAGTGTATAGGTGTGTGTGTGTGTGTATGAAAGTGTGAGTGTAAGTGTGTAAGTGTCGGTAAAGCGAGTGAGAGGGCACTGCTGGAGTAAAGTCTGGAGGGTTAAGTCGTTTGCATGGTCAGGGCCGACGTCTGGTGGTTTCACGCGCACGCAGAGGCACGCTGGGAGGCACACACAAGCAGGGGAGTGGGCGAGGAGGAAGGAACACAGTGCACTGCGTTGCGCAAAGGGCTAGTGCGGGCACTGGAAGGCACACACAGGCGAAGATGCGGGCAGGAGTGGGCGCTGGCAGAGTACCGCATGCAGACGCGCAAGCGGGTGCTGGAGTGGGACGCGGGGTGAACGCGTGTGCCGACGAAGGCCAGTTGCGGCATGCCGGGTGACCGGATAAGTGAGAAACTCACCAGTCAACCCACTGTAGCCACAGTGTTCCGCAGAAACGCGTGAACAGTGGCTACAGTGGCCGGGCGAGCCGCGCAACCGGGAGCGGACGGTGCTGTGAGTGCAGGTGGCTTGTGGCTGGCTCAGCACGTGCTAGCGCGCACGTGGAAGGGGTGCGCCGGTTGGTTGCGGGCGAGAAGAAGTTCACGACAGAGCACGCGGAGAGGGATGCAAGGGTGCCTGCAGGCGCGCACGGTGGCCTACGTGCCTGCTGCTGCCTTGCTGCAGCTACTACTGCGGAGCTTCCGACCTTGAAGCTTGCGGCAATGGCGGAAGTGCTGGAAATGAATAAATAGGGAAAGAAGACCACCACGCCCATCGACTCTTTGATGAGCTGGGCGGTGGTGGTCTCACGGTGGTGGGTGTGCACCACCGTGAGGTGCTCTTGTTCGTAGAGTGTCTCCTCTGAGGAGGAGGTCCTACGTATGGAGGGAGATGGGAGGGAACGGTGGCCTGGAGAAAAAGGTCTACAAAGTGTTTCTTTCGTTGGCTGGGGACTAGGCTCTCCATGCAATGGAGGAATCGTGTCTATTTTATAGAGGAAGAAGTCATGCACAACCATGCCCTGGCTGTGCATGGCTTGTGCATGGCATGGCAGGGAGAGGCTGCATGCGGCTAGCAAGGAGAGGTGTTGCATAGCATGGTGCGAGGAGGAAGGTGCCAAGCTTTGCAACTGCGGGGAAGATTTCAAAAATCAAATACAAATAAAAATAAAGATGGAAATTTTGTGAAGCAGCACTTGAAGAAAATGTAAATTGCGAGGCCATGTTATTCACTCTCCTTCCCTCTCAATTAAATGCATGCATGCATGTATTTTCACAAATGCGACTATGCAACCCTAATATGCACTGGTAATGCTAGGAAATAGCATAAGATGGCACAATTGCAAGTGTATTTTTGCAGTGCAATCATACCCCCATGGCTATCTTTTGCTAGTCCCTAGCAAAACATTTTTTGTATTGTATTTAGAAATGATCTTTAGCTGAAGATTTTCTTCTGAGGCGACATAGGTGTGTTTATTGTTGGATGTTGTGAGAACCAATTGCAGAGAAGACTACTAGTACTTTAAGTCTCACATGACATAGATCATCTCTCAACTAACCAAGACTCTTGATATTTAAACCTTAAGTACGATTTCAAGGACCCAGGAGGTTTTTGCCATACTCGAGAGCTCAAGAGGTTATAGCTTGTGCTTGTGAAGGATCAAGACTGACCAGATGAACATTAAGACTCAAGCCCAGGGTTTCACGAATTTTTAAGTATAGGTTGGTCCCAGTTTCAGCTCACGTCTTCGGAATGACCCTTAAAAAGATGATGGAAACTCAACTCCCATTTTCTGACATTTGTGGCTCAAAGAAAATAATGTACTTGTAATTGGCCCTGAAGAACTTCTTGTAGGGCGAAGACTTTATAGACATTTGTGAGATATACTGACTTATTTGCATTTTTTTTTTAAACACGTGTCAGTATATCTCTTACAACATTATTTGGAGGAGCACACTTTTTTCTTTTTGGTGAGAGGGTTCCTTTTTAGTGGAAAGAGTCTCTCCTAAACACAAGACTAAAGCCTAGGATAAAATGTCCACCTGCGCACATAGGTAAGGACTCCACCTTCCTTAATGAACACTAGGGTTGGATCTTATGTTCACCTAGTCTCTCCTGATATCTGTAGTGTGAACCAAGATTACTTAGGCTCTCAAGCAGAAGCAAACCAATGGATCCTATACTGGTGTCTTAGGTACAAGAATACGTCCTTAATTAGGAGAGATTCCGATCTATTTTTTCAATGCTCAAGTGAATTAAGTCGAGCTTGAGTGAATCAAGCTTCTGTGACCTGGAAAGTCTTCAAAACAGAGGTTGAATATCCATAAATACTTATTATATTTTTGTTTCAGCCTTTAGATCATTACTAAACATCATTTATTATTATTATTATATATATATATTTTTTCTTTTTCTTACATATTTATAAATAGGTGGAAACTGCATGATACCATAAAATACCCAGATCCTATGGATGCCTATCCAGGCCCCCATGCCAAACGATGCTATGTCCTCATATGCATGCAGGGAAAGGTAGAGAAAGGACGAAAGATCGGGTAACGAGAGCTGATGTGCAGGGTATATAGTAGGGTGGTAGGGTGGGTGGATGGTGGGTGGTGAAGTGAAAAGTGAAGTGATCGTGATAGTGGCATGAAAAGTTATGGTGGATGGTGAAGGATCTGGCATTTCATGGGACGAGAGTGTCCCAGGCAGACTGGAGAACAGGTCAGGAGGAAGAAATTGGCCCTCAGATTGGCCAAGGAGAGGGGCTTCTTGGATAGATGGATCCAAAAAGGAATAGCCCCAGTGAGAAGTATATAGGCTCAAGGTCCCAGTGTGGATTTGCAAATCCGCCTGATTTAGCAGGAAAGAAAGGGCAATCCAGTCTTCAAGAGTGTGGACCGGTAGTGAGTAGCCCGGATATGACTCAGACCACGAGGTATGGGAAGCGGAGAAAACCTCAACAGAAGTCTGGTCAAGAGAAGGTACGGGACAAGGGAGGGATGGGGGAACGTCACAATATGTGTTGATCAGGCAGTCGTCAGTGTTTACTGGTAATCCGCAGCAGTCCGAATAGGTCCCAAATAGTCCGATACATGCGCTGACAGCCATGTCCTCATCAGACGTGTCATCCTCGATACAATCGCAATCAAAGTTCTTGGCTGCCTTGAAGATTCTAAGCTTGAGCTTTTCAGATCCAATGACAATCTCAATACATCCCGACTCGCAGTCGATATGGGCGTAGGCTGTGGCCAAGAAAGGTCGACCGAGGATGATCGGACAATCAGAAAATGAGCTAGGAACTTCCATATCTAAAACAAGAAAGTCAACAGGAAAATAGTGATTGTTGACCCTAACCACCACGTCCTCCACCACATCCTTTGGAATTTTGACAGAGTGATCTGCCAGCTGTAACATGACAGGGGTGGGTTTCAAATTTCCCAAGGAAAGTTTTTCGAGCATGATGGTCGGTATTAGATTGATGGAAAATCCTAGATCAAACAGGGCACGGTTAAAATTGCAGCCTTGGATGCTATAGGAAATAAGCGGTGTACCCAGGTCTTTCTGCTTCAGTGGTAGATTTGACAGTATAGCACAACTCGCATGAGGCGAGGGAACCACTGGATTCTTAGTTTTCTTTGACTGTCGCCTGGGTGCTGTGTAGTCCTTGAAAAATTGGGCAACAGTAGGTATGTGGTCGATAGCCTCGAGCAGGGGTACCTTGATTTCTACATCCCTGAACAAATTACGCAGGTTATCAAAGGCCTACGTATCTTTCATTTTGCCTTTTGGCTCCCTCAGTAGAGCCTCAGGGAATGGAACTGATTTTGGCACCAATTTAGGTGTATCGTCCTCTTGCAAATGCGGTGCGCATCCTGAATGAGAGGGCGATGAAGAAGACGGGCTAGGATCAGGTCGAGGCGGATGACGGTCTGCTTACCGCTCCTCGTAGTGATAGAATTGGACGATGCAGGTCAGTGGGATCATACGGCGGAGGAGGGTTCGCAATAGGGACATAAGAGTGCGGTGCTACAGCGGGATTAGCCTAAAATCCCGGTGGAATGCTCGGAGCTTGCAGAATTTGATGTACCTTCCCCTGAGAAGGTTGTACCTGTGGTTGAGGACCACGGAGTACGAAATTTCATGGGTTTGGAATAGGTTGGGCGGGAAGAGTGCCCTGAGATCGAGTCGTCATGCGTAGTTGACTGATGTCAGCATTCTGCTGCGCCAATTGGTGTTGAAGAGAGGTCATGTTCTCTTCATGGCACTTTGACATTTCCGTCATCATTCACATCAATTTATCAAGAGGACTTGATGCGTGTTCTGCTTGCGGTAAGCAAGGGCCTGATGGCGGATTCGCCATATGATTAGACTGGGCCCTTGGGATGACGGGTGTGGACGGTTGCATTGGTCCACCCGTGGGGTTTTGGTGCTGCAGGTTGTTGGACCATGTGAAGTTCGGATGGTTCCACCACCCTGGGTTATAAGTGGTAGAGAACGGGTTATTCCCCAGGGCGCAAGCATCTTCTATGCCAGAAGATGTGTCCGCATGTAAGTATGTGTCTGAGCACACGGAGGCTTGGTCCTCCGTGTCAAAATACTGGCTCGCAGAAGCCAGATCCACATGACTTACTGAGTCGCTCGGCGCGACACTCGGTAAGGAAGGTCATACGGGTTTTCTTGGGATAAGCCTGGTGTTGGAAGAATTGGGATTGTGACGAAGTGGTGAGGTGGAGGTGTTTGCCATAGAACGGGTGGGGTTGGCCAGAAGCTCGTCCAGCTTCTTGTGCACGACGGAGACTTCATCCAATTTTTGTGCGATAAGGCTGAGGTCAGTGGATGAATGGGAGGGTCCTGTGTGAACTTCGTGGATATTGCGGGGCTGGCTGCTACGATTAAAGGCGACAATGGAAGCATTATTCATTAAGTTTTGACTCATATTTTCAAATAATTCAAATGCTCCATTCTCGTCTTTATTCATAAAATTCCCTCTGCAGGAAGCGTCTGCAATCTGCTTCAAAGTCTCATTTAGCCCATAGTAGAAAATCTGGACTATATGCCACTTAGGCAGACTATGGTGCGGACACTTCCTGAGGAGGTCATTATACCTCTCCCAAGCCTCATGAAATTGTTCGCCATTTTGTTGTGTAAAGGAGGTGATAGCACGAAGAAGTGCATTGGTTCGCCCGATTGGGAAGAACTTCTTGAGAAATGTGGTTCGCATCTCTTCCCAAGAGTGGATGGTTCTCCCAAGGGTGCGTAACCACTGCGACGCTTTATCCCACAATGAAAACGAGAACATTTTCATGAGGACTATAGGTAACCCGATATTTCTTGGTTTAACAGTTTTAGCCAATCGGGTTAAGTCTTCCAAGTGGAGAAAAGGATCTTCACTTGCAAGACCATGGAAGTGAAAATTTATTAGGCCAATTATATTAGGTTTCAGTTCAAAGTCATCCTCGCTCATGGGGACCCGAATTTGTCCTATGGTCTCTGTAGCAGCGGGATTCTGATAGGAGCTAAGAGACCGAGGCTCCTCCCATTTGGGAGGGTTCTGCATTTCCTCTAATGTTTCCCGAATGGCTTCAATTTGTTCATTATACATTTCCATTTGGGCTTGGAGGCGGGTTATGGGATCTAAGGCTCCACCACCTGGTGGGTTCTGAGGGTGGTTTCCTCCCTCGGGATTTGGGGGTGGGCATGCAGCCATGTTTGTGGAGGAGGACGATTCGGCTTCTTTTCTAAATTTATCAGGCAATTCAAACAGTTCAGGGTTTTGTGACCTCCCAAACATGCACTGCCGTAGGAAGAATTGGAGAGTTGAGAAGGGAAAAGAGATGAGAGAAATGACGCCACAAAGGTACACTTGATGCCAAATCAATACAATCAAATTCCTACCCTCTACAGTGTGCCCTTAGACCTAAAGATCTAAGTTACCTACTATCACGATTTACGGAACCGAATGCGAGCACCGCAGAACCACCGGGCCAGATTGAAAGGCTATTTGCCCTAGTCTTGGACACCCAATAGCACACGGGAACCCTCACCAGCACGTAGGCGCTACACGCTGGTAGTTAGACCTCAAATCCTTAATAAGGGTCAAGTTATTACCAATTTTAGTTAGAGGCTTAGGATCAAGTGCTTCTGGAATGTGCAGGGCATTTTACAGGTAATGGCCAAGTGATTGATTTTTCAAGTGTGTAAAACAAGCATGCAATGGGGAAATCTCCCCGAATTGAAGTTTTTAATTGGTGAATGGTTTTTGGAATTCAGCCTTAAGTAGTATGGATTTTAGGATTTCGCTAAATTACCAATTCAACCAATCTCCAGGTTTTTGAGAGAATACAGGTTTTCTTCTAAGCCCAACAAACCCTTCTTCAATGTCAATTGGTTATGCATGCTACAATGCAATGGGCTTCCCTAATTGGAGATTTCTACATGTGGATGCACGAATCAGTTTTAGATTAGTGTGAAAGGGAGCCAAAGCACTTCATTTCAAGTGTTCCCAATCACCAAAAAGATGTCCACACACAAGGCTCAACCAAAGGATAAGGAAAATCAAATTGTTGGGGTTGAAGTATTCGGGATCGAATCTTAGGCAAGTTGAAAAGTTATGGTGCGGTTGGAATCAACTCAATTCCAAGACTCCCCACCAAAAATGTGATCCCGAATTGCAGGTAAATGAGGCAAAGAGGGGTGCAATCAATCTTTTTATTTGCCTCAAAGAATACTTCACATGGCGAAAAATTCAAGAATCAAGATTCTTGGATTTTTGCTATGCAAAGTAGGGCGGGAAATCCTAAGGCGGTCGGAGTAAAGGCAATCAATCAAACAAGTGAATTTTAATCCACTTGCCCCAAGAGATCCCAAGAAGTTTTTCGAGTTTTTAGTTTTTTTTTTTTTTAATTAAGGTTACAAGTTAACCTAGGTTGCTAAGAAAGAAAGACTTATGCAGCAACGTGTGCGGAGCTCCAGTGCGGTGTTGGCGTCTTCACACTTTCATTCCCGCCTTGGATCTGCCCACGTTTCCGACTTCGTGTGCCTGTCTCCTCCTTGCAACAGGTTTACCTGCACACCAAAAACAAAGACACCCATGAAGAGAGAAGAGAAAAAATGAAAGGAATGGAATAGAAACTTACTTGAAGGTGCACTTCCCCGGCAACGGTGCCAGAAAAGGTGTTGGTCGGGCCCGGATAGGTGTGTTAATATGGTAATTTTATCATTGAAGTGTGTATAGTGGTTAACCTAAATCGAGCCTAACCATCTCTTTACAAAATTTTTTTACCTGGCCTACTTGATTTTATCTTGGTCACTTTTAGGCCCAGGGTCGAACTCAGGGAAGTGGGGTTACAAGTCAAGTTTTTATGCCTTTCCTACAATGAATCTCCTCCGTTCATTTATTGTGTTTTTGGTGTTTTTCTATTTAAGATTTTTTCTGATAATCTTGGTCCTTGAGGCACACCCTCAAAATTAGGTTCTTGGCTTTGAGCCAAATCAGGGTTCCAAAATGGGTCTTGCTATTCGCAAGATGGAGTACCTGCAAGTCAAGACTTATCTTTTTTCTTTTATATATTTTTTTATCTTTTTATCGGCATGAAAGGGAAATAGAAATAAAGTAAATATAGTATAGATATATATGTATATACTATATCTGTATAAAAGGGTGGGGGTGGAGGTGGAGATGGAGTGTAGCACGGTGTCGAGTCCGTCGTCATCTAGAAAGACACAACCAACAGGATGAGGTGCCACGTGTAAGGTAGATTGGTGGAAGAAGAATGCGAACACGCATTTTGTACGCGTGTATCGAGGAATATTAGCAACTGGTGTAGATATTCCCACGATACAAAGTATGGTAAGTAATGTGAAAAAATATATATATATGTATATATGTAAATATATCTATATGTATATATGGTTATAAATAAATAGGTATATATGTATATGTATATATATGTATATGTATATATATATATATATATATATATATATATAAGTATATGTATAGATAGATATATGTATAGATATATATATGTATAAGTATGTATATAGATGTAAATATATATATATATAGTAATATATGTATATAGATATATGTAGATAGATATGTATATATGTATGTATATATTTATATATATATATATGTATATATATGTATAAGTATATGTGTATATATATGTATATATATATAAGTATATAGATGTATATATATATATATAATTTATGTATATAGACTAATACATATTTATATAAGTACTAATATATGTATAGATATATGTATATATATATGTATATAAGTATATGTATCTAACTATATGTATATATATCAATATATATATGCATACGTATATATATATATATATGTATATAATAATGTATAGGTGTGTGTGTGTGTATGAAAGTGTGAGTGTAAGTGTGTAAGTCTCGGTAAAGAGAGTGAGAGAGTGCTGTGTGAGAGAGAGAGAAAGAGAGAGAGGGCACTGCTGGAGTGAAGTCTGGAGGGTTAAGTCGTCCACGTGCTCAGGGTCGACGTCTAGTGGTTTCACGCGCACGCTCATGCGCGTAGGCGCGATGAGAGGTGCGCAAATGCACGGGAGTGGGCACGGAGGAAGGAACACAGCGCACTGCGCTGCGCAAAGGGCTAGAGCAAGCGCTGGCAGGCGCACACGGGCGAAGACCCGGGCGGGAGCGGGTGCTGCCAGAGGACCGCACGCAGTTGCGCGGGTGGGCGCTAGAGAGGGACGTGGGACGGAACGCGTGCGCGGGCGAAGGCCAGCTCCGGCACGTCGGGTGACCAGATAAGTGAGAAACTCACGGTCACCCCACTATAGCCACAGTGTTCCACAGAAACATGTGAACACTAGCTACAGTGGCCAGGCGAGCCGTGCAACCGGGAGCGAATGGTGTTGTGAGTGCAGGTGGCTTGCGGCTGGTTCAGCACGTGCTGGCGCACGCGTGGAAGGGGTGCGTCGATTGGTTGTGGGCATGGAGAAGTTCGCGACAGAGCCCGCGGAGAGGGAGGCAAGGGCGCTTGCAGGCACACGCGGTGGCCAACATGTAGGAGCACGGTGGCCTACGCACCTGTTGCTGCTTTGCTGCTGCTGCCGCGAAGCTTCAGGCCTTGAAGCCTAGGGCAATGGCGGAAGTGCTCGAAACGAAGAAATAGGGAAAGAAGCCCACCACGCCCACCGGTTCTTTGATGAGCTAGGTGGTGGTGGTCTCACGGTGGTGGGTTTGCACCACTGTGAGGTTCTCCTATCTGCAATGTGTCTCCTCTGAGGAGGAGGTCCTGCATATGGAGGGAGAGGGGAGGGAACGGTGGCCTGGAGAAAAGGGTCTACAGAGTGTTTTTTTTGTTGGTTGGGGACCAGGCTCTCCTTACAAAGGAGGAGCCGTGTCTATTTTATAGAGGAAGAAGTCATGCACAACCATGCCCTGGCTGTGCTTGGCTTGTGCATGGCTTGGCAGGGAGAGGCTACATGCGGCTGGTAGGGAGAGGTGTTGCAGAGCATGGTGCAAGGAGGAAGGTGCCAAGCTTTGCAGCCGCGGGGAAGATTTCAAAAATCAAATACAAATAAAAATAAAGATGGAAATTTTGCGAAGCAACACTTGAAGAAAATGTAAATTGCGAGGCCATTTTATTTACTCTCCTCCCCTCTCAATTAAATGCATGCATGCATGTATTTTCACAAATGCGACTATGGAACCCTAATATGCACTGGTAATGCTAGGAAATAGCACAAGATGGCACAATTGCAGGTGTATTTTTGCGGTGCAATCAGTAGGTGTTGTTGCCTAAATGTACTTGACTAAACTTTAAACATAACTCACACTTCTCAACATGGCATTTTTTTTCTTTTTTTTTAAATTTTTTTCTATATACTTTTTTTTTATATCCATATCTATTAACATAATGCCGTATCTACTGACATAGCGCAACATAGCATACGTACTTTCATTCACAAGGCATTATTTGGGATTGGGGATGTTCAAGAGAATATCAGGTGGGTTATTTGGTGGAAGTGCCTATTCTCGGCACCGGGAAAGGAATGGATAGGACAACGCATTTCTAACCTTGACATTAGTACCGTCCTTCAACTGGGGATTCTATAAAGGACAACCATAACCATCCACCTTAGTCTTAGTTTTATTAGAATCCGCTCTCTATGTATTTGCCTTAATTGGTGTCTCTTGCAAGGATTCTCACAAAAAAATTGTATGCAAGAACTAAGAGTGGAAACTATGCATAACTCCGAGTATTGTTCTCCAATTATTCAGAAATTAAGATTCCTTACACTAGTCTTAGAGCACTAGCAGACTCTCTACTCTTACCTCAAACGTTATTGGTGGATCAACTAGAAGATAGTTTGCCTGACTCCCTGATTACTATTCAAGGGTTCAAGAGGAGAAGCAATGCCTCTTCTCGACAACTAGAGTTGTCTATCGGTCTTCACAGTGGATCCATTATAAATTCTACATGGAAGAGTGAAATTGTACCGGATTCTACATTTAGGAATCAACTCAAGAATAAATCCCTAATAAAACTTCTTGATAAAACAATCTATTTCCAGGTGTTGGTAGAAAATTTTTCAGTTTATATGTACTAAACCCCCCATGCCTAAGTTCTTACATGTTGTCATGCATGAATAAGAGAAAATGAAATAAGATAGGGAGTAAGTGGGTAGAAATCACCTGGAGTTGCTCCTGATTTGTCGTTCAGCTCATGCCAACACTACAATGGTAATCACAATATGCATAATAATATGCCAGAATGAAATATGCTATGTATAAAATAGATGCTATGTCCAAATGCTAAGTCTAAAAGCTATGCCTAAATGATGTGCCTAAATGCTGAGTCTAAATGCTATGCTGAGTTTAATGCTTCTAGTTGGCTGAAACTCCATCAGATGGATTAATGGTTGCAGAAGACAGAGTCAAGATTGTAAGCACTTGGAGTTCCATTGTCATCCATGGATAAAAAATGTAGAGTAGCTACCTGTGAATACCAAGCCCACAAGGTCGGCAGAATAAAATATCAAGGCTTGGGATTGGTTGTAGCCAGGTGCTACAAGAGGAATAAATTCAGGTGCCAGAGTGATAGGGAGTAAATAGCAGCCTTGAAGGGTGGTCTATGAGAAATGTAGCTGAGATGGATGAAGAGTTGGGTGTGGGAAATAAGTCATACAGATCCTGAACATGGTGGAAAATGAATGGAGGGACTCGAGTGGTGTAATCTGAAATGGTATAAAGAACCATTTGGTGAGTGGATTTTGGTGTTGGTGGTTGTGGAGTGGGTGTGTCGGATACGATTCGGCATTCCATCCCAATAGCTCTATACTTACCCAAATTATTCTCATCCCTAGGTTGATTAGAAATCTCATACGGGTTGCCCAAATTTTTGTCGTGGTGTGAATCTTCAAATGTAATGGGCGGCAATTCATTTTCCCCAAGGTGTGAAGAATCAGAATCTAGATTCAATAAAGCATCAAATCCCTTCATTTTCTATTCTTTGGCTTCTATGAAATCCTTGATATCCAAAAGCGAAGATGTGAAAGAATCTGTGATAGATTCATCTGACTCCAAGTCCAAAAATGGCTCAAGATTTTTCAAATTTTCCTTACAATCAGAAATGGAGTTTTTATTAAATTCTTTCTCAACATCGGTTGGATTCTTTGGTAATTCAAAATCACCCCCATGGATGTATGGACTCTCATTGTATTTATCATCTAAGCTTATCATGAGGGTTTTAGGCAATTCCACTCCAGATCTCCCAGAATCATGTGTCTCATCAATTGTCCTCGGCTGATCAGTGACCACTACAGTGTCAAAATCATTATAGTTCAAATCAATAAGCTTGGCAGAAGCTGTGTGCAAAGTTACTTCACCAAGAAATTATATGTTCCCATAGTGTTCAGGTTCATCATCATCTGAGTCCTCCTCGATAAAGTCTCAATGTGGGTTCTTGTTAGCCCTGAAAATATCCAATTTAAGTTTTTCATTCCCAGGGAGATCTCCATGCACCCGGATGCACAGTTAATGTTAGCTTGGGTGGTTGCTAAAAATAGCTAGCCTAAAATTATAGGTGCATCACAGAGACTAGGAGGAATGTCCATATCCAAGATGAAAAGATCTGTTGGGAAGCAAAGCCCATGGATTTTCACAATGACATTCTCTACCACACCTCGGGGCACTTTGATTGATCTATCAGCCAACTGGATACTGTTCGAAGTGGGTTTTAGCTTCCCAAATTGGATGTGGTCAAAAACAGTAGTGGGGGCTAAATTAATGGCTGAAACCAAATCAAGCAAGGCCCGGTCAAAAGGAGCATCCTTTAGCTGAAAGGAGATGAGTAGGGCTCCCAGGTCTTTCTTCTTAGGTGGTAGGTCATACAAAATGACTACACTAGCTTCATTGGACAATGCCACCTTATTGCTTTTCCTCGACTGCCGCTTGGGTGTACAATATTCTTTAAAGAATTTACCAATAGTGGGATGTGATCAATGGCATCAAGAAGGCAAACCTTAATGTGAACATCTTTGAAGATTTCCTTTAAGTCCTCATTGCTTTTGATTCCCTTTATCTTTCCTTTAGGTTCACAAGCTAAGGCTCTAGGGAAGGGTAAAGGGATGTTGGTGATCTCAGTGCTCCTTTGAAGGGATAGAATAGGAAGAGGAGCAATCCTAAGAAGTATCATGACCTACCTGCCTACATGGCGGGTCTTTGTAGCTTTTCCACTCCTTAGTGTGATAGCATTTGCATTGGCATACTGCCTATGAGGTGGGGGAGGAGCAGAAGGGGTAGAATGGGCGAGATTTGACGATAAGGCTAGCTGACCAGTAATATAGCCAGGAGGTACAGGAGGTGCTTGTAATATTGCATGTGTCTATCCCTATGGTGCCTGGAACCTAGGTGGGGTGCCTTGGTTCTGTACATATCTTGGGTTAGGGACAGGTTGGGAGGGCAAGGTTCCCTACATTTTTATGTTCCTCTAGTAGCTGGTTTTGCATATTCTGAAAATTTTGAATCTGATCTGCCATCATTTTCATGAATTTCAAGTTGTCATAGTTCGATTGACGCATAGACTTCTTCAATTCCTCTCTCAATGCCTCAAGAGGGTCAACCTACCTTGGAGTGTGATTGGCAGCTTGATGCAGTGGCTGACAGATAGGGTGTGTTTGCTATTGAGACAAGAATAGCAGCTACCTCAAGTATGTGTTTTGCGCATTCCCATATTATCTAGTCTGGTAGTGTGAATCTTGATTTGCTCTCTGTGAGTTACCACACTAGGAGAAGTTAGGATGCTAGTACCAACTAGGATTATACATCTTAGAATACGGGTTAGTATACCTATAACCTTGAATAGCACTAACATCTTCGTAGTCCGAGGATGTCTCAGAAGCAAATTCATCAAAGGAATACACACTTGAATTGTCATGTGGTGTGTAACTCTAATTGTAGGATGCTAAATCCAGATTATTCACGGGTTCCTGATACACAGGATCCTACGGAGATAGAGAAGAAACATCCCAAGTGAGAAGATGTACATGAGCAGAAGGGGCTTGGGATGCAAGAGAGGAGTGTGATGCAGCTCTACTGCCAGGAAACCCAGATCTTGCTCGCATTAATTCATCGACCTTCTTATTGACCAGATCCACCTTGTCAAACTTCTTGGTGATAATGTCCATATCAGCTCGGGTAGATTCGGCATGAGCTTCATGGACACTAACTTGTTGTCCAGGTTGCTGGAATTGGTTCATTGAGGCAGCATTCATCGAGTACTCTACTCAAGACTTGGATAGTTCGAATACGCTGTTCTCGTCCTTCATGAGGAAATTCCCACCACTAGATGCATCGACCAAGTACTGATGTGTGTCATCCAGTCCATGGTAAAAGACTTGTGCAAGGTGCCATTTGGGTACACCATGGTGTGGGCATTTCCAGAGAAGATCATGGAATTTGTCCCAGGTGTCATGCAGTTTCTCTCCTGGTCCTTGGGAGAAAGACGTGATTGCATGCCTCATTGCATTTGTTCAACCAATCGGGAAGAACTTTTGAAGGAATTCATGACGTAATTCCTCTCTGGTTCCAATCGACCTCTTGATAGTCTTGAACCAATAGGAAGCTTTATCCTTGAGAGAGAAAAGGAAAAAGCTTCACGAGAACAATTCCAATGTCTACATTTTTGGGTCAAACTGACTCTGCAATTCGACTCAAATCTTCGATGTGCTGGAAGGGATCCTCATTCGAGTTTCCATGGAAGTAAGTCTGAATTAGACTTATGATGTTCGGCTTCAACTCGAATGCATCTCCACCTACAGGAATCCGGACCTGAGGTGCTATAATCATCATCGTTGGATCGTAGAAGTCTCCCAGTTGTTCTCCGTATGGTGGATGCTGCATCCTGTCTAGCATCGTGAGGATCCTGTCAATGCTCTGCTCGTATCTTTGTTCAGACACCTCGACCCTAGCTTCTAGATGAGCCTTTGGGTCTTGATTTTCAAGGCTCTGACCAGCTCCAGGATCGGGATTAGCCATCTCAGCTAATCGAGAGGAAGAGGGTTGGGAAGAAGTGTCGGGCGAGAATTGCCTTCGCCGCCTCGGGTTTGTGATGTAGACACATTCATTTAAGTTAAAATGCCTACTTATGCATATTCATAATCTTAGATATGCATTCCATGTTATAAATATTGAATAGCATGCATCATTTTGCATTTAGAGTACTTTGTGTATATGTTAGGTGATTAGCCCATATTTGTAGGCTATTTAAGTATTTAAGTGCCTCGACATTAAGTTAATTTTAACATTTAGGTAGCCTACATTAGGATGTAATTAAATTAATTCATATTTTTAGCTTAAGTGCATAATTCATGTGTGGCATCCATACCTAAATGCATTTAGAACTAACCTAGGATTCCATACATTTGATTAGTTAATTAATTAAGTGCATTACATACATTGTTTTAATTAACATAGAAGTTAAGGAGTTATGTATAAATAATCCTCATTATTTTATTATTCTTTTTCTTCTCCATTTTGCAGGTAACTGGTCCGTCTCTGCCTCCTCCTCCTACGCATTCACTCGTCCAACATTGACTCAACGGTGGCCTTTTGAATTTCAAATCTTGGTAGCTGTGGCTACAAAGGAGGAATGGCTGTCGTTCAGAGGGCGGCCACCACCCATTCCACCACCATGCATCATTCCACCCCGTGGGCCTCCACGGGCAAACTCCGTCATACCATGGGTCGGCGGGGTGATAGACTGCTGCACCAAGATGATGGACTTGACCACCACCGTGCACGAGCTCCTTGAAGCTCACCTATCGTGAGTGCATCTACTGATGCACGACTTGTTACCCCTGTCCACAGGCACCATCACCACCTTTATCTTCTTCCCCATCAACTGTTTCTCCTCTACTCCACAAAAGCAAGCCCAAAAGCCACTCCATTCCCACAGCAGCAGGACCGTGTGCGCCCCTTGCTGCAAATCCAGAACACCCACAGCAACCGTCCACAACCACCCCACGCGTCCCACACACCTCTTGCAGTATGCACCATGCGCCCACAGCTCAGCCCGCATGCCTTCCAGCTGCATGCATAGAGCGCACTGCACCTCTTCCACCTCGCCCACGTGTGCATAGCAACTCAAACCAGCGGCCCTCGCCTCCAACCGTGCGCGCTGAGTGCGCTACACATTTGCAACCTTCCTGCAACACGCACCCGCACACGCTACATCTCCACCGCAGCAGGCACGCGTGGCCACTTCCAGCCGCAGTGCACCTTCTTCCCCCCGCGCCTCAGTCGCCGCCCGCACCTCCAGCCAGTGCACCTCAGCCCTGCCGCCCGCAGCAGTCGGGCCCACTTTTGCCTACGCGCACCTCCCTGCAGGCACCTGCATCGCACCACTACCTGCAGCACCTGCCTCCGCACTCCCTCCAGCAAGCGCAGCCAGCAGCAGTAACCGCCACTACCACCGCCGCTTTTCTCCTCCATCCAACCGGCCCAGGCCATCTCACGTCGTGCCGCTACCACCGCCGTGAAGGCCTTGCTTTGGCTGACCTCTTGTAGGAGTAGCTCCTCAAATGAGCCTCTCTCCCATGTGCGAGGAGGAGAGAGGTGTAATCCTTTATTTTTACTTGCATTTCTATTTACATAAATTGCCATTGCCACATTCATTTTCTTGATTTATTTGGTTAATTAAATTGTGGTGAATTTATGCCTTCATGCTTATGCTTCTAGAGAATTATTAAGGCCTATTATTCATCTCTATGTGCATTGTATTTAATTTCGAATTACATTTTAGTATACATTCAAGTGATAAATACATGGCATACCCTTGCACATGGCTAATTTTAAAAATTACATTAACACCCCTTGACTTTTCCATAAATTTAAGGTTTACATTCAGAGCTACATAAGCATTGTTTGATTTGACGAATATTTCAGCGAACTTGATTGCGAGTTTAAATAAGTCGTTGCCTCCCTGTGGACACGACCCACTCTCCTGTGAGTGGTTTAATTTTAATTTTAATTATTTTGTTAAGCGATTTTCCACCACTTTGTTACTAAAATGACAAATCATCTTATTCATATTATTTGAAAGCGAAAATCATCTTATCAAATGGCGTCATTGCCTGGGATGCAACAAGCTTGTTAGACTTGCATTTAGTTAATTATTTGTCCACATTTTATTTGAGGCATAATTTAATTTGATTATAAAATATCGTGCACGATCTCCTTGAAGCTCACCTATCGTGAGTGCATCTACTGATGCACGACTTGTTACCCCTGTCCACAAGCACCATCACCACCTTTATCTTCTTCCCCACCCTCTGTTTTCCCTCTACTCCACAAAAGCAAACCCAAAAGCCACTCCATTCCCGTAGCAGCAGGACTGTGCGTGCCCCTTGCTGCAAATCCAAAACACCCGCAGCAACCGTCCACAACCACCCCACGCGTGCCACACACCTCCTGCAGCATGCACCATGCACCCACAGCTCAGCCCGCACGCCTTCCAGCTGCATGCACAGAGCACGCTGCACCTCCGCCACCTCGCCCACACGTGCATAGCAACTCTAACCAGTGGCCCTCGCCACCCGTGCATGTTGAGTGCGCTACACCTTTGCCCGCGCACATTCCTGCAACACGCACCCACACATGCTGCATCTCCACCGCAGCAGGCACGCGTGCCCACTTCCAACCGCAGTGCACCTTCTTCCCCCCGCGCCTCAGTCGCCGCCCGCACCTCCAGCCAGTGCACCTCAGCCCTACCGCCTGCAGCAGCCGGGCCCACTTTAGCCTACGCGCAGCTCCCTGTAGGCGCTTGCACCGCGCTGCTACCTGCAGCACCCGCCTCCACAATCCCTCCAGCAAGCGCAGCCAGCAGTAGTAATCGCCACCGCTGCCGCCGCTTCTCTCCTCCATCCAACCGGCCCAACCCATCTCACGACGTGCCGCCACCACCACCGTGAAGGCCTCGCCTTGGCTGACCTCTTGTAGGAGTAGCTCCTCGAATGAGCCTCTCTCCCATGTGCAAGGAGGAGAGAGGTGTAATCCTTTATTTTTACTTGCATTTCTATTTACATAAATTGCCATTGCCACATTCATTTTCTTGATTTATTTGGTTAATTAAATTGTGGTGAATTTATGCCTTCATGCTTATGCTTCTAGAGAATTGTTAAGCCCTATTATTCATCTCTATGTGCATTGTATTTATTTTTGAATTACATTTTAGTATACATTCAAGTGAAAAATACATGGCATACCCTTGCACATGGCTAATTTTCTTACGTAGAAATTACATTAACACCCCTTGACTTTTCCATAAATTTAAGGTTTACATTCAGAGCTACATAAGCGTTGTTTGATTTGATGAATATTTCAGCGAACTTGATTGTGAGTTTAAATAAGTCGTTGCCTCCCTGTGGACACGACCCACTCTCCTGCGAGTGGTTTAATTTTAATTTTAATTGCTTTGTTAAGCGGTTTTCCACCACTTTGTTACTAAAATGACAAATCATCTTATTCATATTATTCGAAAGCGAAAATCGTCTTATCAAATGGTGTCATTGCCTGGGATGCAACAAGCTTGTTAGGCTTGCATTTAGTTAATTATTTGTTCACATTTTATTTGAGGCATATTTTAATTCAATTATCTGTTTGGTGCGAGGTACGCGTATTTGGAGACATCTTGTCATGCCAGCCTCAAAGATCAGGCGATCATTGACATCGTTGGTGGAGTTGCAACACTAGGAGAAGGAGCATCACTCCTGCCTTAGGAATGCCTTGGTGGAACTTGTTTCCACCACTGGAGGAGATATCTGGAGGACCACATCTTCATCTCATCCATTTAGCTGTATATGAATTTTATTCTTTTCTTTCTACTCTTTATTTTAATACATTCATTTGGAAAACCCTTGTTCTAGGGTACAGTTGAGGGGTTTGTTCCCCGATTTTATTTTAGGCCCGTGTTGGGTAATTTTTGGGTGCCTGTTCCCTTTTCCTTTAGATCTAGGTTTTCTTTTGTGAATTGATTTTATTTTTCTTGATTGTGCATAAAAGAAAAAGATAAAAACATGAGCTACCTTCTAGAAGCTGCCTGCCCTTAGGTCGAATCATTTAGGATTGAATGAGCAGCATCTAGATCTAACTTCTTGTCTTGTATATTGCATGAAGAATACTGGAATCAGGTATGCACTTCTAACTATGCATTTCTACCTATCATGCAAAAGCATTTGGATTAATTTTTAGACCACATAATCTATCTTGAAGTGATCTAATAAAATGGTCACATTTAATTTTTAAAAAAGGATTAATTAAAGGAGAGACATTTAAAAATCAACGACTTGATTTTCAAACGTGGCATGTGATTCAAAATTCAAAATCTTTGGCGGTGTATGCACACTTATATCTCTTGCACCACGGCACACATTTAGACACTACTAAGTCTTGGAACTACTAGGACAAGAGCCCTCCTACCATTGGATTTTGGAGTGTTCAGAACATGAGATCAAAGGTTTTGTAAATCCAAAGAGGGGGATACCCTATCACGGATTTTTCGGGGTAGTTGAGAAGCACTGCAAAAGCACAGCTTCAAAGGAGGGCTTAGGCCTACTTGCATCCCTTGATCTTCCGTCTTTGGAGTTGCTCTACCATTTGAGATTTAGGGAAGAACACCTAAGCTCCAACTAGGTCCTCTTAGGCAATCCGTAGGTCGACAATAATCACGTAAATTGATTGAAAAAATTATATTGTGACCTACAATCTGACTTAAAATAAAAAGCCTAAATTGGGAAAGACCTAAAAAAAGTCCTTTTTGAATTGTGTTTTGCTTGGAGAATTCTAATTGAGGTGTGAGCTAGAATGGACCACATTGATTTTCATCCTTTCACATCTTGCCCACACCCTTACCCCCACTCTACATCTTCGATCCCATATGCCGAGATGGTCCATCCTTTGATGGACATAAAGACAATTATTGGGACCGTTTTACTCTTATTATAGGAGTATTGGCCTGGTTAAGCCCCAAATCAGTGAGCAGAACCTAGGAGCGGGATTTGCTTTACCCAATATCCCACACACCATAGAAATACCCAACCCACCCTCCCTGAATAATTATAATGGTTGGACAGACACTCTTGGGTACTATAAGCCTGAGCCTAACTTCTCCTCCTTGAAGATGGAAATACAGAAAATGCAAGACGAAATGATTGAATTGTTAGGAGAATCTTCAATGGCAAGCCAACAAGAAAGAGATGAAATTAGCCACCCAATCTACCCCATTGAGGATGACATGCACCCCTCTATGCTAGATGCATCTCCCGTGGGAGAGCTACAATTTAAGTTGGAGGGAAATTTTGAAGATTATGTAAGGGAGAATAGCTACTTTTTGAGGATAGATTTTGAAACCTCCCCGTTAGATGACACTTCCTTGAGAGGTCCACCTCTTAAGTGGGAGGAAGATACATATGAAAGTAGCTATGCATTGGATGAAGAAAGGTGGCAACCCAAGGAAGATTATGATAAGGTTGAGTATCCACCTGAATTATATTGGAGTCAAAAGAAGGGAATGATGGTACCATTGGAAGACCTCAACCCAGATGATAGTATTTTCGTGACATTTGATGAAGTGGGTCGAAGTCAAGTTGTTAATCCTGCCCTCCCTTCTGATCACGAGATGGAACTCAAGCCCACCGTTAGGGGACCTAACCATAAAGAAATTCACCTATCTGAGGAGTCCGATGTTACCAGTGTAAACCCTTTACCCCAGATAGAGTACCCTAGGGGATCTGCTGAGATTTTAGATGATTCTAAACCTCAGGTATATGATGAGTTGTACGATGAGGAGAAGGATAAATTATATGGGGAACCTACATTCATGATTTGGAGTGACACTAAGGGTGATTATGTCTTATTTGAAGAGTTAGCCCCTGTGGATGTCACAAATTTGACCAAATTATGTTTCCTTAGTACACCCATCGATGATATTTCTCCTCGTGATGAAATGGTGGAAAATTTGGAAGCAACTTCTAAGATTTATGTGGATTCACTTATAGACTTTAGGGAAGATTTGAGTAAAGAATAAGAACCCGAGGATGACATTGATAGGATAATCCCTAGATCTGTTGCTTCCAACCTGCCTTCATTTCATTCGAAGTCACCCTCTGATTCATTTATGACTGAAGGTGAAATTTTGACTCCTGATGAAGTGTAGGAAGATACTTGTGATAGTGCAAGGAATGCTAGGGATGCAATTGAGGATTTGGAAAGATTGTTAGGGATGGACACCGAGCTGATTAAACCCAACCTAGATCTTATGGCCATCTCGCAACCTCGAAACTTGGACACCCTAGACGATTCTTGGCTTAGAGATATGCTCACTTTTGTTCTGACCGAGGGGTTAACAGATCAATATTTCCTGTAATGGAGTATCGGGTATGGATTGATGATTTCTTTAGTCAGTCCATTACCCTGGGGGTTTATCTCTATGCCATTCCTTCCCCATCTTTGTTGGAGGATCCTTGTCATCCTCCCCTACCCCTTTAAAGGTTGCTATTCCAATTTATCCTTTAGAACCTCCTCAGTGCTTGTCTCTTAGGATATCCAACCTACTAGGGGCATGTAAGCGCATTGTGCGGTTCAGGTACCACGGGCTGTCCTATCTCGAAGTGCTGATTGCCACAGGCTTGAATTCGCTTAAGAAATCCATGGACGATATTTTCTCAAATTGTTGATTGCCAGGAGTTCTTGGGGTCGCTATGGGCAGTGTTATCTCGAAGCATCGAAAGCCAGGCACCCTTCAAGGTACGGTGATGGGGACAATGAATCTGACACAGACCGTGTTGATAGCTAATCCAAGGTTAGACTTACTGGAATCAAACAAAAAATATATATATTAAAAAAAAAATCATTTTTCCTCTCTAGGTTGGTAATCATACCAACCTCAAATAACTCAGACCAATGCACATGCACGGATGCTTTAATCTCGAGGATCAATAAACCCTAGGGTAGAGTTAGAAATTAGGGAAATCAGTGCCTGCAACTCTAAACAAAACTAGTCCATAACTTAGCAACTACTTGGGAACCTTAGGTCTAAAGTCTGAACTTAACATGTTTCTAAAGGAAGACTGATTGGGTTGGCTAGTTTACTTGGAGTGCTAGGTTATTGCTTGGATTTGCTAGGGATTAGCAAAAACTAGGCATGGGGGTATTTGATTAGCCCAAATTTGTGGGCTATTTAAGTATTTAAGTGCCTCAACATTAAGTTAATTTTAACATTTAGATAGCCTACATTAGGATGTAATTAAATTAATTCATATTTTTAGCTTAAGTGCATAATTCATGTGTGGCATCCATATCTAAATGCAATTAGAATTAACCTAGCATTGCATACATTTGATTAGTTAATTAATTAAGTGCATTACAGACATTGTTTTAATTAACATAGAAGTTAAGGAGTTATGGATAAATAATCCTAATTATTTTACTATTCTTTTTCTTCTCCTTTTTGTAGGTAACTGCTCCGTCTCCGCCTCCTCCTCCTGCGCATTCACTCGTCCAGCATTGACTCGACGGTGGCCTTTTGAATTTCAAATCTTGGTAGCTATGGCTACAAAGGAGGAGGAATGGTTGCCATTCAAAGGGAGGCCACCACCCATTCCACCACCGTGCAGCATTCCACCCTGTGGGCCTCCATAGCCAAACTCCATCATACCGTGGGCCGGTGGGGTGACAGACCGCCGCACCAAGAGGATGGACTTGACCACCACAGTGCACGAGCTCCTTGAAGCTCACCTTCTGTGAGTGCATCTACTGATGCATGACTTGTTACCCCTGTCCACAGGCACCATCACCACCTTCATCTTCTTCCCCATCCTCTATTTTTCCTCTACTCCACAAAAACAAACCCAAAAGCCACTCCATTCCCGCAGTAGCAGGACCGTGCGTGCCCCTTGCTGCAAATCTACAACACCTACAGCAGCCATCCACAACCACCCCACACGCGCCACACACCTCCTGCAACATGCACCACGCGCCCACATCTCAGCCCGCATGCCTTCTAGCCGTGCATGCAGAGCGCGCTGCACCTCTGCCACCTCGCCCGCATACGCAGAACAACCCCAGCCAGCGGCCCTCGCCTCCAACCACGCACGTTGAGCACGCTACACCTCTGCCCATGCGCCGTCCTACAGCACGCACCCGTCTGCACTGCATCTCCACTATAGAAGGCGTGAGTGCCTACTTCCAGCCGCAGTGCACCTTCTTCCCCCCACACCTTAGTCACCACCTGCACCTCCAGCTAGTGCACCTCAGCCCTACCGCACGCAGTAGCCGTGCCCACTTCAGCTCGCATGCACCTCCTTGCGTGCGTCCGCAGCTCACTGTGTCGTGATGCGAAAAATCATGCGATTTGTAATTAGGGATTTTAAAGTCGTTGTAACACGCGAATCCCCATACGCTTTTAAATTTATATTCCTAGATAGGGGAGTATCTAGGGTCGTCCAAGGAGGCAAATTTGCAATTCAAATCTCTTTCTTTAAAGGGAAACCCAATCTTTCGTTTTGGTATTTTAAATATATATATATTTTTAGTTTTGAAATAATGAGGGCAAAATGTGAATTGTGACAAAAAACTAACACACACCTATAATCACTAAGCTAAAACTTAAGAGATAAATATGTCCCCTCCATAAGCTCACTCTAGGTAAGTGTAGGCCTTGAGTAATTAGGAAGTGGAAGTGAAACAAGCACTAGAACAAGGACAAACAATTGCAATAGAAATTCGAAAGAAGGCAAATAAATTTAGTAGAATTTGTGTTCTTTTACAAAGACAAGTAGAGGAATGCTTCAACTAGAATTGGAAAATATAAAAGCAATAGAAGAAACACAAATCCTCTTGTAGAATCTGGTGAACAAGGGAGTCTTCTTGCTCCAAGCCTAGCTACTCCTTGGCATGAAAAAAGGGTCTCCTCCTTCCTTGGAAGCTCCTCCAAGGTGGATGGTCTCCACCTCAATTCCCTACTCCAAGGGTGGGTGCGCACCACCCTCAAGCTCTCCTCCAAGGTGGCGTGGACCACCTTCAAGACCTCCTCGAAAGGTCTTCCTTGCCTGGCTCCTCCTTTGGCTGGCGTGGGCACAAGAGAGAAGGAAAGAGGGGAAGGCACCAGGGGGATAGAATATTCCCTTAATCTTCTTCTTCTTCTTCTATCTTGTGTGTAGGTTTTAGGTAGAGTACGGGAGGAATTTTTCTAGCCAAGGATGGGTTGTAAGGTGGTGGGTGGTCGTCTTTTTATAGGGTAGGATGAGGGGTTAAGGTGACTGTTGAGATGGATGGCTAAGATGGGAAGATGGAGATGGTTAGGTGATTTTAGGGCTAAGGAGAGTTGGCGCCACCTAAGGGGTGTAAGGGGGTTAGTTATGGACACCTAAAAGTGGCGCCAACCATGGAGAGGTGCCATGGGTTGGTGCCTACTTCTAGGCTTCTAGAAGAGGGTTGATGTGGATGGTGGAGATGGCTTGGAGGGGTTATGTGTAGGGTTGATATGGGGGTTGGAGTTGGTGCAAAAAGGGAGGTGGTTAGGGTTAGTTTTGGCACCAACTTTAAGTGCCCTTTGGTGGTTGTTTGAGGGGTGAAAGGTGGTGAAGAGGGTGGTGCCAACTTGAGAAGAGGTGGAGCTAGCTTAAGTAGGCTTAGGTGGACTTGGAGTGGTAGGTTATGTAGGTGGAGTTAGGGTTAGGTTTTTGGTGCTAGGGAGGTGGATGCTAGCTAGGCTAAGCTAAGCTAAGCTAGCTTAGCTAGCTATGGAGTGGAGGAATATGCATGTGGAGCTTAGGGTTTGACGAGAGGAGCTGGATATGCAAAGTCTAGAGCTGAATTGGAGCTGGCAGCTACTGAAGAGGTCAACATGGGGCTACTCTAGTTGACTTAGCTTGCTAGTTCTTTGCTAGTTGCTAAGGCAGGCTAAAGTGAGCTGGCTTCTGTTGAATGGAGCTAAGGTGAGCTGGGTCTGGTGCTTCGGGGAGGATTGAGCTGGTTGAGACAGCTAAGGAAGCTTAGCTCAATTAGCTTGAGCTAAGCTGGGTCCCTGGGAGATGGACTTGGGCTTCCTGAGTTAGGATGAATTCTTCTTCAGCTGGCTAGAGTTGAGTGGAGCTGTAGGTGGCTAGATCTGTGCTGGGGTGAACTCCAATCAACTCAGCTGAGCTTGCTAGAGCTCCCTGTGGGCTAGTGGGAGCTGAGATGGGCTAGACTCAACTAAGTTGAGCTGGATCTGAGCTAACCTGAGCTAGGGTGTGCTAAGATGAGCTCTGTTGAGCTGCCATTTAGCTAAGATTAGCTGAATGGAGTAAGGATGAGCTAACCCTAGTCCAAGTGAGCTAGATTCCTATTTTGGTGAGCTGGATCAAGCTAAGTTCCAGCTAGTCTGAGCTCCTCCTTCACCTGTTGCCTTCTTGAGTGCTAGGATTTTGGGGATCTGTAAATCTGTTCATCCCTAACACTCACAAAAACACATTAAAACGACAAGAAAAAATGCAATGCATGCCTAGCCTAGTTAATGCCTAAATGTAGCCTAAAAACCCATTTACGGAGCAAAATCCTAAGAGCTAGGTTTGTTTTAATGCATAAGAATGATGATAAACTGGCATTTATCACACCCCCATGCTTATCTTTTGCTAGTCTCTTAGCAAAACTTTAATTTTCTTGGAAAATGGAATTTTTGGGAAATCTAATTTCTTTTTTTACTTATGAGGAGAAAAAGATTAAGGGACTTTGATTGATCTAAACACAGAAGGAACGGGATTCGTTATGGATAAACATCAGGATTTGTATTTCGATCCAAAAATTAGACAAAATAGGACAATATATCCTCCAGAAAATTCACAAATTTACCCCTTGTTAATTTAGATGACTTGAAATTTTTGTTTTTAGGATTTTTCTGGCTCTTAAATCTAATTCGCAACTTACAATATCCTTTAAAACCTTGTGTCCGTGCTTGTGAAAAGCCAACATTTATAGGGGCGTGTTTTTGGTTTAAAACTTTTTTTTTCACCCCCATGCTTATTTTTCGCTTAGTCTTACAATAGATTTGTCGGGATCATCATTCCCGATACCAATCCTTGAGGAGGCTCTGGCACCAGTACTTCGAGATAGCACTGTCCATGACACCACCCAGGAGCTCACAACCCCAAAACACAATGCGGTGTAAAACGGGAGCTCCAAGCAAACTCAAACTCTTGGTCTGATGATGAGAGCCTCATCATGAGCCATAACTAGCTCATTTTGACCCAATAAAGAAGATAAAAGCTCCTACATAACCTAGAAGAAGGCCTAACTGAAGGAACAAGTGTTCTGAGAAGAAAACATGAAATAAAGGTTAAAACTGCAATTTTACCATTGCAGTACATAAACGGGATTTCTCAGAGGCAAAACATAGGTCAAATGGTCTAAATGAGATAAAAAGTGGGTTGAGTTAATCAGAAATGGGTTCATGTGTAATCTAGGAATTAAATGACACCTGGTAACCCTAAAACAGACCTACTTTAATTAACAAGGTTTCGATCAGAAAAAAAGCAAGTAAACCCTCTAAAAATCATGGAAAAACATCCTCTAGGGTTTCGAACATTTAATTTGGCCCTTGGAACCTAGTTTGACCTAGATTAGGGTCCTAGCTCTTCAATTAACCTAATTTGGGTTTTACACAAAATGTCCAGTCAAACGAGGTCAAACCTAAAATCCAACTTCACCATTGGATTCCTTAGGTCCAAATTAGGTTTGTACCAAAATTTGGACCTAATGAGAAGTCATCTTGACCTACTTTGCAATTTAGTACACCCAAATCACAAATTGGTCCCTATCTTTTGAATACCTTTGCAGAGAGCCCCTAGGTTCTTCGCCCCCTTTGCAAATCGGTCCTGCCGCCATTGCTAGGGCAGAACCGAGCTCCGGCGAGGTTCAGAGAGAGATTGCTCTCTAATTCCTCAGAAATTCTCTCCCAGAAATGGAAGGGAGATTCTCTAAGGAATTCCCTTCCATTTAAGACCGATCTCGATCCCTGGTGTGAACCCAATCTCTCGTGCGAACGCACGAGAGATTTGGGTATCCTAACTCCTTTCCACCTCCGGCGACCAACCTCAGGCAATTACGTGCCCTTCATGCCCTGCACACCCAGTCCAGCGCCTATATAAGAACCCACAACTCCGGCCGAAGAGGCTCAGCTTGATTTGGCCGAGTTTCCCCCTTCAATTCCTCTCCTCCTGCCCGGCCAAAACCCCCAGCAAGCTCCGACGAGCCCCCCTCCCCTCCCTCTTTGCTCTTCCACAAAACCAGTGGCAGAGTTAGCTTCCTGACCTCCCTCCGCATCGCGTAGTACCAGCGCACGCCGCCTCAGCCCCGTCGTCACCGCTGTTCTCCCCCCACTGGGCGTCATCTTCTCCGGCGACAGCAGGTACTGCTGTCCGCCTTCCGTCCCCTTTCGTCCTTACAATTAGGTTAGAACTCCTCTCCATCCTATCCTCTCTCTTTTCCCCCTGTTATCTCATCTGATTACCCCTCGACCGACGCTGACCACCCTCATCTTCCACATCACCGACCGATCTTCGGCGAGACGCTTCCACCATTCCAGCCCCCCACCCGGCTCGCCAACCACCTTGAGAGCTCTGCCTCACCACCAGGAACTCGCTCCACCCCACAACTGCCACTCCAAACCTCCATAATCACCCCTGGAACAACCCACCATCTCCGACCACAGGTTGACCTAGGCACGCATGCCTAGGTCAACCTGTGGCCTGCAGCATCGTCCACCGGTCTCTAGCTGATCTGATTGGGCCGAGAGGCTTATTTTGTGTATGACAGTGTTTGAGCTGCTGCCGCCATGGACGACCTCTGGTGAAGCTCCAACGAAGCTCCAGGCATCAGGCTTCCCAGGCTGCAGATGCAGGAGACTCATGCGAGTGTCGCGAGGTGAGAGAGCCCAGCCAGTAGCGCCAGCAGAGCCATCAGCTTGGGCAATTGCATACGAGAGTCTGCGGGCGCGCGCAAAGGAAGGGCGGAACCTTTCGTCCCACATCGTGGAATCTCAAGCCACAGGTATGGTATAAAGAGTTTTTGTGATATAGTTTTACTGCCTCGAAAGCACAGGGGTGAGGTCCCTCACTGACCCCACACCCGCCTCTTCCGCGGCTTGACCACGCGGATCTGGCGGATCCGACCCGACCTAAGCCTACGCACTCCTCGCGCATCACACCACCTGCAGGTGCGCCTGGTCCCGGGTATGATCCGACCCGATTATGGCTGTGGCTCTGGGAGAGCATCCGTGAGTGAATTGCTTGAGAGAGAGAGAGACGCGCGGGTAGAGGGAGAAAGGTAGGTTTTGTTCTGTGTAGGCACAGGCTGAACGCAGGAGAAGAAAGACTTGGCCGCAAGAAGGAGAAGAAAGAAAGCAGAAGGAAAGGCAGGAAGAACAAAGAAGAGAGAAGCAAGGCAAGACCACAGAAGAGAAGAGTAAGAAGCAAGGTAGAGAAGAAGAAAAGAAAGAGCAAGGCAGAAGCAAAAGACACGGGAGATCAAACGAAGAAGGAAGGAAAGAAAGGCTTCGCAAGGCAGAAAGAAGAAGGATAATCAAGAAGAAAAGGGAAAATACTTTTAAGACGTCTGATCACAAGATCAGACGTCCAATTTCATATTTTTCTCCTAATTACTTTTAACTGCATACATTCACATTTGAATTGATATTTTGAGTAAATTAGAGTGTTCAATTACATTTTGACTAGTAGTAAATTCCATTTGCTCCCTGTGTTCGACCTCGGATACTCCGATTTTCGAGTAATAAAAATTCTTTATATTTGTTTAGACGTTTTTTCGGTTATACTACAACGTGACATCCTTTAAACCCGCACAAAAACCTCGACAACATCTGACACTATAGGTAGAGCACTGTTGAAGACACTTGAGCTGCTAAAATGCGCTTTAGTGTTTCGTCTAAAGATATGAAATATAGATATGGAGCAGTGTCAAGGTGATAACATGTTGACATCGCATCCTCAAAGGTGAAATTTTCCTCCTTCTCAGCGGTGGGAACTCAAACCAATGATCAGCTTTAGACTTTTACTATGTCCAAACAAGGGAGTTTTTCTAATTTTTAGTTGTTTTTATGTGTTGGCTTGTGTGTGAAAATTGACACAAGAATTTCCTCAAGAAATGCAAGTTTTTGAATCAGAAACTAAGCTAGATACTTTCAAAATTACAAAAGAGGATCAAGTCACCTGAATTAGCATGAGTTCAGGTGGAATTTTTAGAAAAGGATATCTGATCTAGTCTAAAAATAAACCCTGAAATTCTAATGATCAAATGCACATCCTCATCCCTAGCTTGTTAAAGATTAAATCCCATTGTACCAAAAGTGAGTTTTTCGACCTTAGTCCCAATTTCAAATTTTTTCCTCAAAAATTTTCAACATTTTTATATTTTTGGGTATGCAAGCAGTAAAATAAAATAACTAAAGAAAAATGCATGTTTTTAGGTTTTGAAAATCCTAAATCGATCATCAAATTTAAAAACACCCCCTATGCTTAGGATATGTAATGTCCTCATGCACTAGAAGGAAAAAGGGATCACCTTAAATGAAGAACGGTCGAGTTTAGGATGGTCAAAGCTTTAAAAAAGATGGAAAAAGGAAAGCAGGAAAAATGATAGGTTACCTCCCATCCAGTGCTATCTTTTACGCCATTCAACCGACCGTAGTTTGCACTAGTGATCAAAGGTGGCTAGTTCAGTGAAATTGAAAGATTCAAATGGAAGATTTGGCATATGATCATAATAGGGCTTTAAACGTTGGCCATTGACTTGAAATGTCATATTAGTTTTAGGATCAAAAAAATCAATAGCACCATATGGATAAGTTTTATGAACAATAAAGGGGCCGGTCCAATTGGATTTTAATTTTCCAGGAAAAAGACCTAATCTAGCATCAAAAAGCCAAATGCATTGATTAACGTCAAAGTGTTTCCGAACAATGTATTTATAATGAAATTTCTTTGTTTAGTCTTCGTAAATCCTCATGTTTTCCTTAGAAAAATTACGTAATTCTTCCAATTCAGTTAATTGCAATTTTCTATGGATACCGGCGTCAGATAAATCAATGTTTAGTTGTTTTATTGCCCAAAAAGCCCTATGTTCTAGTTCTACCGAGAGATGGCATGCTTTCACAAAAATCAGACGGAAGGGAGACATGCCAAGTGAAGTTTTAAAAGCAGTACGGTAAGCCCATAAAGCATCGTCCAATTTAGTGGACCAATCTTTACGATCGGGCCTAACTATTTTTTTTTTTTAAGTATTTTTAATTTCCCGATTATAAACTTCTGCCTGGCCATTTGTTTGGGGGTGATAAGGTGTGGAAATTTTATGATTAACCCCATATTTAGAAATAAGGTGACGGAATTGTGAGTGAGTAAAATGTGAGCCTCCATCACTGATAATGGCTTTTGGAATGCCAAATCTTGAGAAAATATTTCTCTTAAGAAATTCGACAACCACACGGTGATCACTAGTGTGAGTGGGTATTGCTTCTATCATTTTGAAACATAGTCGACTGTGACTAGTATATATAAATACCCACCAGAGTTGATGAATGGTCCCATGAAGCCAATGCCCCAAACATCAAAAATTTCAACCTCTAAAATAGGATAAAGGGGCAACATATCCTTCCGAGTCATGTTGCCGATGCTCTGGCATTGCACATAGGATTGAACAAAGTCATGAGCATCTTTGTGTAAGCTGGGCTAGTAGAATCCCGCATTAAGGATTTTAGCTGCAATTTTCTTGCCCGAAAAATGTTCGCCATAGGCCATTGAGTGACAATGTGTCAAAATATCATGGATTTCATAATCAGGTACACATTGCCGAATGACCTGATCGACCCAAATGCTGAAAAGGTCGAGCTCCTCCCAAAAATAGTATTTAATATCAGCAAAGAACTTATCCCATTTTGTTTTTGGCCAATCAGTGGGGATTCATTCTATTGCTAAATAATTTGCGATGGGTGCAAACCAAGGGAGGGTAGTAGCAGCTAAAATGCTTTCATCGGGGAATTGATCAGGTGGGGTCATTATGTCATTCGTCATAAGATGAGAGAGATGGTCAGCCAGTACATTATGCGATCTCGCCTTATTCTTGATTTCCAGGTCAAATTCCTGGAGCAGTAGAATCTAATGGATAAGGTGGGGTTTCGTACCTTTCTTTGTCAGCAAATATTTAATTGCTGAGTGGTCGGTATATATAGTGACATGTGACCCCAAAAGATAAAATGTAAATTTTTCTAAGGCAAATATAATGGCAAGAAGTTCCTTTCCAGTAATCGTGTAATTCCGTTGTGCATCATCAAGAGTTTTGCTAGTATAATAGATCACAATGGGCTTCTTGCCAATTCATTGCCCTAGAAAGGCCCCTACAACAAAACCTGAGGCATCTATCATTAAGTCAAAGGGACTATTCCAATCAGGTCCCCGTAAAATTGGTGCCCCAGTAACCTCCTTCAACCTCAAAAAACTCTCCAGGCATTTATCATTAAAATCAAATGGCTAGTCTTTAGTAAGCAGCTGACTTAAGGGCTTGGAGATTTGAGAAAAATTTTGTATGAATCTACAGTAGAAACCCACATGACCCAAAAAGGATCTGATTTGTTTGGCAGTAGTGGGCGGTGGGAGCTTAGATATAGCATCTATTTTTGCTTTATCTACCGCAATTCCTTCTTTTGAAATAACATGGCCTAAGACAGTACCTTCCTGGACCATGAAATGACTTTTTTCCCAACTGAGGACCAGATTGACTTCTATGCATTTTTGGAGAGTTCTTTCAAGGTTCTTAAGACAATGGTCAAAAGAATCTCCAAAAATAGAGAAGTCATCCATAAAGACTTCTAAGCATTCACCTACCAAGTCTGAAAATATTGCAAGCATACACCATTGAAAAGTCGCAGGTGCATTGCAAAGACAGAAGGGCATCCTTCGGAAAGCAAAGGTTCTGAAGGGGTAGGTGAAAGTTGTTTTGTCCTGGTCCTCAAAATGAATCGCTACATAATTATAGCTGGAATAATCGTCTAGAAAATAGTAAAAATCCCGTCTGGCTAAACTCTCCAAGATTTAATTAATAAAGGGGGGCAGAAAATGGTCCTTCTTGGTGGCGATGTTTAATTTTCTGTAATCAATGCACACGCGACAAGAAAAGGAAGTTCAAGTGGCTATATTCTCCCCACTATCATTAGTGACAATTGTTAGTCCAGCCTTTTTGGGCACAACTTGTGTGGGAGCAACCCAGGAGCTGTCAGAAATGGGGTAGATGATATTAGCATCAAGCCACTTAATAATCTACTCTTTTACCACCTCCTACATAATAGGGTTCAAGTGCCTTTGTGGTTGGCGGGAGGGGCGAAAATCATCCTCTAAATATATACGATGTGTACAATAGGACAGATGAAGACCCATAAGATCAGAAAGGGTCCAGCCAATAGCTTTTCTATATTTACTCAAAACCTGGAGAAGTTTGCGCTCTTGTGCCCCGGTAAGTCCAGAATTTATAATCAGGGGCAGGTTCTGATTTGGACCCAGGAAGACATATTTAAGGGAGTTGGGCAAAGGTTTTAATTCCAATTTTGGCCCGGGCTCCGAAAGAATTTCTTCTTTGTGGGTTAGTGGTGAAGTGAGAGTGAAAGCGTCAACTGGAGGGTTAGCTGAATGTGTGGTTAGGGTGGAAGGGTGAGAAGAAGTGGATTGCTCAGGAACCGTATTGATGGCAAAACAGGAACCTAAATGGGAAATCTGCAAAGTTTCCTCCACAATATTTTCTATTTCTGAATCCGAATCATCAAAGAAATATGGTTCTTGGAACCACCTAGAAGCTTGGAAAATGTCTAGGGTTACAGATTTACCACCACACATGATCTTCATTTTTCCAGAATCACAATCAATATTTGCACGAGCGGTGGCTAAGAATGGTCTTCCAAGAATTATGGGAGCAAACTTTAATGCTTATGGTACCTCTATGTCCAGGACTAAAAAGTCTACTGCAAATAGACAATTTTTGACCTGGACAAGGACATCCTCAACAATTACCCTTGGTTTAATTGTAGATCGGTCGGTTAATTGAAGAGTAACCTCTACAAGCTTTAATTCACCAATCTTAAATTCCTCAAAAATAATTGTGGGGATAAGATTTATTGAGGCACCAAGATCCAAAAAAGCCTGATCAAAAGAAGTATCATTAATGATAACTTGAATCAGGGGGGTGCCGGGATCATTTCTCTTAAGAGGTAGTTGACTCTGCACAACTGAGCTGACTGTCTTAGGAAGGATCACCTTTCCTAAATTTCGGGGATACCTTTTCAGGGTACACAAATCTTTTAGGAATTTTGCATAGGCAGGGATGTATTTTATGGCATCTAGGAGAGGGATATTAATTTCAACTTTCCCAAATAAATCCATTAATTCTTTTTTAGTGGGCTCGAATTTCTTCTTTTTCTTATTTTTGAAGAATGAAGGGCTTGTGGAAATGGTGTAGGGTTGCCCTGTTTTGCATTAATAGTTTCCTGAACAATCTGAGAGGAAGATGGGGAAGAGTTGATCTATGTTTCATTAAAATGAGTTTCTTTAACAGGCAGGGGATTGTGAGTGGTTTTCCCATTCCTCAAAGTAATTGCATTTGCAGTCAGGTTGTTTCTAGGATGAGGATGGGAAGCCTGACTATTATTGAAACCTAGTGGATGCTGAGGTGTTGGTTGAATGGGTTGACTGAGATATCCACCTTGGATCTGATTCCTTTGATTATTCGGGTTAGGCATGGGTTGGGAAGCTAAATTCCTAACAAGTCAATGATTAGGAGTAACCTTAACTTGGTGTTGTAAGTTGGTAATCATGCGGGTTACTTCTGTCATTTGATTTTGCATTCCTTGTAGAGTTTTCATGACTTGATTGCTAATATCTTCCTGGGATGGTCCAGGTTGATACACAGGTTGCCCATAATTCCCAAAATACTTTTGTTTTGGAAAAGGAATCAGGTTCGGGTTTTTCCAGGAGTGATTCGGGTTAGTCCTCCAGTTTTGATTGAAAGTTTTGGAGGGGTTTCTAAATTGCTCGTGGAGAGCATAAATATTTTCCATGGTGGGATCAAAAATATTTTGATCAAAATTCCCTGTCAAATCCTGCGGGAAATCAGTTGGAAACTGCTGACCAGCAGATGTGGCATAATGTTGTGCAGATTTTCTCTTTGAAGAAGTTGTGGAGGGTTAGTGTGTAGAGAGTTAACATGTGGAGCTTGTTTATTTATGAGCTTTTCTTCCATTTTGTTTTGGTGAATTTGCATCTGGTCCATGTCTGGAACAGAGCTGGATTTGGAGTCAATTTCATGGACTCCGTGTCTGGGGTTTTGTGTTCTACCAAAAGTGTCCATTGAAGTCATATTAAATGAGTTTTCACTCATTTCTTCAAAGAGGATATAGGCACTTTTGGCATCTTTGTTAAGGAAATTGCCCCCACATGAGGCATCCACAAATCGCTTCAATTGATCTTCTAATCCATGATAGAAGATCTGCACTAACTGGCATTATGGAATTTCATGGTGGGGACAACTTCTTAGAAGTTCTTGAAATCTTTCCCAGGCTTCGTGGAGAGGTTCACCAATTTTTTGTTGAAAGGTCGTTATGGATCTTCGTAAAGCATTAGTTCGACCAATCGGAATTTTTTTTTTGAGAAAAGCACTTTTTAATTTGGGCCAGGTGGTAATCGGGCGCCCAACTGTTCTAAACTACTGAGAAGCTTTGTCTTTAAGAGAGAGAGAGGAAAAAGTCTCATTAAACACATGTCTTCCTGCACATTGCGGGAACGAGTTGTTTAAGCGAGGACAGTTAATTCCTCGAGATGAAAAAAAGGGTCCTCTCTTGGAAGACCATGAAAATGTTTGATATGGTTTAGAATGGCTGGTTTGATCTCGAAATCCCCTTGTGGTATGACCACCCCGGGTCTTACCTCATAATTGAAAGGATCATAGAAATCCTTGAGAGGAACGACAGGCTGTTGGCGGGGTGGTGGATTTTGCCCTTGGTTAGCTAGGTTTGTGACAGTCCTAGCTAAATCTTCTTGATCTTGTTGTAGTCGAACTAAATGGTCGACCATCAAGGCAAAGGGGTTTGGATTTTGAGTTAGAATTGGAGGGCCACCTAGCCCTGCAGGAATTTCGGGTTGCTCCAAATGAGGGAGGTGAGGGAGGGGGAAGTCAACTTGTGGGTCGGCTGACAGGTTAGAAGTGGAAGCAGAATTTTTTTGTCAGCTCCCTGGGTTTTCCATTTTCTTAGAATAGGAGTGAGAAGAAAACAACGATATTTTGCTGTAGGGGGCAAAATCAGATGATCCCTCAAGATGTGGCTTTTGGGACCGTCGCCTGTGCATGCACTGTTTTGGAAGAATTGGAGGGGAGGAGAAGAGAAAGAGATGAGAGAAAGTGTGCGATTCAAGCAACAAAAGCTAGACCTAGCTTAAGTGTGACTCCTTAAAAATAAACCTAAGACTTGGTCTATGTAGGAAATAAGTAATCAGTAGTGAATACCCGTTCTGTCAACAAATCTAGCCAAGTTGCTTAAGGGGAGGTTTGGGCCTAAACATTTCCTAGGGATAACCCCAGGTGCTTGTACAAACCCGCACCTAGTCGTTTGACATGGCCCCTCAGCCTGAACACCAGATATAGATGACAGAATTGGTATTAACTAGAGAAAACTTAAGACCTATATAGCAAGCCTAAGTTGATGAAGCCTTATGGGTCAAGTTGCTATGGATTTTAGTTAGGTATAGGATACTATAGTGTACACGGAATGTGGAGGGCATTAATTTGGGTTATTACCTTATTATTTCAATTTTTTTTTGTGTGTGCAGGTATTGGAAAGTGGTTCCAATGCAAAGCAAGTTGTCACACAATTATTGTATTTCTGTCTTTTAGGATTGCATTTAACTTAGTGTATTTTTAGGGTTTTCTTTTTAAGTTTTCAAACAAGTTTGAGATTCCAAAAACAAGAGGAAATCAAGTTGTATTGGTAATGATATGTTTCCTTTATGTTGTGGGACTAAAAAGCAAGAAAGAAACCCTAATTGGATTTAAACCCTAATACAAAAAATTACTACCAATGAATTATTTTTAGGCTTTCAGAATAAGTAGTGGTTCAAGTAATGCAACTAACACCTCTACCTTATGCAAAATCAAACAAGGATTCCAGAAAAGATTTTTTTAAGATTTTAGGAATTTGTTTGATATTTGTTTGGAATTTTTATTTGTGCTGGTGTCAAAGTCCAGAAATGGTACCCGTGGGTTTGTAGACTTTTTGTACCACCATTGCCCTCAGAAAATTTTGGTGATTTTATGTGATATGTAGAATTTCACAAGAATTCCAGAAAGCTAAATTTTACAAAAATTGGGCAAGTCTAAAAATTCACGGATAGTAGCAAAATAAGAAGTCAGAGGGTGTGACCCCTTTGTAGTCCACGAATTTTTAAAAATTAAATATAAGGCCAATTGATCTAAAATTTGGAATAGATGTTCCCAACTTAATTTAAAATCACTATGTGAAATTGTAGAATTTTAGAAGACCTTTGGTGTTGGGAATTGATTTTTGAAGTCCAGATAGAACCTGGACTCAAAAATCAAAACACCAGCACTTGAATTGGAGTGGTGTTTAATGAAGCATATAAGCAAACAATGAATTTTAATGGACACCACTCCACTTAATTAAGAAGTTTGGGATCCTGAAAGCCAATTTTAATTTTTTTTTGTAATTTTAATTGACTATGTGACCAGAAAAGAGAACCAACGTGAATTTCACGGGAAGAAAAGGAACTTTCGAGCTTTCGCTTCCAAATTGCCGCTTTCTACCTGTAATCCTTGCACACATGAGAGAAAAGAAAGAGAAGGGGATGAGATCCACTTCAAGCAAGAGAAAAATGATTAATGCAAAGCCGTGCCTCCCCAGCAAAGACACCAAAAAAGTGATGCGAAAAATCGCATGATTTGTAATTAGGGTTTTTAAAGTCGTTGTACATGTGAATTCGCATACACTTTTAAATTTATATTCCTAGATAGGGGAGTATCTAGGGTTGTCCAAGGAGGCAAATTTGCAATTCAAATCTCTTTCTTTAAAGGGAAACTCAATCTTTCTTTTTGGTATTTTAAATATATATATTTTTTAGTTTTGAAATAATGAGGGCAAAATGCGAATTGTGACGAAAAACTAACACCTATAATTACTAAGCTAAAACTTAAGAGATAAATATGTCCCCTCCCTAAGCTCACTCTAGGCAAGTGGAGGCCTAGTGTAATTAGGAAGTGAAAGTGAAACAAGTGCTAGAATAAAGATAGGGTAGAGGAAGTGAAACAAGGACAAACAATTGCAATAGAAATTAAAAAGAAGGCAAATAAATTTAGTAGAATTTGTGTTCTTTTACAAAGATAAGTAGAGGAATGCTTCTACTAGAAATGGAAAATATAAAAGCAAAAGAAGAAACACAAATCCTCTTGTAGAATCTGGTGAAGAAGGGAGCCTTCCTTCTCCAAGCCTAGCTACTCCTTGGCTTGAAAAAAAGGGTCTCCTTTTTCTCCTTCCTTGGAAGCTCCTCCAAGGTGGATGGTCTCCACCTCAATTCCTTCCTCCAAGGGTGGGCATGCACCACCATCAAGCTCTCCTCCAAGGTGGCATGGACCACCTTCAAGACCTCCTCCAAAGGTATTCCTTGCCTGGCTCCTCCTTTGGCTGGCATGGGCACATGAGAGAAGGGAAGAGGGGAAGGCACCAAGGGGATAGAATATCCCCTTAATCTTCTTCTTCTTCTTATCTCTTGGGCGTAGGCTTTAGGAAGAGTATGAGAGGAATTTTGCTAGCCAAAGATGGGTTGTAAGGTGGTGCGTGGTGGTCTTTTTATAGGGTAGGATGAGGGTTTAAGGTGACTCTTGAGATGGACGGCTAAGAGGGGAAGATGGAGGTGGTTAGGTGATCCTAGGGCTAAGGAGAGTTGGTGGCACCTAAGGGGTGTAAGGGGGGTAGTTATGGGTGGCCAAGGGACACCTAAAAGTGGTGCCAACCATGGAGAGGTGCCAGGGGTTGGCACCAACTTCTAGGCTTCTAGAAGAGGGTTGAGGTGGATGGTGGAGATGGCTTGGAGGAGTTATGTGTAGGGTAGATAAGGGGGTTGAAGTTGGTGCCAAAAGGGAGGTGGTTAGGGTTAGTTTTGGCACCAACTTTAAGTGCGTTTTGGTGGTTAGTTGACGGGTGAAAGGTGGTGAAGAGGGTGGCGACAACTTGAGTAGAGGTGGAGCTAGCTTAAGTAGGCTTAGGTGGACTTGGAGTGGTAGGTTATGTAGGTGGAGTTAGGGTTAGGGTTTTGGTGCTAGGGAGGTGGATGCTAGCTAAGCTAAGCTAGCTTAGCTAGCTATGGAGTCGAGGAATATGCATGTGGAGCTTAGGGTTTGAGGAGAGGAACTGGATATGCAGAGTCTGGGGCTGAATTGGAGCTGCATCTACTGAAGAGGTCAACATGGGGCTACTCTAGCTGGCTTAGCTTGCTAGTTCTTTGCTAGTTACTAAGCCAGGCTAAAGTGAGCTAGCTTCTATTGAATGGAGCTGAGGTGAGCTGGGTTTGGTGCTACCAGGGAGGATTGAGCTGGTTGAGACAGCTAAGGTAGCTTAGCTTAATTAGCTTTAGCTAAGCTGGGTCCCCAAAAGCTAGACTTGAGCTTCCTGTGCTGGGATGAATTCTTCTTCAGCTGGCTGGAGTTGAGTGGAGCTGGATGTAGCTGGATCTGAGCTGGGCTGAACTCCAGTCAACTCAGCTAAGCTCGCTAGAGCTCCTTGTGGGCTAGTGGGAGCTGAGATGGGCTCGACTCAGCTAAGTTGAGCTGGTTCTGAGCTAACCTGAGCTAGGGTTATCTAAGATGAGCTCTCTTGAGCTTCCATTCAGCTAATCTCAGTTGAATGGAGTAAGGATGAGCTAACCCTAGTCCAAGTGAGCTAGATTCCAGTTGTGGTGAGCTGGATTAAGCTGAGTTCCAACTAGTCTGAGCTCCTCCTTCACCAGTTGCCTTCTTGAGTGCTAGGGTTTTAGGGATCTGTATATCTGTTCATCCCTAACACTCAAAAAAACACATTAAAACGGCAAGAAAAAATGCAATGCTTGCTTTGCCTAGTTAATGCCTAAATGCAGCCCAAAAACCCATTTGCAGAGAAAAATCCTAAGAGGTAGGTTTGTTTTAATGCATAAGAATGATGATAAACTGACGTTTATCACGTCGCTACCTGCAGCACCCGCCACTGCACCTCCTTCAACAAGCGTAGCCAGTAGCAGCAACTGCCACCGCCACCACTGCTTCATTCCTCCATCCAGCCGGCCCAATGTGCGAGCTAGGAGAGAGGTATAATCCTCTGTTTTTACTTGCATTTCTATTTACATAAATTGCCATTGCCACATTCATTTTATTGATTTATTTGGCTAATTAAATTATGGTGAATTTATGCCTTCATGCTTATGCTTCAAGAGAATTCTAACCCTTATTATTCATCTCTATGTGCATTGTGTTTAATTTTGAATTACATTTTAGTATACATGCAAGTGAAAAGTACATGGAATACCCTTACACATGGCTAATTTTCTTATGTAAAAATTACATTAACACCCCTTGAATTTTCCATAAATTTAAGGTTTACATTCAGAGCTACATAAGCATTGTTTGATTTGATGAATATTTCGGCGAACTTGATTGAGAGTTTAAATAAGTCATTGCCTTCTTATGGACATGACTTGCTCTCCTGTGAGTGGTTTAATTTTAATTTTAATTATTTTGTTAAGCGATTTTCCACCACTTTGTTACTAAAATGACAAATCATCTTATTCAATTATTCGAAAGCGAAAACCATCTTATGATTAGGTTAATTGCGTCCATTTATGCCCAAGAAAGGATATTTAATTTAAGGCCTTGGATTGACAATCTGATCATATGTATTTGATTTGGACGACAATCGAAGTCTAACACCTTCGAAATCGTCTAGATCAGAATCTCGTAGCACTGTATGCAACCCAAAGAAGATCAATGGCCAGAGGGAAATGCGACATCCTTACGGGCCTCAGATGAAAAATCCAATCATACGGATGGATCCGGAGCAGCGATCGCAATTCGTCATTGCGAAAATCAGCTCGATCCAAGCACCTTGTCATCCTCTACAAGTGAAAAAAGATGGACGGCCTAGATGGTGCCACATGGCACCATCTCAGCTGCCCAATACTAGCCAGCAGCAACAGCCCATGCTCTTCATCATCTGCACCCTCGAATCCTAGCCATTAGATCATCATCCAACGGTTAGGAAGCCTCTGCGCCCAGCTTTAGAAGCTTCTCCTCACGAAAATCCCTTAGGTGTAGCATGGTGGACCTGAGTGCAACTCTCAACGGAGGGACGTGGGTTCGAGACCTGCAACACTAGCAAATTCTCAATTGGAGATGTGCGCTCACACATTGGATTAGGAGGACTCCATCTAAGCACATGCATGCATGCACTCCAACATGCAACAGCACGCACACCAACAGCGGACCAACACCGTAATGCAAGCGCTAGCACCAGCACACTTACGACACGGCCGCGTGATGGGTGCACGAGCACAGCTGCAAGCAAGAGTGAGTTGGCGTGGATATTCAGCGACAAATGGGTATATCTTTCGCGACATTTATGGACGTCACTAATTACCCATGTGCGACCAAGCCCTTTATCATCCACTATAAAATGACCCGTGCCCCTCCATCCACCATCATCTCTTCCTTTCTTTCCCTCACTACCTCCACGGCTCTAGAGAGAGCTTTTTTCAAGCCCAGGATGCTCCTTTAGAGTAGGAAACCAAATATTTTTCCTGCTTCTCATCCCCATTCGTGGAGCAACCTGTGGCTTTCCTCTCATCGCTTCAAGAAGTAGATCCTCGCCGTGGCACCGTCCGATCCCACCCTCCGTCCTCCAACACCGTTCTCCTTCATCCCTCTTCTCACCACCTTCATCCAGGTACCGTCAAATTGAGCTGTCCTCCAAGCGACCGTCAAGGGGGATTGTTCTCACCACTCTCTATCTTTTCACTTTCTAGTATAGTTTTCCACTTTTTATCTCTAGCTAACATTTGCTTAGATCAAAATATTAATATTCTCTCTCTCTCTCTCTTTCTTATTTTGCAAGTAGATTAGCTAGATAAACATTTGTTGATCTGATCTCTTTCTTGCTAAAAATACCAAAAAAAATCATAAAAGACAAAAATAACAAAAACACAGAATCGAAAGCATGGATTTCAAAACTAAACATTCGCCTCCCCGTGTTCGACCCAGGACTCCCTTGGAGTTTCGATTATAAATTTTATCTGGTTAGCGGATTTCTATGTACTATGATGATGAATTTCTTACTCAAATGTTTTCACGTACGAAATCATGCTCATCATTTTGGCACCATTGCTGGGGAGACAATGCTTTTTGGTTTTTTTCCCTCATTTTTCCGCCTTAACTTTTTATTTTACTTTGCTCCTTTCTTTGTGTGATTATAGGTACCCTTCCAAGGCAAGCCAAAGCGGATAGATTGAAGTAAAGTGTGGTTAAAAGGTTCTGTAAGTGTATCCCCCAACCCACCCACTAGATTTTCATTTCACCACCTAATAACTCAAAATCAAATCAACCTAGGTGCTTTTATAAACACTAGGATAGATCTGATTGTTTGATTATCACTTCACCTCACCTCACCCACCTACATAAATTCAAGAAAACAAAAAAATACTCCTCTTTTGTGGGATTTAATTATAAGTACACACTTAACACCCACAAATTCTCATCCTAAGGCACACAATCACTTTGATTCTACCACTTAACCGGGATCTGACTTGTGGACCCGATGCACTTCAGCTCAATACACATAAGTGAGTAAAAATCTGATTAGGCTAAGACATTGTGTGCCTTAATCTGTGGTGCAAATAGGCCAATTGATTGATTTGTTTGGGCCATACTATTTATCGCGCTTAATCGGGTTTTAAAAGATAGCACGTTGTAATATAGCCGACAAAGAGTTCAAACAAATAGAGAATTTTATTACTCAAAAAACTAGAGTATCCGAGGTCGAACACAGGGAGCAATCTCAGTACTTTTAAAACTAAGGAATACAACTTTTAAATGAAGAATAATTGATTCAAAGAGAGAGAGTTATAAAAAGAATTGCTAAAAGATAACAGGATTAGACGTCTGATTTCTATATCAGACGTCTTAAATGCAACTATTCTTCTTCCTGTTTTGATTCTGCCTTGGCCTTCTATGATTTTTGCTTTCTCTTCTCTCTTCTGCCTTCTTCTTCTTTGTAGGTTCCTTCTTCATCTTTTCTTCTGATCTACAGGTCTTCTTCTTCCTTGAACTTCTCTTTCCTGCGAAATCTTCTCTTTCCTTGGTCTTCTTCCTTCTCTCTGCAGTCCTTTCTTCTTCTCTCTTCTCTTCTTCGCTCAGCCACTTCTTCTGCTTCTTTTTCTCTTTGCGGCTAAGTCTCTCAATGCTCAGCCTGCCTGCACAGAGAGGTGGAAGCAAAACCTACCCTGTCCCTATACCCGCACGTCCCTCTCTCTCTCTAAAATTCACTCAAGGACGCTCTCTCAGAGCCACGGGTAATCGGGTCAGATTTCCCACCCGGGACCAGGCGCACCGGCAGGTGGGTGATGCGTGAGGAGTGCTTAGGTTGGGTCGGGTTGGAGCCCACCAGATCCGCGAGGTGAAACCGCGGACGAGGCGAGGGTGGGATAAGGTGAGGGACCTCACCCCTGTGCATTCGGAGGCAACGAGGTAATATCACAAAAACAATTTAAAGTATACCTGCGCTTCGCATTTCGCCGATGTGGGACTATAAGTTTTGCCCCGCTCCCACACGCACCCGTAGAGCCTTTGTGCAATCGCCACAACTGCGGACGTTGCTGCGCTCCTTGCTGGACTTAGACGCTTCGCACTACTGTCCCAAATATGCTGCACCTGAAGATTGGAGAACCTGATGCCTGGAGCTGCAGAAGCTTGGAGCTGCTCCAACCGTCAATGGCGGTAGGGCCTAGAATACTGTCAAACACAAATACGGCCTATTGGCCTAATCAAACCAGCTGGGCACCTTCGCCGTGGCACGGCGAAGGTGGTGCACGGTGTTGCAGGTCATGGGATGGCCTAGGCGTGCGTGCCTAGGTTGTGCTGTGACCGGAAGTGTGGGGGTGTTCGGGGGGCTGTGGTGGAGGCGTAGAGGGATGGTGGATGGGTGGAGATTGTTCCTTGTGGTGAGGCGAAGCTTATGATACGGTTGGCTAGCCGTGTGGAGGGGCGGAATGATGGGGGTGGCTCGCCGGAGGTCGGTCGGTGACGTGGAAGATGAGGGTGGTCAGCGACGGTCGCGGGGTAACTAAATGAAATAAAAGGGGGAAAAGAGAGAGGGGAAGATGGAGAAGGTATCTGGAGTGTTCTGGAAGGGAGGGAGGCAGGGGAGTGGATGGCGCGTAGCTACCGTCATCGGAGAAGAAGAACCCTGAGGGAGGGAGCGGCGACGAGGACGAGGTCAGGGGAACGTGAGCTTGGTACGGCGTGACGCGGGAGGAAGAGACAAAGTGGACTCTACTGCTGTTATGGCAGCAGAGCGACGGGAAGGAGGGGAGGAGGTCGCCGGAGCTTGCAGGTTTCTTGGCTGGAGATGGAAGAGAGGAAAATTTTGGGGAATCTCCGCCAAAACAAGTCTGAAGATTTGCGGCCGGGTCTGGGGATCCTTTTATAGGTGTTGGCCGAACTTTCTAGTGCGTGGAAGGCGCGCAATCACCTCTGCCGACTCGTCGGAGAAGGAAAGAGGGTGGATACCCAAATCCCTCATGCGTTCGCATGAGAGATTGGGTTCACACCAGAGATCGTGATTGGCTTCAGATGGAAGGGAATTCCTCAGAGAATCTCCCTTTCATTTCCGGGGGGAATCTCTGAGGAATCAGAGAGTAATCCCTCTCTAAACCTCGCCGGAGGTCGACTCTGCCCTGACAATGGCGGCAAGACCTGATTGCAAAGGTGGCGAGGAAATTAGGGGGCTCTCTGCAAGGATTTTCAAAAGATAGGGACTAAATTGTGATTTGGGTGTACTAAATTGCAAAGTAGGTCAAGATGACCTCCCCTTAGGTCCAAATTTTGGTACAAACCTAGTTTTGACCTAAGAAATCCAATGGTGAAGTTGGATTTTAGGTTTGGCCCCGTTTGACTGGACATTTTGCGTAAAAACCCAAATTAGGTCAATTAATGAGCTAGGATGCTATTCTAGGTCAAACTAGGTTCCAAAGGCCAAATTAAGTGTTCTAAACCCTAGAGGATATTTTTCCATAATTTTTAGAGGGTTTACTTGATTTTTATCTTGACCAGAACCTTGTTGATTTAAGCAGGTCTGTTTTAGGGTTACCAAATGTCATTTAATTCCTAAATTGCACATGAACCCATTTCTGATTGACTCAACCCACTTTTAATCTTGTTTAGACCATTTTACCAATGTTTTGCCTCTGAGAAATCCCGTTTATGCACTGCAATGGTAAAATTGCAGTTTCAACCTTTAATTCATGTTTTCTTCTCAGAGCACCTATTCCTTCATTTAGGCCTTCTTCTAGGTTATGTAGGAGCTTTTATCTTCTTTATTGGGTCAAAATGAGCTAGTTATGGCTCATGATGAGGCTCTCATCATACCCCCATGCCTAGCTTTTGCTAGTCTCTTAGCAAAATTTCAAGGTTTTAACTTCTTTTCTAGACCCAGAGTGTCTGTCAACAATCATGCTAAGTGCTTCTCCTTTTCTTTTGTGATTAGGTCGGAATGCCGACAATAGGCCTAGAGGTACTCAAGTACCAACCAAAATCTGGACCTGACCCGCTTTAGCCTCAGTCCTCCGCAAAGGTTTCTACGGCCCACAAAAACTAACCTAGGGTTTGTTGGACTCCGCGGTTAAAGCACCGTGCTTGAGACATTTTTAGCCTAAGTTCAGTTTGCAGTGCATTTTTTTGTAAGAGAGAGATAGAAGATTTATTTGTTTGGAGAGCTTTTCTCTCTCTTTTCTTTTTATTTCTAGCTTCAGATTAGCTTCTCAACACGGTCTGTATCGGATTCCTCGTCCCCATCATCAATATTCAAGGGTCCCTGGATTTCGAGATTTCGAGATAATCCCGCCCATGGCAACCCCCAGAACCCTGGCTTTCGAGATAATCTCGCCCATGGCATTCCGTGGCCGAATTCAGACCCTGGCGATCGACATTTCGTGATAATGCAACCCATGGTATCTGAACCAGCAGAGTGCTTACATGCCCCCAGTAGGATATTCAAATATCCTAAGAGACAAGCACCGAGGAGACGATATGTTGTTACGCATCTTCGAGGGGAATTTCCTGCCTCTCCACGCTGGGGACTCGTCCAAATCAACTTGTGTTGATTGGCCTCTCCTAATCTAGGTGACTTTTTCAGAACATTAAACGCTTTTGCATGATTTGGATGTTTATGTGCACTGAACCAGACTGTGTGTGAATTTGGGGTGCTTAGGTTACCGAATCCTGCAAACCAGAGGTCAGTTAACTAGGCCGAATACTTCCTAAGCCTTAGACCTAATACCTAAGCTTCGCATTTTCCTCAACCTCTTGAGGATTATCCAGATTTTAACGGATACGTGAATTTTTAGGCTAACAAATCTAACCCAAGAGGCCTAAGACCAGCGTTCCAGCTAATCTTTTGTTATGTCTCCTTAGCACTTTTCTTTTATTTCTTTTCTTGATCTGGTCTAGAACTTCAGTTAATTCCTTAATCTTTTACTAATGACTATTTCTTTTCATTTCTCATTTTGTGCTCCTTTTTGTCATTTTTGCTCTTTTCCACTTCTCATTTGTATGACCTTGAATTGTTCCTCCCCTCCATCAAGTCTTTTTTTTTTTTTATTGAAACCCTTTCTTGATATGAATTTTCCTGACATTTTGCACTTTCATACCCCCCATGCCTAAGATTTGCAATGTCCCCATTGTAAATTAGGTGGGTTCGATTTCAACTTAGTTCATGCATTAGGACAGGTGTGTAGTGAGTGAATGGGTCTAAGTGATTTGTTGTGAATGATTTCTAATCTCGGGTAGGGATACCTAAGGTGGAGTCGGTTGTTCTAATGGATGAACCCTAAAGTGCAATATGAATTCCGCATAGAGATGTCAGAAAAGGTTTCAGGTTTTTCAAAGAATGATGGGTTGCCTCCCGTTAAGCGCTGAGTTTTACGCCATCGGCTGGGCGCAATGAGCTCAAGAGCAATGGAGGGTAAAGGATGACTCAGCCAAATCTATATCGGTCATGTCAATGAACGGCTTGAGTCTCTGACCGTTCACGACAAAGGGTTCAGAATCGTGGCTGAGTGGGCTGATTTCAATGGCTCCATTTCCGAAGATTTGTCGGACTAGGTAGGGTCCGACCCACTTAGATCTTAGCTTTCCTGGGAATAATTTGAGTCGGGCATCAAAGAGTAAAACCTTTTGACCAGGATGAAAGACCTTTCTAGAAATGTGTTTGTCGTGAAAAGCTTTAACCCGTTCTTTGTAAATTTGCGAGTTCTCATACGCGTCGTGGCGTAATTCATCGATCTCGCTCATTTGAAGTCTTCTATGGGTTCCCGCCTTAGAAAGATCTAGATTACAAGTCCGTACTGCCCAATAGGCTTTATGCTCCAACTTGACGGGGAGGTGACATGCCTTCCCGTACACTAATATAAAGGGAGACATTCCTAATTGGATCTTGTGGGTGGTCCTATAGGCCCACAATGCTTCCGGAAGTCGAGAAGACCAATCTTTTCCATCAGGTCGAACAGTAACCTGAAGGATCTTCTTGATCTCTCGGTTAGATAGCTCAGCTAGACCATTAGTTTGGGGGTGGTAAGGAGTAGAGATTCTGTGTGACACACCGTATTTGGTCATCAGTGACCTGAACTGAGCATTAGTGAAATGGGTCCCTCCGTCGAAAATTATAGCACGTGGGATCCCGAACCTTGAGAAAATGTTTTCATGAATGAATTTTATAACAACTTTATGATTGTTGGTTCAGGTCGGAATGGCTTCTATCCACTTGTAAACATAGTCAGCTACGAGTAAGATGTATTCGAAGCCATCCGAGATCGGGAAGGGTCCTATGAAATCAATCCCCCAAATATCAAAAATTTCGCATACCAAGATCTGCTGTAGAGGCATCATGTCTCGATGGCTCATGTTGCCCAGAGTCTGGCAATGGGAACATGCCTTACAGCGATCGTATGCATCTTTGAAAATTGTGGGCCAGTAAAAGCCACACTGGAGGACTTTTGATGCGATTTTATGTCCTGAAAAATGTCCACCGCATGCCTGGCCATGGCAAAATGAGAGTATGTCTTTGATTTCTACTTCCGCGATGCACTGTCGAATTATCTGATTAGCACCAATGCGGAATAGACACAGGTCTTCCCATAGGTAATACTTGGCATCGGAACGCAATTTGTCCTTCTTGGCCTTCGGCCAATCGGATGGAATCTGATGTGATGCTAGGTAATTAACTATATCAGCGAACCATTAAAGACTTGTACTGATAGTCAGGAGGTGCTCATCAGGAAAATGTTCTGTAATAGGTCCGGAAGGGTCAATTATTTCAGAAGGAAGGCAGGACAAGTGATCAGCTACCACATTCTGCTTTCCTGCCTTGTCGTGAATCTCAAGGTCAAATTCTTGCAACAGCAATATCCATCGGATTAATCGAGGTTTCGCATCCTTCTTTGCAAGGAGATGCCTCATAGCTGTGTGATCCGAGTATATGATAACACGGGAACCCAGACTAAATTTTTCCAGGGCAAATACTACGGCCAGCAGCTATTTCTCAGTAACCGTATAGTTACGCTGAGCCTCATCCAGTGTTTTGCTGGTGTAGTAAATGACCATAGGTTTCCCATCAATATTCTGCCCCAAAATCGCTCCTACAGCAAAGTCAGATGCATCGCACATGATCTCAAAGGGTTGAGACCAATCAGGGGACTGTAGGATTGGGGCTTGGGTGACTCGGTCACGTAGAACCTCAAATGCTTGAGTACATTCCTTGGAAATTTTGAAAGGCACATCCTTGGAGAGAAGATTGGTCAGGGGGCACGTGATTTTAGAGAAGTCAGGGATAAATCGTCGGTAAAAATCGACGTACCCCAAAAAAGATTGGATGTCCTTAATCGAGCTAGGCATAGGGAGCATGGAAATCAGGTTAACCTTAGCTCAGTCCACTTGGATGCCTTTCTCCGAGATTAAATGTCCCAGGACAATTCCCTCAGACACCATGAAATGGCTCTTTTCCCAGGAAAGAACCAAATTCACATCGATGCACCGCCTGAGTATTTGGACCATGTGTTGGAGGCAATCGTCAAATGATTCTCCAAAAATTGAATTTCATCCATGAAGACTTCCAGATAATCACCTACCATATCTGAGAATATGGCAAGCATGCACCGCTGAAAAGTTGCAGGTGCATTGCAGAGACCGAATGGCATCCTTCGAAATGCGTACGTCTCGAAGGGGCAGGTGAATGTGGTCTTTTCTTGGTCCTCTGGATGGATTGCCACTTGATTGTAACCAGAGTACCCATCAAGAAAGCAGAAGAACCTATTTCCCGCTAGTTTTTTGAGGATTTGATCAATAAACGGCAGTGGGAAATGATCCTTCTTCGTGGAGGAATTGAGTCTTCTATAATCAATGCATACTCTCCACGAGTTAGCTATTCGGGTAGGAATGACTTCTCTAACTTCAATCGTGATAATGGTAAGTCCTGCCTTTTTGGGCACCACTTGTATTGGACTCACCCAACGACTGTCGGAGATCGGGTAGATGATCCCTGCATCTAACCACTTTATGATCTCCTTTTTCATGACCTCCTGTAGGTTAGGGTTTAGGCGTCTTTGCATTTCTCTTGAAAGTTGTGCGCTTTCTTCTGTGTAGATTCGATATGTGCAGTATGAAGGGCTTATACCAATCAAATCATCGAGAGTCCATCCAATGGCTCTACGATGTTGCTGGAGAACAGAAATCAAATGGAGTTCCTGGTCAGGTGTGAGTCGAGAGTTGATAATCACAGGAAACGTCTGATTTGAATCCAAAAACACGTACTTCAATTGTTCGGGAAGGGGCTTGAGTTCCATGAAAGGATTTCCAGCAGCAACAGGTGGTTCAGGGTTTGTATCAGGAGCAATGGTAGGAGTCATAGGTGTGTCTAGATCATGTTCGCACTCCTCTGTTAGCGGGTTTTGATTCTCTAATGGTTGATCAGGGATAATCAGGTTGTCCTCTATATGCAATTCATCAACCACATCTCTGATATCACATATTTCCTCTATAACCCCATAATTAATCCATTGTTGGGCCTTAAAAATGTCCATCTTTAGGTTTTGATTCCCAAATTTTAATTCTATCTGGCCCTCTTCGCAGTTTATGTTGGCCCTAGCAGTGGCCAAAAAGGGTCTCCCTAATATGATTGGTGTGTCCCTTGGGTTCTTAGGTGCATCCATGTCCAGTACTATGAAGTCCACTGGGAAATAAAAATCTCGTACCCTAACAATGACATCCTCGAGTATTCCTCTAGGTGACTTGATGGATCGATCAGCTAACTACAATGTCACTTCAGTGGGTTTAAGTTTAGATTCTTCAAGGTGGTCGAGGAGGGATGTAGGTATTAAATTTTTGGAGGCACCTAGGTCTAGTAAGGCTCTATCAAATTGGGTTTCACCAATTTTACAAGAAAACAAGGGAGTTCCTGGGTCTTTAGCCTTGGGTGGGAGTTTGCTCAAGATGACAGACCTGTCTTGCTCTGACAGTACGATTGGATTCCTATCCTTGGTTCACGGCTTACGTTTAGGGGTACATATGTCTTTTAAGAATCTTGCGTAAGTCGATATGTGGCGAATTGCATCCATCAATGGGATGTTTATCTGGACTTCTTCAAAGAGCTTCACCAGATCCTCCTCGGCGGCCACGGGTTTAGTTATCCTTTTTCCTTTGGTCAAGGCCTCAGGAAATGGGATCCTAGTTGGTTCCTCTAGGATAGGTCCAGGTTCTTGATCTGGGACAGTAGTATCTTGGATGACTATCCTAGGGTCTTGGCTATTATCAGGCTTGGAGTGGTTTGGATAATGTGGGTCTTGGGTTGTTTTACCACTACGTGCTGTTACAGAGTTCAATCCGGCCTGATTTTGGTTTGGGTTAGGTAGGAGGGGTGGCTGCTACTAAAATACCGCATAAGATGTCGAAGCTTCCATCCCGTCTGGCGATGGAGCAGCAGGGGCCTGATAAATCAAATGTGCTTGGCCTGAATTTGGATTCATAACGCACTTCTGGGTTAGCACGTTATTTGGGTTGGGCAGAGGTTGCGAAGGAAGGGTGCCAGGTTGGCGGGAATTTGCCATCTGAGCCAGTTGGTTGCAAACCTCTGTGATCTCATCCTTGTGCTGTTTTTGCATTGCGGCATTTGTCTTTTGAATGTCAGCCAGTGCTTGAAGGATAAGAGTCAGTTGATCCTGGTTTTGCCCAGATTGGTAGGTGGGATTGGGCCGAGGTTGAGGTGGCTAATATGGACGAGGGGCTTGTGGGCGGGGTTGATATGGTTGTCTTTGAGAATTTCCCACCCACTGAAAGTTAGGATGATTTCGCCATCCAGGGTTGTAGGTATTGGAGAATGGGTCATTCCGGATGGCGTTGAGGTCCTCGCAGTTCTGAGGAATCTCAGGACAGTCAGAATATGAGGGTTCAGAGTTCCCCCAACTCTAGTAGAATGGATCGGAGGTCACTCCGGTTCGAGAGGTAGACGAGGGTGGATATGGGTCCATCCCCTTGGCAGATTGGTGATATATGTTTTGCACAGTTTCCCTTGCCAGAGGTGGTCGTGCAAAAGAGTTTTGCACAGAGGTGGCTTGCTGCAAATGCCGAGTTAGCTCGTCCACCTTCTTTTCTATGATAGAAACCTTGTCCAATCGATTGGCCATCAGTTCCAAGTCGACAGAATTGGACAGGTCCTGCATCTCATGTGTCCCTATCAGATTCGTCGATGCACGGGCATTCGTCCTGTCGAATAAGCCCATGGAGTCATTATTTATGGAGTTCTCGCACATGTTTTCGAGAATCTCCCACACCGTGTCTTCATGTTGACCCATGATGTTTCCTCCGCACGTTGCATTGACGAATAAACGAATGTCTTCACGGAGTCCCTGGTAAAAAGACTGGACTTGTTCCCACTTAGGAACTCCGTGATGGGGACACTTTCGCATGAGATCTAAGAATCGATCCCATGCTTCGTGAAGAGGTTCTCCCGGTTGTTGAGTGAAATGAGTGATTTGGTGGCGCAAGGCATTCGTCCGGCCAACGGGGAAGAATTTTTTCAAAAATTTGGACTGAAGTTCCTCCCATGTGTTGATCGGACGGGTCTGAGTTTGATACCAGTGTGCGGCCTTGTCCAAGAGGGAGAATGAAAACATTTTCATGAGTAGGATATCCCGATTTTGTACATCTGACCCGAAGGTCTAGGCCAGATGCTTGAGTTGTTTAATGTGTTGGAATGGATCCTCAGAGTTAAGCCCGTGAAACTTTGGTATGGCATGAATCATATTAGGCTTCAGTTCAGAATCAGGTCCTCCAATCGGGATTTGTACTCGAGGTTCGATCACCACTGCAGCGGGATTATAGTGATCTCGCATCATTGGTCGCTGCGGTGGGTTTACAAAGTTCTGAAAGAGATCATTAAGGCGTTGAAGTTGGTGTTCAAGGTTATTCTCCTCTTCAATGGGTTGTGCCATGATGGAAGAAGAAGGAGAACCAGGGTATGAATCAGATGAAAGATTTATGTGGTGGGGTTGCTGCACAAACAAGGGCGTCGAGGCTTAGCCTCGATGAGAGTGAATTTCTAAAGGAGGTCTTAAGGGTGGCCTTAAGGACCTCCTACCGAACATGCACCGAAGGATGTGATGAGATTAGAAGGTGCTGGACCCAATCAAGACACCCAAAAATTGTTGGGTGACTATAGAGGTTCGGGCGGATGGACCCCTTAGTCAGAAAGGTCGTCCACTTGAGAAATACCTGGGCAGCCAGAGAGGGAGAGTCCTGCAAAGGCCCCTACACGGTAGAGCATCCCCACGAGTTACAGGGTTTCCCCCACCCGACCTCTCTTGTCACTGCGGTTTCAGGTAGACCAGAATGGGGACCTTGACCTCTTAAGTCTACCTTTTTTTACTTTAAGATCAAGGTGCTTAATGTTCCACTTGAACTTTTAGGTATTTTGAGTGAAAAAGTGACCTAATTTTAAGGTTGGTTGACCCAAGGGATCAACTTCACCTCTTGTTCCCTTAAGAGCTTTTAGGTCCTTTCTTTTAAGGTTCAAATGGATTAAAAGCCTGATTTGCTTAGGGTTCGTCTTGTATAGATCTTTTCAAACAAGGTTTAGGCACACCTCTTTTATGGAAAAATTTGTTTCTTTGTTTAAGATAAGGTGTGTCTCTAAAAACCCTAGCTTTTTAATCCTTAAATTGGCTCTAGTGGGTTCAATTTAGTTGCCTCAGAATTTAGTACCTAGGGCTCAATCAAGAAAGTTTTAGCCCTAGTTACCTTAGTTGGATGAGCAGATAAAAATGTGTTGAAATGAAAATCAAGCAACTTGATGAGTTACTAAATATGAAACAAGTAGCCCTAAGTTGATTGTTCTTTCTTTTTTTCCTTTTTAGGTTTTGAGAGAGTTAAGAGGGAGGGCTTATGAAAATTACCTGTTCCCTAGAGTGTCTGTTGTGCAGCTGCTCTTCTTTCCTTTTTGCTTTCCCTGTTTGAGCACAAAAGTTGTAATCAAAAGCTTTAAAAGTGCCCGTTGCTCCACGGCAACAGCGCCAAAATGTTTATCGCGCTTCATCGAGTTTTAAAAGATAACACATTGTAATATAGCCGACAAAGCGTTCAAACAAATGGAGACTTTTATTACTCGAAAAACTAGAGTATCCGAGGTCGAACACAGGGAGCAATCTCAGTACTTTTAAAACTAAGGAATACAACTTTTAAATGAAGAACAATTGATTCAAAGAGAGAGAGTTATAAAAAGAATTGCTAAAAGATAACAAGATTAGATGTCTGATTTCTATATCAGACGTCTTAAATGCAACTATTCTTCTTCCTATTTTGATTCTGCCTTGGCCTTCTCTGATTTTTGCTTGCTCTTCTCTCTTCTGCTTTCTTCTTCTTCGTAGGTTCCTTCTTCTTCTTTTATGCTGATCTACAGGTATTCTTCTTCCTTGAACTTCTCTTTCCTACGAAATCTTCTCCTTCCTTGGTCTTCTTCCTTCTCTCTATAGTCCTTTCTTCTTCTCTCTTCTCTTCTTCGCTTAGCCTCTTCTTCTGCTTCTTTTTCTCCTTGCGGCTAAGTCTCTCAACGCTCAGCCTGCCTGCACAGAGAGGTGGAAGCAAAACATACCCTGTCCCTATACCCGCACGTCCCTCTCTCTCTAAAATTCACTCAAGGACGCTCTCCCAGAACCACGGGTAATCGGGTTGGATTTTGCACCTGGGAGCAGGCGCACCGGCAGGTGGGTGATGCGTGAGGAGTGCTCAGGTTGGGTCAGGTCGGAGCGCAATAGATCGGCGAGGTGAAACCGCGGACGAGGCGAGCGTGGGATAAGGTGAGGGACCTCACCCCTATGCGTTCAGAGGCAACAAGGTAATATCACAAAAATAATTTAAAGTATACCTGCGCTTCGCGTTTCGCCGATGTGGTACTATAAGTTCTGCGCTACTCCCGCGCGCACCCATAGAGCATTCGTGCAATCGCCACAGTTGCGGACGTTGTTGCGCTCCTTGCTGGACTTAGACGCTTCGCACTACTGTCCCGAATATGCTGCACCAGGAGATTGGAGAACCTGACGCTTGGAGTTGCTGAAGCTTGGAGCTGCTCCAACCGTCAATGGCGGCAGGGGATAGAATCCTGTCAAACACAAATACGGCCTATTGGCCTAATCAAACCAGCTGGGCACCTTCGCCGTGGCACGGCGATGGTGGTGCACGGTGCTGCAGGTCGTGGGACGGCCTAGGCATGCGTGCCTAGGTCATCCTGTGACCGGAAGTGTGGGGGTGTTCGGGGGGCTGTGGTGGAGGCGTAGAGGGATGATGGATGGGCGGAGATTGTTCCTTGTGGTGAGGTGGAGCTTATGAGACGGTTGGCAAGCCATGTGGAGGGCCGGAATGATGGGGGCAGCTCATCGGAGGTCAGTCGGTGACGTGGAAGATGAGGGTGGTTAGCGACGGTCGCGGGGTAATTAAATGAAATAAAAGGGGGAAAAGAGAGAGGGGAAGATGGAGAAGGTATCTGGAGTGTTCTGGAAGGGAGGGAGGCAGGGGAGTGGACGGCGCGTAGCTGCCGTCGTCGGAGAAGAAGAACCCTGAGGGAGGGAGCGGCGACGAGGACGAGGTCAGGGGAACATGCACTTGGTACGGCATGACGCGGGAGGAAGAGAGAAAGTGGACTCTGCTGCTGGTATGGCAGCAGAGCGATGAGAAGGAGGGGAGGAGGTCGCCGGAGCTTGCGGGTTTCTTGGCTGGAGATGGAAGAGAGGAAAATTTTGGGGAATCTCCGCCAAAACAAGTCTGAAGATCTGCGGCCGGGTCTGGGGATCCTTTTATAGGTGTTGGCCGAACTTTCTAGTCTGTGGAAGGCGTGCAATCACCTCTGCTGACTCATCGGAGAAGGAAAGAGGGTGGATACCCAAATCCCTCGTGAGTTCGCATGAGAGATTGGGTTCACACCAGAGATCGTGATTGGCTTTAGATGGAAGGGAATTCCTCAGAGAATCTCCCTTCCATTTCTGGGGGGGAATCTCTGAGGAATCAGAGAGTAATCCCTCTCTAAACCTCGTCGGAGGTCGACTCTGCCTTGACAATGGCGGCAGACCTGATTGCAAAGGTGGTGAGAAAATTAGGGGGCTCTCTGCAAGGTTTTCAAAAGATAGGGACCAAATTGTGATTTGGGTGTACTAAATTGCAAAGTAGGTCAAGATGACCTCCCCTTAGGTCCAAATTTTGGTAAAAACCGAATTTGGGCCTAAGGAATCAAATGGTGAAGTTGGATTTTAGGTTTAACCTCGTTTGACTAGTCATTTTGCGTAAAAACCCAAATTAGGTCAATTAATGAGCTAGGACCCTATTCTAGGTCAAACTAGGTTCCAAAGGCCAAATTAAGTGTTCTAAACCCTAGAGGATATTTTTCCATGATTTTTAGAGGATTTACTTGATTTTTATCCTGACCAGAACCTTGTTGATTTAAGCAGGTCTGTTTTAGGGTTACCAAATGTCATTTAATTCCTAAATTGCACATGAACCCATTTCTGATTGACTCAACCCACTTTTTATCTTGTTTAGACCATTTGACCTATGTTTTACCTCTGAGAAATCCCATTTATGCACTGCAATGGTAAAATTGCAGTTTTAACCTTTAATTCATGTTTTCTTCTCAGAGCACTTATTCCTTCATTTAGGCCTTCTTCTAGGTTATGTAGGAGCTTTTATCTTCTTTATTGGGTCAAAATGAGCTAGTTGTGGCTCATGATGAGGCTCTCATCATACCACTAAAAATAAAACTAATCCATCAAGTAGCTTGCCACTTAGGGTTGATTTTTATGGCTGCACCAAGCACTCCACATTATTTTTGATTTTAAAGGAATATATCATCACCGGTGCTTGCAAAACTTGGAGTGTTCTCCTAAACTTGATTGAATACACCTAAGATTAAACCCTAAAAGCTACTAAACAAGGTTGAACCCTGAAAGACAAATCATCAAATAACCTTGTTTGTAAACCCTGGTTGTGCACGCACACATATTTGAATTGATCATTAAGGGCATAACCCATCTAAAGGGCCCATCACATTCCAAGAGCACAATCATCCCTAGCCTAATTAAAATTGAATAGACATTGGCCTTAAGGATTGATTAGCTCTTCGGGACTCCAACTGAGATTTTTTTGATTAATCTGCTTCTACTGGTCCATCTGATGTCTAGCAAGGGGAGTACTGTCAAATGGTCACTATTGGAGAATATCAAAGGAACTTGAGGCAAAAGCTAAGAGAAAAACCTTCTCCCTAAGCACTCCCTCTAACTGGTTGGATTGAATAGATATAAGTAGACCAAATCATTTCTGTCATCTCATGACAGGTCTTATGAGTCTATAGGTCTATAGGCTAACCCACTTAAGGACAAGTTTGGTTAATTGTACTGCAGGGCACCTTTTTCTGTTTTGTTTTCCCTCCTACTTCACCATGTATTCTTCCACACCACACTCTCATTTCCAATATTACACTCCTACCAACACTTATCCTCAAGATGATTACTCTCTTGACTCAACTTATGATTCTCCATCCACTAGCCTGGATAACTTTGATTAGGGATATGAATCTTGACCTCAATTTCGAGGGCCTAACCCTGGACAACAAGACTACGATTATTATCATTCTTACACCTACAATGGTTATAGATCTCCACCCTTTGCTGATCAACCTAACCTGATCTACAATCAAGAAGGATATGATGAATATAATTCTTACCCTCCCAAGGATTATGCTGAACATAGGTCACCACCATTCTTTGAACAACACGAAACAGCCTATTATCAGGGAGGACCTCAATTTCTTGACTCCCCTAGTTTTAACCCAAACCCACTGAACCTTAAACCGAACCATTCGGTTCAGGTGAACCAGGTCCAAGATAGGGTGTTGGCTAACCTAAGAAACACTATACAATCTTTAGAAGCTCAGCCAACACTATGCACTGAAGCATTGGAGCCCATGATCAAAATGATTGATGAGCTTAATAGTTTTTTATTAGATTGGCTCTAAGATGTTAACGATAGGGGCCCAGGTGAGTTCCTACTTGGGAAATGTTGAAATTGAGGATGAAATTTGTGGTTGCCATAGTCCAATCTTGGGATGATTCTCAAGATGAACCCCCTTTAGGAGAGCCAATGTCTGAACCCGCTCAGGCTCCTATTGGGAGGGATACATTTTCTGAGATTGTAGATGACCAAGTTGGCCTAGAGTAATCGATTGAGGATGAATTGATTGTCTCACCCGAGATCCCCAAGCCAGGAAATAAGGAAAAATATATCTCCATGGACCAGGAAATGATAGATAACTTTGAGACATATATAATGAGGATCATGGATTCTTTGATTCTAAGGGTGAGGCATCTCTTAGTGAAGTCTCACTTGAGCTTAAGGAAGATTATTTTTGTGAGACAAATGAGCCTAAGGAATCTGATGAACCATTTGATAGCCCAACTATCGAAGATTGTGATCTTGTTGGGGCCAACTTGGAGGATTCGAATGCTGATTTATTAGAAGATTCAATCAGTAGCCCCATTTCTCATCCACACCACGAAGAATATAGTGATGATCTTGAAATTATCAAACCCAAGTCAATCTTGATTTAGTCACAATTGTTTGACTTGGGTATTTTAGATGGGGTATATAATGATTTGGAGGTTCCGGAAACATTGAGTTTAGAGGATAGGAATTTGGAAGTTAAAATCTAGGAAGCTACTTGTTAGTTGCTCTGAAATAGTTTTAAAATTGTCGCGTTGTAGTATAGCTCGAATCAGTGCGAAAACATATAAAATTTATTACTCGAATGAAATCCGAGGTCGAACACAGGGAGCAAGTGACAATTTAAAACTCAAGATCATAATCAAAGATGTAAGAATTTGCAATCAATAAAGACATATAAATGAAATCCAATGTCAATAATTAAAAAAGAAGAGAGGGTAAAATGGTGATTTGAATCATCAATTTACCCTACAATGTTAAGCTTAGCAAGCTACTCAAAGTAACAGATCAGATAAGCCAAGCACAACTCAATTTAACCAACAGAACCAAGGTATCAGATATCAGATGACAAAATAGGCTCAGATGCCTTAACAGAGGCAGAGGCCTCTTCCTCTTTCATCTTCAAGCCTCAGGGAGAGGCTTCTCTCTTCTTCTTTTCCTCTTCATTCTCTTCTTCTTCCCTTAGCTTCAGGGAAGGCGCAGCACAGGACTTAGCATGCCAGCAGAGGCAAAGGCCTCTCTGAATTCCCACAAGAGTCAAGAGGAAGACGGTACAACAAAGCCCCCCCTCTCCTCTCTTTTTCTCTTCTTCCTCTCTCAAAACCAGCAAACCAGACCAGACTCGGGTATTCGAGTAATCGGACCAAGCCCAGACTCACGAGACGTGAGCGCGGGCGAGGGTGTGCATGGGCATGTGAGAGGGGACCTCACCCTGTGCTTACTGAGGCAAATAGGCTGTAACACAAAATCAATTTAAGTCTGCATGCCGCTTCGTCAGCTACTGAGGTGTGAATAAGTCCCACCTTTTCTTCATGTGCGCTGCAGGTAGTGAAGATGCCTCAAGTTTGCACAACTACGAAGGACGATGCCTTCAATTGGCACCGTGGGACCCTTCTTGGAGGTGTTCCACGTGACCTGGGTGTAAAATCTAGAGCTGTGAACTCAAGAATGTGATGAAAGATCACTTGAAATAGTTGTGGCAATGGCGACGAAGGCCCTGAACCTGAAATCCAAAGAATGGCCTTCGACCCGGTTAAACCAACTCAGTAGTGTCGTCGGATGACGACAAACATGATGGTGGCCATGAGATGGTGTTTAGCGGGTTGAGGAGGTCGTAGGACCTCAAAAAGTAGATGAGGTGAGCATGGAGTTTGGTGGAGTCGTAGAGTGGCGAGTAAGATGAATTGGTAGAGGGCTTTTGCCCTCGATGTGATGGCGGAGCTGATGGAGGTGATAGCGGTGAGTTTCAAGCAGTGTGGTGGTGTGTAGGCGTTGCCGAAGCTTCGTCGGAGTAGAAGGTAACAACGTTGAGGGAGAATCGGTGGTCGTGCGTGTGTTGCGAGAGTGGGGAAATAATGTAGAGAGGAAAAGGGAGAGATAGAGGGGCGTAGGGAAGCAATAGAGAGGCAGAGGGCTCCAGTGTTGGTCGACCAGAGTTGGAGAAGGAGGTAGAGGCGGCGAGGCGACGACGATGAACCAAACGGAGGAATGCCCTTCTTTTGGCTGAGGAGGGTCGCGAGGAAGAGGGGAAGCTAGTCGGCGTCCAATTTGATGGTTGGAAGGCTGGAGGAGGAGGGTCGAAGAGGTCACCGGAGTAGGGGTCTACGGTGGTCGGAGATAGGTTTTTAGGGCCTTTTGATGTGCCAAGACTTGCTGAAAAGCTTGGCTGTGCGATAGGGGTTCTTTTATAGTCCATAGGAAGCCCTTTCAAGCTTGGAAAGAAGCTTCCAAGCTTGGAAGGTTTTTGCGAAATAAGTTACCCGAACCTTTGAAAGGTTCACATGGCCTTCTGGGAAAGACTTAGAGCCCAAGGAATGGGTCAAATGGAGGTAACTTCCCAAGGAATCCTTGTGTCACTTTTGGGAGAGATTGATAAGAATCGAGTGAGAAATCCTCGTTCGAAACTCAACAGTGAAGGTTTAACCTTCCAAAAATGGGGCGGAGACCTATTTGTGAAAATGATGACAAAGTTAGGGGCCTTTTGTAAGGATTTTTAAAGTTAAGGGCGTATGTGTGATCTATAAGAATTAGATAGAACCAAATTGCAAACTAGGTCAGGATAATCTCAGATTTGACCCAAATTTTGGTACAAACCTAATTTGAACATGAGGAATTCAATGGTAAAGTTGGATTTTGGTTTTAAATTAGTTTGACTGGGTAATTTATGCAAAAACCTAAATTAGGGCAAATTTCAGCCTGAGACTTTGTTTTGGGTCAAGATGGGTTCTGATGGTCAAATTGAAGGTTCCAAACCCTAGAAAATACTTTTATTTGAATTTTAGAGGATTTAGGTGAATTTTATCCTGACCAAAACCTCAATTAATTAAGCAAGTCTATTTTTAGGGTTTCAAAAGTCATTTAATTCTCAAAACACGCGAAAACCCATTTCTGTCTATATTAACCCACTTGTTGGATATTTAAGACCATTTGACCCTTAATTACCCCCTGGGAAAATTCATGATTATTCTGCATTCAAGATATGATGGTAAAATTATAGTTTTAACCCTAGTTTTCTCTCTCTCTGAATGGATTTGCAGTGAATTAGGGCTCTCTAGCAATTATGTAAGAGCATTTATTCCTTGATAATAACTAAATTGAGCTATTTATGGCTCATGATGGTGTTCCCATCACTACTTCAAAGGAAAATATGATTTTGGATCTAAGGGATATTGTTGACCCGAAACCACCTACCTTTTATCAGGACCCTTATGATATCTTTGACGAGAACCCAAGCTCAGAATAATTGACTGTCTTTTTGAGCTGAACTCTAAGTGTACACCTAAATTTAGTGAATCAGATCTACCCATTCTCTGGCACTTTAGTCTTGGGTTGCACACCACAAAACCATAGGCTCGACCTCGCAAACACAACAATCTTAGGTTCTGGGTGATTTTCATCTAGAATCGTAGAATGACTCAACCTTGGGGCATGGGTCTACACCACAACTTAGTCCACATCTGTGGACATCTTCTGCCAGTGGGTCAGAGGATCAATCTTTTAATTCTGATTCTAACCTACACTTGTGAATTCCTAGTTTCCTCTTTGTTTGTATATTATGCCTAGCTAAAGCTAATAACTTTAACACATGTATATTCCATGTTCTCTCCGAGCTGACTGGATTGTCATGAAATTCAAATGATATTCTATTATTCTACCCTTTTCATGTCTTTATTTCTATAATGAGGACATTGCATCATTTAGGCATGGGGGGTGGCTACTTAATTCTGAAATTATTTCGTTAGCTTCGTAGAATTTCCTTTATTTTCTTTTCAAAAAAATTAAACATTCAAAAAAAAAAGAATTAGGAGAAGAGAACTTAGGCATTAGGCGTTATTAACTTTAGGAAATGATACTTTAGGACCTAAACACTTAGACTCTTCAGGTCTTTAGGCTTAATCAGCCTGGGTGCCCACTCAAATGTGGACTTAGTCTTGAGTCCTCACCAAGTAATTTTATTTTAATTTGGCTAATAAATTGAGGTGATAAGTACACGACTTATCAACCTGCCCTTTGATTTGAGGGGACTTTAAGTCTAAGCATCTACACACTATTTTCTCTGACTCACTTTTCGATGGATTTTATGAAAATTAGGTAGCTAATGACTTTTTAAGATAGTCTGGCTGGCAAGTTGTCATGGGTAACAGCCTATTGGTCGATTGTCCAGAGCCTAGCTACACGACCATACTCATTCTACTGTTTTTAAGTAAATCTTACATCAAAGAAGCGACAAGCGTGGAAATCGCGGGTTTAAAGATACAACTGTCATTTGTTCATAGTATAGTCACGAAATCCCCTTGAAAATATTGTTTATTTGTTAACAAAACTCATGTTGATTATTTTCTTTTAGAACTTGAGTCTTGGTCGTTCGTCTCTGGGAGGCATGAAAATGAGTCGAGATTTGGATCGGCTTCCCTAACCTAAATCTAATCTAACTTAATATTTTTTTCTTTTTGTATTTCGTGATTTTTTTGTGTTTTTGATTTTCATTTTGAAAATGAAATGAAACCTAAATCTAGATGAGCTAGCAAAAACCTAAGTGACTACATGCATCTAAGTGGGGCCATGACGGCCATGCATAGTGTGAACGAGCCTAAGTAGCATGGAGATAAAGACAATCAATCACAGAAACGATGATCACACAATATTATTTATGCATAAAAATGTCAACACATCTACACTAGAAAGCATGTAAATAGCGAAAATCCCTCAAGTCAGAAAGTGCCACTAGGGCCATCGGCCTTATGTGAGGGTGTAGGCTAGACCTCGGGTATGCAAACCCGTCTACATGCCTACCAAAAGAGATAGCTGACCACAAGAGGCTATGGGTGAGCCTTCATGGTAGTCCAAGAAGTGAAGAAGATGGGGGGCGTCCTCTCTAAGAGGAGAAGGTAGCACACCCAAGAGAAGAAGAGAGGGTGGAGATCCCTTCTTCTTCCTAGCCGTCCTTGAGATGTTCTGGAGAAGCTTCTCTATGGCCGTCCATGGAGGTTTAGAGGAGGAGGAGAACCCTTTGGAGGAGTGGTGGATGGCCTTGGGATTTGGAGGGTGAAAGGGAGGGTGTCCCAAGTGAGAGGTGGAGAGAATGGATGGAATGGAGAGTGAATGGGCGTGCCTCTTGATTTTTGGCTTTTATGGGAAGGCTAATTTTGGTGGTCGCAAGTTGGCTTCTTCCCAAAAATAGCATGTGCCAATTTTGGTGGCTCTTAAGGTTGATGCCCTTGGATTGTGGATCTAGGTTAGGAGGGTAGTTTAGGATAGTGTTAGTGTGTGTGGTTCAAATTTTGTACAGTAGGGTTGTGGGTTTGGGTAAATCTAGGTTGGGTTAACCTACATTAAGTGGGTGTGGACCTAATTAGGCTTAGGTGAGTCTAGTTGGATAGGATTGAACCTAGTTGGGTCTAGGTTAATTCTAATTCGATATGTGTATGTGTTTAGGCTTAGGTAAACCTAATAGGTATGAGTCAATTAGATCCTAGGTGGATATAATTGGGTTTAGGTGCACCCAATCAATAGTAGATGCACCTAATTAGGTATGAGATGGTTCAATTGGGTTAGGGATAGGATAAGTAGGGCTATAGATATTGGACTAGGCTTAGGACGTCTCTAATTTAGTTTCCAAGGGTGTCTGGTGGGGTTTCTAGGTCAAAATAGGCAAGATAAGGCTTCTAGCACCAAAATCAAGAACCAGAGAATAGTATCAGATGTAGAGAAGAGTGGTTAGACATCTTATACTCTAAAATCAGATTTCTAGATAGTAGATTGGATGTCCAATTCTGTGTTAGTATGAGTTTTGGCTTCCTAGATTGATATTATGTTGAAATCAGATGTCCAGCCTAATGTTTGGACATCCTAAAAGGTGCTGGAGAGTGGGTTTTAGGTTTTCTAAGGTGGGTTTTGGTTCCTAAGTGTTTGGGAGAGGGATAGGGTGGATAAGAACATGGATAGTGCTATCCATGTTTGGGTTTTGCGGCTAAGGTGTCCTAATGGAGGTGGTTTTACGTTTGGGAAGGCCATCCTAGGGTTTCTAAGGGTAGGGATAAGGTTATTCTCCTTACTCCTCTTGTCTGAATTAGTCTTCTTCTTCCTTTATTACTTTATTCCACTATCTCCTGCATTCTGGATCACTTTATTATCTGCAAATAGCAGTAAAAACCATTAAATAGTAGGATATCTCATCTTATTCTAAATAAACTAATGCAATGCATGATATACAAGATATGAGTGCAATATCCACAAATTAAGCTAGGTTCAGACATTATTTAGGTTGCTTAGGACCCATGATTGCTGTCCAATCAGGAAGCCACCTACTTTGAAAAAGAAAAAAATGATACTGAAAAATAAAAAGAAAAAAATAGAAAATAGAAAAAGGAGGAAAAAATAGAAAAACAAACCACACTTCACTGCACAAGTATGGCTGGTAAGTTACTGTGGGTAACAACCCATTGGCTAGTTATCCAGATCCCAACTCACAAAAATACACAAATAATTCCCAAAACACTTAGGGAAGAAATAGGGAAGTAGAATAAATCGGGGAATTATACACTGTGCTCACCCTTGTATTGACCCCATAAAAAAATAAAAATGTAGGGAGAAAGCTACTGTTCGGAAAGAAAAACCTTTAGGCGGAAACTCTTGTGGTCACTTAGGGTCGTAGAAACCTGAAGTCCATTTTAATGGCCGCCTAGTGAGTCTATCACTCTTTCATAAGATGCTTAGCACTTAGAGTCCTTTTCGAGTCTTGGGCAGGTCGGGTAGCCTTAAAAAGTTATCCCAAAACTCTCAAATTCCAAAAGTCCAAAAAATTAGAAAAGAAGAAAAAGCAAAAAGAATGTATCTTCCCTTTTCAAATAAGGTGAGGACTTGGGCGGTCTGCATTTTGGCAGGCACCTGGGCACTGTTGAAGTCTTTATAGTTTAGGCCCTTAGTTGAAATTTCCTTTTGTTAATAAACAACTAATGCCTTGTGCGATTGAGCCCTAATTCTATTTTTATACATAGCATATAGTTTAATTTTTCTAGGGACTAGCAAAAGATAGGCATGGGGGTATGATGTAGACACATCCATTTAGGTTAAAATGCCTATTTATGTATGTTCCTAGGCTTAGATATGCATTCCATGTTATAAATATTGCATAGCATGCATCATTCTGCATTTAGAGTAGTTTGTGTATATGTTTGGTTAATTGCGTCCTTTTATGGCTAGGAGAAAACGAGACTTAATTTAGGGCCTCGGATTGACGATCTGATCATACGGATCTGATCAGGACGATGATGAGAGCCTAATGCCTCCAAAATCATCTAGATCGAAATCCTGGAGCATTGTATGCATCCCGAAGAAGATCAACAGCCAAGGGGCAATGTGGCATCCTTACGGACTTCAGATGAAAAATTTGATCGTACAAATGGATCTGGAGCAGCGATCACAATCTAGCAATGCGAAAATCATCTTGATCCGAGCATTGTGGCATCCTCTGCAAACAAAAGATGGGTGACCCAGATGCACCACGTGGCACCATCTCAGCCACCCAACATCGACCAGCAGCAACCGGCTATGCCTTCATCATCTGCACCCTCGATTCCTACCCATTGGATCATCATCTAATAGCTAGGAAGCCTTCGCATCAAGCTTCAGAAGCTTCTCCTCGCGACAATCCCTTAGGTGTAGCATGGTCCTGAGTACAACTCTAAACGGAGGGACATGGTTTCGAGACCCGTAAGACCCCCCAATTCTCAATTGGAGGCACACACTAGTGCACGCACAGTGCATGCACACCAACGCGCACCAGCAGTGCACCACCAGCATAGTGTAAGTGCTAGTGCGGATGCATGACATGGCTACGTGATGGGCACTCGAGCACAGCTGCAAGCGAGCATGAGTTGGTGTGGATCTTTAGCGACAGATGGGTAGATCTTTAGCGATGCTTACAGACGTCACTAATTACCGTTGTGCAACCAAGCCCTTCATCCTCGACTATGAAAGGACCCATACCCCTTCATCCACCATCATGTCTTCCTTTCTTTCCCTCACCACTTCCAAGGCTCTAGAGAGAGCTTGTCCCAAGCCCAAGATGCTCCTCTAGAGTGGAAAACCAAATATTTTTCCCACTTCTCATCCCCATTTGTGAAGCATCCTGTGGCTGTCCTTTCATCACTTTAGGAAGTACATCCTCACCGCAATGCCGTCCCATCTTGCCTTCCATCTTTTGACGCCATTCTCCTTTGTCCCACTCCTCACCACCATCGTCTGGGTGCCGTCAAAGTGAGCTGTCCTCCAAGCGACCATTGAGGGGGATTCTTCTCACCACTCTCTATCTTTTTGTTTTCTAGTGTAGTTTTTCACTTTCTATCTGTAGCTAACATTTGTTCAGATAAAAATATTGATATCCTCTCTCTCTCTTTCTTATCTTGCAAGTAGATTAGCTAGATAAACATTTGTCTATATGATCTCTTGCTTTCTAGAAATACCAAAAAAAATCATAAAAGACAAAACCAACAAAAACACATAAAATCGAAAGTATGGATTTGAAAACCAAATGTTCGCCTCCCCATGTTTGACCCAGGACTCCCCTGGAGTTTTAGTATAAATTCTTTCTGGTAGTGAGTTTTGCAACTGTGATGATGGGTTTCTTAAAACCCTAACTTTTCTTCATGAAAACCCACTCATTAGTTTTGGTTCCCAAGGTCCCACAAGTGTAGGTCACACAAAGGGTTGCTGTGGTCAAGCCAAATAAGGCTAAGGCCTTGTTAATCAGATTGACCCTTAAGTTCATATGACCAGATTGTTCGTTTAGGTTCGAATTATTGAAGAAATCGTCGAGAAATTGACTGAAAGGAATTCCTGCATCTTAAGCTAACCTGGCTAGTTTGTGTATGAGGGGACTAAGAGGAAGGTTCTTCCTTTGGCTATCACCTCTGGTTCCTTTGTACTCCTTAGCCGCGATCGTTTGGCACTACCACGAAGGCTTAGTAATCAGGTTTGGCAGAAGAGGTTGAAATTACCTAGTAGTTTCAAAACAATGACAGGTTATTAGAAATGCTCTCATGATTTTTAACCTTTTTCTTCAATTCAGTAGGTAGTGAGCGATCCACAAGGTGACTCGACTCACTGACTAACCACTGGCCTAAACTGAGTCTAGGCTAGTCTAATGTGGTCTTAAGGGCTCATGCAGTTCTATGTTTTTGTAAATAGTAGACCACTAGTTAAACATGTACTCCTAGGTGAAGTTGGAATCCAAATGATTTTAAAATTGGAAAAAAGAGTCCTTTTTTAAAAATCTTTTCAGATAGTATTTTTTCAAAATTTTTACTATTTCCAATAAATAGTTATGAATTTTTAACTAACAAGGAGTTAGATATGAGATTTTGACTCCATGTTGGCTTTTCTGTTGGAAACAGAATCAAATATGATAAAAAATTTAAGAAAAGTTTGAGAATGAAAGCTAATTTGATTATCTTTCAAACCCCACCATTCTTGGGTTAATCAGATTTGTGAGTTGGTTAGAATTGGCTTTTAAGTTTCATAACAATTTAGTTTTCAGTCTAACCCCTATGTACTTCACGAAGTTCTAAAAATTCCAAAAGTTGACTTTCATTTTGGGAATGGTAGTGTTGGAAATATAGTTTGCAAATCTAGTTCCTACCTGAATTTCAAGATTTTTGGATCACTTGAAACATGGCAATTGAATTTTTAAAATCGTAGTCAGTTTCTAGCTGAGTTTCTAAAACAGTGGAGAATTTTTTTTTCTTTTTTTTTCTAAGGCAAAGAAAATCCTAAACTACCTACCAAATCCTAATTCTAAAAACTCCTAACCTAATCTAATCTAAAATTCTACCAAGATGAATGTGTGCACCTGATAATTTTCACTTGTACTCGATGTGCACATAAATCCTCGCTTCATTCCTACACATAGAAGAAATACACTAAATCAGATATCAAATCAAAAATCATCATGCCTCCACTGCAACGGCACCAATTTGTTGGTCATAAAATCGCATTTTTTAATAATTTCATTGTAGTATAGCGTGAAATATATCGAAACAAATACAATTTTATCGAGAGGTGAGTCTCGGTTGAACTCAGGGAGGAAGACACCATTTTTCAACTCAAACTAATTTAGAATGCTAATTGAATGCTACTAATTACAAACTAATCAATATATATAACGAATGCTAATCACAATGTATGATGTGGAAGGCTAATCATAATATAAATACAAAGAAATTGAGTTCAGTTGCAGAAATACACTAGAACATGGATAAAATCACTATCTAATCTAATAGACTAAGGGCACCACGAGTGGTTCGTGGTGGCCTTTCTGGAGAGGTTGGGGAGAGTAGCAGTGGTGCACCAATGTGCTTGGTGGGTGCTTCAGAATGAGAGAGCCAGAGAAGAAGATCTGGAGAGTTGGAGAGGGTCTGGAGAGAGTTGTTTTTCAATTGGGGGCCCTGGGACTCTTTTTATAGTTTTATAGAGGGGCAAAGTGGGCATTTAAGCCCTCAAACTCATGCTTAAGGCTTAAATTGATCAGATCCGTTGATCGGGAGATCCACAAATCATATCATACCGTAAAAACCCTTCCAAAATGCCTCTTACACGTGGATTTTCCCCTTGGTTGACATGTGGCGACTTCTCGCCATTTGATCTGCATCGCACGGTTATGCATGCACCTTGCACCTGCTTCATCAACTGCAGTGCCTCAAATTGCACAATCGCACATGCTTAATCCTCAGGTAAGTGCCTCACCCACACCGGCTTCAAATTTCTAACACGCATGCGTGCATTTAGTTGTGTGTAATTGCATGTGTCTTTATTCGATGCTTGCTAGCATGCCACGAGGTCGCGCCATCACCGTCTGACGGAGATCCGATGCTCCAATTGGATCTAGCGCATCGCCTAGTTCAATTTTCCATGGATTGTGCCACGATCGCTCACCGCTCAGTCATAGACCAGCGCATGAACCAACGTGCTATGCCCATACTTTGTTGTGATTTCCATTTCTTGCGTGGCTGCCCTTAGCCGTTGGTTGGAGATCTAACACTTGAGGATGATCCTCCTTAATTGGGTGCAAGGGAATAGTCGATGTGGTGCCTTTGTGGCCATTGGATGATAATCCAACAGCCCATAAGGTGCGAGAGAGGTCTTCTTCAGAGGTTGGGTGGCAATGTTGGGCAATTGCAATGGCACCACATGGCACCATCGTGACCGTCTATCTTCTATTCTTTGTAGATGGTGCTATAGGCCTTCAATCGAGATGATTCTTGCACCTTTGGACTATGATCGCTGATCCGAATCCATCTGTATGGTGAGATTTGACATCTGAGGTCTAGATTTCCACTTATTTGCATCTTGGCCCTTGCTCTTCTGTGGACTCCATAAGATGTTACGGGAGTCTGATCGATGCGATCTTGGAAGCGTTGGACTCCCGCCATCATTCTAAGCAGATCCATATGGTTGGATAGGCCATCCGCAGCCTTGAATTACCTACGATTGTTAATACCTCTCAATTAGAACATAATATGGCATTATTATTTAAAAAACTAATAAATCACTATGATGCAAGGTATGATGTGTATGTATGTAGTATGCCTAAGTTAAGCTAGGATAAAACATAATTCAGGTATATTATGGCCTATGATTGCTACGCAATCATATATGTCCCTGGATTATTCTACTTTCCCACTTCTTCCTTAAGTGTTTTGGAATTTTTGTGCATTTTATGAGTTGGGATCTAGACAAATGGCCAATGGGTTGTTACCCATGACAACTTGCCTACTATACTCGTGCAGTGAAACGTAGCTTTTTTTTCTCCTTTTTCAATTTCTCTATTTCCTTTTCATTTCTATTTTTTTTCTTTTTTTTAAGTAGGTGACTTTCCTGATCTAAGATTTACCTAATGGCAAGAGTAAAAGAGAATGGTCCCATGGACAAGCTCTAGACAACCAGCCATTGGGTTGTTACCCATGACAACTTGCCGGCCAAACCACCCTAGAAGGCTCATTAGCTACCCAATTTCTGTTAAAATCGTCGAGGAGTAAGTCAATGCAAAATGTGTGCAGATGCTTAGAGTAGAAGTCCCCCCAAATCAGATGGTGGGTTGATAAGTCATATACTTATCACCCTACTTTATTGACCTGATTAATATAAATTAAGGTGGCGAGGACTTGAGAACAAGTCCACATTTTAATGGACACCCAGACTAATTAAGCCTGTAGACTTAAGAGTCTAAGCATTCAGGTCCTCAACGTACCATTTCCTAAAGTTGACAAGCTCTTAATGCCTAAGTTTTCTTTTCCCAATTCCTTTTTTTTATTTTTCAAGAAGGTAATTCAAGCTGACAGTATGTACTCAGAACATAGGAATTAACACCCCCCTATGCCTTAGTTGGATAATGTCCTCATTGGAAGATAAATATATGCAAGGGAGTAGGGAAAGAAATCACCTGAGTTTCAGCTGTGTATCCGGTCAGCCTGAATCCTCTAGGTTACCTCCCAGGAAGCGCTGAGTTTATTGCCTCCGTCTAAGCGAACCTCTAGTTTAACCCTCAATGATGGTTACAACTTCCTTTGGGGGAACTTGGGCAAGAAAATGTTTTAATCTTTGACCATTAACTGTAAAGGTTTGCCTAGTTTTGGGATTAGCAATTTCTACTGCCCCATTTGAAAATGGTTTGACCACCAGGTAAGGTCCCGTCCACTTAGATTGTAGCTTCCTGGGGAAGAGTTTGAGTCTTGCGTCAAATAGCCATACTTGTTGATTTGGCTCAAATCTTTTTCTATTAATGTGTTTGTCATGGACAACTTTCATTTTCTCCTTATAAAGTATACTATTCTTATAACCATCCTGATGAATCTCTTTGAGCTCAGAGAGTTGGAGCTTCCTTTGAGTTTCAGCCATATGGGAATCCATATTACATTGCTTGAGGGCCCAATATACCTGGTGTTTTTTCAGCTCGACCGGAAGGTGGCAAGCTTTGCCAAAGACCAATCGATATGGTGACATGCCTATCGGGGTCTTATAAGCGATCATATATGCCCAAAGGGCATCATCCATTTGTGTGGACCAATCTTGATAGTAGGAGGATATCCTACGGATCACAACATATACTTAAGCGGATGGGTGAATAGTATTTCCTTAAAAAATATATACACAGATCAAAATAAATCACAAGAGATTCAAGCACAGAGTACACCTGATTTATAGTGGAAACCCAAATCGGGTGAAAACCATCACCTAAGTCTCCCAACGTAAGATTTTTCCGACTAGTCCAAGCTAGTCAATCCACTAAGCATACCACATGAACAATAGTGGCACAACCTCTTATAACCACTTCTCTTTTTATAATGAAGAGAAGCAAAGAAAACTACCACAGATCTTTCCAACAATCTTGGGATCCATAAATCAAAGCAACAAGATAGAATAATAGAAATAACTTCTATGGAACCTCAATAAAAGATCAAACTGAATTTTTAGTAGAGGTTCGAGGCATCTTGCTCTTGAAGAATGTGAAGAATGGGGCATGAAGGCCTTTAGAATAAGCACGAGAAGCTCTACTTTTTGAAAGGTATTTCTCTTGAAAGTTGTGTGTAGATGGGCTGCGTACAACCTCTATTTATACTAAAAGTTTTGTCTAAATAAGAAGTTAAATTGGTAGATCAATTAAGGTTAATTGGTTGATCAAAAGGTAATTTGGTCGATCAATTAAGGTGGTTGGTTGATCACTAATTGATCGGTCAATTTACTTAATTGGTCGATCAAAAGGATATTTATCAACTCCCTAAAATGGGTTGATTTGACAGGTTAATGGAGTTGGTTGGTCGATCAAAGTATTTTGGTCGATCAAATAACTAATTTCGTCGATCAATATGACTAAAAACTTGGTTTCGAAAGGATACACGAAAATCTAATTTTGAGTTTTATTTGAGGTTCCTTACAATAATGTCCTAGACTCAAATAAAGATACAGAGACACATATCAGCAACTATCTGCACTTGGCGTGAAAGAACTTTAATCTGAGGTAGTCCTGAAATGTTAGTCAAGCCATAAGCATAATTTTGGTGCATCAAAATAGAGGTGCTTACATTCTCCCTCTTTTTGATGACAACAAAATTATAATTATGAAATTGAAAATAGTTTTGCATAATATCTCCCCCTTTTTGTTTCAGCAAAAAGTAAAACATGCTGCTGTTGATTTTACATTTAACTCTCCCTTAAACATGTAATTTAAGCATAAAAAATATCGTGTAGTATAAGAGAGCTAAAGAGGAATATAGAACTGAAGGAGATAATCTTCATGCATTTTCATAATGAAAAGAGTCTAGATAAGCAGTATATAAAAATATAATTATTCTGAGAAAAATTAAGTTATACATGCCAACAACAAGAACTAAGTAAAGATAATCTAATCATCTAATGATGTCATGAGGGCATCCATCGTGCTGTAGAGATCAGTGTCCAACTCAAGGTCCAGCGAATCTAATCTTTCAGAAGATGCAAGCTGACCAAGACATAGGCAATGCTGAGCTGACGACCTGGGTGTTAGTTGCCTAGATGTCCTACGTGGTGGTGTAACCTACTGATCTGCTGGTGAAGCTGTTGAAGTAGTGACATTCGTTGGATTCGTCTGTGTAAAATCGTTCGTTGTAGCCCATTTTATGGCATCAATTTTAAATAAGAATAAATGGTCATGAGTCCGAGTGTCAAACACAGGGAGACGTGAAATTCGATCAAATACTCACTTTGTGTCACGAAAATTCATCATTTGTTTTGCTTGCAAACCAGATAGAATGAGAAAGAAAGGGAGAGAGAGAAAGAGAGAAGAGAGATAGGGTTAGAAAATCATTATGATGATGCGAGAATGTCTAACTATGGAAGAGACAATTATGATAATAGAATAGAGAATATATTTTATAAATGATTCAGTTGTACAACTACAATGGCAGATGAAAGCTTAAGCAACACAAATAATAAACCAAAAACTAGCTAAGTGGAAATGCGAGATAGCCACGGCAATGGAGGAGCTTCCATCAGCGGCTCAGCATCTTCACATCCTTGCTTGGAGCTCTAAGGAGTGGTGGAGTTACTTAGGTAGAACATGGATGCAAATGGGAGGGATAGGTCCCATTTTATAGTTAAGGAGAGGGCTCAAATTCATCCTCAAGTCAACCGTGACATTCAAAGACATAGCTGAAGACCCATCACAAGCGTCGCCGTAGCCCCCGATCACGCACTCCACTGGCACATGCCTCACACACCTGTGTCGTGCCCACCATGCCGCACTAGTCTCTGCACTCTCATGCCTGCTCCTACTCCACGCACGTGTGCGCTTGCTTGCACCACCACTGCTCTTGTTGTGCCGCGCCTCCAGCACCCAGTTGAGGGGCAGCGGGTTTCAAACCCACGCCCTCTCTTTTAGAGTGGGCATCTCGACCAATGTGCCATGAGGGCCTTTGTGTGGAGTTGAATTTCCGCATTGAGGTGGAGGCAGCTTGTCGGTCGTTGGATCTTGATCCAATGGTTGAGATTTGATGAATAGGATGAAGAGGAGCCAATGCTGGGTGTTCATGGCTGGCGTTGGGCAGCCTAGATGGTGCCACATGGTGCCATCTGGGCCATCCATCTTCTTTCTATTGTAAGAGATGCCACGGTGCTTGGATCGTGATGATTCTCACATTGCTGGACTGCGATCGTCGCTCCGAATCCATCCAAATGGTCAGATTTTTCATCGGAGGCTCGTAAGGATGTCATATTTCCCCCTAGCTGTTGATCTTTCTCAAGCTTGTTGTGGGAGCTACGAAGGTCGGATCGAAGTGATTTTGAGTCCGTTGGACTCTGTTCGTCGATCCAAATCCATTCATATGGTCCGATCGCTCATCTGAGACCTATTTCAAAATGGCCTTGTGCACATGGTTATTAAACATTGATTCTAAGCGATTAAAATGTAATGATCAAGCAATATGCATGCAATGCTCCCCAGCCCATTATAATATGTCATTATCGCACAAGTATCCCTAAAATTGACTCTAATTGATAATATTAACATTGAACATTGTAGAGTCATCATACCCCCACACCCACCCTTTTCTAGGGACTAGCAAGGTTTGATCTAAATGTTATTTACAACTAAAATTAGGAATTGATTGCTTAGGTAGAAGTTGATTGTCAACTGGAGGAAATTTCTACTAAGAACCTAACTCGCTAAGACTCAACAGTGCCCAGGTTGCCTATCAAAATGCCGACTACCTGAGTCCTCTCCTTAGTCTATATAGAAGCAAATACATATTTTTTCTTTTTCATCTTTTCTAATTTTTTTGGATTTTTTGTGTTGAGGATTTCAGGGTAATTTTTTATGTCTACCCAATCAACCCAAGACTCGAAAAGGATTCTTAGTACTAAGCATTTTATTGTGATAGGGATAGACTCACTCAACGGCAATTAAAATGGACTTCAGGTTTTTACACCCCTAGGTGACCCGAAAGAAGAAAATGTTGCCTAAAGTTGTATCTATCTGATCGGTAGCTTTCTCCCTACTTTTTTATTTTTGTGGAGTCAACACAAGGGCAAACCCAGTGTATATCTCCCCGAATTATGCTACTTCCCCACTTCTTCCTTAAGTGTTTTAGAATTCTTGTGCATTTTATGAGCTGGGATCTGAACGACCGGCCAATGGGCTGTTACCCATGACAACTTGCCAGCCATACTCGTGCAGTGAAGTGTGGTTTATTTCTTTTTTTTTTTATCCTTTTCTTTTTTTATTTTTCTTTAAGTAGGTGGCTTTCCTGATCTAAGATTTACATAAAGGCAGTAGTGAAAGAGAATAGTCTTGTGGCTGAGCTCTGGACAACCTGCCAACGGGCTATTACCCACGACAACTTGCCAGCATATCACCCTAGAAGGTTCATTAGCTACCCAATTTCTATTAGAATCGCCGACGAGTGAGCCAGTTGATGCGAAATACACATGATTTGCAAAGGCGGGTTTTTAATGTCATTGTAACACGCGAATTCGCATATGCTTTTAAATTTATATCCTAGATAGGGGAGTATCTAAGGTCGTCCAAGGAGGCAAAAATTGCAATTCAATTCTCTTGCTAAAAATACATCTCAACATTCTTTCTAGTATTTTAAATATATATATTTTTTGTGTTTTGAAATCATACGGGCAAAGTGCGAATTATAGCGGAAAGTACTGACACCGATAATTACTTAACTAAAACTTAAGAGATAGATATATCCTCTTCCTAAGCTCACTCTAGGAAATTGGAGGCCTAGAGTAATTAGGAAGAAGAGGTGAAACAAGTGCTAGAACCAAAACAACAATTGCAATAGAAAGTAAAAAGAAGGTTAACTAGAATTTGTGTTCTTTTTCCAAGATAAGTAGAGGAATGCTTCTACTAGAAATGAAAAAATCTAAAAGCAATAAAAGAAACACAAATCCTCTTGTAGAAATTGGTGAAGAAGGGAGTCTTCTTGATCCAAGCCTAGCTGCTCCTTGGCTTGAAAAGAGGGCCTCCTTCTTCTCCTTCCTTGAGAGCTCCTCCAAAGTGGATGCTACCACCTTCAATGCTCTCCTCCAAGGGGTGGGCGTACACCACCCTCAAAAGCCCCTCCAAGGTGGCGTGGACCACCTTCAAGATCTCCTCCAAAGATCTTCCTTGCCTGGCTTCTCCTTTGGCTGGCGTGGCTCAAGAGAGAAGGGAAGAGGGGAAGGCACCAAGGGGACAGAATATCCCCTTAATCTTCTTCTTCTTCTTCTTTCTTGGGCGTGGGCTCTCGGTAGAATATGAGAGTGAATTTGGTAGCCAAGGATGGTTTGAATGGTGGTGGGTAGTGGTCTTTTTATAGGGTAGGATGAGGGGTTAAGGTGCCTCTTGAAATGGAGGGCTAAGATGGAAGGATGGAGGTGGTTAGATGATCTTAGGGTTAAGGGTTGTTGGTGCCACCTAAGGGGTGTAAGGGGGGTAGTTAGGGTTGGTCAAGAGGCACCTAAAAGTGGCGCCAACCATGGAGAGGTGCCATGGGTTGGTGCCAACTTTGAGGTTTCTAGAAGGTGGGATTATGTGGAGGGTGGAGATGGGTTTAAGGGGAGATGTGTGGTGGAGATGAAGGGGATTTTTGGATGGAAAAGTGGTGCCAATAAGGGGGTAGTTAGGGTGGTTTTGGCGCCACTTTTAGGTGTCCTTTGGAGGTGGTGGGTAGGCTAGGTTGGCGCCAAGTAGGTTTAGCTTATGTGGAGCTTAGGTGGAGCTTGTTGGTGGAGTTGTTAGGTAGGGTTTTTGGGTGGTACAAGCCAAGGAAGCTGGAGCATAGCTAAGCTAAGCTAAGCTAAGCTAAGCTAAGATAGCTTAGCTAATGCAGGAGTAGAGGAGGAGGTGTTGGAGCTAGGGTTTGGAGGGAGGAGCTGGTTTTGAAGAATCTGGAGCTGAAGTGGAGCAGGAAGCTGCTGAAGAGGTCAACATTGAGCTACTCTAGCTGGCTTAGCTTGATAGTTCTTTGCTAGCTACTAAGCCAAGCTAAAGTGAGCTGGCCTCTATTGAATGGAGCTGAGGTGAGCTGGGTCTGGTGCTCCCGAGGAGGATTGAGCTGGTTGAGACAGCTAAGGTGGATTAGCTCAATTAGCTTGAGCTAAGCTGGGTCCCCAGGAGCTGGACTTCAGCTTCCTGAGCTAGGCTGAGTTCTTCTTCAGTTGGCTGGAGTTGAGTGGAGCTGGATGTAGTTGGATCTGAGCTGGGGTGAACTCCAGTCAACTCAACTAAGCTAGCTAGTGCTCCCTGTGGACTAGTGGGAGCTGAGATGAGCTAGACTCAGCTAAGTTGAGCTGGATCTAAGCTAACCTGAGCTAGGGTGAGCTAAGATGTGCTCTCTTGAGCTACCATTCAGCTGAGATTAGCTGAATGGAGCTGGGATGAGCTAATCCTAATCCACGTGAGCTAGGTTCCAGTTGTGGTGAGCTGGATCAAGCTGAGTTCCAGCTAGTCTGATCTCCTTCTTCACCAATTTCCTTCTTGAGTGCTAGGGTTTTAGGGATCTGTATATCTGTTCATCCCTAACACTCACAAAAACACATTAAAACAACAAAAGAAAATGCAATGCATGCCTAACCTAGTTAATGTTTAAATGCAGCCCAAAAACCTGTTTACGGAGTAAAATCCTAAGAGCTAGGTTTGTTTTACTGCATAAGAATGATGATAAACTGGCATTTATAATCAGTGCAAAACGTGTGTAGATGCTTAGACTAAAAATCCCCCCAAATCAGTGGGTGGGTTGTTAAGTCATATACTTATCACCATACTTTATTTACTAGATTAATATATATTAAGGTGGTGAGAACTTGAGACCAAGTCCACATTTTATTGGACACCTGGACTGATTATTTTCGAAGACCTGAAGGGTCTTAACGATTAGATCCCTAACGTATCATTTCCTAAAGTCGACAAGCTTCTAATACTTAAGTTTTCTTTTCCTAATTTTAATTTTTTTTATAAAAAGAAATAAAATTAATTCAACCTGACAATTTTGTACTCAGATCCTAGGAATTACCACCTTCGCATGCCTAAGTTGGACAATGTCCTCATTGGAAAAATAAATGTATACAAGGGAGTAGGGAAAGAAATCACCTGAGTTGTAATGGTGAATCCGGTCAGCTTGAATCCTCTAGGTTGCCTCCCAGGAAGCTCTGAGTTTAGTGCCTTCAACTGGGCATAGTGCATAAACAAGAATGGCCTTGGACAAGAAGGTGAAAACAAAATTAGCCAGACCTAGGGTTTGAAGTCCGTAGATGCAAACTAGGTTGTGGTGGAGTCCCATCCCTAAGGGATGGCAACTTTGCAACTGGTGTAACATGCATGCCCGTGTTTGTTCCTCTCTTAGTCTGAGGGCATGTAGAGAAGTTGATTTGGACGAGTGCAACCTGAATCTAAAATGCCAAACACTAAAGATGTAGGTTTTGTAATCAGCTTGTGTCCCTTTAAAATTGTAATCCCTCAAAGGTATATCAATTCCAGTGCATTTGGGTTATGGGATTTCAATTCTGATAAGGCACGTAATAAAATCAAGAGTTTCATAACAGGCCCTAAGCATGAGGTCACTCTCTAAATAAAAATCCATCCCTTCTTCAACTAGTGTTTCATTGCTCATACCCTCCCATTCCTTGACCCCTAGAATATTATCTTCACCTTTTTTTACATCAGCCATCATTTCCAAGGTTGCATCATTGCTCATACCCTCCCATTCCTTGACCCCTAGAATATTATCTTCACCTTTTTTTACATCAGCCATCATTTCCAAGGTTGCAGTAGAGGTAGGGCCAATTTCATCATTTAACTCAGACTCAGATTCATTCCTTTGATCCTCCTCTAAACTTATAATAGGATTATCAAATGATTCAAAACCAATTATTTCGGAATTCCATTCCCCATCTTCAATTTTGGATGTCACTTTCACCAAATCCTTTTCCTCAAGGAGATTGTATTTGGATTCACAGACATCAACCCTTAAGTTCTCAATTTTCTCTTGATTTTTTCCCTGAACCTTCCCCAAGGAATCCTTAATGACATTTTCTAATGAGTTGTCCAACATTGGAGGTGTATCAATGGTGGACTAAACAAATTTTTGGCAACTAGGTGTTGTCCAATTGATCATTACGTGGCCTTGCTTCCTGGATTCAGTAAGTGGGGTTGTTTTCAATAGTTTTCTTTGGCCTTCTTCCTCCAGTTGTTGGAACATATCCATCATGGCTTGTTGCTCTTTAATCAGTTCTTGATTGTAACTCCAACTGAAGGCTATCAAGAACTGATCAGGTGTCATTAGGTTTCCCTTATATTTGCTCCTTAGTATTTAAATCAGAGTTGGGAGGGTATGGTTGAGGATGTGCGCTAGAGTCTATATTGGGGTTTAAGTTCTTGGGTGGGTCCTCTACTTTATCATTTTCAGGGTCCAATTCTTCAAGAGGAACCATTTTCTGCTTTGTCCTACTCCAGAATAATTGAGGTTCTAAGTCCTCCTCCTAGTTGGATTCTTCATCAGGTGTCCAAATCAAAGTTTGATCATTCTTGATTTTCCTAGGTTTTTGATCATCCATTGATTTCCACTTTTCTAGAATCCCTTCCAATCCATAGGTCAAGTAAAAAAGATCCTTGAATTCGGATGAGCTATTGTAGTTAGGGTCGTGAGAAGGGTGGGAGCCTTGGTGTTCTCCTAGAGCGTATGTCCCATCAAATTGGTTTGTGGGTGGGTGGGGCCTAAAAGAAAAGTCATCACAAGGAGAACCAAGATATGGATACTCAAGGTTTGGATCATACACTTGGGTGGGTGGGTTGTAAGTATCCCAATTGGAGGTTGGTGCAATCTGGTTAAAATTGGGATAGTTGGGACAAGAGGGGTATTTTGGGTACTTTGGCTTTGGATTAAGTCCCCAACTAGGAGGTTGGTTATCCCAAGTAAACCGTTGATACGATCTACTTGGGTTGAAAACAAATCATGTTGGGGATAGTTTGGGTAGGATGTATAAGCATTAAAATCCATGGGTTGGAAGAAGTAGAGGGATGAGTGAACTAAGTGTACACAATTGGGTGTAAGGACCCAATGCCAAAACAAGTGTTCCCTCACAGGCAAGATTAAGATGTGCGAATTTTAGGATTTAAATCTTGGTTTAATGGTTTTTAAAGTTCTCACTTGTTTACACTGTCAAATACGGCACAAATGTATAGGCCCACAATTGGTGAAAATTGATTTTCTTTAAGGCCTTTCATGTGACTATATAAAATCAAAACTCCCTAGCGTAGAAGATCTTAGGGTATGCAGCTTCTATTCAATGAATCATTTTTAAGATTTTGTCAAGAAGGATCAAATCAAAAGAAGTAATGACCCTATCCTGACCAATATCAAATGAGATTTTCAACAAAATCAATTTTAGAATTTTCTTTAGGACGGTAAACCACCCAAATTCACGTTTTTCCAAGAGGGGGTCAATCTGTCCAGAAAATCTAGATCAGTGTGCAAGTTTAATTTCTTGATTAAAACAAGCACTAATCAATTTTAAATGTGAAAGTGTTCTTCAGATGAAGTGTAGAAAATTTTATGATATTTCTAGAAATATAAATCTCTCACAAATCTGAGCTGCGTGGAGTTCGCAGCAGTAAGAACACCCTACAGATCTCCAGAATGTAGGACAACCTTGCGCACTTCTAGTAGCAAATTTCTCACGTCCAAACCACAAAGAGTTTGGCTCTGAAATTTGAAGGGAAGTTCGCCTACTAGAAGGAGCACCTCTGAGATTTTTCTCAAAATTTTTTGAGGTGCTTAGAGTCCTTGAATGGTGTCCTCAACCCAAATCCAGAAAGTGATTTTTCGAAGTTACTGGGTTGAAGAATTAGTGGTGGTGTTTTTCTTTGATAAACAAAAGAGAGTTTTTTTTTTAGAACACCACCATTTTTCTTGGTCTCAGGATAAGAAGTTACCTTTAGATCGTGGGAAGACAAGATCAAGCCTTTGGGTCGACAATGGTCTTTATCTTGAGCCTTTGATCCAACCGACTCTTTCTCCTCCCGTTGCTGATGCACGAGGTCCTGCAACCACAAGAAGAGGGAGAATAGAAAGTTAGATAATACACATATGAATACTGACCAAGAAGATGAAAGTGAATAAGGGATCTACTACCTCCCTGGCAACGATGCCAAAAACTGACATTCGCTGGATGCGTTTGTGTAAAATTGTTCATTGTAGCACGTTTTACGACGTCAATTTTAAATAAGAATAAATGGATGTGAGTCCGAGTGTCAAACATAGGGAGGCATGAAATCAGATCAAATACTCACTTTGTGTCACGAAAATTCATCATTTGTTTCGCTTGCAAACCATATAGAATGAGAAAGAAAGGGAAAGAGAAAGAGAGAAGAGAGATAGGGTTAGAAAATCATTATGATGATGCGAGAATGTCTAACTACAGAAGAGACAATTATGATAATAGAATAGAGAATATATTGCATAAATGATTCAGTTGTACAACTACAATGGCAGATGAAAGCTTAAGTAACACAAATAATAAACCAAAAACTAGCTAAGTGTAGATACAAGACAGCCACGGCGGTGGAGGGGCTTCCGTCGGCAGCTTGGCATCTTCACAACCTTTCTTGGAGCTCTATGGAGTGGTGGAGTTGCTTAGGTAGAACATGGATGCAAATGGGAGGGATAGGTCCCTTTTGATAATTGAGGAGAAGGCTCAAATTCGTCCTCGGGCCAATAGCAACATTCAAATACGTTGCTGAAGACCTGTTACAAGCGTCGCCGTAGCCCCCACCCACGCACTCCGTTGGCATGCACCTCACACGCCCGTGTCGTGCACACCATGTCGCACACATGATCTGGAGCTGCGCTGGTCTCTGCACACTCACGTGCATTGCTGCTTTGCGCATGCATGCTTGCTTGTGCTGCCGCTGCTCTTACTGCATCATGCCTCAAGCGCCCAACTGAGGGGCCAGCGGGTTTCAAACCCACACCCTCTCTTTGAGAGTGGGCATCTCCACCAATGCGCCACGAGGGCCTTTACGTGGAGTTCTTGAATTTTCGTGGTGAGGTGGAGGCAGCTTGTCGGCTGTTGGATCTTGATCTAATGGTTGAGATTTGATGATGAGGATGAAGAGGAGCCAATGTTTGGTGTTCATGGCTGGCATTGGGCGGCCTAGATGGCACCATGTGGTGCCATCTAGGCCATCGATCTTCTTTCTATTGTTGGAGATGCCACAGTGCTCAGATCGCGATGATTCCCACATTATCGGACTACGATCATCACTCTGGATCCATCCAAATGGTCAGATTTTTCATCTGAGACCCATAAGGATGTCGCATTGCCTCCTGGCCGTTGATCTTTCTCGAGCTTGTTGTGGGAGCTACGAAGGTCGAATTGAAGTGATTTCAAGTTCATTGGACTCTGTTTGTCGATTCGGATCCATCCGTATAGTCCCATCGCTCATCTGAGACCTGATTCAAATTGGACTTGTGAACATTGCCATTAAACATTGATTCTAAGCCATTAAAATGTAAAGATCAAGCAATATCCATGCAATGCTCCCCAGCCCATTATAATATGTCATTATCGCACAAGTATCCCCAAAATTGACTCTAATTGATAAAATTAACACTGAACATTGTAGAGTCATCAAGTAGTTGGTGGAGGAGGAGGAGCTGTAGAGGATGGAGGCATGATAGTAGATCGGCAAGGTCAAGGAGGTCAGTGAAGCTACTGCTGAATGTCATGAATAGACTCTCCAAGTCTATCCAAGAGCTGACTCTGAGCATTCAAGTAGTTTGATACCTGATGCCCATGGTGCATCATCATCAAATCTGTCTCCCTCTACCAATGCATCGTCAATGAGATACCATTTGCCACATTCTGAATACTCACAAAGTCCCTGCCTGAGAACTGTCAATCTAGGAGGCTCCAATCCAGGTCGTAGAAGGATGGAGACGATTGCACTGGAGGAGGACATGTCATTGTAAAGTGCTCATAAGGCGAGAAAGGCGGAACTGCTAATGGTTCCTACTACTGTTGTGGCTCCTGGGCTGCTTCCTCACCATGGGCTCCCTGTTATTGCTCCATCTTCGTACAAGTGAGCTTATCTAAAATGGAGACTCTAGTGATGAATTGTTTATGGTTTATATCCGTGGGAACACTACAGTGTAGGAAGATATGGGAGAGAAATGTCTCAAACTGGAAGGAGTTGGTGGGAGGCTTGCTCATGAGATACATGATAAACGCCAGTTTATCATCATTCTTATGCATTAAAACAAACCTAGCTCTTAGGATTTTACTCCGCAAACGGGTTTTTGGGCTGCATTTAGGCATAAAATAGGTTAGGCATGCATTGCATTTTTTATTGTCTTTTTAATATGTTTTTGTAAGTGTTAGGGATGAACAGATATATAGATCCCTAAAACCCTAGCACTCAAGAAGGCAAATGGTGAAGGAGAAGCCCAGACTAGCTGAAACTCAGCCTAATCCAGCTCACCTCAGCTTGATCCAGCTCACTTCAGCTTGATCCAGCTCACCGCAGCTGGAACCTAGCTTACTTGAACTAGGGTTAGCTCATCCCAGCTCCATTCAACTAATCTCAGCTGGATGGCAGCTCAAGAGAGTTCACCTTAGCTCACCCTAGCTTAAGTCAGCTCAGATCCAGCTCAACTTAACTGAGTCTAGCTCATCTCAGCTCCCACTAGTCCACAGGGAGCTCTAGCTAGCTCAGCTAAGTTGACAGGAGTTCACCCCAGCTCAGATCCAGCTACATCCAGCTCCACGCAGCTCCAGCCAGCTGAAGAAGAACTCATCCCAGCTCAGGAAGCTCAAGTCCAGCTCCCGGGGACTCAGCTTAGCTCAACTCAGTTGAGCTAAGCTACCTTAGCTGCCTCAACCAGCTTGATTCTCCCCGGGAGTACCAGACCTAGCTCACCTCAGCTCATTTTGGTAGAAGCTAGCTCACTTTAGCTTGGCTTAGCAACTAGCAAAGAACTAGCAAGCTAAGCCAGCTAGAGTAGCCCCATGCCAGCCTCTTCAGCAGCAGCCAGCTCCAGCTCCAGGCTTCTTCTCCTCAGCTCCTTCCTCCAAACCCTAGCTCCGTTACCTTCTCCTCTACTCCACCTTTAGCTAAGCTAGCTTAGCTTATCTTAGCTTAGCTTAGCTTAGCTAACAACCAGCTCCTTGGCCATCCATTACCTTAAAAATCAACCCTAGCTAGCTCCACCAACTCAAGCCTACCTAAGCTAGCTACCCTACTTAAGTTGGCGCCACCACCTAGCCACCCCTTCACCCCATTATCTACACCAAAGGACACTTCAAGTTGGCGCCAAAAACCACCCCTAACCACCCCCATTTTGGCACCAACTTTCAGCCTCTTCATCCACCCTACACCTACCCATATAACACATCCTAGCCATCACATACCCCCCTTCTAGAACCTTAAGGTGGCGCCACCTAATAGCCTTCTAGAAAGCCCATTTTGGCACCAACACTAAGGGGTGTCAACACCCATAACTACCCCCTTGGTGCCCCTTAAGGTGGCGCTAACTCTCCTTGGCCATGGGATCTCCAACCACCTCCATCAACTCATCTTGGCCATCCAATTCAAAGGTCACCATAGCCCCCTTCCTATTCTATAAAAAGCCACCACCTACCACCATTTTGGGGCATCCTCCCTTAGTGTATTTTTCTACCTACATCCATCTATACCTACGCCCAAGAAGAAGGAGTAGAGAAGGAGATTAAAGGGGCACATCACCAACCCTTTTGGTGCCTTCTTCTCCCCACTCTCTTCAACTTGGGCCACGCCAAGGAGGAGGACTCTTCCACTTCAAGGAGGACGGCCAGGCAAGGGAGAAGGACCTAGGGTGGACGTCCACCCTTGGAGAGAAGCTTAGGGCATGCCCCCTTAGGGCTTGCCTTGGAGGACATCACCTTGGTGGAGCACTGCAAGGAAGGAGTTGAAGAACTCTTTTCAAGATTGGGAGCCACCAACCTTGGAGCAAGAAGCCCTCTTCTTCACCATCTATCTAGAGGATTTGTGTTTTCTTTTCTTTATTTCAATTTTCTAGTAGTAGAAGCTTTCCTCTACTAAGTCTTTTTGTAAAACACTTTTTCAATTATCTAGTTGCCTTCTTTGAAATTTCTTGTTTACATTTCTATTTGCTTGTTTTTAGCATTCCTCACTCCCTCTCCCTAATTATTCTAGGCCTCCACTTGCCTAGAGTGAGCTTAGGGAGAGGCTCTACTTGCCACATAGAAGTAGTATTTAAATTGAAGTATAAATCACCTTTTCCGCCACCAGTTCGCATGTTGCCTTAGTTTAAAACAAAAAAAATGATATATTAAAAAAATTACCAAAAAGAAAGTTGAGATTTATATTCCTAGCAAGAGAATCAATTTTGCAACCATATTGCCTCCTTGGACGACCCTAGATACTCCCTATCTAGGATTATAAATTTAAGAGCGAAAGCGGATTTACGCGTTACAACGACCTAATTAACAAACTGCGTATTTTCGTTATCAATACATAATCAAGTGGTTCTAGTTGAATCGCTTGTTCTTAAGGAATGTGTAAAGAGTGATGAGCATAATACCAGGGTAGTTTTCAAATGATGTAGATTTAGACATAAAAATCCATAGGAAAACTCGATTAAGAAATCGTGGAAGACGACAAAAATAAGGTAACTTGGCCAGACGTCCCAAGTCAAAATGAGAGGGAGTGAGCAAGGTCTCCCTAATGGTATCCATCTGTGTCTACTGGTGGAGCTAAAGAAATGTGGGACCAACAAACAGACAACCAAGAATCTTAGAAAGATCATTCGCATTAACCATAGCCTCTATACCATAGACGTTTGAGGTCAACTCGATGTTGAAACCCTCACCTATATTTTTCAGATTAGCATAAAATAGGTGACAGGCCATGGGGTCAACACCAGGTATGCGGCTGTTTGTGGAACCCGCATAAAAGTTTCGTTCAAAAAGACGTAATATCTGGTTGTAAGCAAATTTTTCACAGATGCCAGGGAATATAGACTCAAAGTAAGTAACGTCAATCGATCTACCAACATGCGGTGAAAATTTTGCGAATATAGAAAAGCGATCACGTGTGGCCTCATTGATGAAGAAATGATCAAAGGTGTCATCACGATGAGATGAGGAGGAGGTAAGTGCGCATTTTGGAGCCATTCAGAAATCGTAAAAACACGTCGGTCAATCAAACAGAGTGATTGATCGATCAAAAATGACTCGGACAGAGGTACTGAAAAATTTTCTTTTGGTTGATCAACAAATGGATTTTGGTCGACTAAAAGCATATCAGACCAAAAAAAAGGTGTTTGATCAGATGATAGGCTGACATATACTTCAAGATTTCGCAATAAACACATAAACAAGCATCAATATGAAAGTAGTAAGCCAAAGCACATTATAAACATTGGAAAAATCCAAGGAAATGGATGTATTCAAGGTTTAGAATGCACCGAGATCGAACCAAAAATGGTCGATCAAGGGAGAGAGTGAGGATGCGGATGGTGGATGTGCAAGGAGTTTGCACGGAGGGGCAAGGTCATCGTAGAAGGAGCATGCACGCATGAGCACACACGCACGAAGGTGCTACACACAAGATGGTCGATGGCCTCGTCGTTGGTTGATCACACGGCAAGTGGAGTGGAGTGGGGTCGGGTGAAGTTGAGTTTGGAGTGGGGACCATATATGTGGGGTAGGGTAAAAAATAGGATTTGGGTTAAAAATGAGGTGTTTTGTAGAGAACGTGATTAGTAAAATAGGTAAGTACCCTTAAGGTAACTAATCAAGTAGATTAGACACGGTAAAAAGTGATTGTGAATGCAAATTGAGGAAAAAGATTGCAATCTCGAAAAGAGAATCCACCCGATTTTGGTCGATCAAAAAAGGGTTTTTGGACAATCAAAATGAAAAGTGATCGATCAATTGGATTAATTGGTTGATCAGAGGTTGAAAGAATGGAGGGAAGATTCCCACCCAACTGGATTGGTTGATCAAACAATTTTGATTGATCGATCAAAAGTCAAAATTTTGGAGGGAGATTTCCTGCCAAAGATTTTGGTCGATCAAATAGTACATTTTGATCGATCAAAGGATTTTGGTAGATAAATTTACAAAATTGATCGATCAAACAATGAGAAATGCATTGATCAGGCAAATTAATTAAGATTTTTTAATCTTGATAAACCTAGTGAATGACAAATTTGATTAAACCTCTCTTTTGTTAATGGTTTTGTGAATATATCAGCTAGTTGATTTTCTGTGTTAACAAATTCTAGATTGATATCTCCTTTTAAGACATAATCTCTAAGAAAATGATGTTTAACATCTATATGTTTAGTCCTAGAATGTTGTACTGGATTCTTAGATAAGTTGATTACACTAGTGTTGTCACATAGTACTTTATTGTTCTTGTAGGATAGGCCAAAATCTTGTAAGGTTTGTTTCATCCACAATAGTTATGAACAAGCTAGAGATGCAGCTATGCATTCTGCTTCTGTTGTGAAGAGTGAAATAATATTTTATTTTCTAGAGAACCAAGAGACTAGGGAATTTCTGAGAAATTGACAAGTTCCACTAGTGTTCTTTCTATCTGTAAAGATACCAGCATAATCAGCACCACAAAAGGAATATAATTCCAATGTGTCTGACTTCAGATAGTAAAGTCCTAGGACTTGTGTGTTGTTCAGGTATCTAAGTATTCTTTTAACAACATTTAAATGTATTTCTTTAGGGTTTACTTGAAAGCGAGCACACAAACAGGTACAAAATAGAATATCAAGTCTACTAGCAGTCAAGTATAACAATGATCCTATCATACTTCTGTATAATTTCTTATCTACAGACTGACTTGTTTCATCGATTTTTAATTGAGTAGAGGCTGCCATTAGAGTGTCTTTACCCTTTACTTTGTCCATCAAGAATTTCTTTAAGATCTCCATTGTGTATTTGGTTTGAGATATGAAGATTTCAGAGGACAGCTGATCAATTTGAGGTTCGAGAAAGAATTGAAGTTCTCCCATCATGCTCATCTCAAACTGATCCTACATTACCTTTTCAAATTCTTGGCATAACAAATCATTAGTAGCACCGAAAATAATATCATCAACACATATTTGTATTATTAGGAGATTATCTTCTTTTCTTTTAGTAAATAAAGTTGGATCTATATTACCAATTTTAAATTCATTTATAATTAGATAGGATTTTAATCAGTCGTACCAAGCTCGTGGAGCTTGTTTAAGTCCATATAAAGCTTTGTTCAATTTATAGACATAGTCTGGATATTTAGCATCTTCAAAACCTAAAGGTTGTTTAACATAGACTTCCTCCTTGATGAATCCGTTTAGGAAGGCACTTTTGATGTCCATTTGAAAAAGTTTGAATTTCATATGGGTAGCAAAGGCTAGCAGCATCCTAATGGATTCTAGGCGAGCTACGGGAGCATATGTTTTATCAAAATAAATTCCTTCTTCTTGATAAGACCCTTGGGCCACAAGTCTAGCTTTATTTCTAACTACTTCTCCTGATTCATTAAGTTTATTCCTAAAGACTCACTTAGTTCCTATAATGGTTTGAGAGTTAGGCTTTGGAACAAGTTCCCATACATTATTCCTTTTGAATTGATTCAATTCATCTTCCATTGCAATAATCAAGTGACTATCAAAAAAGGTTTCCTTGACATTTTTGGGTTCTAATTGTGAAACAAATGTAGTGAAAGCTAAACTATTAAAGGAAGATCTACTTTGAACCCATTAGACAATTCACCTATCACCAATTCTTTTGGATGATCTTTTACATAGGAAATATCTCTAGGAAGTTCATCAGAAATATTTTCTTCTGGAATATTTGATGGGTCATCTACTAGTTCATCCTCGTCATTGATTACTTTAAGTTGAGTAAAGGTTTCATCAAATGATACATGCATAATTCCTTCAACAACTAAATTCTTCTTATTAAAAATTCTATAGGCTTTACTTCTGGTTGAGTACCCCAAGAATATTCCTTCTGAACTTTTGGCATCAAACTTACCAAGATTATCCTTAGTATTGATTATAAAATATCGACAACCAAATATCTTGAAGTAGGAAATTCTAGGTGTCCTTCCATAATAGAGTTAAAAAGGTGTTCTGTTTAGGATAGGTCAAATCGGTGATCTATTTTGGATATAGCAAGCAGTGTTTATAGCCTCTACCCAAAAATATCAAGGTAGTTTTGACTCGCACAGCATTGTGCGACCACACTCTTTCATGGTTCTATTTTTCCTTTCTACTACACCATTTTGTGGTGCGGCTCTAGGGAATGCAAATTCATGTTTTATCCCATATTGATCACAGAAATTGGTAAAGGATTCATTCTCAAATTCTCCATCGTAATCACACCTAATCCTAATTACTTCAGACCCTTTTTCAGTTTGTAGTCTTCTAATTAATTTGCTAAAGGCATCAAAGGTTAAGTCTTTACTTTCGCAGATACCCAAGTAAATGTTGAAAAGTCATCAATTGCAACTAGACAATATCTGAAACCGCTTGGACTTTTGGATTTGGTTGGTCCAGACAAGTCTAAGTGAAGTAGCTCCAATGGTTGTGAAGTGATAACCATCTTTTAGGTTTGAAGGGATTTTTAGTTTGCTTACTGATTAGCCCATAGTTGTGGGTTATTTAAGTATTTAAGTGCCTAGACATTAGGTTAATTCTAACATTTATTTAGCATAAATTAGGATGTAAATTGATTAATTCATATTTTTAATTTAATTACATAATCCATGCATTGCATTCATATTTTAAGTGCATTTAGAATTAGCTTAGAATGGCATTCATCTAATTAGTTAACCAATTAGGTACATTATTTTTGTTAACATAAAAGTTGAGTGTCTGTATATAAATAACCAAAATATTTTAACATTATTTTCTTTATTCTTCTTCTTGCAGGAACGGCTGCATTTCCTTCGGCTGCCACTCCAACGCCACCAGCTACCGCAACTAAGCCTACATTCAAGGACGAGCGGAGAATGTGGATCGGCTCCCGCCTTTCCATTCAAATCTATGCAAGCTGCTACAAAAGGAGGAGGGAGGCAGCTGAGCTCGAGAGGCCTCCACAACCGACCCACCACTATGCAGAGAGATCTTCTCTCGTCCATTCCACACCGCCGGCCTCAACCGTGGCAACGAGTCTCCACCATCGTGGGCGTGTGGTGTGACAGGCCACATCGCCATCCGGAGCTCGTCCACATTACTGCGAGCACCTCGCCGTGCACAGCCCTCACCGTCGTCATCAACAACCATCACCGTAGCCACTGTGCAATCACCTTCTCAGTCAGTTAAGACGTCCGGGAAATTTCCCGGACGTTTGAAGCCACTCCTCACTCCAGCAGCAATCACTGTTCACGCCTGCTCACCTTCAACCTGAATTGCAACCCATGCCCACTCACTCCAGCCACCCGCACGCCCTCCAGCCGCACGCAAGGCGGGCACAGCCTCCACCGCACCCGCGCCTCCCGCTCCTGCAGCGTCTCACTGCTCACGCTCGCACCACCACTCCCACGCCTGCAGCCTTCATCCATGCACACCCACGCCTGCAGCAACCGCGCTCACAGGCCACGAGGCACACCCACGCCTCCCACCAGCTGCGGCATTCTCCCGCACCTGCACTGCCTCCAGAGCCTACAGTGCCTCCCGCCGGCAAAATCGTGCTCACCGCCAATAGTGCACGTCCACGCCTCCAGCCAGCATGCAGCACCGGCTGCAGAGTACCCCCCCGCCAGCAGTCCTTCCGTGCCCTCCAGTCAGAGCGCTCACCACCTGCCAATAGCAGCTGCAGCACCGGCTACGGCCACTTCCACCGAAGCTCGTCCGGCCTGCTCCGGCCGCCGCACGACACACCACCACCACCGCTTCGAAGCCCTCGGTCCAAGGAACTTCCTTCGAGCTTCCCGCATCCGGCCGTCCACTCCTCATCGCGCACACCAAAAGGGAAAAAATCCCCTATTTTGCTACAGTAACATGGCCATTAAAAATTACATTTTCTACCATTGTCAACTTTTAATAATATTTTATTGATTCTGCATTGTGGCAAATATCCTCTAGTTACTCAGAATTGCTATTTCAGCATTATTTCTTGATTCAACTCTAATCTAAAGGCAATTTTGGCTTGATTCTTGTCCAAACTAACTACGAACAAATGTTTTTAATTGGTGCGAATTTAAATACGTCATTGCCTCCCTGCGGATACGACCCGCTCTTCTGCGAGTGGTTATTTCTTTTTAAATATTGATTAGTCGATTTTTCCACCACATAAAACTGCAAACGACTTCAAAGCGAAAAATCAATTCGTCAAATGGCACCGTTGCTGGGGAAGCAACAGATGCAATAATTTCACCTGATTTTATTTTGATTATTTGTCAATTGCATAGTGATTTGACCATTTATTATTTTCTTTTCTATGCGAGAAAATTTGTGCAAGAGTCAGCCACTATGAGAGGCGACCCTTGATGTCGCCAGAGGAGAATTGGATGAGCTATTTTGGAAAGGAGGAGAAGGACGAGGGCGCGACGGACATCATTTTATATTTAGTCGCTAGTTTGATAGAATTAAGACTTTAGATTTAATTTTTCATTGCATTTTGTTTGAAACCCTTATTCTGGGGTATATTTTGAGGGGTTTGTTCCCTGATTTTATTTTGGGCCCGTGTTGAGTAATTTTTGGGAGCCTGTTCCCTTTTATTTAGATTTAGGTTTTTAGTTTATTGATTACTTTTATTTGTTTGTGCATAAGTAGTTTAAAAATTAAAAAAATAAGAAAAATGAGCTGCTTGCTAGAAGCTGCCTGCCCTAGGACGAACCATTTAGGTCTGTATGAGCAGCCTCTAGATTTACTTCTCTACATTGCGTGCATTCTTGCATCGTTGATTGCTGGAAGCAAGGTACGCATTCTCTTACTTTGCATCCTATTCTTGATCACGCATTACATTTGGATTTAATTCAAAGACCACTAAATCTGTACTGAATAAATCTAACAACCTGTCACATATTTTCTAGAAAAAGGACTAATTAAAGGAGGGACATTTTAAAAACCAAGGATTTGAGTTTCAAACTTGGCGTGCGATTCAAAATTCAAAATCTTTTGCGGTGTATGCACACTTATTTCACTTGCACCACGGCACTCTTCTAGACACTCCTTAGGTTTGGAAATACTAAGATAAGAGCCCTTCTATCATTGGATTCTAAAGTGTTCGGAACTTGAGATCAAAGGTTTTGTAAATCCAAAGAGGGGAATACCCTGTCAAGGATTTTTGGGGGTAGTTGAGAAGCACCACGAAAGCACAGCTTCAAAGGAAGGCTTAGGCCTACTTGCATCCCTCGATCTTCCGTCTTTGGATTTACTTGACCATTTAAGATTTAGGGAAGAACACCTAAGCTACAACTAGGTCTTCTTAGGCGAGCCGTAGGTCGACAATAGGCGCGTAAATTGATTGAACAAATTGTATTGTCACCTGCAATCTGACTTTAAATCAAAAGCCTAAATTGGGAAAGACCTAAAAGGTCCTTTTTGAATTGTGTTTTGCTTGGGGAATTCTGATTGAGGTGTGAGTTAGAATGGACCACATTGATTTTCATCCTTTCACATCTTGCCCACACCCTCACCCCCACTCTGCATCCTTCAATCCCAGACGCCGAGATGGTCCATCCCTTAATGGACATAATGACAATCATTAGGATCAGTTTTACTCCTATTATAGGAGTATTGGCCTGGTTAAACCCCAAATCAGTGAGCAGAACCTAGGAGTGGGATTTGCTTTGCCCAATATCCCACACACCATAGAAATACCCAACCCACCCTCCCTGAAAAATTATTATGGTTGGATAGACACTCCTGGGTACTATAAGCCTGAGCCTGACTTCTCTCAAGATAGAAATGACCTCTCCTCTTTGAAGATGGAAATACAGAAAATGCAAAATGAAATGATTGAATTGTTAGGAGAATCTTCGAGAGTAGGCCAACAAGAAAGATGAAATTAGCCACCCAACCTACCCCATTGAGGATGACGTACACACCTCTACAATAGATGCATCTCCCATGGGAGAGCTACACTTTAAGTTAGAGGGAAATTCTAGGGAGAATAGCTACTTTTCGAGGATCGATTTTGAAACCTCCCCATTAGATGACACTTCCTTGAGAGATCCACACCTTAGGCGGGAGGAAAATACACATGAAAGTAGCTATGCATTGGATGAAGAAAGGTGGCAACCCGAGGAAGATGATGATAAGGTTGAGTATCCACCTGAATTATATTGGAGTCAAAAGAAGGGAATGATGGTACCATTGGAAGACCTCGACCTAGATGATAGTATTTTCGTGACATTTGATGAAGTGGGTCAAAGTCATGTTGTTATTCCTACCCTCCCTTCTGATCACGATATGGAACTCAAACCCACCCTTAGGGAACCTAACCCTAAAGAAATTGACCTATCTGAGGAGTCTGATGTTACCAGTGTAAACCATTTACCTCAGATAGAGCACCCTAGGGGATCTGTTGACATATTAAATGATTCTTGTTCAAACGCACTCGATCGGGTTTAAAGAATGTCACGTTGTAGTATAGCCGACAATGCGTTCAAAACAAATAAAGATTTTTATTACTCGAAAACTGGAGTATCCGAGGTTGAACATAGGGAGCAATTGGAATTTACTACTAATCTCAAATGTAATTGAACACTCTAATTTACTCAAAACATTAATTCAAATATGAATGTATGCGGTTAAAGAGTAATTAAGACAAAAGAGTAAAATTGGATGTCTGATCACAAGATCAGACGTCTTAAAAGTTTACCTTCTTTGAAGATTCTTCTTCTTCTGATCTTGCTTTCTTTCTTCTGCAGTCTCTTTTTCTTCTTCGTCTTCTGTCTTGGCCTCTCTTCTTCTTTCTCTTCTCTCTTCTGCAAAGGCTTCTTCTTCTTCCTTGGTCTCTTCTCTTTTCTACAAAGGGCTTCTTTCTCTTCTGTCTTCTTCTTCTCAGCAGTCTCTCCTTCTTCCTTCAGATCTCTGCCTCTACTTCTTTTCTTGCAGTCCTTCTTTCGTCCTTCTCTTCTCTACCTTGCTCAGCCTCTTCTTCTACTTCTCTTCTTCTTCCTCGCGGCTAAGTCTCTCTTCTTCAACCAACCTGCCTGCACAGAGAGGAAAACCTGCCCTTTTCCCTCTACTCGCACGTCTCTCTCTCTCTCTGCAATTCACTCAAAGGACGCTCTCCCAGAGCCACGGGTAATTGGGTCGGATTTCACACCCGGGACTAGGCGCATCGGCAGGTGGGTGATGCGCGAGGAGTGCTCAGGTTGGGTCGGGTCTGAGAAGACCATATCCGCGAGATGAAGCTGCGGATGAGGCGAGCGTGGGATAAGGTGAGGGACCTCACCCCTATGCATTCGGAGGCGAATAGACAATAACACAAAAATAATTTATACCAACCTGCGCTTCGCGTTTCGCCGATGTGGGACTAAAGTCCCGCCTTCTTTCGCTCACCCCCGCAGACGATTCTTCTTCGATTGCCAAGGTTGCGGACGTCGCTGCGCTCCTTGCTGAGCCAGATCACTTCGCACTGCTCGCCCGAGTCCGCTACACCTGAAGCCTGGAGCTGCTGACGCCTGGAGCTACTTTGAAGCTTCTTCAACCGTCGTTAATGGCGGCAGGGGCTTCGATACTGTCACACACAAAACAAGCCTCTCGGCTCAATCAGACCAGCTGGGCACCTTCGCCGTGGCACAGCGAAGGTGGTGCACGGTGCTGCAGGTCATGGGACGGCCTAGGCGTGCGTGCCTAGGTCATCTTGTGACTGAAGGTGTGGGTGAGTTCGGGGGGCTATTGTGGAGGCGTAGAGGGATGGTGGATGGGCGGAGGTTGTTCCTTGTGGTGAGGCGGACCTTATGAGACAGTTGGCGATACGTGTGGAGGGACGGAATGATGAGGTCGACTCGCCGGAGGTCGGTCGGAGGTGAGGAAGATGGAGGTGGTCAGCGATGGTCGAGGGGCAATTAAGTGAAATAAAAGGGGGAAAAGAGAGACGGGAAGATGGAGAATGTATTAAGCCTAACTACAGGGATGAAGGGGGACGGAGAGGCGGACAGCTGTACCTGCTGTCGCCGGAGAAGAAGCTACCCAGTGGAGGAAGACGGCGGCGACGACGGGGATGAGGCGGCGTGCGCGGGTATTGCGCGACGCAGAGGAGAAACAGGAAGTAGTCTCTACCACTGGTTTTGTGGCAGAGTGAAGAGGGAGGGGAGGGGGGCTCGCCGGAGCTCACTGGGTACTTTGGCCGGGAAGGAAGAGGCGAATTGGAGGTGGAAGCCCGGCCAAATCAATCTAAAAATGAGCGGCCGGGTTTGGGGGTTCTTTTATAGGCACTGCGCCGTGCTTTCAGATCATGGAGGGCACGCCTTTCTCTCCGACGGCTCGCCAGAGAAGGAAAGTGGGTGGATACCCAAATCCCTCGTGCGTTCACATGAGAGATTGGGTTCACACCAGGGATCAAGATTGGCCTTAGATGGAAGGGAATTCCTCAGAGAATCTCCCTTCCATTTCTGGGAGGGGATCTATGAGGAATCAGAGAGTATTTCCTCTCTAATCCACATCGGAGTAGGATTCTGCCCCAATAATAGCGGAAGGACCTGATTGTAAGGTTGGCGAGGAAGTTAGGGGGCTCTCTGCGATGATTTCAAAAGATAGGGACCAAATTGTGATTTGGGTGTACTAAATTGCAAAGTAGGTCAAGATGACCTCCCCTTAAATCCAAATTTTGGTATAAACATAATTTCGACCTAAGGAATCAAATGGTGAAGTTGGATTTTAGGTTTGACCACGTTTGACTGGACATTTTGTGTAAAAACCGAAATTAGGTTAATAGATGAACTAGGACCCTAATTTAGGTCAAACTGGGTTCCAAAGGTCAAATTAAGTGTTCTAAACACTAGAGGATATTTTTCCATGATTTTTAGAGGGTTTACTTGATTTTTATCCAGACCGAAACCTTGTTGATTTAAGCAGGTCTGTTTTAGGGTTACCAAATTTCATTTAATTCCTAAATTGCACATGAACCCATTTCTGATTGACTCAACCCACTTTTTATCTTATTTAGACCATTTGAACTATGTTTTGCCTTTGAGAAATCCCGTTTATGTACTGCAACGATAAAATTGCAGTTTTAACCTTTATTTCTTGTTTTCTTCTCAAAGCACTTATTCCTTCATTTAGGCCTTCTACTAGGTTATGTAGGAGCTTTTATCTTCTTTATTGGGTCAAAATGAGATAGTTATGGCTCATGATGAGGCTCTCATCATACCCCCATGCCTAGCTTTTGCTAGTCCCTTAGCAAAATTTCAAGGTTTTAACTTTCGTTCTAGACCCTGAGTGTAAGTCAATAGTCATGATAAGTGCTTCTTTTTCTTTTGTGATTAGGTAGGAATGCCGACAATAGGCCTAGAGGTATTCAAGTACCAACTAAAATCCTAACCTATTCCGCTTTAGCCTCAGTCCTCCGCAAAGGTTTCTAAGGCCCACAGAAACTAACCTAGGGTTTATTGGACTCCGCGGTTAAAGCACCTGTGCTTGAGACATTTTTAGCCTGGGTTCAATTTTGCAGTGCATTTTTGTAAGAGAGAGATAGAAGATTTATTTGTTTGGAGAGCTTTTCTCTCTCTTTTCTTTTTATTTCTAGCTTCGGATTAGCTTCTCAACACGATCTGCATCGGATTCCTCGTCCCCATCATCAATCCTCAAGGGTTCCTGGCTATCGATGCTTCGAGATAGCACCGCCCATGGCAACCCCCAAAACCCTGGCTTTCGAGATTTTGAGATAATCTCTCCCATGGCGTTCCGTGGCCGAATTCAAACCCTGGCGATCGACATTTCGCGATAATGCCACCCATGGTATCTGAACCAGCAGAGTTCTTACATGCCCCCAGTAGGATATTTAAATATCCTAAGAGACAAGCACCGAGGAGACGATATGTTGTTACGCATCTTCGAGGGGAATTTCCCGCCTCTCCGTGTTGGGAACTCGTCCAAATCAACTTGTGTTGATTGGCCACTCCTAATCTAGGTGACTTTTGTAGAACATTAAACGCTTTTGCGTGATTTGGATATTTATGCGCACTAAACCAGACTGTGTGTGAATTTGGGGTGCTTTGGTTACCGAATCCCGCGAATCGGAGGTCAGTTAACGAGGCTGAATTCTTCCTAAGCCTTAAACCTAATACTTAAGCTTCGCATTTTCCTCAACCTCTTGAGGATTATCCAGATTTTAACGGATACGTGAATTTTTAAGCTAAAGATTCTAGCCCAAGAGGCCTAAGATCAGCGTTTCTGCTAATCTTTTGTTATGTCTCCTTAGCACTTTTCTTTTATTTCTTTTCTTGATCTGGTCTAGAACTTCAGTAAATTCCTTAATCTTTTACTAATGACTACCTCTTTTCCTTTCTCATTTTGTGCTCCTTTTTGTCATTTTTGCTCTTTTTCTCCTTATGTGGCTCACAAGATTTCCTCCCTCCCCCATTTGTTTGTTCTTTCTCATAATTTTTCAATTTTTTTGTGTCTTTGACATATGCAAAAATTTTTGTGTGTGAGAATCCTTCTGACTTTTTCTTGGTTCTGTATGTATGCACTTTATCACCCCCCATGCCTATGTTTTGCAATGTCCTCATTGTAAACGGAGGGTGTGAAATAGTGTTGAGGTCAGGGACTTAGAAAAGGATACATCGAATGGGTGAATGGGTCGGGAATGACTGATGTGGATGATTTCAAGCTCTGATACATGTACCAGAGGTGGGATCAACTGTCTAAGGCTGAACTCAAGGTGCAATGGGAGTGGAGTACGAACGGATAATCCGACGGGTCTCTATTTTTGGGATGACGGGTTGCCTCCCGTTAAGCGCTAAATTTAATGCCTTCAGTCGAGCGGAAAATGGGGTGGACAGGGAGTGGTCAAATCAGTGGAATTTTGTAAAACAAGTACCTTGATTAAGAGCCTGGTTGGTCCAACCAGGTGCTTGTTCAGATCTGTGGGCTGATGATGCAGCCCAAACCCAATAAGTCTGGTGGGTTGATAGATGTAGATCAGTAGATGCGGAACCCACCATATGCGCTGAAGTTCAAATGAATATGGAAGTGAAAACTCAGGTTTAGGCTGAGTCGACTCAGTCTGGTCAGAGTAGGGTTCCGAAAAATAGTCAATGTATGGTATGGAAACCCTACAGGGGTGATCCAAGAATGATGGCTCCTGATTTCCAGTCTGATCAATGCCCGATACCCAATATAGATATGGAGTTGAATCATCTGCAAACGGCTCAGTGAGAGGTGAATCGGAATAGAAATTGAGTCCGGTCGCGGGTCGGGGTAGGGAACGGGCTTTGATTGGTTCTGTATATGTGGAGCGGGTGGCTTCAAAGAAAATTGGCTTATTATAATCAAGAAGCAGATTTTCTCCGATGTTATGGTCAGATTCGAAATCGTCGGAGAGTTTGCGAAAATCAAAGTTTGAATGAGATTCAATATCATGAGTTCCACCATCATAGAATAAATCATATGTTGTATACTCAGCAGCCTGACTGGGGTCTAGCCTAAATGTTAATTCTGAGCTTAAAAAGGTGTCCCTATCTGGTAGAGGCTCAGGTTCTAAGCTAGTAGGGCAGACCCAATCGAAACCCCGCTTGTCCAACTCGGTTTCTGTGTCGTAGATTGGCATGACTTTCGAAAAATCGATTCGTTCCTCTGAGGAGGTTGGCGAGGGATATTCATCAAATCGAGGCCCAAAATCATATTCTTCATTAATAGATTGATCTTCTTCATATGGGGACTTGAAATCTTCAAAATATGTTTCCGATCTAGGTTCTACGCTTAGGATGTGGGTTGAATTACTAGAATCTAAGTCTGAATAACCTTCGAGGGCCACCTTATCAGAATAAGGGACGGAATTTATACCCTCGAGAGGTTCTGTTCTACTCTCATTCTTGCAGGAGTTTTGGAATTCTAGAATGGGCTCATCATGGTATTTTCCTGCATTTGGAGCTTCCCAACCTTCTTCAATATCAGACACATTGTATTCTATTTGGGTTGGGAATCCACAACCATTTTGCCTCAAACTCGAGATCAGATTTATCCTCGATGTTGTCCTAAGATAGTTCCTCCTCTGTTTGTGGTATATATGGGTATTTCTGGTCAATAACTTGTTTTACTAATCTCATTATCTCTTCCCATTTTTCAAGACTATCTTGGTGTTGCTTCCAAAGTCAAGGATTTGTCATACATTGAAGGTATTCAATATTGTGCAGTTTTTCTATCTCAATGTATGCAGCAATGACCAAGTCACGGGTTGATCCTTTGTTGGCTTCTGCTAATAGTACTTGGGCACAAGTTATGACAAAGGTTGTGGTTATTAGGACATCAACCTGAATGTTTCCTATTGTTGTTGAGGTTTCTTCATTTTCATAGAATTTCATGGCATCCTCAATCATTTTATCTCTCATGGATCTCTGATATTCAGGTTTCTTGAATGGTGGTCCTAAATGGTTTGGCTGCATATATGGATCAGGTGGTGGAATCCAGATGTAGAATCAGAGTTGGAATCAAGATCAAGTTATGAAGCGATCAGATCTGAATAATGAGTCCCACTGAAAATGTGTATGTGTGCTCTAAAGAGAAAAGATGAGGGACTGGAGATGTTTCTGACCCAATCAAGACACCCAAAGGCGTTTGGATGACTATGGAGGTTCGGGGCGGATGGACCCCAAGATTAGAAGATCGTCCACCTAAGAATTACCTGGGCATCCAGAGAGGGAGAGTCCCGCAAAGACCCCTACATGGTAGAGTGTCCCTACGGGTTACAGGGTTTCCCCGACCCGACCTCTCTTGTCACTGAGATTCCAGGTAGACCAGAATGGGGACCTTGACCTCTTAAGTCTACCAGTTTTATTTCACAGGTGCTTTAGGGTTCTCACTTGAACTTTAGATAGTTTGATGTTGTGACCTAATTTAGAGGTTGGTTGACCCAAAGGGTCAACTTCACCTAACCTGTCCTATAGATGGCAGAATGATTCTAGGTTTAAAGCCTAGAGATCACCCTAATTTGACTTCCAGGTTATTAGGTCCAGAAATTTTAAGATTCAAGTGATTTTAGAGCTCAACTTTTAGGGTTTGTCCTGTTAATATCTCTTCAATCAAGGGCTTGGGTATCACACTGATGCGGGAGGGTTTATTTCCTTTTATGTAGGCATGTGTGACTAGCACTTCAAGAACCTACTGTAGAAACCCTAATTCGGTTCTATTTCCAATCCTCTTTTTCTTTTTGAACAAAAATTCTCTTTGGACTTGAAAGCAAGAAATGTGTTGTCCACAGAGATTAAGCGTTATTCCTATTAGGCACATGAATTTGTGCGATAGAATTTAAAAAATCACCCCAACTTCAAGAACATTTGAAAAAATTTTCGCAAAATTAGGAAACATTTGCCTTAAAGATGGTGATTACTATATAAAGAAGGCAATTGATTCCTAAATTGATTTTCTTCCTTTTGTCTTTTTAGAATTAGGCGATGATTAAGGAAGAAAAGAAATTACCTGCCCTGGAGTGGTTGACTTGCGGAAGGGATTTTCTCGTGAAATACCTACAAGATCAAAACAAAGCAAAGTAGGGCAAGTTAGTGTTCAATATGATAAAAAGAATGTAGAGACTAGTGGTAAATTGCTTGTTGCTCCCCGAAAACGGCTTCAAAATGTTTATCGCGCTCTCGATCGGGTTTAAAGAATGTCACATTGTAGTATAGTCGACAAAGTGTTCAAAACAAATAAAGATTTTTATTACTCGAAAATCGAAGTATCCGAGGTCGAACACAGGGAGCAATTGGAATTTACTACTAATCTCAAATGTAATTGAACACTCTAATTTACTCAAAACTTTAATTCAAATATGAATGTATGCGGTTAAAGAGTAATTGGGACAAAAGAGTAAAATTAGACGTCTGATCACAAGATCAGAAGTCTTAAAAGTTTCCCTTCTTTGAAAATTCTTCTTCTTCTGATCTTGCTTTCTTTCTTTTGCAGTCTCTTTTTCTTCTTCGTCTTCTGTCTTGGCCTCTCTTCTTCTTTCTCTTCTCTCTTCTGCAAAGGCTTCTTCTTCTTCCTTGGTCTCTTCTCTTTTCTGCAAAGGGCTTCTTTCTCTTCTGTCTTCTTCTTCTCAGCAGTCTCTCCTTCCTTCAGATCTCTGCCTCTGTTCTTTTCTTGCAGTCCTTCTTTCGTCCTTCTCTTCTCTACCTTGCTCAGCCTCTTCTTCTACTTCTTCTCTTCTTCTTCCTCGCGGCTAAGTCTCTCTTCTTCAACCAGCCTGCCTGCACAGAGAGCAAAACCTACCCTTTTCCCTCTACACGCACGTCTCTCTCTCTCTCTGGAAGTCACTCAAAGGATGCTCTCCCAGAGCCATGGGTAATCGGGTCAGATTTCGCACTTGGGACCAGGCGCACCGGTTGGTGGGTGATGCGCGAGGAGTGCTCAGGTTGGGTTGGGTCGGAGCCCACCAGATCCGCAAGATGAAGCCGCGGATGAGACGAGCGTGGGATAAGGTGAGGGACCTCACCCCTGTGCGTTCGGAGGCGAATAGACAGTAACACAAAAACAATTTATACCGCACCTGCGCTTCGCATTTCGCCGATGTGGGACTAAAGGCCCGCCTTCTTTCGCTTGTGCCCGCAGACGATTCTTCTTCTATTGCCAAGGCTGCGGACGTCGCTGCACTTCTTGTTGAGCCAGATCACTTCGCACTACTTGCCCGAGTCCGCTACACCTGAAGCCTGGAGCTGCTGACGCCTGGAGCTGCTTTGAAGCTTCTTGAACCGTCGTCAATGGCGGTAGGGGCTTCGATACTGTCACACACAAAACAAGCCTCTCGACTCAATCAGACCAGCTAGGCACCTTCGTCGTGGCACGGCGAAGGTGGTGCACGGTGCTGCAGGTCGTGGGATGGCCTAGGCATGCGTGCCTAGGTCATCCTGTGACTGAAGGTGTGGGTGAGTTCGGGGGGCTATTGTGGAGGCGTAGAGGGATGGTGGATGGGCAGAGGTTGTTCCTTGTGGTGGGGCGGAGCTTATGAGACAGTTGGCGAGACGTGTGGAGGGGCGGAATGATGAGGCCGACTCGCCGGAGGTCGATCGGAGGCGAGGAAGATGGAGGTGGTCAGCGATGGTCGAGGGGCAATTAAATGAAATAAAAGGGGGAAAAGAGAGAGGGGAAGATGGAGAATGTATTAAGCCTAACTACAGGGATGAAGGGGGACGGAGAGGCGGACAACTATACCTGCTGTCGCCGGAGAAGAAGCTACCCAGTGGAGGAAGACTGCGGCGACGACGGGGCTGAGGTGGCGTACGCAGGTATTGCGCGACGCGGTGGAGAATCAGGAAGTAGTCTCTGCCACTGGTTTTGTGGCAGAGCGAAGAGGGAGGGGAGGGGGGCTCGCTGGAGCTCACTGGGTACTTTGGTCGGGAAGGAAGAGACGAATTGGAGGTGGAAACCCAGCCAAATCAAGCTAAAAAAGAGCGGCCGGGTTTGGGGGTTCTTTTATAGGCACTGGGCCGTGCTTTCAGATCGTGGAGGGCACGCCTTTCTCTCCGATGGCTCACTGGAGAAGGAAAGTGGGTGGATACCCAAATCCCTCGTGCGTTTGCATGAGAGATTGGGTTCACACCAGGGATCAAGATTGGCCTTAGATGGAAGGGAATTCCTCAGAGAATCTCCCTTCCATTTCTGGGAGGGGATCTCTGAGGAATCAGAGAGTATTCCCTCTCTAATCCTCACCGGAGTAGGATTCTGCCCCAATAATGGTGGAAGGACCTGATTGTATGGTTGGCGAGGAAGTTAGGGGGCTCTCTGCGATGATTTCAAAAGATAGGGACCAAATTGTGATTTAGGTGTACTAAATTGCAAAGTTGGTCAAGATGACCTCCCCTTAGGTCCAAATTTTGGTAAAAACCTAATTTGGGTGTAAGGAATCCAATGGTGAAGTTGGATTTTAGGTTTGACCACATTTGTCTAGACATTTTATGTAAAAACCCAAATTAGGTTAATTGATGAACTAGGACACAAATCTAGGTCAAACTGGGTTCCAAAGGCCAAATTAAGTGTTCTAAACCCTAGAGGATATTTTTCCATGATTTTTAGAGGATTTACTTGATTTTTATCCTGACCGAAACCTTGTTGATTTAAGCAGGTCTGTTTTAGGGTTACCAAATGTCATTTAATTCCTAAATTGCACATGAACCCATTTCTAATTGACTCAACCCACTTTTTATCTTATTTAGATCATTTGACCTATGTTTTGCCTCTGAGAAATCCCGTTTATGCGCTGCAATGGTAAAATTACAGTTTTAACCTTTATTTCATGTTTTCTTCTCAGAGCACTTATTCCTTCATTTAGGCCTTCTACTAGGTTATGTAAGAGCTTTTATCTTCTTTATTGGGTCAAAATGAGCTAGTTATTGCTCATGATGAGGCTCTCATCAATTCTAGACCTCGGGTACATGATGAATTGTGTGATGAGGAGAAAGACGAATTATATGAGGAACCTACATTCAAGATTTGGAGTGACACTAAGGGTGATTATGTCTTATTTGAAGAGTTAGCCCCTGAGGATGTCACAAATTTGACCAAATTAGGTTTCCTTAGCACACCCATTGATGGTATTTCTCCTCATGATGAAATGATGGAAAATTTGGAAGCAATTTCTAAGATTTATGTGGATTCACATATAGACTCCGGGGAGATTTGAGTAAAGAACAAAAACCCGGGGACGACATTGATAGGATAATCCCTAGATCTGTTGCTTCTAACCTGCCTTCATTCATTTCGAAGTCACCCTCTGATTCGCTTATATCTGAAAGGAAATTGTGACTCCTGATGAAGAGCAGGAAGATACATGTGATGGTGCAAGGAATGCTAGGGATGAAATTGAGGATTTAGAAAGAGTGTTACGGATGGACACCGAGGTGATTAAACCCAACCTAGATCTTATGGCCATCCTGCAACCTCATAACTTGGACACCCTAGACAATCCTTGCCTTAGAGAATTGCTCACTTTTGTTCTGACCAGGGGGCTTAACAGACCAATATTTCCCGTAATGGAGTATCGGGTATGGATTGATGATTTCTTTAGTCAGTCCATTACCCTGGGGGTTTATCTTTGCACCATTCCTTCCCCATACCTTTTGGAGGATCCTTGTCATCCTCCCCCTACCCCTTTGGAGGTTGTTATACCTATTTATCCTTTAGAACCTCCTTTGGTGACCTGGGAAGATTTCATACCCATTTTAGTTCGGCGAGCATTTGCTATCGGGATTCATCATCAGCTCGCCAACATCCTAGGTTACCTATTTTCTAGGCCAACATTGCTTTGCTCATTTTTAGGGCCAATTTCTGTAATTCTTGAACCTGATTTGCAGGTTCTTTGGCTATTCAGCCCAGCTCTGACAAAGGTAATATCCTTCTATGCACTAAAGACATTGCAAAATTTAGGCATGGGGGGGTGTACATGGGGATATACATAGCATAGTGCATTCATTGCATACATTTGCATTAAAAAAAAAAAAAGAGTTTTGAGATTAACTGGCTAGATCTTGCAGTCTTAAGCAAATCAGAACTCTAGGGTAGACTAAGTTAATCCTAGGGTCAAACTTTAGAAGCTAAATGAGCTACTAGCTTTAGACCTTTAGGGTCCTTTGTGGACTTAAAAACTTAAGTAGGAGTTAAGTTGCGGACCATTCCTCAAGAGTTTGAGGAAGGGAAGCTAGGGCTTGAGTTAAAAGGTGGGGTAGTACCTGGAGTCTTATTCTACCTTTTGGTTTATGGGTCCTTGTAACCCAAGCATCCAAATTTCACACACATGGTCTGGTAATTAATTTAATTTCTGTCTTTCTGAAAAGAGATTTGGTTCTCTTAGTTTGACTTAGGAGAGGCTTGAAAACACATTTTGATTAGAAGAGTTCCCGCCACAGGAGAGGTGGAGTATATACTCACCTTGAGGATGCGATGATAACATATTACCTCCTCGGCGCTTGTCTCTTAGGATATCCATCCTACTGGGGGCATGTAAGCGCATTACGCGGTTCAGGTACCATGGGCGGCCCTATCTCGAAGTGCCGATTGCCATAGGCCTGAATTTGCTTAAGAAATCCATGGGCGATACTATCTCGAAGTGTCGATTGCCAGGAGTTCTTGAGGTCGTTATGGGAGGTGCTATCTCGAAGCATCGAAAGCCAGGCACCCTTCGAGGTATGGTAATGGGGACAATGAATCCGACATAGACCGTGTTGATAGTTGATCTGAGGTTAGACTTAGAAGAATCAAACAAACAAAAAAATATATTTATATATATATATATATATAATTCCTTTAACTCAAATAACTCAGACCAATTCACAGGCATGGATGCTTTAATCTGAGGGATCAATAAACTTTAGGGTAGAGTCAGAAATCAGGAAAACTTATGTCTGCAACTCGTCATTAGCTGACCTAGTCTGTAACTTAGCAACTACTTAGGAACCTTGGGTCAAGAGTCTGAACTTAATATGCTTCTGAAGGAAGACTAAGTGAGTTGACTAGTCTACTTGGAGTGCTAGGTTTCACTTAATTTTGCTAGGGACAAGCAAAAACTAAGCATGGGGGCATTTGATTAGCCCATAGTTGTGGGCTATTTAAGTATTTAAGTGCCTAGACATTAGGTTAATTCTAACATTTATTTAGCATAAATTAGGATGTAAATAGATTAATTCATATCTTTAATTTAATTACATAATCCATGCATTGCATTCATATTTTAAGTGCATTTAGAATTATCTTAGAATGGCATTCATCTAATTAGTTAACCAATTAGGTACATTGTTTTTGTTAACATAAAAGTTGAGTGTCTGTATATAAATAACCAAAATATTTTAACATTATTTTCTTTATTCTTCTTCTTGCAGGAACGGCTGCATTTCCTTCGGCTGCCACTCCAACGCCACCAGCTACCGCAACTAAGCCTACATTCAAGGACGAGCGGAGAATGTGGATCGGCTCCCGCCTTTCCATTCAAATCTATGCAAGCTGCTACAAAAGGAGGAGGGAGGCAGCTGAGCTCGAGAGGCCTCCACAACCGACCCACCACTATGCAGAGAGATCTTCTCTCGTCCATTCCACACCGCCGGCCTCAACCGTGGCAACGAGTCTCCACCATCGTGGGCGTGTGGTGTGACAGGCCACACCACCATCCGGAGCTCATCCGCATTACCGTGAGCACCTCGCCGTGCACCGCCCTCGTCATTGTCATCAACAACCACCACCGCAGCCACTGTGTAATCACCTTCTCAGTCAGTTAAGACGTTCGGGAAATTTCCCGGAAGTCTGAAGCCACACCCCACTCCAGCAGCAATCACCATTCACGCCCTCTGACCTTCCACCTAAATCGTAGCCCATGCCCGCTCACTCCACGCCGCTCGCACGCCCTCCAGCAGCACACAAGGCGGGCATTGCCTCCACCGCACCCTCTCCTCCAGCGCTTGTAGTGCCTCACTGCTCACGCCCGCACCACCACCCCCACGCCTGCAACCTTCATCCAAGCGCACCCACGCCTGCAGCAACCATGCTCATAGGTCGCGAGTGCACACCCACGCCTCCCGCCAGCTGTGGCATTCTCCCGCGCCTGCACCGCCTCCCGCGCCTGCAGCGCCTCCCGCCAGCAGAACCGCGCTCACCGCCAACAGTGCGCATCCACGCCTCTAGCGAGCGTGCAGCACCGGCTGCAGTATGCACCCATGCCGCAGTAGTCCTTCCGCGCCCTCCAGCCAGCGCGCACCCACCTGTAGTGCACGCACCACCCGCCAACAGCAGTTGCAGCCACTTCCGTCGGAACTCGTCCGGCCGGCTCTGGCCGTCGCACGATACGTCGCCACCACCGCTTCGAAGCCCTCGGTCCAAGGAACTTCCTCCGAGCTTCCCGCATCCGGCCGTCCACTACTCGTCGCACACGACAAAAGGGAAAACATCCCCTGTTTTGTTACAGTAACTGATGTGATGTAATGGTGTAATGTGTGTATGACAATGATAACAATGACACCGATGATCTACAATGTGTATATAACACAATGGTTGTATGATGATGAATGATTATTGTTATGATCATGTTGTTGTAGTATAGGGTGTATAATATAACATTAAGGATGTCGTATAGTGGTGAGTATGGGTGAGTACCAGTCACTACAACCATTATTATCATTTGCTTATTTATCTAATTTTTACTGGTTTTGTTCGAGGTCGTTCACTGGGAGGCAATTTATTGAATTTAATTCGGTCACTCTTTGATTATCTCCAAAATTGTCTTCTTATTCAAAAAGAAACTTTACACTTAAAGAATGAATGAATGTTTGATTTACCTAGTTACTAAGAAGTGCTTGCAAAAATACTAACTATGAACAAGCATCAAACAATCTCTTATTATACTCTAAACTATGTATTTACAAGTTATCCTATTAGTACTAACATAATAGTACATAATACATTAGAATGCAATGGTGTAGAAACTTAACTTATTAGTCTATTATGTATAGTAACATATATATCAGTTTTAGTGATAGATATAAACGTCGCTAAATCTCAGAAAACACTATATACAACCTAAAGAAGCAAACTAGGTCTTTAGCGACGTTTATAGTGTCGTTTTATTCTGTTAGTAATTATGTGGGTTTACTTATACGTATGTATATTACTTATTCTACTGCTGTATGTACAGTAAGTCTTTCCTGTTCTTGTTATCTCGTGTTCTCTCTTTTTCTTCTCTTTGTGTTATAACTTAACTCGTCTGTTCTTTTCTTCTGTGTTAACTCTTGTATCTTAAGATACTTCAGAGGCTGCGGTGGGGAGGGGGTTAGGCTAATGTCATTAGTTTAAAACGTGCTTAGTTTGCAAGCGCGCTCTCCGAGGGATACACAGCACCTTCACGGTGGGACCAGACCTCAATTAAGCGCGTCCTAATCTCGGATTAGGTGGCTTAATTACGTTTTCATATCAGCGCAAGGACTCAGCCAAACGCCACAGGCTCGCACGCTCGGGCCCCCGACCCCCACGCACATTCATCGCAAATCAGACAGCACATGGTTAACGGGTAATCGGATCGAACGGAATAGGTGTTGTTTCGGGCGCCCGGTGATAAACGCCAGTTTATCATCATTCTTATGCATTAAAACAAACCTAGCTCTTAGGATTTTACTCCGCAAACGGGTTTTTGGGCTGCATTTAGGCATAAATTAGGATAGGGATGCATTGCATTTTTTATTGTCGTTTTAATGTGTTTTTGTGAGTGTTAGGGATGTACAGATGCACAGATCCCTAAAACCCTAGCACTCAAGAAGGCAAATGGTGAAGGAGAAGCCCAGACTAGCTGGAACTCAGCCTAATCCAGCTCACCTCAGCTTAATCTAGCTCACCTCAGCTTGATCCAGCTCACCGCAGCAGGAACCTAGCTTACTTGAACTAGGGTTAGCTCATCCCAGCTCCATTCAGCTAATCTCAGCTGGATGGCAACTTAAGAGAGTTCATCTTAGCTCACCCTAGCTCAAGTCAGCTCAGATCCAGCTCAACTTAGCTGAGTCTAGCTCATCTCAGCTCCCACTAGTTCACAGGGAGCTCTAGCTAGCTCAGCTGAGTTGACAGGAGTTCACCCCAGCTCAGATCCAGCTACATTCAGCTCCACTCAACTCCAGCCAGCTGAAGAAGAATTCATCTCAGCTCAGGAAGCTCAAGTCCAGCTCCCGGGGACTCAGCTTAGCTCAACTCAGTTGAGCTAAGCTACCTTAGCTGCCTCAACCAGCTTGATTCTCCCCGGGAGCACCAGACCTAGCTCACCTCAGCTCATTTTGGTAGAAGCTAGCTCACTTTAGCTTGGCTTAGCAACTAGCAAAGAACTAGCAAGCTAAGCCAGCTAGAGTAGCCCCATGCCAGCCTCTTCAGCAGCAGCCAGCTCTAGCTCCAGCTCCAGACTTCTCCTCAGCTCTTCTCCCTGAAAACCCTAGCTCCAAATGCCTCCAACTCTACTCCCTACTACCTAAGCTAGCTAAGCTGCTTAACTTAGCTAGTCCACCTCCATGGCACCAAAACCTATTACCCTACTACCTAAGCTCCAGCAAAAAGACCACCTACTCCTACTTTATTTTGGTGCCAACTATCCCTTCCATCACCACCCTACATCCACCATCAAAGCCCATCTCCACCCTCCATTTTTTCCCTCCAAAATTGCCTTCTAGAAGGTATTTTTGGAGGGAAAACCAAGGCACCTCTTCATTTCCCTCCCATTTTTCCCTCCAAAAATAACCAAGCACCCCTTCATTTCCCTCCAAAAACACCATAACCACCCCCCCTTCCCATCCTATAAATACCCTACCCTACCACCACATAATTCCCATCCTCCCTTAGTATATTTTTCTACCTAAACCACCTATACCTACGGCCAAGAAGAAGGAGTAGAGAAGGAGATTAAAGGGGCACATCACCAGCCCCTTTGGTGCCTTCTTCTCCCCACTCTCTTCAACTTGAGCCACGCCAAGGAGGAGGACTCTTCCACTTCGAGGAGGATGGCCAGGCAAAGGAGGACTTAGGGTGGACGTCCACCCTTGGAGAAAAACTTAGGGCACGCCCCCCTAAGGCTTGCCTTGGAGGACATCACCTTGGCGGAGTACTGCAAGGAAGGAGTTGAAGGACTCTTTTCAAGATTGGGAGCCACCAACCTTGGAGCAAGAAGCCCTCTTCTTCACCATCTATCTAGAGGATTTGTGTTTTCCTTTCTTATTTGCATTTTTCTAGTAGTACAAGCTTTCCTCTACTAGGCATTTTTGTTAAACACTTTTTCAATTATCTAGTTGCCTTCTTTGCATTTCTTGTTTGCATTTCTATTTGCTTATTTTCGGCATTCTTCACTCCCTCTCCCTAATTATTCTAGGCCTCCACTTGCCTAGAGTGAGCTTAGGGAGAGGCTCTACTTGCCACTTTAGAAGTAGTTTATTGAATTCGAAGTGTAAACACCTTTCCTCCATAAGTTCTCATGTTGCCTTAGTTTAAAAAACAAAAAAATGATATATTGAAAAATACCAAAAAGAAAGTTGAGATTTATATTCCAAGCAAGAGAATTAATTTTGCAAACATATTGCCTCCTTGGACGACCCTAGATACTCCCCTATCTAGGAATATAAATTTAAGAGAGAAAGCGGATTTACGCGTTACAACGACCTAATTAACAAACCGCGTGAAATCGCTATCAATTTTTGGCGCCGTTGCCGGGGAGGCACGGCTTTGCATTAACTCATTTTCTCTTGCTTGAAGTGGATCTCATCCCCTTCTCTTTCTTTCTTTTGTGTGTGCAGGAACTACAGCGGGAAGGCGGGAATCTGGAAGAGAGAGCTCAAAGGTCCTTTTCTTCCCGCGAAAATTCAGGTTGGTTCCTCTTTCTGGTCACATAAATAATTAAAACTACCAAAAATATATTAAACTTGGCTTTCAGGACCCTAAACACTTAAATTAAGTGGAGTGGTGCATTTTAAAATCCATTGTTTGCTTGTATGCTTCTTTAACACCACTCCATTACAAGTATTGGTGTTCTATTTTTCGGGTCCATATTTCTGTCCGGACTTGAAAAATCGATTCCTAACACCCCAGGCCTCCTAAAATCATAAAATTTCATAGAGTGATTCCCAATTAAGTTAGGAACATCTGGTCCACATTTCAAATCAATTGGATTTGTATTTAATTTTTAAAAATTCGTTGATTGCAGAGAGGTCATACCCTCTTATCTTCCTGTGTTGCTACTGTCTGTGAATTTTCAGAATTTTTATACTCATCCAATTTTTGGGAAATTGAGCTTGTTGGAATCCTTGTAAAATTTTATATATCATATAAAATCATAAAAATTTTCTGAGGTCGGTGGTAGTACTAAAAAGTTCATAATACCCACAGGTATTATTTCTGGACTTTGACACCAGTACAATTAAAAATTCAAAACAATTATCAAATGAATTCCTCAAATCTTACAAAAATCTTTTCTGGAATCCTTGTTTGATTTTATTCAAAGTAGTGGTGTTGTTTGACTTGTTTGGACCACTACTTAATTCTGAAAGCCTAAAAAATAACTCATTAGTAGTTAAATTTCTGTCTTAGGGATAATTGGCTTAGGGTTTCTTTCTTTCTCTTTTGAGGATTAATTCAAAGGAAATATACAATCACCCATACAACTTGTTTTCCTTTGATTGTGGGTTTTCAAACTTGTTTGAAAATTTAACTAAAGAAACCCTAAAATATATTCAATTAAATCAAATCCTAAAAGACAAAAATACAAAAAAAAAATTGTGTGACAACTTGATTTTCATTGGAGCCACTCTCCAATTCTTGCACACACACAAAAAAATCAAATAACAGGGCAACAACCCAATAAACGCCCTCCACATTCCGTGTGCACTATAGAATCCTAGACCTAATTAAAATTTGTAGCAACTTGACCCCTAAGGTTTTATCAATTTAGGCTTGCTATTTAGGGCTTAAGTTTTCTTTAGTTAGTACCAATTCTGTCATCTATATCTGGTGTTCAGGCTGAGGGGCCGTGTCAGACGACCAGGCGCGGGTTTGTACAAGCACCTGGGGTTTTCCCTGGGAAACGTTTGTGCCCAAACCTCCCCTTAAGAAACTTGGCTAGATTTGTTGATAGAACGGGTATTCACTATTGACTACTTATTTCCTATATAGACCAAGTCTTAGGTTATTATTAGGGAGTCACAATTAAGTTAGGTCTAGTTTTTGTTTGTTTGAATTGCACACTTTCTCTCATCTCTTTCTCTTCTCCTCCCCTCCCCGTTCTTCCATTTTATGCACGGGCGACGGTCTCAAAATCCGCACTTGGAAGGACCATTTGATTTCGCCCCCCACGTAAAAAGACCACTTTTTCTGTCTTCTCCTGAAAAAATGGAAACACAACAAAATAGGTCCACTGACCCTTCCAAGTCTACCTCTAACCCCACCTCTAACCCTAATTCTAACCCTTCCACCCAAAACCCAACCACCAGTAACTTCCCACACTTGGAGCTCCCCAATCTTGAGTTGCCCCACACACAACATCAAGACCCCCTACCTGATCTTTTAAAATTGATGGCCGATCAGATTAATAAATTAAATTCCAATCAACAAACATTGACTAGGAACATCCAAAACCTAGCCAATCCAAGGCCAAACCCACCACCCCGTCAGCAGCCTGTTGTTCCTCTACAAGATTTCTATGATCCGTCTTATTATGAGGAACGACCAGGGGTGGTCATACCGGAGGGGGACTTTGAGATCAAGCCAGCCGTCCTGAACCTGATTAAACACTTTCATGGCCTTCCCAGGGAAGACCCTTTCAGCCACCTTGAAGAACTAACTCTTCTTGCACAGACAACCCGTTCCCGAAATGTGCAAGAAGACATATGGCTGATGCGGCTTTTTCCATTATCTCTTAAAGATAAGGCCGCTTATTGGTTTAGGACCATTGGCCGACCCATTACAACATGGCCTCAACTCAAGAGTGCCTTCCTCAAGAAATTCTTTCCCATAGGTCGTACCAATTCCTTACGAAGATCTATTACGACCTTTCACCAAAAATCTGGTGAAACTTTCCATGATTCTTGGGAAAGATTTCAAGACCTTTTAAGAAGTTGCCCGCACCACGAGATTCCTTTATGGCAGCTCGTGCAAATCTTCTATCATGGAATAGAAGATCAAATCCGATAGTTTGTCGACGCCTCGTGTGGCGGCAACTTTTTAAATAAAGATGCAGAAAGTGCCTATGACCTGTTCGAAGAAATGAGTGAAAACTCATTTAATCAAGCTTCCATGAACACATTTTGCAGAACCCAAAACCCGCAGTTCGGTGTTCATGAAATAGGCACTCCATCTATCCCTGTCACCCAAGATGATCTTCAATTGATTGCTCAAAAACTCGACTAGATGCATATTAATCAAAAGAAAATTGAGGAAAGACTAGCCACTTCAACTCAAGCTCCACACCCACATCTAACCCAACCTAACTTTCCACAAAGAGAAAATTTGCACAATCTCAACACTACCCCTGCTGATTATTCTGAGGTTGCCCATGATTCACTGGGGAACTACAACTATCCAGATCTTAACCCCACTCAAAATATTTCTGCCATCCAGGAGCCCTTTAAAAATTCTTCCAATTGGAAAAATTACCCGAACTACTCCTGGAATAATCAAGTTTCCTCCCAACCATATCATTTTAATGGGTATGGGTTGAATCCAAACTTCCATCCTGGGCCATCCCAACAAGATATCAATGCCCAGATGCTGCTAACCCTACAGGATATGCAAACAAAAATGACGGAAGTAACCCGCAACATCACAAATCTGAACAATCAGATTGGGGTTACTCCTATGAAAAGACCTGTAGGACATCTTCCGTCCCAACCCATACCCAACCCTAATCACCAAGGAAACCATTATATGGGCAGAAATCCACATTATCCACATCAGCCTCCTCCTAATCCACCACCTCAGCAGCCGCCCAGGTTTCTGCAATCACAGGCCCCCCACCTCCTCTAAATAATAATCCGACTACACATGCAGTTACTTTGAGGAGTGGGAAAACCACCACTGACCCCGGGCCTTCACACGAACCTGGTAAGATACCTGTGCAAATTGACTCCCCACCTCCCCATCAGGAAGAAAAAGAAAAACAAAAATCTCAAGACAAGATTCCTGTCCCTTTCCCACAAGCTCTCTACCCCACCACCAACAAAAAAAAGAAATCTGAGCCCACTACAGAAGAACTCATGGAGCTATTTGGGCAAGTTCATATCAATATTCCTCTCCTAGATGCCATCAAATATATACCTGCCTATGCTAAATTTTTGAAGGATATTTGTACTCCTAAAAGGCAGGCTAAAAATCTAGGACAGGTGCATCTTTCAGAGACAGTAAGCTCTGTCATACAGAGTAAGCTGCCTCCTAAGATGAAAGATCCGGGGTCGCCTTTAATTTCTGTAATTATTGATGACATTACATTTAATCGCACCCTCCTTGATCTTGGTGCCTCAGTTAATATTATTCCCACGAGTTTATTCGAAGAATTTCAGATCGGTGAATTAAAACCCGTCGAGGTTACCCTGCAATTAGCCGACCGATCTACAATCAAACCTCGTGGGATTATCGAGGATGTTTTAATCAAGGTCCAGAATTGTGTCTTCCTTGCAGACTTTCTGGTTCTTGACATTGAGGCACCTGAATCATTACTGGACTCCCCAATAATCCTTGGACGCCCCTTTTTGGCCACTGCAAAGGCAAATATCAATTGCCACACAGGCAAAATGGATATCAACTGTGCAGGCCAAACTATCACTTTAGATATTTTTAAATCCTCCAGGAGATTCCATGATGATAACTTCTTTGAGGACTCAGATACTGAAATTTCCAATATGGTGGAGGAGACAATGTTAATAGATACCCTTACCGACCATAATTTTTTTGAGGACTCTGATTCAGAATCAGTGGTCGGCGAAATCTGTGATCCAGAAACTTGTCTTGACCCCAAATTTATTCCTGATACCCCCCTAACCCACCCACTATTCACGCACCTAACTTTTCCACACTAACTTCACCCAATCCTCACCATTCCTTCCCCGACCCCTTTCTTATGGACCTGCCACCAACCCAGCCTGAGTTTGGCACCCAACCTAATTTAAACCCATGGCCAGACTCGGGCTACACTTATCATTTTCCATCCAACTTTGATCCCAATATTATTTCTAATCAATTTTCTGGGGATCTAAAAGAAGACACCTTTTTTGCAGGCATTCAAGTGTCCAATTATTTACATGATCTTACATCTTCCGTGCATACCTTCACGCCCGGCTGAATGGCGTAAAAGATAGCACTGGATGGGAGGTAACCCATCATTTTTTTCTTGCTTTCCCTTTTTTTTCTTTTTCCAGGTTTTATTCATCCTAAACCCGACCGTTCTTCACTAAGGTGATCCCTTTTCCCTCCTAATGCATGAGGACATGGCATATCTTAAGCATGGGGGGGGGGGTGTTTTTAAATTTTTACTATCGATTTAGGATGTTTAAAACCTAAAAACATGAAATTTTCTTTAATTTATTTCCTGCTTGCATACCCAAAAAAATAAAAATGTTGAAAACTTTTTGAGGAAAAATTTTGAAATCGGGACTAAGGTCGTAAAATTCACTTCTGGTACAATGGGATTTAATCTTTAACAAACTAAGGATGAGGATATGGATCTGATCATTAGAATTCCAGGGTCTATTTTAGACTAGATCAGATATCCTTCTCTAAAATTCCACCTGAACTCATGATAGTTCAGGTGACTTGATCCTATTTTATAATATGGAAAGTATTTGACTTAGTTTCTGATTCAAAAACTTGCGGGTCTCAAGAAACTTCTTGTGTCAATTTTCACACACAAGCCAACACTTAAAAACAACTAAAAAAATTTAAAAGCTTCCTTGTTTGGATTTAGTAAAAGTCTGAAGCAGATCATTGGTTTGAGTTCCCACCGCCGAGAAGAAGGAAAATACCTTCTTTGAGGACGCGATGTCAACATGTTACCGCCTCGGCGTTGCTCCATATCTATATTTCATATCTTTAGACGGAGCATTAAAGCGCATTTTAGCAGCTCAAGTGTCTTGGACGGTGCTCTACCTATAGTGTCGGAGCAAGAGCTTGAGTTTGTTTGGAGCGCCCCTTTTCACCGCATCGTGTTTTGGGGTTGTGAGCTCCTGGGTGGTGTCATGGACAGTGCTATCTCGAAGTACTGGCGCCAGAGCCCCCTCGAGGAATGGTAACGGGAATGATGATCCCAACACATCTGTTGTAAGACTAAGCTAAAAATAAGCATGGGGGAGAAAAAAAAAATATATATATATAAATAAATTAACATGTCCTTATAAATGTTGGCTTTTCACAAGCACAGCCACAAGGTTTTAAAGGATTTTGCAAGTTGAGAATCAGATTCATGAGCCAAAAAAAAAAAAAAAAAAAAATTCCTAAAAACAAACATTTCAAGTCATCTGAATTAACAAGGGGTTAATTTGAGAATTTTTTGGAAGATATATTGATCCTGTTCTATCTAATGGTTGAATCCAAAAATAAATCCCGATGTTTATCTTTAACAAATCCCGTACCTCCAGTGTTTTTAATCTACCAAGGTCCATTGATCTCTTTTTCTCCTCCAAAGTCAAAAAAAAATAAAAGAATTAGATTTCCCAAAAATTCCATTTTAAGTTTTGCTAAGAGACTAGCAAAAGGTAAGCATGGGGGTGTGATAAACGTCAGTTTATCATCATTCTTATGCATTAAAACAAACCTAGCTCTTAGGATTTTACTCCGCAAACGGGTTTTTGGGCTGCATTTAGGCATAAATTAGGATAGGGATGCATTGCATTTTTTATTGTCGTTTTAATGTGTTTTTGTGAGTGTTAGGGATGTACAGATGCACAGATCCCTAAAACCCTAGCACTCAAGAAGGCAAATGGTGAAGGAGAAGCCCAGACTAGCTGGAACTCAGCCTAATCCAGCTCACCTCAGCTTAATCTAGCTCACCTCAGCTTGATCCAGCTCACCGCAGCTAGAACCTAGCTTACTTGAACTAGGGTTAGCTCATCCCAGCTCCATTCAGCTAATCTCAGCTGGATGGCAGCTCAAGAGAGTTCATCTTAGCTCACCCTAGCTCAAGTCAGCTCAGATCCAGCTCAACTTAGCTGAGTCTAGCTCATCTCAGCTCCCACTAGTTCACAGGGAGCTCTAGCTAGCTCAGCTGAGTTGACAGGAGTTCACCCCAGCTCAGATCCAGCTACATTCAGCTCCACTCAACTCCAGCCAGCTGAAGAAGAATTCATCTCAGCTCAGGAAGCTCAAGTCCAGCTCCCGGGGACTCAGCTTAGCTCAACTCAGTTGAGCTAAGCTACCTTAGCTGCCTCAACCAGCTTGATTCTCCCCGGGAGCACCAGACCTAGCTCACCTCAGCTCATTTTGGTAGAAGCTAGCTCACTTTAGCTTGGCTTAGCAACTAGCAAAGAACTAGCAAGCTAAGCCAGCTAGAGTAGCCCCATGCCAGCCTCTTCAGCAGCAGCCAGCTCTAGCTCCAGCTCCAGACTTCTCCTCAGCTCTTCTCCCTGAAAACCCTAGCTCCAAATGCCTCCAACTCTACTCCCTACTACCTAAGCTAGCTAAGCTGCTTAACTTAGCTAGTCCACCTCCATGGCACCAAAACCTATTACCCTACTACCTAAGCTCCAGCAAAAAGACCACCTACTCCTACTTTATTTTGGTGCCAACTATCCCTTCCATCACCACCCTACATCCACCATCAAAGCCCATCTCCACCCTCCATTTTTTCCCTCCAAAATTGCCTTCTAGAAGGTATTTTTGGAGGGAAAACCAAGGCACCTCTTCATTTCCCTCCCATTTTTCCCTCCAAAAATAACCAAGCACCCCCTTCATTTCCCTCCAAAAACACCATAACCACCCCCCCTTCCCATCCTATAAATACCCTACCCTACCACCACATAATTCCCATCCTCCCTTAGTATATTTTTCTACCTAAACCACCTATACCTACGGCCAAGAAGAAGGAGTAGAGAAGGAGATTAAAGGGGCACATCACCAGCCCCTTTGGTGCCTTCTTCTCCCCACTCTCTTCAACTTGAGCCACGCCAAGGAGGAGGACTCTTCCACTTCAAGGAGGACGGCCAGGCAAAGGAGGACTTAGGGTGGACGTCCACCCTTGGAGAAAAACTTAGGGCACGCCCCCTAAGGCTTGCCTTGGAGGACATCACCTTGGCGGAGTACTGCAAGGAAGGAGTTGAAGGACTCTTTTCAAGATTGGGAGCCACCAACCTTGGAGCAAGAAGCCCTCTTCTTCACCATCTATCTAGAGGATTTGTGTTTTCCTTTCTTATTTGCATTTTTCTAGTAGTACAAGCTTTCCTCTACTAGGCATTTTTGTTAAACACTTTTTCAATTATCTAGTTGCCTTCTTTGCATTTCTTGTTTGCATTTCTATTTGCTTATTTTCGGCATTCTTCACTCCCTCTCCCTAATTATTCTAGGCCTCCACTTGCCTAGAGTGAGCTTAGGGAGAGGCTCTACTTGCCACTTTAGAAGTAGTTTATTGAATTCGAAGTGTAAACACCTTTCCTCCATAAGTTCTCATGTTGCCTTAGTTTAAAAAACAAAAAAATGATATATTGAAAAATACCAAAAAGAAAGTTGAGATTTATATTCCAAGCAAGAGAATTAATTTTGCAAACATATTGCCTCCTTGGACGACCCTAGATACTCCCCTATCTAGGAATATAAATTTAAGAGAGAAAGCGGATTTACGCGTTACAACAACCTAATTAACAAACCGCGTGAAATCGCTATCACCCGGCGCCGTGACAACTGTTAAGCCTACAGCATAATTAAGTTATATGTGGCTGCGCTTGACTTGCAGCACACGATGTGGTGCTATTCCAGTGCCACATCGTGCGCTGGAAATCAGGCGCAGCTGCAACTGGGCACGTTTTTGGCCCTCGATTTGGGGGCCATAAATTATTAAAAAAAATAAAATAAAATATGGTAAATAAAATATTTACATAATACTACATAATTGATTAATTAATTTTGAATTTTAAATATTTTTACTATACAAATAAATTCGCTAAACTAGGCTGATTATACACGTTGATTTAGGTGATTAAATAGTTAATTACTTATAAAATAATTAGTAAATGGTATAACTGACCTTAAACAGTTTTAATTTACATACTTAAGTATTTAATACATATTTTTATTGTATTTTTACGAATTTATTTATGTTTTATTTAGGCTAAAATAGCAATTCTGTGTAGTTTATAATTAAAACTAAGTTACAGTAAGCTGTACTAGGTATAAATACACTTTAATTAGCTTAAATTACTTACTATAAATATTATCCTAAGTTTATAGATTTATTTAATTTAATTATAGCTCTAAATTATTAATTTAGCTAAGTTAATCTATAATCTAGCTACTAAATATGCAAATAGAAATCTGTATCTTTATATAAACATAATTAAGTAAATACATACATAATAGTTTAGTATTTATACATATATTTACATAGATTACATATGTACATAGATATATATATATACAAGTTTGTACAGTAATTACAGTATATCTATGTATTTATACTTACATAATTAGTCTGTATATTATAGTTAGAATGATATAGATAGGTATATTTACAGTTTTAAAATAAGTATGTATAATTAGGTTTTAGTAGGAAGTTAGGAAATGAGGGAAGAAGGGTTAATTAAGTTTCGATTTCAACTTAAACAGCAGCTAAGCTACTGTCAGAGAAGATGGAGAGGGATGAGAAGGTGTGCTGTTCAGGGTGAGTTTTGTAGCAGCAGCAGTGGCTTAAGCCACTGCCAAATGGGCTAACTGCTGCTGCAGTTAGTCCACTTGAAGAGAGGGATGTATTCACAGATGAGAGGGGAATTATAGAGAAGAGGGGAATTTAGAGATGGAGGGAAATGTAGCTGCAAGTTGCAGCATGTTACTGTATAACTGGGAATAAGAGAAAATTCAAAACAAACTAAAAATTTTGAGAGTTGAAATCCAAATCTGATAAGGGTTTAAATCTCACGAAAATCTCATGTAAATTCAGCTCAAACACTCATTAGGAAAAACCCTATCAGAAGCATCCTTTCAGATCAAAACTCAAATGGCATTGAGTTAGTCTTCCTAATGCCATAGACAGCATGAAGGAAGACTTAGCTCAATCAATTAAAACCAACAACATACAATCCCAGTTTCTTGCAACCTTAAGGAGTATGGAAAACTCCTTAGGTTAGAGAATCACCATACAGAAATGATCATCAACACAAATATTGTATGGCAGTTCTGAAATAGCAAAAAGAGACTAAGAATGCATTAAGGAAATTTAATGGAAGCTGGCGAATGCATTCAAAACAAAGTATAAACAGAATCATGAAGAGGGAGATAAATTGAACAATGAATAGATGATTCTTCCCCTCTGATCTGGACTGATCAGAGGAAGTGAGGGAGGGGATCTGATACTAATTCTACTCCTAAGACCAATATAACTACAGCTAACATTAAACACTAACAATTAAAACTAAATCTATTCTAAACTACTACAAACTAAATCTAACACTACTTGTGCAGAATTAAAAACCTAAACTAAAAGGAAGAATGGGACCTATGGGTCCTTAGCCGGCGGCTAAGGAGGAAGAAAGGAGGAGGGTGACTCTAGCGGAGGGAAGAGTCTGCTAGTGAGACTCCTGGGTCGTCCTCAGGTGCTACGAGGTCCTTAGCGACGAGGAGGGTCGAGAGCAGGCGATGATTCCACAGCCGGTGGCTGTGCAATCAGGGTCTAGATGAGGAGGAGAGACTGGAGTGGACGAACTGATCGCTAAGAGATGTAGGAGGGAGCGATCCTTTGCGCGCGACACCACTGAGGTGCTTAAATAGCAGCTCAGTGACTGGAATCACCGCAAGGGTGAGGTTAATCAAAATTAAGCCGGTGGTGAGGATGAAATGGGTAGAGCGCGCGGCGAGTCAAGAGAGAGATCTGACCGTCAGATGAGATCTGGGAAGAGAGGTGAACTCACGCACCGAATCGCGCGAAGGTTCCATTTGATACCAGCCGCAGATCGAGATCAAAAGTGCGATGGACGGTCGAGAATGGCTGTGTTCTTCGCGTGCTACAGTGCACGTGAAGAACACAGGCTTCTCTCTGAAATGAGGGAAAACTTGCAGGAAGACCCTTGAACGAAGGGGTAGAAGAATAGCGTGCAGGTCCAAAAGTGAAAAGAACTATAACTGGAAGGGCCTTGCAGTCATACAGAAGGGTCCCTGTGACTTGCAAAAAGGTCCAAGAAGGAGTTTTGAAGGGTAGAAATGTAATGCATGAAGGACCTAATTGTAATCTATTTATTTCTAAGCCTAAATGATGTCCAATTGCTTTCAAATTTTTACATGTGCTTAATTGAACATTAAAGACATTGATTTTACTTCTGATTTATCTTTTCAAACTTGTTTATGTGTTCAATTGATGCATGGATCATCATTTGTTCTTTAGTTTTCAGAATATCTCATTTTTGTGACCTAATTAGGAGGTTTTAACACACATTAAAAGTTTTAGGTCTTTTCTTTAATTCCCACACTTAACCCTTTTTATATGTTAATTTGATATTGTTTTGCTTAGTGTCTAGCTTAGTTTCGGCCTTTTAGCTATGATGAGTAGCCACTCATCATACCCCCATGCTTACGTTTTGCTAGTCCCTTAGCAAACAATCTGTTGAAGTGTAAGGCAATTTAAGTATCAGCAAGGTAAGTGTGTAAAGATATCTTTTTCTTCTTTCAAAAAAATTTTAAGTGTTTATGATGATGATCTTCAAGCTGAAAAATTTTCTAATACCAACTGTGTTTTTGGACATTGTGAGAACCTGGTTACTGAGGATAACCTACCAGAACTCAAGGCTTAAATGACATAGACCATCTCTCAACCAACAAGGACTCTTGATATTTAAACCTTAAGTCGAATTCCAAGACTCAGAGGGTTTTACAGAGACTCAGAATGCTATGAAGTTATGGCTGTGCTTTTGTGATAAGTCAGGACTAACCAGGTGAATTCTAAGGCTCAATCCCAGGGTTTCACTTCTTTTTAAGTCCAGGTTGGTCCTAACTTCAGCTCATGCTTTCGGATGACTCTCAAAAATTGATGGTATTCATACCCAACCCTTATTGTATTTGTGGCTCAGAGAAGATTTTTTTTTTTTTTTTTGGTGGACAAACAGGGTATTGGTTTGAACCCTGAAAACATTTTTGGTGGAAGAGTTGTTTTTTTTTTTTTTTTTTTTTGAACAGTATGTCTCCGGAACTTATTTGGTGGGTGGATTTCCTTTTTTTTGTGGAAAGAGATTCTCCTAGACACAAAACTAAAGATTAGGACAAAGAGTCTACCTGCACGCACAGGTAAGGACTCCACCTTCCCTAATGAACACAAGGGTTGAGGTTTAGGTTCAAGTGGTCTTTCCGGACACTGTGTAGTGTAAGCCAAGGTTACTTAGACTCCTAAGTCAAAGCAAACCAACGAATCCTGTACTGGTGACTCAAGTACAAGAATTATCCTAAAGTTAGGAGAGACTGTCGTCTATCTTGTCAAGGCTCAAAGTGTATTAAGCCTAAGCTTGTTTCAAGCTCCTATGGCCCAACAGGTCAAACCAGTAACAGTTGAATGTCCATAGACACTTATTCTATATATATATATTTTTTTTTTTTTTTCAAAAATTTTTCAAAATTTCTCAATTTTTTTTTGAAGTATATAATTTTTTGATAATACTATATATACTATAGTTGTGTCTACAATTGCATTTTGGTTTAAATGGTTTACCATTTACACCCCCCCATGCTTAAATGTTTCAATGTCCTCATTGAATGAAAGGGTGGATGCAAATGCATGCTCTGCTTTTCACTATCCTAGACTGGGTGATGGAAGAAAGTCGGAATGAGGAGATAAAATCTCTGTGCGGACGATTTTAAGTCTGATCTAGGATCAGAGTGAATAGTCAGGCTAGGAAGTGAAATGCATGACATGTGTGTCAATGAATGTATGCTCAGAATGCAAGGGTAGACACTATATGCAAATAAAGGCAAGAGTAAGAAAGGTGTAAAACAGCTATATACAAGGGTAGGTGTTTGCTAAGTTTAACGCCTTCAGCTAGGCAAAAACTTAGTTGGTAGCTCAAAATGTAGGAGCGAAATGGTGGAATTGACAAGTCTGAGATCATGCGGCTCAATGAAAGGTTTTAGTCTTTGTCCATTAACAATAAAGGGTTCAGATTTGTCAAGTTCAGTGATCTCAACGGCTCCATTATCAAATAATCTCAAGATTTTGAAAGGTCCAATCCATTTTGATCTTAACTTCCCAGGAAAGAGTTTCAGTCTAGAGTCGAAGAGAAGGACTTTTTTACCAGGGTGAAAAGATTTCCTAAGAATGTGACGGTCATGGAAGGCCTTAAGTTTGTCACTATACATCCTTGAGCTTTCATAAGATTCATTCCTTAATTCATCGAGCTCAGACATTTGTAATTTCCTACGATCATCGGCCTTCTCTAAGTCTAAGTTACACTTTCTGGTGGCCCAATAGGCTTTGTGCTCTAATTCTACGGGAAGATGACAGTGTTTCCCATACACAAGTCTAAAAGGAGACATGCCTAAAGGGGTTTTGTGGGCTGTCCTATATGCCCACAACGCATCAGAAAGGCGGGAAGACCAATCCTTTCTATCAGGTCGGATGGTAGTCTGTAAAATCTTTTTGATCTCCTGATTAGATAATTCAGCAAGTCCATTGGTTTGAGGGTGATAAGATGTAGCAATCCTATGTGACACCCCATACTTTTGAAGTAGGGACTGAAAATGTGTGTTTCTAAAATGAGACCCTCCATCACTAATGATGGCTTTAGGTACCCCGAATCTAGAGAAGATGAAATCTTGAACAAATTGTGTCACAACTCTATGATCATTAGTCCTTGAGGGGATGGCTTCAATCCATTTTGAAACATACTCAACTGCCAACAATATGTACTCGAAGCCATAAGATTTAGGAAAAGGTCCCATGAAGTCAATGCCCCAAATGTCAAAGATTTCGCACACCATGATCGGATTGAAGGGCATCATGTCTCGGCGGCCAATACTACCGAGAGACTGACAGCGTGAACATGCCCTGCTATATTCATGTGCATCCTTGAAGATTGTGGGCCAATAGAAACCACTCTGCAAAATCTTTGCAGCGGTCTTTTTGCCAGAGAAGTGACCGCCGCACGCCTGGTCGTGGCAGAATGATAAGATGCTCCTAATCTCCTTATCAGGGACACACTTCCTAAAGATCTGGTCTTTACAATGCTTGAAAAGCCAAGGTTCTTCCCAGTAATAGTGCTTGGCCTCGGATCTAAGTCTGTCTTTTTGATGTCGGACCCAATTAGTGGGGATGAGTCCAGAAGACAGGTAGTTGACAATGTCAGCATACCAGGGAAGATCAGAATGAATGACCAGCAATTGCTCGTCAGGGAAGTGGTCAGAGATGGGTAAAGAAGGAGAAATCGCTTCAGAAGGAAGGCGGGATAAGTGGTCAGCTACCACATTCTGCTTTCCAGCCTTATCACGAATCTCTAAATCAAATTCCTGTAAAAGTAGGATCCATCTAATCAGACGAGATTTCGCGTCCTTCTTGGCGAGAAGATATCGAACTGCCGTGTGGTCAGTGTAGACTATAATGTGGGAACCTAAAAGATAAGGTTTGAATTTTTCCAGTGCATATACTACAGCTAGCAATTCCTTTTTCGTGACGGTGTAATTCCTCTGAGCTTCATCTAAGGTCTTGCTAGCGTAATAGATGACTGTGGGTTTCCCGTCCAATTTTTGACCAAGGACAGCTCCTACTGCATAATTAGAGGCATCACACATGATCTCAAAAGGGTGAGACCAATTCGGGGGTTGCAGTATGGGTGCCATAGTAATCAGATCACGAAGTGTCGTATAGGCACGAACACAATCATCAGAGATCTGGAAGTCTACGTCTTTAGAGAGGAGTGTAGTGAGAGGTCAGGCTATTTTCGAGAAATCCGCTATAAAGCGGCGATAAAAACCAACATGCCTGAGGAAAGATCGAATTTGCTTAACTGACGAAGGTAGTGGTAAATCAGAAATCAACTTTACCTTTGCGCGGTCAACCTCAATTCCTCTCTCAGAAATAAGGTGACCTAATACAAGTCCTTCAGTTACCATGAAATGAGATTTCTCCCAGGAAAGTACCAGATTCACATTAATGCATCTTTGCAGGACCTTGGTCAGGTGGTCTAGACATGCATCGAATGTGCTCCCGAAGACCGAGAAGTCATCCATGAAGACTTCTAAACAATCGCCTACTAAGTCGGAAAAGATTGCAAACATACACCGCTGGAATGTAGCAGGTGCGTTGCACAATCCAAAAGGCATCCTACGGAATGCAAAGGTTCCGTAGGTGCAGGTGAATGTCGTTTTCTCCTGATCATCGGGGTGAATTGCCACCTGATTATATCCTGAATAGCCATCCAAAAAGCAGAAAAATCTATTCCCTGCCAATCTTTCCAGTATTTGATCAATGAAGGGCAAAGGGAAATGATCTTTCTTCGTGGCTTGGTTGAGTTTTCGGTAATCTATACATACTCGCCACGAACTAGCAATGCGTGTAGGGATGACTTCTCCAGAATCAGTGGTGACGATGGTAAGTCTGGCCTTCTTTGGCACAACCTGAACAGGACTTACCCATCTACTGTCAGAAATTTGGTAGATAATTCCATTGTCCAGCCATTTAATCATTTCACTTTTTATCACCTCTTGTAATGTAGGGTTTAATCTACGCTGGGGCTGTCTAGTAGGTCTAGATCCTTCTTCAGTGAAAATCCTATGTGTGCAATAAGAAGGACTGATGCCAGTAAGGTCAGAAAGGCTCTATCCTATAGCCTGCCTATGTGCTCTTAGGACAGATAAGAGTCGTGACTCTTGATCAGAAGAAAGGGAAGAGTTAACAATCACCGGATAGGTCTGATCAGGTCCTAAGAAAACATATTTGAGAGAGTCAGGAAGAGGTTTGAGTTCAACAGGCACAGGATCAGAAGGAGCAGGTGTGAAAGTTTCAGGAGATCCTAGAGATACTAATGGAATAGGAGGAAGGTCCTCAGTCTCTAAATTTGGTATCTCAGTGGAAGTCAAGTCAGAGTCCAAAGAGTGTTGAGGTTCTAAATTTAATGAATTGATCAAGGTGTCCTCAACCAATTGATCCAATGAATCCAGGGAGAAGATTTCTTCAATTAAACTATAGGTTGGTCCTCTTTGGGCCTGAAAAATATCAATTTTTATTTTCTGATCTCCAAACTTTAATTCTATAAGGCCCTCCTCACAATTGATGTTTGCCTTGGCCGTAGCCAAGAAAGGTCTTCCTAAAATGATAGGTGTATTCTGGATATCTTCAGGTACTTCCATGTCAAGGACTATAAAGTCTACAGGGAAGTAAAAATCCTTGACCCGCACTATGACATCTTCCAACACTCCCTGAGGTGTCTTAACTGATCTGTCAGCTAATTGCAGGGACACCTCGGTTGGCTTCAGATTCCCAACCTCAAAATGTGTTAGTAGAGAGGTTGGGATAAGATTGATGGAAGCACCTAGGTCAAGTAGTGCTCTATTGAATGTGGTGTTACCTACCATGCAGGATAAGAGAGGGGTGCCTGGGTCTTTCATCTTAGTTGGGAGGGTACTAGAGATGATGGAACTAGCTTGTTCCGAGAGAATGATTGGACTACTCCCTTTTTGAATTCTTGCTTTACGCTTAGGTGTACATAGGTCTTTTAAAAACTTAGCGTAAAGAGGGATGTGGCGGATTGCATCCAACAAGGGGATGTTTATATGGACTTGCTCAAAGAGCTTAAGCAAATCCTCCTCAGGTGCCACACAGGTCTTTTTCTTTCCTTTCTCCTTCTTCTTTAAAGCTTCAGGAAAAGGTACTGGAGTTGTGAGAGGTTCAGTCATAGGTAGAGGAGAAGTAGGAAGTGGAGGAGCAGAACTAGAAGTGGTAGGTGTTGGAAGAGGTGGATCTAGTGTGCATTTACCACTCCTAGTGACTATGGCATTTAGTTCAGCTCTAGAGGTAGATGGTAAATCATTGTTAGGTAGCAGAGGTGGTTGTGTTTGTGCAAGAGAAGAATTTGAGTCAATGAAGAATTCAGTGTTATGCACTGGTTGTGAAATGTCATGTGTTTGGTCTTGCAGTGCTGGTCTAGGTTGGACATACCTTTGAGCAGGTATGTTCCTAGGGTTGGGTTGTGCTTGTGATGGGAGTGAATGTGGTTGATGGGACTCCGTCAAGTGTGATAGCTGGGCTCTCATCCCAGCTAAGGCCGCGTCCTGTCTTTGCTGCATAGCAATATTCTGTTGTTGCATATCAGCAAGAGCTTTCATGATAGACCCCAACTGGTCATCTCGTGTAGGCCCAGATTGAGAGTATTGGGTGGGCCTGGGTTGGGGTTGCTGGTAGGCATGCGGTGGATAACCGTGTGATTGTGGAGGTGGTACTCGGATCGGGTTGTGCAGTGGTGGTGCAGAAGGTTGTTGAAAAGGAGGTCTCTGTGAATTTCCCGACCACGAGAAATTTGGATGATTACGCCATCCAGGGTTATAGGTTTGTGTGAAAGGATCATTGTGAATGGCATGGAGCTCCTCCGAAGCTCCAGAAGGTGCAGGGAAGTCAGTGAAGGGAGGAACAAAGGTTCCTCCAACCGGTGAAGGATATAGAAATGGAAAATCCGGTAATGCAGTTTGTGTCACAGAAAGGTTATTCACAGTTTCCCTCCCTGTGGGAAACTGAGAAGAAGTGTTTTGTGCTGGTGACTGAGAAGAAGAAGATGGGTGTTTTGAGAGAAATTTCCATACTTCATCTACTTTCTTCTCGATTAAGCCCACTTTATCCAGTTGACTAGCCACTATCTCTAAGTCTTTGCTACTAGATTGGGCTTCATGTACCCCCGTCTGTGAGTGGGAATGTGAAGACTTTCTATTAAACATGCTCATTGAAGCATTATTAATAGAGTTTTCGGCCATGCCTTCAAAGAGCTCAAAGGCTGAGTCCTCGTCCAGACACAGGAAATTGCCTCCACAAGCGGCATCTACAAAATTCCGTGTGTCATCATGGATCCCATGATAGAAGATCTGAACCTGTTGCCAGCGTGGGACACCATGGTGGGGACATTTTCTCAAAAGCTCGTGGAATCTCTCCCAAGCCTCGTGCATAGGTTCTCCTGAATTCTGGGTGAAGGTGGTGATGGCACGCCTTAAGGCATTAGTGCGGCCTACAGGAAAGTACTTCTTTAAGAACTCATGTTCTAAAGAAGCCCAGGAATCTATAGGTGTAGTCTGTGCAAGTGTTCTAAACCAAAAGGCTGCCTTATCTTTTAATGAAAAGGAGAACATTTTCATCAAAAGCGTGTGCTGATCATGTCCTTGCGGACCCAAAGTTTGGGCAAGATTCTTCAGCTCCTCTAAATGCTGAAAAGGGTCCTCAGAAGCAAGTCCATGGAAGTGAGGAATGAGTGCTATAATGTTCGGCTTCAGTTCAGCAGCACGACCCCCATTGGGATAACGTACCACAGGCATTGGTTGGGCAACTGTGGGATTATAATAATCCCGTAGTTGAGGTCTACGGGGTTGGGGTGGTGCCTGAGGATTTCTAGGTTGAAGTGGTTGTGGTTGGGGGTTAGCTAAAAGATTTACAGCTTGAGCAAGCTGTTGCACCTGTTGGGTTAAGGTATTCATTTGTAGTTGTGTATCGAAAAGGTGCTGAAGATGGGGCATAGGTCCTCTCTCCGGGGGTGCATTAGGATGATTAGGATAAGGTGGAGGTTGGAACCTAGGGATAGGTGGTTGCTGTGGTAGAGGATGTGCAACTAAGTCTGGAGGAAGTTCTTCAAAATCCTCAAATTGTGACGACTCAAGATCATCCTCTTGGTGAATGGGATTGTGAATAGGATTTTGAGACTCGGGAGGTAAAGGATTAGAAGTGGAGGGCAAAGAGAAAGATGTAGTAGCTTGGGTAGCAGTACCCAAGGGGAGTACAAGTTCTGGGTTTTGGGATCTCCTACCTTCCATTAAGTTGGTTTTTGAAATCACGTTTACTCTAATTCGATCCAACTCAATGGGAAAATTTTAATAACGTTCATAATAAAAATAGAAGAATCCCAATAAAATCTCAATTCAAGAAAGACCAATCAATCGAAACAAATCGGAGAAATTTTTCCTAGAGGCTGCTACGCAAAATTATGTTGTACGCAAGCAATTGTTTCAAACAATTGTACGCATCCTAAGATAAACCTAGCGATGTGCAGACCTCTAAAATCCACTGGGAATCTGGATAAGACTGAGCGTGCGAATCCAGATCCTGTGGTTGCAGAAAGATGAGGTAGAAACCTGTGTATTGTGGCCTTAAGTGATCGTGCTGTGTGCACGATAACATTCAACACAAGGCGATTAAAATCTCAAACATGGTTTCACCCAATTTTGAATATCTCCTTTTGATTTGATTGAAGTGATTAAAATGTGTTTTCTATGCTGCTCGTTTCACTTTTTAATAAATTCAGAACAAGTAGTGGTCTTCTTAACTTTAAGTCAAATGCAAATATGGCAGGAGTTAGAGTAAAGTAGAAAATGCGTACCTGACTCCAGCAATCTTCGAATGCAGATTTGACTTGAATAAAAAATCTAGCAGGAATGAAATGCAATTCTAAAAATGAATGCCTAAAGTTCTGCTGCTGCTAGATAAGTATGAGGTCTTTTCGATCTTTTGATTTTTTTTGATTTTTTTTTTTTTTTTGAAAAATATTTTTATATGCAATTCAAAAGTAAAGAAAGAAATTAAGAAGATAAAGAAATAAAGTCCAGACAGTCCAAAATTATTACAGAAATTGTGTGAGAACAAGCTCTCACAACTTATGACTAACAATTGTTCCTAATTAATAAACCTAAAACTATCTACACTAAAACTAATACTAAAATCCTACAGCACTTCGAGGCAAAACTCCACCAGGAAGACGGATCTGGAGCGCAGCGACTCCACCAGGAAGATGACACTCCTCCTCAAATGCTGTGGAAAAATAAATGATTAGTAAAAGAATAAAGGAATGTATACACAAATAAATCAATGGAAGAAAGCAATTACAATCAATGAATGAAATGAAATGAAGAATTTCTATATACAAATGAATTAAAGGGTAATTTTGGCGTAAAGAGCGTTGCCTCCCCGGCAACGGCGCCAAAAAATGATGTGATGTAATGGTGTAATGTGTGTATGACAATGATAATAATGACACCGATGATCTACAATGTGTATATAACACAATGGTTGTATGATGATGAATGATTATTGTTAGTATAGGGTGTATAATATAACATTAAGGATGTCGTATAGTGGTGAGTATGGGTGAGTACCAGTCACTACAACCATTATTATCATTTGCTTATTTATCTAATTTTTACTGGTTTTGTTCGAGGTCGTTCACTGGGAGGCAATTTATTGAATTTAATTCGGTCACTCTTTGATTATCTCTAAAATTGTCTTCTTATTCAAAAAGAAACTTTACACTTAAAGAATGAATGAATGTTTGATTTACCTAGTTACTAAGAAGTGCTTGCAAAAATACTAACTATGAACAAGCATCAAACAATCTCTTATTATACTCTAAACTATGTATTTACAAGTTATCCTATTAGTACTAACATAATAGTACATAATACATTACAATGCAATGGTGTAGAAACTTAACTTATTAGTCTATTATGTATAGTAACATATATATCAGTTTTAGTGACAGATATAAACGTCGCTAAATCTCAGAAAACACTATATACAACCTAAAGAAGCAAACTGAGGTCTTTAGCGACGTTTATAGTGTCGTTTTATTCTGTTAGTAATTATGTGGGTTTACTTATACGTATGTATATTACTTATTCTACTGCTGTATGTACAGTAAGTCTTTCCTGTTCTTGTTATCTCGTGTTCTCTCTTTTTCTTCTCTTTGTGTTATAACTTAACTCGTCTGTTCTTTTCTTCTGTGTTAACTCTTCTATCTTAAGATACTTCAGAGGCTACGGTGGGGAGGGGGTTAGGCTAATGTCATTAGTTTAAAACGTGCTTAGTTTGCGGGCACGCTCTCCGAGGGATACACAGCACCTTCACGGTGGGACCAGACCTCAATTAAGCGCGCCCTAATCTCGGATTAGGTGGCTTAATTACGTTTTCATATCAGCGCAAGGCCTCAGCCAAACGCCACATGCTCGCACGCTCGGGCCCCCGGCCCCCACGCACATTCATCGCAAATCAGACAGCACATGGTTAACGGGTAATCGGATCGAACGGAATAGGTGCTGTTTCGGGCGCCCGGCGCCGTGACAACTGTTAAGCCTACAGCATAATTAAGTTATATGTGGCTGCGCTTGACTTGCAGCACACGATGTGGTGCTATTCCAGCGCCACATCGTGCGCTGGAAATCAGGCACAGCTGCATCTGGGCACGTTTTTGGCCCTCGATTTGGGGGCCATAAATTATTAAATAAAATAAAATAAAATATGGTAAATAAAATATTTACGTAATACTACATAATTTATTAATTAATTTTGAATTTTAAATATTTTTACTATACAAATAAATTCGCTAAACTAGGCTGATTATACACGTTGATTTAGGTGATTAAATAGTTAATTACTTATAAAATAATTAGTAAATGGTCTAATTGACCTTAAACAGTTTTAATTTACATACTTAAGTATTTAATACATATTTTTATTGTATTTTTACGAATTTATTTATGTTTTATTTAGGCTAAAATAGCAATTCTGTGTAGTTTATAATTAAAACTAAGTTACAGTAAGCTGTACTAGGTATAAATACACTTTAATTAGCTTAAATTACTTACTATAAATATTATCCTAAGTTTATAGATTTATTTAATTTAATTATAGCTCTAAATTATTAATTTAGCTAAGTTAATCTATAATCTAGCTACTAAATATGCAAATAGAAATCTGTATCTTTATATAAACATAATTAAGTAAATACATACATAATAGTTTAGTATTTATACATATATTTACATAGATTACATATGTACATAGATGTATATATATACAAGTTTGTACAGTAATTACAGTATATCTATGTATTTATACTTACATAATTAGTCTGTATATTATAGTTAGAATGATATAGATAGGTATATTTACAGTTTTAAAATAAGTATGTATAATTAGGTTTTAGTAGGAAGTTAGGAAATGAGGGAAGAAGGGTTAACTAAGTTTTGATTTCAACTTAAACAGCAGCTAAGCTACTGTCAGAGAAGATGGAGAGGGATGAGAATGTGTGCTGTTCAGGTTGAGTTTTGTAGCAGCAGCAGTGGCTTAAGCCACTGCCAAATGGGCTAACTGCTGTTGCAGTTAGTCCACTTGAAGAGAGGGATGTATTCACAGATGAGAGGGGAATTGTAGAGAAGAGGGGAATTTAGAGATGGGGGGAAATGTAGCTGCAAGTTGCAGCATGTTACTGTATAATTGGGAATAAGAGAAAATTCAAAACAAACTAAAAATTTTGAGAGTTGAAATCCAAATCTGATAAGGGTTTAAATCTCACGAAAATCTCATGTAAATTCAGCTCAAACACTCATTAGGAAAAACCCTATCAGAAGCATCCTTTCAGATCAAAACTCAAATGGCATTGAGTTAGTCTTCCTAATGCCATAGACAGCATGAAGGAAGACTTAGCTCAATCAATTAAAACCAACAACATACAATCCCAGTTTCTTGCAACCTTAAGGAGTATGGAAAACTCCTTAGGTTAGAGAATCACCATACAGAAATGATCATCAGCACAAATAGTGTATGGCAGTTCTGAAATAGCAAAAAGAGACTAAGAATGCATTAAGGAAATTTAATGGAAGCTGGCGAATGCATTCAAAACAAAGTATAAACAGAATCATGAAAGGCTCTTCTGATTGGTTCTCTGTCACCAGAGAACTTCTCAGAGTCCTTGCCCACAATGAAAACCAAAAATCCCTTCAATTTGTCTGATCTGTCAAAACATTTCAGAGAGTAAAAATCCTTTAAAATCCAAATCAAAAGTGCTCTGACAAACTGAGGCAATCCATTTAAAACAGAGGGGCTTTTGTGAAACAAATGGAGTGAGTGAGAAGCCCCAAATGGTGCTTGTGACGCCACTTTCAGATCTGAGGCAGTGCGCCATCAGATCTGAAATTGGGTCAGGATGTGTGGGTGATTGATGAAAAATTCGTCGTTAAAAGGAAAAACAAGAATCAGAATTTGGATGATGGAAAAACAAAACATGAAGAGGGTGATAAATTGAACAATGAACAGATGATTCTTCCCCTCTGATCTGGACTGATCAGAGGAGGTGAGGGAGGGGATCTAATACTAATTCTACTCCTAAGACTAATCTAACAACAGCTAACATTAAACACTAACAATTAAAACTAAATCTATTCTAAACTACTGCAAACTAAATCTAACACTACTTGTGCAGAATTAAAAACCTAAACTAAAAGGAAGAATGGGACCTATGGGTCCTTAGCCGGCGGCTAAGGAGGAAGAAAGGAGGAGGGTGACTCCAGCGGAGGGAAGAGTCTGCTAGTGAGACTCCAGGGTCATCCTCAGGTGTAACGAGGTCCATAGCGACGAGGAAGGTCGAGAGCAGGCGATGATTCCACAGCCGGTGGCTGTGAAATCAGGGTCTAGATGAGGAGGAGAGACTGGAGTGGACGAACTGATCGCTAAGAGATGTAGGAGGGAGCGATCCTTTGCACGCGACACCACTGAGGTGCTTAAATAGCAGCTCAGTGACTGGAATCACCACAAGGGTGAGGTTAATCAAAATTAAGCCGACGGTGAGGATGAAATGGGTAGAGCGCGCGGCGAGTCAAGAGAGAGATCTGACCGTCAGATGAGATCTGGGAAGAGAGGTGAACGCACGCACCGAATCGCGCGAAGGTTCCATTTGATTCCAGCCGCAGATCGAGATCAAAAGTGCGTTGGACGGTCGAGAATGGCTGTGTTCTTCGCGTGCTACAGTGCGCGTGAAGAACACAGGCTTCTCTCTGAAATGAGGGAAAACTTGCAGGAAGACCCTTGAACGAAGGGGTAGAAGAATAGCGTGCAGGTCCAAAAGTGAAAAGAACTATAACTGGAAGGGCCTTGCAGTCATACAGAAGGGTTTTTGCGGCTTGTAAAAAGGTCCAAGAAGGAGTTTTGAAGGGTAGAAATGTAATGCATGAAGGACCTAATTGTAATCTATTTATTTCTAAGCCTAAATGATGTGCAATTGCTTTCAAATTTTTACATGTGCTTAATTGAACATTGAAGACATTGATTTTACTTCTGATTTATCTTTTCAAACTTGTTTATGTGTTCAATTGATGCATGGATCATCATTTGTTCTTTAGTTTTCAGAATATCTCATTTTTGTGACCTAATTAGGAGGTTTTAACACCCATTAAAAGTTTTAGGTCTTTTCTTTAATTCCCACACTTAACCCTTTTTATATGTTAATTTGATATTGTTTTGCTTTGTGTCTAGCTTAATTTCGGCCTTTTAGCTATGATGAGTAGCCACTCATCAGTAACATGGCCATTAAAAATTACATTTTCTGCCATTGTCAACTTTTAATAATATTTTATTGATTTTGCATTACGACAAATATCCTCTAGTTACTCAGAATTGCTATTTAGCATTATTTCTTGATTCAACCTTAATCTGAAGGCAATTTTGGCTTGATTCTTGTCCAAACTAACTACGAACAAACGTTTTTAACTGGTGCGAATTTAAATACGACATTGCCTCCCTGTGGATACGACCTGCTCTTCTGTGAGTGGTTATTTCTTTTTAAATATTGATTAGTCGATTTTTCCACCACATAAAACTGGAAACGACTTCAAAGCAAAAAAATCGATTCATCACTTACCAACGTGACAAGAATCGTGGACTTTTCTTCTCTTGAAGTTGATATTTGGCAGTCCTTTGACAAGTTCATATTTAATGAGTTTGTTAATGTTTCTCATGTGGACATGAACTAGTAATCTGTGCCGAAGTGTTGCTTCTTCATCAGATACGACAAGACATTTAAGATTGTTGCATTTGTTGAAGTTTATAGTATAAATGTCTTTATATCTATTTCCTTTTAGAATAATTTATTTTGTTTCTTTATTAAGAATTTTAAAACCTTTTAATGTGAAAGTAATTTTGTAACCTTTATCACATATTAGACTTACACTTAGTAGATTATGTTTTAAGCTGGTAACTAAGTGTACATTATCAAAAGAAGTAGAAGAGTTACCAATTTGGCCAATACCAATAATACAACCCTTGTGGTTGTTCCCAAACGTGACCGTACCACCTTCCTAGCGGTTGAGCTACAAGAATAGTTCTTCCTCACCGGTCATGTGCTTGGAATAGCCGCTGTCCATTATCCATCTTCTTTCTTCTCTTTCTTGTCATTGGTTTGTGTTTGTGAGGCTTTGTTTGACAGAGTGGCTTTAGTGTTCCATTTATTTGTTGGAAAGTCCACTTCTTATAATTTACAGAACCTACAAAACAAGATCACAATATACTTTTTGGTATCCATTTTTGTTTGGGTCCACGGTGGTTAGCTTGTGTTTCCTGTTTTAGCAAGCTACCTTTCCTTTTGCTAGAACTAGATGCTTCATTATCATTTTTAGGTATATAACCTAACCCAGAGTTTGTGGTGCTTTAGGTTTGTGTTCCTAAAAATTTATGTAGGTTTCTACTTCCATTTGCGAACTTAGCTAGATCATTTAATAGAATAGCAGAGTTTTCTTTTAGTTTGTCTATATCTACCTTTAAGTTGTTTATCTATGATTTTAATGCAATGATCTCAATAGATAACTCTTTGTTTTGATTATCAAGTATGTCTTTTTGTGCTTTTTCTTCACCTAATGTTTCTGCTAGATTTTTATTTTCTAATTTTAATGATTTTGCTATATCATGCATCTCAAAGAAGGCTTCTAATAATTATTCTTGAGTAAAGGAGGTTACTTCATCTTCTAGAGCCATAAGACTGAGAAGAGCTTCTTCTCCCGAGGTTTCTTCTTCCTCTAAACTTGACTCTGACTTGTCCCAAGTTGTCGTGAAAGCTTTCTTCTTCCATCTTTTCTAAAGGGCTTCTTCTTCTTGTCTGACTCCTTTTTAAGAAGTGGACAGTCCTTCTTGATGTGTCCCTTTCTCTTGCAGTTGTAATAGGTGATTGCATCGTTACTGATTTCTTATTTCTTCTTCCTCTATCTCTTCTTATCTTTGAGGAACTTCCTGAATTTTCTGGAGAGGAGGGCTATGCCTTCCTCTTCTCCGCTTGAAGTTTCTTTAGATTCCTGAATAGCTTCAAGAGCTATAGTTTTCTTGGATCCTTCTCCTTCTTGATCCCCCATGTGTTGGACTTGAACCTCATATGCCATTAGACTTCCAATAAGATCATCTAGGTTCAAGGTGGACAGATCTTTTTACTCTTGAATAGCGGTAGTCTTGGTTTCCCAGTCGCTGGTGAGTGAGAGAATGATTTTTCTGACAAGCACTTTATTCTTGATGTCTTGATCAAGATTCTGTGAAGAGTTTATGATGTCCATGAATCTTGTGAACATCTCCTTTATCGATTCCCCTTTCTTCATCCTGAAAAGCTCGTAATTCTGGGTTAGTAGATTTACCCTTATTTCTTTTACCTTTGAAGTTCCCTCATGGGTAACTTAAAGAATTCTCCATATCTCGTGTGCGGTTTTGCATATAGAGACTCTGTTAAATTCTGCTCTGGAGAGACCACAGAATATGGTGTTCATGGCTTTCGCATTGTGTGTAGCCACCTGCTTTTGGTAAGGAGTGATTGCAACACCGTCCTTGATCTCTGGGCGTGTTATTTCGAGGTGATGACATCCCATACCTCATAGTCCATTGACTCCAGGAAGATCTGCATCCTAGTCTTACAATAGTCGAAGTTCATTCCATCAAATAGAGGAGGTTGAACCACAGACTGAGCCTCAGCATACGTGTCAACATTTGACTTTGACATCTCCTGGACAACGCAGGCTCTACCAAATGACAGTAGGAGGATATTCTATGGATCACAACGTATGGTAGAGGGGAGGGGTGAATAGAATCGCCTTAAAAAATATATACACAGATCAAGAAAAAATCACAAAAGATTCAAGCACAGAGTACACCTAATTTATAGTGGAAACCCAAATGGGTGAAAACCACTACCTAACTCTCCCAACTTAGGATTTTTCCAACTAGTCCAAGCTAGTCAATCTACTAATCGTACCACTTGAATGAGGGTGGCACAACCTCTTACAACCACTTCTCTTTTTATCCGGAAGAGAAGCAAAAACAACAACCACAGATCTTCCCAACAATCTTGGGATCCATAAACCAAAGAAACAAAATAGAAAAATAGAAATAACTTCTATGGAACCTCAATAAAAGATCAAACCAAATTTTTCGCAGAGGTTTGAGGCGTTGTGCTTTTGAAGAACAAGAAGAACGGGATGCATAGGCCTTTGGAATAAGCACGAGAAGCTCTACTTTTTGAAAGGTGTTTCTCTTGAAAGTTGTGTGTAGATGGGTTGCATATGATCTCTATTTATACTAAAAGTTTTGCCTGAGTAGGAAGTTAAATTGGTCAAGCAATTAAGGTTAATTGGTCAATCAAAAGGTAATTTGGTCGATCAATTAAGGTGGTTGGTCAATCACAAATTGTATGGTCAATTTACTTGGTTGGTTGGTCAAAAGAATATTTATCAACTTCCTAAATGGGTTGATTTGATTGGTTAATGAAGTTGGTTGGTCGATCAATATCCCTAAGGGTCGATCAATAACCCTAAAAATTGACACATCGTGGGGGAAAAAATGAGAGAGAGAGGGCGAGAGAGCGATCGGCGTTGGGCGACAGGCGATGGTGTGGCGGAGCTATCTAGGGCTGGAGAAGGAGGCTAGTGGAGGACGTGGAGATCGAGGGCTTGGAGGAGAAGGGAGCAGGTATGGCATGAGAGGTTTTCTAAGACATCTGAAAACGTTCCAAGAAGACCCTAGAGGAGGATGAACGGCAACGTTCTTTGTTTCAGATGCAGATAAAGGGGACATGTGGCGGCGATTTGCAAAAACCCTCTAATCTGCTTGCTGTGCAGGGGAGAAGGGCACAAACGCGAGTTATGCCCTAGGAGGGTTCCTCTGTAGACAAAGAGGGTATTCTTGCATCCTATCTGGAGGGTGAAGAAAGAAGCCCGACTGCCGCCGCCAGCTTTGGGCAAGCACTCAATCAAAGTTGAGATCCCAACTTCTGAAGAGATCTCGTCTGCAGAGATCATGCTAAGGGGTGCTTTGATTGGCGAGATCATGGCAGGAAAACCATCAATAGATAGGCTTCAAAACATGGTATGTTCCTTTAATCTCTTATCTACAGGCTAGAAGGTAGCCATGCTATCTCATTCTCGATTCTTGGTATATGGTTTGGGTATGATGGATGTTGAATGACTGAGATTTCGTTCGAGCTCTTTTGAAGAATTTATTGTGATTTGGAGAATGGTGTCTCCCTTTGATGGGGCTCTCCCTGATCGGCCTCCACAAAGAGTGGGCCCTAGGAGGATTCTTCTTGAGATTTCTGGCCTGCCATTACATCTGAGATCAAAGGGGGTCATTTCTAAGATGCTAGTAGGCTTTGCATACATCAGTGATGGGTCTAAAATTTTGATTAGAGAGGGGGACATCAGATCTCTTTGAATTGAGGCTGATGTCTTCAGTGCTGGCTCAATTCCTGATTTGGTTACAATCTGATGTGGGGGCACTTCTTGGCTTATTCGGCTAGCAGTACTTGGACAGGTGCTTGGGCAGGTTGAACAAGGGTAGGATAAGATGTCTGGAGCCAGCACTGAGGTGAGGAAACAGAGTGAAAGACATGGCCGCATTCCTCCTATTGATGCTCCTGAGTCTAAAAAGAAGGACTGCCACCAAGTCTATGATGAGGAGGACTAGATGGAAGAGGTTGATATAGCTGGTGATTGCAGACAAGCCATGGTAGTCAAAGAGGATGGTTATCTGGAGGTTGCTGAGAATTCAGTGACAGATTCAGAGATGCTTAGCAGTAAAGAGGAGGGCAGGATAGGAAGGGAACTGGTGCTCCGAAATGATAGCAGTGTGCTCAAAAAGGCAAACCAGATGCAGCTCTCAATTCCTACTGATCTGAAATATGGCAGTGCATCCAATCAGAAAAGAGATGTGGGTAGATCTCCCTACATGCTGAGAAGGAGAAGGAAGGAGAACTTGCCCCCTATTGAGGAGCAGAATATTGCTAATTCTATTATGGTCAAATTTATGGGTTGTATGGCCCAAGGGAACGACTCCAATAAGGAATGAGAGTGATGACTTGGAATGTGTGTGGGTTGCGCAATAAGATGAGAAGGACTTCCTTGTGTAGATATCTCTCTGAGTGGGAGATTGATTGTGCTCTCATTCAAGAGACACATTTGGAGATGGAGAATGGTCAGGAATGGGATTGCTTTAAGCAATTTGGTCGCAGTGATGTTGTGGTTAAGGGTGCCTCTGGAAGGTCTGGTGGAATGGCCTTTTGGTGGAGAAAATCTTGCCTCTAAGTAACTAAAGTTATTCATGATAGGTACATGCATTCTTGCAGATGTCAGTCTCTCCAAGGAGATAGGGAATGGTTTATGTCTTTCATTTATGGTCCTTGTGTGGCTGCAGACAGGGCTGGCTTGTCGGAGGAGCTCTCTGCAATGCATCAAAGAGTGCAAGAGGTCCCATGGCTGCTAGGGGGTGTGATTAGCCCATAGTTGTGGGCTATTTAAGTATTTAAGTGCCTACACATTAGGTTAATTCTAACATTTATTTAGTATAAATTAGGATGTAAATAGATTAATTTATAGTTTTAATCTAATTACATAATCCATACATTGCATTCATATCTTAAGTGCATTTAGAATTAGCTTAGAATAGCATTCATCTAATTAGATAACCAATTAGGTACATTATTTTCATTAACATAGAAGTTGAGGGTCTGTACATAAATAACCCTAATATTTTAACATTATTTTCTTTATTCTTCTTCTTTCAGAACGTCTGGCTGCCGCTCCAACGCCCGGCTGCTGCAGTGAAGAAGCCATTCAAGGGGGAGCGGATGTGGTGGATCTGGTCGGGCTGCTGATTTCAAACTTGTGCAGGCCACTACAAAAGGAGGAGGGAGGTAGCCGAGCTCAGGAGGCCTCCGCCACCGACCCACCACTGTGCAGAGAGAACTTCTCTCTTCCACTCCATACTGCCGGCCTCTACCGTGGCGGCGAGTCTCCACCACCGTGGGCGTGTGGTGTGACAGGCCACACCGCCATTCGGAGCTCGCCTGCATTACCGTGAGCACCTTAGCGTGCAACTCCCTCGCCGTCGTCACCAACCACCATCGCCGCAACCACTGTCACTGCAATCACGTTCTCATTCACTTAAGACGTCCGAAAAATTTCCCGGACGTTTGAAGCTACCTGCTCACCTGCGATCACCCGCCTGCGTACCCGTCTGAACTCCACCCGCACCCGCACAACCACATCCGCCCATCTCACCGTTCACACCCGCACCACCACCCCCGTGCCTGCGCCTTCATCCGTGCGTACCCACGCCTGCAGTGCCACCCACCAGCCTCCAACGCAACCACGCCCACCATCAGCCTTCACCATCTCCACACCCTCCAGATCGCGCACGCCCTCCTCAGCCTGCAGCGCCCACCTCCCACGCCTGCAGAACTCAAACCGCAACCGCACCCGTGCCTGCCGAACCTCCAGACTGCGCTCACCAACCTGCAGCACCCTTCTCCCGCGCCTGCAGAACCGCCACCAGCAGCGCCCTCTTCCCTGCGCCTGCAGTCCAGCGCTCACCACACCTCCACTCCCGTGCCCACGCCAGCCGCAGCAGCACCCACGCCAGCAGCAGCAGCCACCCCCGCAGCAGCAACGCGCGAGCAGATCTCACGCCAACAGCCGCGCAAGGTCACCGGCTGCAGCACCTCCGCCGGAGCTCGTCCGGCCACCTCCGATTCGAAGCTCTTGGTCCAAGGGACCTCCTCCGAGCTTCCTGCACCCGGTCATCGGCTCCTCGTCGCGCAAGACAACGGGGAAAAATTCCCCTATTTTGCTACAGGAAATCGTCAATTAAAATTTAAATTTTCTGCCATTGACAAATTTTAATCATATTTTATTGACTCTGCATTGCGAAAAATATCCTATAGTTTCTCATAATTGCCATTTCAGCATTGTTTCTTGCTTAAACCTTAATCTAAAGGCAATCTTGGCTTGGTTCTTGTCCAAATTGACTACGAACAAACATTTTTAAGTGGCGCGAATTTTAATACGTTATTGCCTCCCTGTGGATACGACCCGCTCCTCTGCGAGTGGTTATTTCTTGTTAAAAATTGATTAGTCGATTTTTCCACCACATTAAACTACAAACGACTTAAAAGCGAAAGATCGACCAGTCAGGGTGATTTCAACTGTTATCTCTCAGGTGATGATAACCCAGATGGGAGAGTGGACAACTCAATGGCAGGCTTTCAAATGGCTGTGCAGAACATGGGACTGATTGGATACCCCATTAGTGGTGTGGAGTTTACTTAGAGAAATGACAGTGGACAGGTTTCCAAATTGGATAGGTTTTTTGGCAGTCCTAGCTTGTTGGAGTGGCATCAATTATCAGCAGTTATGAGCCTTGATAGGCCTTTCTCTGATCACACTCCACTTGTATGGGATAATACGATGAGTTCAGACATTGGATCATACTTCAAACTCAAGAGATCTTGGTTTAGGGAAGAAGGTTTTGTGAAAATGGTGTCCCAGTGGTGGCAGAACAAGGCTGTGCAAGGTACTGCTACATAGTAGCTGGCTGCAAAATTGTCAGGCCTGCGTGATGTGCTTAAAGAATATAGGCAGGTCGTGACTCTGATTAGAGAATAGAAGAGGAGGGAGGCTCTGGCAATAATCAGGGACTTGGATCTGAAAGAATGAAGGCAATCCTTGAACCACCAGGAACAGCAGCTGAGGCAGTAGATGCAAGCTGCAGTGGGGGAAGAGGATCTGAAAATAGAAATGGACTAGCGTGAAAGATCAAGACAGCTATACTCAAAGAGAGTGATGCGAACACGAAGTTTTTCCATCTTGTGGCCAATGCTAGGAGGAGATTCAATCTTATCTCATCAGTTATAGTGGAAGAGAAAACTGTTACCTCTGTTAGTGAAATCAGAATTGAAGCAGGTAAATATTTTAAAGAAATATCCAAGGCTGCTCCAAGAGGTTCTTGGAGGATGGCATCGGTGGATTTCCCTTGTGTTAGTGATGATCAGAGAGACATGCTTGTCACCCCTATATCTGAACAAGAAGTGCTAAAAGCTATTAAAGATTTAAATAATGAAGGTGCTCCTGGTCCGGATGGATTTCAGGTGTTCTGTTACAGAGAGCTGTGGAGTGTTGTTAAGGTGGATGTTGTAAAGGTTATTCATGAATTTGAACTGGGCAACTGTGGTTTTGAGAGGTTGAAGAAATCCTATCTTTTTCTGCATCCTAAGAAATCAGGTGCGGAGAGATTTTCTAATTACAGACCCATTGCACTATCTAATTCCATCTATCTTATTATTAGTAAGGTTATAGCCAACATATTGTGGGAGGTTTTAAAGGACTTGATAATGCCTATTCAGTCAGCTTTTCTTCCTGGGAGATCATTACAAGAGTCCTTCATTGTTGCGCAGGAGATGGTATTGGGTTGGCACAGGAGAAAGACCAAGGCCTTTTTATGCAAAGTAGATTTTTCCAAGGCTTATGATTCAATCTCTTGGTCATACTTATGGGAGATTCTTAAAAGAAGAAAGTTTCCATCTTTATTGATACAATGGGTGAAGAGGTGCATTACGACAACCTCTTTTTCCCCATTAATAAATGGGAAACCATGCCGCTCTTGGATTCAGCCCTAGTGTGGAATTAGGCAAGGTTGCCCAATTGCTCCTATGATTTTCAACCTTGCTGTGGATACTTTGGCAAGATATGCCTGCAAACTGGTAGTGGATGGTTTTATAAGGGGGTATTCAATGTCTAATCATAGGGTTGTAGCCCCTATACTCCAATATGCAGATGATACTATTTTTTTTGTGGAAGGGGGGAAGAGGGAAGCACAAGCACTTATACATATGGTAAAGTTTCTTGGAGAGATTTCTGGTCTCAGACTGAATGGAAATAAATCCACCCTGGTCTGCTTTGGGATGAATAGTGTGTTACAAAATGACATCTCTACTGTTGTCGACGTTTTTGTGCGAGTTTAAAGGATGTCACATTGTAGTATAACCGACAAAATGTCTAAACAAATATAAAGAATTTTATTACTCGAAGACCGGAGTATCCGAGGTCGATCACAGGGAGCAATCTCAGTACTTTGTAAAACCAAAGAATACAACTGTTTAAATGCAAATATAACTCATTCAAAGAGAGAATTTAAAAAAAAAAAGATTTGGAAAAAAAAGTAGAATTAGACGTCTGATTTGTGTATCAGACGTCTTAAATGTGATCTCTCTTTCTCTCTTCTTCGTGGCTCTTCTCCCTTCTTTGCTTCTGGTATCTTTCCTTCTTCTCCTGCCTTTCCTTTCTTCTTTCTTCTTCTTTTTCTTCTGATCTCTTTGCAGTCTTCCCTTGTCTTCTTCTTCGTTCTTCTCTCTCTTCTGCCTTGTCTTCCTTCTTCTTCTCTGCGAAGAATTCTCCTTTCACTGCTACACAGCCTCTACTTTCTTCTCTTCCTGTTCTGCAGCCACTAAGTGTTCGCTGCTTGGGACAGTTCTTCCTTCCTGCACACACCACACAGTAGCAAAAACCTACCCCCATCCCTCTACCCAAGCGTCTCTCTCTCTCTGAAGCAATGCACTCACGGACGCTCTCCCAGAGCCACACGGATAGTCGGGTCGGGTTCGCACCCGGGACCAGGCGCACCGGCAAGTGGTGATGCGCGAGGAGTGCGTAGGTCTAGGTCGGGTCGGGTCAGCCGGATCCGCGAGGTCAAGCCGCAGACGAGGAGTGTGGGGGCAGTGAGGGACCTCACCCCTGTGCTTACGGAGGCAACCGGCTTAAAGCACAAATACAATTTATAGTGTACCTGAGTGCTGCAATCCCACGATGTGGGAGTAAAGGTGCCGCCCTGATTTCGCGCGCGCCCGCAGACTCTCATATGCAATTGCCCAAGCTATTGACTCTGCTGGCACTACTGGCTGGCCTTGGTTGCTTCGCGACACTTGCGAGAATCTGCTGCACCTGCCGCCTGGGAAGCCTGACGCCTACTGCTGCTCCAAGCTCCCTGCTGCTTTGGCTGTTAATGGCGGCTGGGGCTTACACCTGACATCCAACAGAACGGCCTATTGGCCCTATTAGAATAGCTAGAAACCTTCGCCGTAGCACGGCGAAGGCGGTGGGTGATGCTGCAGGTTGCCGGTCGGCCTAGGCGTGCGTACCTAGGTCAACCTGTGGTCGGAGATGGTGGGTTGGTCGGGGGGTGCTTGTGGATGTCTGGAGTGGCAGTGATGGGGTGGAATGGGTTCCTGGTGGTGAGGCGGAGCTCTCGAGGTGGTTGGCTAGCCGTGTGGAGTGGCGGAGTGGTGTGGGCGGCTCGCCGGAGTGAGGTCGGAGGCGAGGAAGATGGAGGCGGTTAGGTACTGTCGAGGGGTAATCAAGTAAAATAGTTGGGGGAAAGAGAGAGGAGAGGATGGAGAACGTATCTGTGGTTGTCTGGAATGAAGGAAGGCGGCGGAGAGGATGGCTTGTAACTGCCGTTGTCGGGGAAGAAAGACCCTGAGGGAGGAAGCGGCGACGAAGACGAGGTTAGAAGCACGCGCACGGGGTACAGCACGACGTGGGAGGAAGCGGTGGAGAGGACTCTGCTGTTGGTATGGCAGCAGAGCGACGAGGAGGGGAGGAGGTCGCCGGAGCTTGTGGGTCGTTTGGCCGAGGATGGGAGAGGGAGGAATTTGGAAGGGATCTCCGTCAAAATCAAGCTTGCCTTCTGCGGCAGGGTCTGGGGTGTCTTTTATAGGTGCTGGCCGCACCTACCAGCGCTTGGAGATCGCGCAATTAGGTCTGCCGACTCACCGGAGTTGGAAGGAAGGTGGATACCCGAATCTCTCGTGCATTCGCACGAGAGATTGGGTTCACACCAGCGATTGTAATTGGCTTTATAAGGAAGGGAATTCCTCAGAGAATCCTCCTTCCATTTCTGGGAGGGAATCTCTGAGGGATTAGAGAGCAATCTCTCTCGAAACTTCGCCGGAGCTCGATTCTGCCCTAGCAATGGCGACAGGACCGGTTTAAAAAGGAGGCGAAGAACCTAGGGGGCTCTCTACAAAGGTATTCAAAAGATAGGGACCAATTTATGATTTGGGTGTACTAAATTGCAAAGTAGGTCAAGATGACCTCTCCTTAGGTCCAAATTTGGGTACAAACCTAATTTGAACCTAAGGAATCCAATGGTGAAGTTGGATTTTAGGTTTGACCTCGTTTGTCTGGACATTTTGCGTAAAAACCTAAATTAGGTTAATTGAAGAGCTAGGACCCTAATCTTGGTCAAACTAGGTTCCAAAGGCCAAATTAAGTGTTCTAAACCCTAGAGGATGTTTTTCCATGATTTGTAGAGGGTTTACTTGCTTTTTGTTCTGATCAGAACCTTGTTAATTTAAGCGGGTCTGTTTTAGGGTTACCAAGTGTCATTTAGTTCCTAGATTGCACATGAACCCATTTCTGATTAACTCAACCCACTTTTTATCTTATTTGGACCATTTAACCTCTGTTTTTCTTCTGAGAAATCCCGTTTATGTACTGCAATGGTAAAATTGCAGTTTTAACCTTTATTTCATGTTTTCTTCTCAGAGCACTTGTTCCTTCAGTTAGGCCTTCTTCCAGGTTATGTAGGAGCTTTTATCTTCTTTATTGGGTCAAAATGAGCTAGTTATGGCTCATGATGAGGCTCTCATCATACCACCATGCCTAGCTTTTGCTAGTCCCTTAGCAAAATTTCAAAGTTTTAACTTCCATTCTAGACCCTGAGTGTCTGTCAACAACCATGAAAAGTGCTTGTCTTTTTATTTTGTGATTTAGGTAAGAATGCTGATAATAGGCCTAGAGGTACTCAAGTACCAACCAAAATCCAGACCTGTTTCGCTTTAGCCTCAGTCCTCCGCAAAGGTTTCTCCGACCCACAGAAACTAACCTAGCATTTGTTGGACTCCGCGGTTAAAGCACCCGTGCTTGAGACATTTTTAGCCTAAGTTCAGTTTGCAGTGCGTTTTTTTGTAAAAGAGAGATAGAAGATTTATTTGTTTGGAGAGCTTTTCTCTCTGTTTTCTTTTTATTTCTAGCTTCAGATTAGCTTCTCAACACGGCCTGTATCGGATTCCTCGTCCCCATCATCAATCCTCAAGGGTCCCTGGCTTTCGAGATTTCGAGATAATCCCGCCCATGGCAACCCCCAGAACCCTGGCTTTCGAGATTTCGAGATAATCCTGCCCATGGCGTTCCGTGGCCGAATCCAGACCCTGGCGATCGACATTTCATGATAATGCCGCCCATGGTATCTGAACCAGCAGAGTGCTTACATGCCCCCGGTAGGATATTTAAATATCCTAAGAGACAAGCACTGAGGAGACAATATGTTGTTACGCATCTTCGAGGGGAATTTCCCGCCTCTCCGCGCTGGGAACTCGTCCAAATCAATTTGTGTTGATTGACCGCTCCTAATCTAGGTGACTTTTTCAGAACATTAAACGCTTTTCGCGTGATTTGGATGTTTTATGCGCACTGAACCAGACTGTGTGTGAATTTGGGTGCTTAGGTTACCGAATCCCGCAAATCAGAGGTCAGTTAACGAGGCCGAATACTTCCTAAGTCTTGGACCTAATACTCAAGCTTCGCATTTTCCTCAACCTCTTGAGGATTATCCAGATTTTAACGGATACGTGAATTTTTTAAGCTAAAGGTACTAGCCCAAAAGGCCTAAGATCAGCGTTCCCGCTAATCTCTTGTTATATCTCCGTAGCACTTTTCTTTTCTTTTTCTTGATTCGGTCTAGAACTTCAGTTAACCCCTTAATCTTTTACTAATGACTATTTCTTTTCATTTTCATTTTGTGCTCCTTTTTGTCATTTTTCCTTCTTTTCCTCCTCTCATTTGTATGACCCTGAATTGTTCCTCCCCTCTATCAAGTCTCTCTCTTTTTTTTTTATGTGAAACCCTTTCTTGATATGAATTTTCTGACATTTTGCACTTTCATACCCCCCCATGCCTAAGATTTGCAATGTCCCCATTGTAAATTAGGTGGGTTCGAATTCAGCTTAGTTCATGTATTCGGACAGGTGTGTGGTGAGTGAATGGGTCGAAGTGACTTGTTGCGAACGATTTCTAATCTCGGGTAGGTATACCTGAGGTGAAGTCGGCTGTTCTAATGGATGAACCCTAAAGTGCAATATGAGTACCGCATAAAGATGTCAGAAACGATTTCGGGTTTTTCAAAGAATGACGGGTTGCCTCCCGTTAAGCGCTGAGTTTTACGCCATCGGCTGGGCGTAATGAGCTCAAGAGGAATGGAGGGTAAAGGACGACTCAGCCAAATCTATATCGGTCATGTCAATGAATGGCTTGAGTCTCTGCCCGTTCACGACAAAGGTTTCAGAATCGTGGCTGAGTGGGCTGATTTCAATGGCTCCATTTCCGAAGATTTGTCGGACTAGGTAGGGTCCGACCCACTTGGATCTTAGCTTTCCTAGGAATAATTTTAGTCGGGCATCAAAGAGTAAAACTTTTTGACCAGGATGAAACACCTTTCTAGAAATGTGTTTGTCGTGAAAAGCTTTAACCCGTTCTTTGTAAATTCGCGAGTTCTCATACGCGTCGTGGCGTAATTCATCGATCTCGCTCATTTGAAGTCTTCTGTGGGTTCCATCCTTAGAAAGGTCGAGATTACAGGTCCGTACTGCCCAATAGGCTTTATGCTCCAATTCGACGGGGAGGTGACATGCCTTCCCGTACACTAGTCTGAAGGGAGACATTCCTAATTGGGTCTTGTGGGCGGTCCTATAGGCCCACAATGCTTCTGGAAGCCGAGAAGACCAATCTTTTCTATCAGGTCGAACAGTAACCTGAAGGATCTTCTTGATCTCTCGGTTAGATAGCTCAGCTAGACCATTAGTTTGGGGGTGGTAAGGAGTAGAGATTCGGTGTGACACCCCGTATTTGGGCATCAGTGACCTGAACTGAGCGTTCGTAAAATGGGTCCCTCCGTCGGAAATTATAGCACGCGGAATCCCGAACCTTGAGAAAATGTTTTGATGGAGGAATTTTATAATGACTTTATGATTGTTGGTTCGGGTCAGAATGGCTTCTATCCACTTGGATACATAGTCAACTGCGAGTAAGATGTATTCAAAGCCATCCGAGGTCAGAAAGGGTCCCACGAAATCAATCCCCCCAATATCAAAAATTTCGCATACCAAGATCGGCTGTAGAGGCATCTTGTCTCTATGGCTCATGTTGCTCAGAGTCTGGCAACGGGAACATGCCTTACAGTGTTCATATGCATCCTTGAAAATTGTGGGCCAATAGAAGCCACACTGGAGGACTTTCGATGCGGTTTTATGTCCAGAAAAATGTCCACCGCATGCCTGGTCATGGCAGAATGAGAGTATGTCTTTGATTTCCACTTCCGTGACGCACCGTCGGATTATCTGATCAGCACCAATGCAAAAAAGATACGGGTCTTCCCATAGGTAATACTTGGCATCGGAACGCAATTTGTCCTTTTTGGCCTTCGACCAATCGGGCGGAATCTGATGTGATGCCAGGTAATTAACTATATCAGCGAACCATGGAAGACTTGTATTGATAGTCAGGAGGTGCTCATCAGGGAAATGTTCTATAATAGGTCCGGAAGGATCAATAATTTCAGAAGGAAGGCGGGACAAGTGATCAGCTACCACATTGTGCTTTCCCGCCTTGTCGCGAATCTCGAGGTTAAATTCTTGCAATAGCAAGATCCAGCGGATTAGTCGAGGTTTCGTATCCTTCTTGGCAAGGAGATGCCTTACAGCTGTGTGATCCGAGTATATGATAATACGGGAACCCAGAAGGTATGATCTGAATTTTTCCAGGGTAAATACTACGGCCAGCAGTTCTTTCTCAGTAACCGTATAGTTACGCTGAGCCTCATCCAGTGTTTTGCTGGCGTAGTAAATGACCACAGGTTTCCCATCAATTTTCTGCCCCAAAACTGCTCCTACAGCGAAGTCGGATGCATCGCACATGATCTCAAAGGGTTGAGACCAATCATGGGACTGTAGGATTGGGGCTTGGGTGACTTGGTCACGTAGGATCTCAAATGCTTGAGTGCATTCCTTGGAAATTTCGAAAGGCACATCCTTGGAGAGAAGATTGGTCAGGGGGCGCGTGATTTTGGAGAAATCAGGGATGAATCAACGGTAGAAATCGACGTGCCCCAAAAAAGATCGGATGTCCTTAATCAAGCTAGGCATAGGGAGCTTGGAAATCAGGTTAACCTTAGCTCGATCCACTTGGATGCCTTTCTCTGAGATTAAATGTCCCAGGACAATTCCCTCAGGCACCATGAAATGGCTCTTTTCCCAGGAAAGAACCAAATTCACCTCAATGCACCGCCTGAGTATATGGACCAAGTGTTGGAGGCAATCGTCAAATGATTGTCCAAAAACTGAAAAGTCATCCATGAAGACTTCCAGATAATCACCTACCATATCTGAGAATATGGCAAGCATGCACCGCTGAAAAGTTGCAGGTGCATTGCAGAGACCGAACGGCATCCTTCGGAACGCGTACGTCCCGAAGGGGCAGGTGAATGTGGTCTTTTCTTGGTCCTCTGGATGGATTGCCACCTGATTGTAACCGGAGTACCCGTCAAGAAAGCAGAAGAATCTATTTCCCGCTAGTTTCTCGAGGATCTGATCAATAAACGGTAGTGGGAAATGATCCTTCTTCGTGGAGGAATTTAGTCTTCTGTAATCAATGCAGACTCTCCACGAATTAGCTATTCGGGTAGGAATGACTTCCCCGATTTCAGTCGTGTTGATGGTAAGTCCTGCCTTCTTAGGCACCACTTGTGTTGGACTCACCCAACGACTGTCGGAGATCGGGTAGATGATCCCTGCATCTAACCACTTAATGATCTCCTTTTTCACGACCTCCTGTAGGTTAGGGTTTAGGCGTCTTTGCATTTCTCTTGAAGGTCGTGAGCCTTCTTCTGTGTAGATTCGATGTGTGCAGTATGAAGCGCTTATACCAGTCAAATCATCTAGAGTCCATCCAATGGCTCTACGATGTTGCTGGAGAGCAGAAATCAAACGGAGTTCCTGATCAGGTGTGAGTCGAGAATTGGTAATCATAGGAAACGTCTGATTTGAATCCAAAAAGACGTATTTTAGATGTTCGGGAAGGGGCTTGAGTTCCATGACAGGATTGTCAGCAGCAGCGATTGGTTCGGGGTTTGTATCGGGAGCAATGGTAGGAGTCATAAGTGTGTCTAGATCATGTCCGCACTCCTCTGTTAGCGGTTTTTGATTCTCTAGTGGTTGATCAGGAATAATCAGGTTGTCCTCTATATGCAGTTCATCAACCACGACTTCGACATCACAAATTTCCTCTATAACCCTGCAATTAATCCCTTGATGGGCCTTGAAAATGTCAATTTTCAGATTTTGATTCCCAAATTTTAATTCTATCTGGCCCTCTTCGCAGTTTATATTGGCCCTAGCAGTGGCCAAAAAGGGTCTCCCTAATATGATTGGTGTGTCCCTTGGGTTCTTAGGTGCATCCATGTCCAGTACTATGAAGTCCACTAGGAAATAAAAATCTCGTACCCTAACAATGACATCCTCGAGTATTCCTTTGGGTGACTTGATGGATCGATCGGCTAACTGCAATGTCACCTCAGTGGGTTTAAGTTCAGATTCTTCAAGGTGGTCAAGGAGGGATGTAGGTATTAAATTTATGGAGGCACCTAGGTCTAGTAGGGCTCTATCAAGTTGGGTTTCACCAATTTTACAAGAAATCAAGGGAGTTCCTGGGTCTTTAGCCTTAGGTGGGAGTTTGCTCAAGATGACAGAGCTGGCTTGCTCTGATAGTACGATTGGGTTCCCATCCTTGGTTCGCGGCTTACGTTTAGGTGTACATATGTCTTTCAAGAACCTTGCGTAAGCCGGTATGTGGCGGATTGCATCCATCAACGGGATGTTTATCTGGACCTGTTCAAAGAGCTTGACCAGATCCTCCTCAGGAGCCACAGGTTTGGTTGTCCTTTTTCCTTTGGTCAAGGCCTCAGGAAATGGGATCCTAGCTGGTTCCTCTAGGATAGGTCCAGGTTCTTGATCTGGGATAGTAGTATCTTGGATGACTACCTTAGGGTCTTGGCAATTATCAGGCTTGGAGTGGTTCAGATAATGTGGGTCTTGTGTTGTTTTACCACTACGTGTTGTTACAGAGTTTAATCCGGCCTGATTTTGGTTTGGGTTAGGTAGGAGGGGTGGCTGCTGCTGCAATCCTGCATAAGATGTTGAAGCCTCCATCACGTTTGGTGATGGAGTAGCAGGGGCCTGATAAATCAAATGTGCGTGGACTGGATTCGGATTCATAACGCGCCTCTGGTTCGGTACGTTATTTGGGTTGGGCAGAGGTTGCGAAGGAAGGGTGCCAGGTTGGCGGGAATTTGCCATCTGGGCCAGTTGGTTGCGAACCTCTGTGATCTCGTCCTTGTGCTGTTTTTGCATTGCCGCATTCGTCTTTTGAATGTCAGCTAGTGTTTGAAGGATAAGAGTCAGTTGATCCTGATTTTGCTCGGATTGGTAGGTGGGATTGGGCCGAGGCTAAGGTGGCTGATATGGACAAGGAGCTTGTGGACGGGGTTGATATGGTGGTTTTTGAGAATTTCCCGCCCACTGAAAGTTAGGATGATTTCGCCATCCAGGGTTGTAGGTATTGGAGTATGGGTCATTCTGAATGGCGTTGAGGTCCTCGCAGTTCTGAGGAACCTCAGGAAAGTCAAAATACGAGGGTTCAGAGTTCCCCCAACTCGACTAGAAGGGAACGGAGGTCACTCCGGTCCGAGAGGTAGAAGGGGGTGGATATGGGTTCGTCCCCTTGGCCGGTTGGTGATAGATGTTTTGCACTGTTTCCCTTGCCAGAGGAGGTCGTGCAAAAGAGTTTTGTGCAGAGGTGGCTTGCTGCAAATGTCGAGTTAGCTCGTCCACCTTCTTTTCTATGATAAAGACCTTGTCCAACCGACTGGCCATCAGTTCCAGGTCGACAGAAGTGGACAGGTGCTGCGTCTCATGTGTCCCTCTTAGATTCGTCGATGCGCGGGCATTCGTCCTGTCGAATAAGCCCAAGGAGTCATTGTTTATGGAGTTCTCGCACATGTTTTCGAGAATCTCCCACATCGTGTCCTCGTGTTGGCCCATGATGTTTCCTCCACATGTTGCATTGACGAATAGACGAATATCCTCACGGAGTCCCTGGTAAAAAGATTGGACTTGTTCCCACTTAGGAACTCCGTGATGGGGGCACTTTCGCATGAGATCTAGGAATCGATCCAAAGCTTCGTGAAGAGGTTCTCCCGGTTGTTGAGTGAAATGAGTGATCTGGTGGCGCAAGGCATTCGTCCGGCCAACAGGGAAGAATTTTTTCAAAAATTCAGACTGTAATTCCTCCCATGTGTTGATCGGGCAGGTCTGAGTCTGATACCAGTGTGCAGCCTTGTCCAAGAGGGAGAACAAAAACATTTTCATGAGTAGGATATCCCGGTTTTGTACATCTGACCCGAAGGTCTGGGCCAAATGCTTGAGTTGTTTAATGTGTTGGAATGGATCCTCAGAGTTAAGCCCATGGAACTTTGGTATGGCATGAATCATATTGGGCTTTAGATCAGAATCGGGTCCTCCAATTGGGATTCGTACTCGGGGTTCGATTGCCACCGCAGCAGGATTATAGTGATTTCGCATCATAGGTCGCTGCGGTGGTTTTACAAAGTTCTGAAAGAGTTCGTTCAAGCGTTGAAGTAGGTGTTCAAGGTTATTCTCCTCCTCAATGGGTTGTGCCATGATGGGAGAAGAAGGAGAATCAGGGTCAGAGTCAGATGAAAGATTTATGTGGTGGGGTTGCTGCACAAACAAGGGCGTCGAGGCTTGGCCTCGACGAGAATGAATTTCTAAAGGAGGTCTTAAAGGTGGTCTTAGGGACCTCCTACCGAACATGCACCGAAAGATGTGATGAGATTAGAAGGTGCTGGACCCAATCAAGACACCCAAGAATTGTTGGGTGACTATAGAGGTTCGGGGCAGATGGACCCCTGGATCAGAAGATCGTCCACCTGAGTAATACCTGGGCAGCCAGAGAGGGAGAGTCCCGCAAAGACCCCTACACGGTAGAGCGTCCCCACGGGTTACAGGGTTTCCCCCACCCAACCTCTCTTGTCACTGCGGTTCCAGGTAGACCAGAATGGCGATCTTGACCTCTTAAGTCTACCTTTTCTTATTTTAAGATCAAGGTGCCTAATGTTCCACTTGAACTTTTAAGTATTTTGAGTGCAAAAGTGACCTAATATTAAGGTTGGTTGACCCAAGGGATCAATTTCACCTCTTGTTCCTTTGAGAGCTTTTAGGTCCTTCCTTTTATGGTTCAAATGGATTATCAGCCTGATTTGCTTAGGGTTCCTCTTGTATAAATAGTTTCAGACACGGTTTAGGCGCATCTCTTTTTGGAAAGTTTGTTTCTTTGTTTTAGAGAAGATGTGTCTCTAAAAACCCTAGCTTTGCAATCCCTAACTTGGCTCTAGTGGGTCTAATTTAGTTGCCTTAGAAATTAGCACCTAGGGCTCAATCAAGAAAGTTGTAGCCCTAGTTGCCTTAGTTGGATGAACAGATAAAAATATGCTGAAATGAAAATCAGGCAACTTGATGAGTTACTAAATATGAAACAGGTAGCCCTAAGTTGATTTCCCTCTTTTTTTTCCTTTTTTAGATTGTGAGAGGGTTAAGAGAGAGGGCTTATGGAGATTACCTGTTCCTTGGAGAGTCTGTTGTGCAGTTGCTATTCTTTCCTTTTTGGTTTGCTTTCCCTGATTGAACACAACAAAAGAGAGAAGTTAAGTTGGATATTAGATAGAAAAGTTGTACTCAAAAGTTTTAAAAGTGCCCGTTGCTCCCCGGCAACGTCGCCAAAATTGTTGTCGACGTTTTTGTGCGGGTTTAAAGGATGTCACGTTGTTGTATAACCAACAAAACGTCTAAACAAATATAAAGAATTTTATTACTCGAAGATCGGAGTATCCGAGGTCGATCACAGGGAGCAATCTCAGTACTTTGTAAAACCAAAGAATACAACTGTTTAAATGCAAATATAACTCATTAAAAGAGAGAATTTAAAAAAAAAAAGATTTGGAAAAAAAAGTAGAATTAGACGTCTGATTTGTGTATCAGACGTCTTAAATGTGATCTCTCTTTCTCTCTTCTTCGTGGCTCTTCTCCCTTCTTTGCTTCTGGTATCTTTCCTTCTTCTCCTGCCTTGCCTTTCTTCTTTCTTCTTCTTCTTTTTCTTCTGATCTCTTTGCAGTCTTCCCTTGTCTTCTTCTTCGTTCTTCTCTCTCTTCTGCCTTGTCTTCCTTCTTCTTCTTCTCTGCGAAGAATTCTCCTTTCACTGCTACACAGCCTCTACTTTCTTCTCTTCCTGTTCTGCAGCCACTAAGTGTTCGCTGCCTGGGACAGTTCTTCCTTCCTGCACACACCACACAGTAGCAAAAACCTACCCCCGTCCCTCTACCCAAGCGTCTCTCTCTCTCTGAAGCAATGCACTCACGGACGCTCTCCCAGAGCCACACGGATAGTCGGGTCGGGTTCGCAACCGGGACCAGGCGCACCGGCAAGTGGTGATGCGCGAGGAGTGCGTAGGTCTAGGTCGGGTCGGGTCAGCTAGATCTGCGAGGTCAAGCCGCAGACGAGGCGTGTGGGGGCAGTGAGGGACCTCACCCCTGTGCTTACGGAGGCAACCGGCTTAAAGCACAAATACAATTTATAGCGTACCTGAGTGCTGCAATCCCACGATGTGGGACTAAAGGTGCTGCCCTGATTTCACGCGCACCCGCAGACTCTCGTATGCAATTGCCCAAGCTATTGACTCTGCTAGCGCTACTGGCTGGCCTTGGTTGCTTCGCGACACTTGCGAGAACTGCTGCACCTGCCACCTGGGAAGCTTGACGCCTACTGCTGCTCCAAGCTCCCTGCTGCTTCGGCTGTTAATGGCGGCTGGGGCTTACACCTGACATCCAACAGAACGGCCTATTGGCCCAATCAGAATAGCTGGAAACCTTCGCCGCAGCACGGCGAAGGCGGTGGGTGATGCTGCAGGTTGCCGGTCGGCCTAGGCGTGAGTGCCTAGGTCAACTTGTGGCCGGAGATGGTGGGTTGGTCGGGGGGTGCTTGTGGAGGTCTGGAGTGGCAGTGATGGGGTGGAATGGGTTCCTGGTGGTGAGGCGGAGCTCTCGAGGTGGTTGGCGAGCCGTGTGGAGTGGCGGAGTGGTGTGGGCGGCTCGCCGGAGTGAGGTCGGAGGCGAGGAAGATGGAGGCGGTTAGGTACTGTCGAGGGGTAATCAAGTAAAATAGTTGGGAAAAAGAGAGAGGAGAGGATGGAGAACGTATCTGTGGTTGTCTGGAAGGAAGGAAGGCGGTGGAGAGGATGGCTCGTAACTGCCGTCGTCGGGGAAGAAAGACCCTGTGGGAGGAAGCGGCGACGAAGACGAGGTCAGAAGCGCGCGCGGGGTACAGCGCGACACGGGAGGAAGCGGCGGAGAGGACTCTGCTGCTGGTATGGCAGCAGAGTGACGAGAAGGAGGGGAGGAGGTCGCCGGAGCTTGTGGGTCGTTTGGCCGGAGATGGGAGAGGGAGGAATTTGGAAGGGATCTCCGTCAAAATCAAGCTTGCCTTCTGCGGCAGGGTCTGGGGTGTCTTTTATAGGTGCTGGCCGCACCTACCAGCGCGTGGAGACTGCGCAATTAGGTCTGCCGACTCGCCGGAGTTCGAAGGAAGGTGGATACCCGAATCTCTCGTGCGTTCGCACGAGAGATCGGGTTCACACCAGCTATTGTAATTGGCTTTATAAGGAAGGGAATTCCATAGAGAATCCTCCTTCCATTTCTGGGAGGGAATCTCTGTGGGATTAGAGAGAAATCTCTCTCGAAACTTCACCGAAGCTCGGTTCTGCCCTAGCAATGGCGGCAGGACCGGTTTGCAAAGGAGGCAAACAACCTAGGGGGCTCTCTACAAAGGTATTCAAAAGATAGGGACCAATTTGTGATTTGGGTGTACTAAATTGCAAAGTAGGTCAAGATGACCTCTCCTTAGGTCCAAATTTTGGTACAAATCTAATTTGAACCTAAGGAATCCAATGGTGAAGTTGGATTTTAGGTTTGACCTCGTTTGACTGGACATTTTGAGTAAAAACCCAAATTAGGTTAATTGAAGAGCTAGGACCCTAATCTAGGTCAAACTAGGTTCCAAAGGCCAAATTAAGTGTTCTAAACCCTAGAGGATGTTTTTCCATGATTTGTAGAGGGTTTACTTGCCTTTTGTTCTGACCGGAACCTTGTTAATTTAAGCAGGTCTGTTTTAGGGTTACCAACTGTCATTTAGTTACTAGATTGCACATGAACCCATTTCTGATTAACTCAACCCACTTTTTATCTTATTTGGACCATTTGACCTCTGTTTTTCTTCTGAGAAATCCCATTTATGTACTGCAATGGTAAAATTGCAGTTTTAACCTTTATTTCATGTTTTCTTCTCAGAGCACTTATTCCTTCAGTTAGGCCTTCTTCCAAGTTATGTAGGAGCTTTTATCTTCTTTATTGGGTCAAAATGAGCTAGTTATGGCTCATGATGAGGCTCTCATCATCTACCATTCTGGGTACACCTGTGGTTTCATTTCCTATTAAATATCTGGGTCTGCCTTTAAAATGTTCTAAGATGAAGAAAGTAGATTGGTCTTTCCTTTATGAATTGGTAGCTATGAAATTGGAGGGTTGGAGCAGTAGATACCTATCAAAAGGGGGGAGGTATATATTATTGAATTCTGTCATCAATTCGATTCCAGTATTCCTCTTCTCTGTCCTTAAAGCCCTAAACTCAATATGGAAAAAGCTAGATGTGATGCACAAGAGATTCTTCTGGAAAGGGGCCTCTCATCAAGGGGCTTTTTTTCAACCTTTCAAGTGGGACTCAATTTGCAAGCCAAAAAAGATGGGAGCTATGGGTGTTAGATCCCTTAAGGAATTCAATGAAGCTTTGCTATTGAAGTGGGCTGTTCGGTTGCAGCAGGGAGAAAAAAAAATATGGACAGAAATTATTCAGGACAGCCATGGGACTGCCAATGATGAGAATAATAATCTAAACCCCCGTAAACCTTCCCCCTTTTGGTCTTCAGTGGTGCGCGCCCTGAGGGACAATTGGAATTTTTTCAAATCTATATTAGGTGATGTGAAAAGCTTCAAGTTTTGGCTAGAAAGTTGGGTACATGGGGGGGTATTTAAAGACAGGTTCCCCCTTGCTTATGTAGCGGCTTCGAATAAAAATGTTGTGGTGTCTGATTATTGGGATGCGGAATCTGAGCAATGGTCTTTCAATAATGTTGGGTGGAATAATCATGAAACAAGAACACGAATAGAAAATGAATGTCTCATGCAAGAACTTGCTGCATTCAAACACATGCCTCATGAATATGACACATACAAATGGGAGGGTAAATTTTCTACTGCAACTGCTTATGACAGATTGATAATGTTCTCCAGGATGGCGAAATTTGATGAGATGGGGAAGAAGCTATGGAATTTAAAAATACCATTGAAGATACAAATTTTTTTGTGGCTCTGCAGAAGGGATGACTTGATTATTGGAGATTTGAGACACAGGAGGATGGGTACCCCCACCCAATTTTGTCACCCATATGGGATGCATAATGATTCTAGCATTCATATATTTTCTTCATGTACGGTCACTGATTATGTATGGAGGAGAGTATGTAATGAGTCTCTATCCACATGGGAGAATCTGTGGCATTGTCTTGTGGATGGGAATAAGCCATGTTTACATATGGTGGCTATGTTATGGGCTGTATGGAGGGCTAGAAATGAGTGTGTTTTTCAGGAGACCCTAGTGTATGTGGATAATATTGTAAATTTTTGCTGGAGTCTCATACAGCATTGGGGTTCGATCATGTAATTATTTCATTCTTATTAATAATGGCTCTCCTGAATTGCTATCGGTGAATCGATAGCATTCCTTTCTATCTAAAAAAAAAAAATATCCCTAGAAACTTGGTTTTGAAAAGATACACGAAAATTCATTTTTGAGTTTTATTTGAGGTTCTTTATAATAATGTCCTAGACTCAAATAAAGATATAAGACACACATCAATAACTTTCTACACTTATCTTGAAAGATGCTTTAATCCGAGATAGTCCAGAAATGTTAGTCTAGCAATAAATATAATTTTGGTGAATCAAAACAGAGGTGCTTACAAATCCTTCCGATCAAGCCTCGGTCTTTTGCAGAATATTCTTAATCTACCTATTTGAAGCCTCAGTTTGCCTGTTCATTTGCGGGTGATAAGGGGTGGCAATGCGGTGAGTGACATCGTATTTCTTAAGTAAAGCACGAAACTGGCCATTGATGAAGTGACTTTCACCATCACTGATCATGGCCTTAGGTATCCTAAACTAGGAAAAGATATCTTTTTTAATAAAGTCCATGACAGCATTATGATCACATTTCTGAGTAGGCATAGCTTTGATCCATTTCTAGATGTAGTCCACTAATACTAGTATATCCTCAAAGTTGTTTGATGGTGGAAAGGGATCCATGAAATCGATGCCCCAATCATCGAATATTTATATGATAAGAATGGGTTATAGAGTCATCATATCTTTCTTGGTCATGGTCCCTAGGGTCTAGCATCTAGTGCAGGTCTTCGCAAAATTATGTGCATCCTTTAATAGTGAATGGCTAGTAAAAATCATACTTTAAAACTTTTGCAGCTATCTGTTTCCCAAAGAAATGGCCACCATAGGCCTGATCATGACAGAAGGACAACACGCTTTGAACCTCCTTCTCAGGGATACATCTCCTAATTATTTGATCAGTGCAAAGTCTAAACAACATGGGATCATCCCAAAAATAATGTTTGGCCTCAGCCAAGAACTTGTCCTGCTGCTGCCTAGACCAGCCATATGGAATTTGCCCTACCACTAAATAATTAAGTCTACATACCAAGGGAGACTCTTTCCATGCACAGCTAGAATTTGTTCATCAGGACATGTGTCAGTTAAGGGTAGTGAAGGTCCAATATCCTCTGGGTGAAGTTTGGATAGGTGGTCGGCTACAACAATCTTGGATCCGACCTTGTCATGTATTTCTAGGTCAAACTCCTACAGGAGTAGGATCCATCTGATCAGCCTAGGTTTAGCATCCTTTTTGTCTAACAAGTGCCAAATAGCTGAGTGGTTAGTGTAAATGATCACGTGGGATCCTAGAATGTATGATTGAAACTTTTCTAATCTAAAAGCTACGGTGAGCAGCTCCTTTTTTGTGATAGTGTAATTCCGTTGAGCCTCATCCAAGGTTTTGCTCGCATAGTAGATCACCATAGGATTCCTCTCTCGTCTTTGTCCTAAGACTGCTCCAATAGCAAAATCTGATGCATCACACATTATTTCAAAGTCATGGGACCAATCTGGGGGTTGTAAAATAGGTGCAGTCGAGATTGTATCCCTTAAAGTGGTGTAGGCTTCAATGGAATCAGATGTCAAGTCAAAGTGCACATCATTGGCTAAAAGGTCAGTCAAGGGCTTGGATATCTTGGAGATGTCTTCTATGAACCTTCTATAGAATCCAACGTGTCCTAGGAAAGACCTGATTTGTTTGACCGAGCAAGGAGGTGGAAGTTTGGAAATCAAGTCAACTTTATCTCGATCAACTTCTATGTCCCTATGCTAGACGATGTGACCAAGGACAATCCCTTCTTGAAGCATAAAATGGCTCTTTTCCTAGCTTAAAACAAGGGTAACCTCGATACATCATTTCAGGATTTTCTCCAGGTTACTAAGCCAATAGTCGAATGAGTCTCCAAAAATGTAGACATCATCCACAAAGACCTCTAAGTATTCACCTACCATCTCTGAAAAGATGACTAACATGCAATGTTGAAAGGTAGAGGGTGCATTGCACAACCTGAATGGCATATGACGGAATGCAAACGTGCCATACGGGCAAGTGAACGTGGTCTTCTCTTGGTCCTTAGGTGCAATACCAACCTGGTTATATCCTGAATATCCATCCAGGAAGCAAAAAATATTTTCATACTGCTAATCATTCAAGAATCTGGTCAATGAATGGCAGGGGGAAATGGTCCTTTTTAGTAGCTTTGTTCAGCTTCCTATAGTCAATACACACCTCCACGTGGTGGTGGTACGAGTGGGATGGATTCTCCTTGATCGTTTGTGACCATAGTGAGCCCAGCCTTTGGTACCACTTGAGTAGGGCTCACCCATGGGTTGTTGGAAATCTGATCGATGATTTCTGCATCTAGCCATTTAATTATTTCTTTTTTAACGACCTTTCACAGATTTGGGTTCAGTCACCTTTGCATCTAGTGAGAAGGTCGAGACCTATCTTCCAAATAGATCTTGTAAGTACAATAGGTAGGGCTAATTCCCCTTAAGTCAGAAATTTCCACCCAATTGCTACACAATGTTTAGAAAGCATTGTAGTCAACCTAAGCTCTTGGTCCTTGGTCAAGTGTGCATTAGTAATCCTCGGCAATGGTGCCAAAAGATGACGTCGAAAAATGCATAAAGATTAAGTTGTTTGTTGTAGCATGCATTTATGACGTCAATTTTAAAAGAAGAATCGAACGTGAGTATGAGTGTCGAACATGAGGTGACGTGAAATTGGATCAGTTAATCGCTTTAATGTCATAAAATATTTTGTATCATTTGCTTGCAAAGAGAGAGAGAGAGAGTGAGTGGTAGGGTTAGAGATTAATGATAATATGGTGACTACTAACTATGCATGAAACAAAGACATGACAAAGAAAGATGATAATATATTGTATAATCAAAATCGTTTTACAATTATAATGATAGATGAAAGCTTAAAGCAACATAAACATTAAACTAAAGAATAAATGCACAAAATGGAGAGGTGAGGCAGCCATGGCAGAGGAGGGGCTTCTGTCAGTGGCTCAATAGCTCCAGGACCTTACTTTGAAGCTCTATGGAGGTTGACGGAGGGAGTTTCTCTTATTTATGATAGCAATAGAATGATATGTCATTGTGCTTTATGTGGTGGAAAATCACTCAATCAAAATTAAATATCAAATTTAACCACAATAAAGATGTCGCATCCACAGGGAGGAATAGACCAACAAATTCACAAAATATTTTTCCTTTATACTTATTCCATCACGTGCGCAATCCGTGTTCAAATCTGATGCAAAACAAGGTGAAAAGAAGGAACACGTAATAATTTAGAAATGTAGGGATATGAATGTAATTTTCCTTTCATGAAATAACTTGTAATGGCATGTAACATAGTCGTATTTCAAAACATGGGGCTTTCTCTTTTAGGTCATGTGATTGTATGGATGAGATTTTATGCATTTATCAACATCACCATTGAAAAGTTAAGTGCATGAAAGAAATGCTATAACACGTAAGGGCATGCATGCAATTTCACTCAAATATAATAATCAACTAAATATTGCAATAGGGTTTTTGGCAATGGCACAAATGGTAAATTTCAATGTCACCAAAAATAGAGGAAAATTCCTCTCTCCTCCTTGCCCGTGTGAAGGCTTGGTGGTCGGCCAACTGAGGCCCATCGGCAATCCGTGGGAGAGAGGTGATTGCAACGGCGAGGGAAGCACGGCTGGAGGTGGCGGGTAGTGGTTAGTCAGAGAGCTTGACACCGGCGGAGCTTGCTGTAGGGGGCTGTCGCCGCTGCTGTTGTTGCTTGCACGCACGGGTTGGCGTTGCGTTAGTCGTGAGAGGGGTGCGGCTCGGTGATAGTGCTGGAGGCTCGCACTACTATTGCAGAGAAACCGAGTAGGAAGAAGATGGAGAGGCACAAGCGTGTGCTGCTGCTGCTGAAGATGGAGGCGCAGTGCGGTCTGCAGTGCAGGCACGGACGCTGGTGTTGCTGAAGGTTGGCGTGCAAGGGAGCTGGAGGGGCGTGGTGAGAGCACTGTGCGGGTGCAGGGAGGCATGCGCCTGCAGAGGGCGCAAGTGCACCGTGGGCCTATGCCTATAGAGGGCGCGCAAGGGCGCTGTCGCGGGTGCTTGCGGTGGAAGGCGATGGTGTGCTGTGGTGCAGGCTAGAGAGGCACGGTGTGGGCACTGGTGCTGCTGAAGGCTAGGTATGCACTTGCAAGGCGTGGTGAAGGGTGGATGAGGGTGATGGCGTGGCTTGCTGCTGCCTGCGGTGCAGTGCCTGCAGGTGCTAGTTAGTGTTGTGAGCTCCTATGGGCGTGTCGTTGCAAGGTGCGGTGGAAGGTGCTTGGTGCAGTAGCATGATGGCGGTGGAAGGTGGCGTGCAAGGGCACTGGAGGGGGCGCACCTGTAGTAAGGGCAGGAGGGCGATGGTGTGCACAGTGCACGCTATCTTCACTGTTGGGTCCTCTCAATCCCCTTCGCCTCTCGCTCTATATCTCCTCTCTTTTGCCTCTCAAGGGATTTTCAAAAATCCTTTTCCAAATATGGCCAGCACCGTTTTCATTTGTTGAGGGAGGTGTTGAGCTCGGTCGGAGGATGAGGAAGGTGTTGAGCCGGCCGTTTGTTGGGGAAATTTATCCCCCCCTCCTTATCTTTTCCAATATCATTCTTGCAATAAAATATAAAATAATTACATACTAAGTTATAAAATGGGATAAAATAGACAAAAACTCAAGTAATGATGCATGCACTTATTTAATGACCTAATGTGATTATTGACAAACATACTATATTAGAATTGAAGTACTTAGGCGTAACAATAGTCTATTAAAATGGACTCATCAAATACCCCCATGCTTAAGATTTGCTAGTCCCTAGCAAAGAAATGAAAAATAATAGAAGTAATCAGAAGATTTCTTCTTTTCTTATTTTGAAACTTTAGAGATCCAGACAAATATGAAGTGATGATAGCCTAGGTAATAGGTTCAAGTGAAAATAACCAACTTACATTTGCAGTTTGCACTTAACCCTTGATAAAATTCTATAAGGAGAGGCAACTACTTCCCTCAGGGATAAAGCAGAAGATAATCTGTAATTTGACCCCGACATTTGGCTTAGGTAGGAGATATCAAGTTGAATGGATTTGTAATTGGTGACACATACTCATCTGGTGCTACATGTAGTCTAGTACTACAGACTCTAGATCTCTAGACTATTAGACAAGTCAACTCAGAGATAGGCTAAACAACTGTGCTCTCCTGATGTTCCTTGGCACTCACTCTTTTCTTTCTTTTCTTTCTGAGATCACAAATCCCACCAGATTTAGTAATTATACTCACTATTTGGTAGCCTCACATGGCATTCACACTTTAATTAAAGTCCTAATAACTCTACAAGTAAGTTAGAGTCCTCAACTAGTATTCAGGTGATCAGAAATACTGAAAGATAGGTATGGGTCATATTTGGTGGAACGCGATAGGTGTTTAGTTGCCTCAGAAACAATGTTACAATGATAAAATTATAACCCTAGACTCTTTTCTTTTTCTTTTCTCTCTCTTTCCTTTTTTCTTTTCTTTTCTCTTTTTTTTCTCTCTTTTCTTCTTCTCTTTTTTTTTATTTGTTTCTTCTTCTCTTTTTCCTTTTTCTTTCTTTATCAATCTACGTAACACGATACAGGCTTTTATTTATGAGGCATTCTTAGGGATGATGATGGTCAAGAGGATATTGTGTGGCTCATTTAGTGGAAGTGCCTATTCTTGGCACTGGAAAGGAATGGATAGGGTAGGCGTATTTCTGACCTTTAACACTATTACCCTCCTTCAGCCGAGGACTCTATGAAGGACGGTCATAACCATCCACCATAGTCATAGCTTTATCAAGACTCAATCTCTATGTATCTGCCTTATTTGGTGACTCTCAGGAATTCACATAAAGTACACACACAAGAACGAAGAGCTAAAACTATGCCCAACTCTGAAGTATCATCATCTAATTATCCAAAACTTAGGAGTCCTTGAACTAGACTTAGTGCACCAGCAATCTCTCTACTTTCACCTCACAAATATGGGGTGGATCTACTAGAAGATAGTATGCCTGACTCCATATTAACTATCCAAGGGTTCAGTAGACTACAAATGCTTACTAGTTTTCTTCAAGGATCCATTACCCAGTCAACATGCACGTGAAATAAATGCACTAGATTCTAAACATAAGAAATAATTCAAGAAGAAAAACCTCCAATGACAAAGGTATTTTGCTAGGGACTAACTCGCTCAGCTCAAGAAAATAAGAGTTATATATATATATATATGTATGCAAATATTTATAAATGCTATAAACATTCTAAGGTTATACCCCCCCATGCCTAAGACTGACAATGTCCTCATTGGAAAAAGGCAGACATAGAAGAATATCACCTGAGGAGGAGAGTGGGAGGAGCTAAGGCTCCTCAAGCTGAAGTGCGTCCAAAACATGGCCATCTGAAAGAGTAATATAAGGTTTAAGTCATTGGCCATTTACTTTAAAGCTCACACCTGAAGTAGGGTTTCGAATTTCTACAGCTCCATGAGGGAGAGTATTGATAACAACGTATGGCCCATCCCAATGGGACTTGAGCTTTCCAGGAAATAATTTAAGTCTAAAATTGAAAAGCCAGACCCACTGGTTGGGCTCAAAAGTCTTTCTACTGATGTGCTTATCATGGAAGACTTTTGTACATTGCTTGTAAGCTTGAGAAGTTTCATAGGCTTCATTACGAAGCTCCTCAAGCTCACTTAGTTCTAACATACGTGCCTTTCCCGGTTTGTCCAAATTCAGGTTAATGTTTTTAATAGCCCAATAAGCTTTATGTTGAATTTCAATGGGAAGGTGGAACACTTTTCCGTAGACAAGACAGAAAGGAGACATGCCCAAGGGAGTCTTATACGTAGTTCTGTAGGCCCAAAGAGCATCATTTAGTTTTTTAGACCAATCCTTCCGATCGGGCTTGACAGTTTTTTCTAAAATTCACTTAATCTCCCTATTAGACACTTCAACTTGTCCACTCGTTTGGGGATGGTAAGGTGTGGCTATCATGTGGTTGACTCCCAAATTTTGGAGTAGTCTTGTGAAGTGAACATTATTGAAGTGAGGTCCTCCATAACTTATGATTGTCCTTGGGCACCCGTATCGAGAAATGATATTACTCTTAACAAATCCCAAGACCATGGAATGGTCATTGGTTCACGTGGGTATGGCTTCTATCCATTTTGATACATAGTTTACAACCACAAGGATGTATTCATATTCGAAGGACACAGAAAAGGCATCCATGAAGTCAATTCCCCAAATATCAAAGATCTCAATAGGGAGGATAGGTTGTTAGGGCATCTCATCCCTTTTTCTAATGGTTCCTGTCTGCTGGCAACGTAGCCATGCGTGCACATACGTATGTGCATCTCGGAATAATGTGGGCCACCAAAAGCCAAACTGAAGAACCTTATGGCCAGTCTTCTTCCCACTAAAATGTCCCCCACAATGGAGGTCATGGCAGAAACTCAAAACACTTCCTTATTCTTCATCAGGGACGCAACGACAAAAAGGCTGATCGGGGCCTACTCTAAAAAGCTTGGGTTCCTCCCAGTGATAAAATTTAGCGTTGGCGAGAAACCTATCTCGCTTCTACTTGTCCCAAGTACTTGGGGTAATGCCCGTGACCAGATAGTTCACTATGTTAGCGAACCATGGAGTTTTAACTTCCATGGCCATCAAAGACTCATCAGGGAAAGTCTCCTGAATACCGCTAGCAGGGTTTGATGCCTCAATAGGGATCCTAGACAGATGATCTGCTACCACATTCTCAACTCCTTTCTTGTCTTTAATTTCCTGGTCAAATTCTTGGAGTAGCAGAATCTAATGAATTAGGCGAGGTTTGGTGTCCTTTTTAGCAACAAGATGCTTTAGGGTAGAATGATCAGTGAACACCACAACCTTGGATCCCAAAAGATAAGACCAAAACTTTTCCAAAGCAAATACTACAGCAAGTAGTTCCTTTTCAGTGATCGTGTAGTTTTGCTGAGGATCTGTAAGGGTCTTGTTGGCATAATGCAGCACATGAGGTTTGCCATCAACCCTTTGACCTAAGACCGCTCCCACTGCAAAATCAGAAGCATCGCACATAAGCTCAAATGGGAGGGTCCAATCTAGTGCTTGGAGAATTGGCGCGGTGATAAGGGCTTTCTTCAAAACTTGGAAAGCCTCACCACATCTATCATCAAAATCGAAGGAAACATCCTTTACTAACAAGTCGCAGAGTGGCTTAGAGATTTTACTGAAATCTCTAATGAAGTGCCTATAAAATCCAGCATGGCCAAGGAAAGATCTAACCTGACGAACATTGGCGAGCAATGGAAGCTTAGAGATGGAATCGATTTTTGCGTTGTCCACCTCTAATCCTCTCTTTGAAACTATATGCCCTAACACAATGCCTTGCTGGACCATAAAGTGGCTTTTCTCCCAGCTAAGCACCAGCTTTGCCTCTTCGCAATGGGTTAAGACTTTATCAAGGTGCGAAAGGCATAGGTCAAACGACGAGACATAAATGGAGAAGTCATCCATGAAAATTTCAATGAACTCGTCAATCATATCAGAAAAGATAGCCATCATACAATGTTGGAAATTGGCAGGAGCATTACATAACCCGAATGGCATTCGGCGGAACGCAAATGTGCCATACGGACTCATGAAGGTGGTACGCTCCTGATCGTCAGGAAAAATGACTATCTAATTATACACAGAGTACCCATCAAGAAAATAGAAGTACTTGTTCCCCACCAATCATTCCAAAATTTGATCAATAAACAATAAAGGGAAATGGTCTTTTTGGGTAGCCATGTTTAAATGGTGGTAATCAATGCATACCCTCCAACCAGTTGAGGGTCTAGTGGTCACCAGCTCTCCTTGGTCATTCCCCTCCAGAGTGATTCTTGCCTTTTTGGGAACTACATGAATAGGACTGACTCATTTATTCTCTGAAATGGGATAGATAATCCTTGCATCCAGCCATTTCAGAATCTCCTTTTTAACAACCTCCTGCATATTTGGATTGAGCCTTCTCTGCATGTCTCAGAAAGGCTTGATGGACTCATCTGTGTATATATGATGCATGCAAAGAGAGGGATCAACACCCTTAATATCGGCAATTGACCAGGCAACTGCTTCCTTGTGCCTTTGTAAACACTCAAGTAGAGCTCCCTCCTGCAATTCAGATAATGCAGACGAGATAATAACAGGGAGCGTGTTATTAGGGGCAAGGAAAGCATATTTAATGTGCTCGGGAGGGGTTTCAACTCCAACTCAGGAGCCTTTTGGATTAAGGGTTTTAGTTGAGATGTCCCCACCTCAGGTAGCGGATCCACCTTCACAGTCCAGGGTAGGGATAGAGACTCAGTGTGTATTCCCAGTAACTCTTCTAATTTGGGCATTTCCCTTTCAGTTTCTTTAATAATCGAGGGATGGTCCTTAGATATGACCTTATGAAGGGGATCTCTACATAAGAGTGTTGGAACAATCTCTTCAATTATTTCATCAACGACCTCAATCTGAGAATAATCTTCAAATCCGGATTGCTTGTAAGTATCAAAAGCATTCAACTAGATCTTCCTGTTCCCAAAGCCCATTTTAAGTGCCCCAGATCTACAATTTATGGAGGCATTGGATGTGGCCAAGAAGGGGCATCCTAGAATAATGGACAGCTTTGTGGGCTTATTTGATGGGTTAGTATCAAGCACTAGAAAGTCAACAAGGAAGAAGAAATCCTCCACTCTCATAAGGACATCTTCCAACAATCCCTATGGTGTCTTAATTGATCTATCTGCAACTTGGAGGATTACTAGACTAGGCTTTAGCTTGCCTCCTCCCAAAAGGTTGTAGATAGAGCTTAGTAGAATGTTCACCCCTACACCCAGATCGAGTAGAGCCTCGTCAATGTGTTGGTTACCTATAACCACTGAAATATATGGGGCCCTTGGGTCTTTCATTTTGGGGGGTGTTCCATGCTGGAGAACCGAGCTAACATGGTCAGGCAGGATGACCTTGGTTTGGACCTGTTTCCTAGATCGGCGCTTCTGGGTGCACAAGTCCTTCAGAAACTTGGCATAGGACGGGATCTGTTTAATGGCTTCCAATAGAGGCAAGTTAATCTGGACTTGCCTAAAAGTATCCATAATCTCTTCCATCGTATCCTTGGCTCCAAACGAGCCAACAAAAGATTCCCCAGGAGCATATAGGCACTCTGGATAGCGCACCCTCAGCTTCTGGGTAGAGGGATCGTCATGGCGGGAAAGGGGTGGTGGAAGGATGACATCCTCATTGGGGGGTGATTTTGTGCGAGGGAGAGCAGTGTGGCTCTTCCTTGGTGGAGATGGAAGTCGGGTCAGGTGTGGAAGGGGAATTCTGAGACATAACTGTAGGAGTGTTATCAAGCTTGTCAATCTTTTTTCCACTCCTCAACACGGTCACTGCTTGGGCGTGCTCCCTAAATACAACCCCCTTGCCCTTAGGGTTCTCCTCAGAAGGGCTAGGCAGCTTCCCTGGATCACATTGCCTAACTACCTCAGTAAGATGACCAATTTGGGATTGCATATCAGTAATCATCTTATTCTGAGATTGGATGACCATATTCTGATGCTCTTGCATTGCTTTCATCATGGCCTTCAGTTCATCCATCTTAGAGGGCTTATTCTGAGGAGGGTTTTCATAGGATGGTTGGTATATGGGTTGGGGAGGTAAGGGTCTTGTATTCCCTGAGTTAGAAGCATCACCTTGCTTCCAAGAGAAGTTTGGATGGTTCTGCCACCCTGAATTATAGGTATTGGAATAAGGGTTATTCCGAGGGGGGCAAAAACCTTGGGTTGGGCCGTGTTCAAGTCGGCCTGAATCATCTCAGGGAATTGATTTGCCTGATGGCACTCCGTAGTGGCATGTGTTGTGCTTTGGTAAATGGAGCATTCTCTTGAAGCCTGAAAGATAGAGGCTGCTTGTGGGTTCATGCCGAGGTTTGCTAAAAGCCTATCAAAGTTTTTATTCAATAGTTGAATCTAATAAGCCAAATCCTGAGAAGCCCCAACTTCATGGGCATCTATCATCCTCTGCAAGATTTATGGTTTTCTTTCTTGATAGGCAGAGGATAGATGTATGGAGTTGTCACTTAATGTTTCAAATAATGCCCAGGTTTCATCCTCAGTTCTGGTCATGAAGGTTCCTGCACAGGCTGCATCGATGGTTTTCCTATGCCTTTCAAATAATCCGTTATAGAACCTTTCGACCAACTGCCATCTTGGCACCTGATGGTGGGGGCATAACCAAAGAAGGTCATTAAAGTGCTCCCAAGTCTCATGAAATTGCTCCCCTTCCTGTTGAGTAAAACCCATAATCTCTCTTCTGTAATGGTTGGTTTTACTCATAGGAAAATACTTTTTCAAAAATTCTCCCTTAAGGGTGGCCCAATCATTTACCCTTACATTGAGGGTATGATACCAATGCTTGGCCTTATCCTTTAGGGAGAAACAAAATAGAGTCCTCATCAGTAAAGCGCTATAGCTTCATCGTGGAATAGACCTCGGTGAATTCCTCCAAATGCCGGTAGGGGTCCTCCCTAGTAGTACCATAAAAGGAGGGCAATAGAGATATGGTATTGCTCTTGATCTCATACGGATTATCCCCTGCCAGTCGTCTTAGTGCTTGTGCGGGTTGGTTAGTTGGAATAAAATAGTCCCTTAGGGTCCTTTGTTGATTTGCTCCTTTATCAGCCATTCCTTCTCTTTTCTCTCCTAGGTGAGCTCTCCTAAGAATTCTCTTGGGCTCAGAATCAAACACTAGACTACCCTCAAAGACCGTCTACCAAGCATGCAATATCAAACACAATGTAGGTTCTTACTAAGTGAAACCTCCACTCCAAAAATAAGTCAAAAGGTTAAGGCTTATCCCTCTATTCCCACATAAGTGGTATAAGAGGGGTGTTGACTTGAAATCTTAACCTTCTTTGTTGCGGAGGTCGAATTAGTTGATATAATTGGCCAAACAAGTTTTTCACTGCAATTACGTGCCTTAATTCAACCTTCGAGTGCCCTAGGACCTATACTTTGCTTGGATGATACTTCTAGGTGATCAAGTGAGAAGTTACTCTAAGGACGAACAAAGGGATGCAAGTAGGGTGAACCCTTCCTTTGAGGCGATGCGTATGCTGTGCCCCTTAACTACCCTTTTGTTCCTTTAAGGGATGTCCCCCTCCATGAAGTATCAAAACACTTGGTCAAAAGATAGTATCACCATCACCACAAAGCACAATAGGAGGGTCTCCATCGATAAAGAGATCAGTGCCTATAGCCTTAAGGGATCGAGCCTTAGTGTGGTGCCTAATGTGCGTACTCAGTGTCAGAAGTTTGCAACACACCGCAAATCTTTGTAATTTTTTTTTATGAAATCGCAGACAAGTCCCTTAGAATCAGATCAAATGTGCATTGATTTTAGGGTTGAATCTGATTATCAGTCCCACTTTTAGTTATGCGACCGCTGAATTAGTAAATTCAAACAACTTGGTGGTCTTGAATTTTAATTTGAATGCAAATGCGTGAATAGAAGCTGGATTCAAAAGTTAGAAAGGTGTACCTATCTCCAGCAATCTTCATGCTAATATGCTTGCAATGCAATAATAAGATCTAATGTGCTGCTCAATCACCCTTAAATGTGCACACCTAAGGGCATGCAACTTCTAAATAGGCAGCTCGATATTTTCTTTTGTTGGTTTTAAAGGCAAGCAAGCAGAAAATAGAATCATGCATGCAAAAAATGTAAACCCCAGTAGCTAAAGAATGTGGGGATTGAGCCCCAAAATAATTCAGCCCTAATTACTACAAGGGCAAACTGACAGAAGTGAATTTTGTGACGACAGAGAATCCTTTGTGAAAGCAGGATCCAGGTCTCCTACGTCTTTTCCACGTGTGGCTTAGCTCGTGATTGATGTTGCTGCTCTGTTGCACCTCGTTGCCTCGTCAGATTCCTCGCATAATAAAAAAAATGATCAGAAAATTGCACAACTCAGAATATTCAAAAATAATAACGTGAATCTATTGCGTCTGTTGCCTCCCCGGCAACGGTGCTAATTTGACAGAGGGAGTTTCACTTATTTATGATAGCAATAGAATGATATGTCGCTGTGTTTTATGTTGTGAAAAATCTCTCAATCAAAACTAAATATCAAATTTAACCACAGTAAAGATGTCACATCTACAGGGAGGAATAAACCAACAAATTCACAAAATATTTTTCCTTTGTACTTATTCAATCACGTGCGCAATTCGTGTTCAAATCTGATGTGAAATAAGGCGAAAAGAAGGAACACGTAATAATTTAGAAATGCAGGGATATGAATGTAATTTTCCTTTCATGAAATAACTTCTAATGGCATGTAACATAGTCGTATTTCAAAACATGGGGCTTTCTCTTTTAGGTCATGTGATTGTATTGATGACATTTTATGCATTTATCAACATCGCCATTGAAGAGTTAAGTGCATGAAAGAAATACTATAACACGTAAGGGCATGCACGCAATTTCACTCTAATATAATAATCAACTAAATATTGCAATAGGGTTTTTGGCAATGGCACAAATGGTAAATTTTAATGTCACCAAAAATGGAGGAAAATTCCTCTCTCCTCCTTGCGTGCGTGAAGGCTTGGTGGTCGGCCGATCGAGGCCTACCAGCGGTGCGTGGGAGAGAGGTGATTGCAACGGCGAGGGAAGCACGGAGGTGGTGGGTGGCGATTAGCCGAAGAGCTTGACGCCGACGGAGCTTGCTGCAGGGGGCTGTCGCCGCTGTTGCTATCACGTGCGCACATGCATTGGCATCGCGTTGGTCACGCGAGGGGTGCGGAGCAGTGAGAGTGCTGGAGGCTCGTGCTGTTGCTGCAGAGAAATGGAGGAGGAAGAAGACAGAGAGGCACAGGTGAACGTTGCTAGTGCTGAAGATGGAGGCGTGGTGCGGTCTGTAGTATGGGTGCAGGAGCTGGTGCTGCTGAAGGTTGGCATGCAAGGCGTTGAAGGGGTGTGGTGAGAGCGTTGTGTGGGTGCAGGGAGGCGTGCGCCTGCAGAGGGTGCAAGTGCACGGTGGGCCTTCACCTGCAGAGGGCGCACAAGGGTGCTGTCGTGGGTGCTTGCGGTGGATGGTGATGGTGTGGTGTGGTGCAGGCTGGAAAGGCGCGGTGTGGGCACTGGTGCTGCTGAAGGCTGGGTATGTGCTTGTTGGGTGCGGTGCAGGGTGGATGAGGGCATTGGTGTGGCTTGCTTCTACCTAGGTTCCAGTGCCTGCGGGCACTAGTTGGTGTTGTGAGCACCTACAAGCGTGTGGTTGCAGGGTGAGGTGGAAGGTGCTTGGTGTAGTAGCATAATGGTGGTGGAAGGTGGCGCGTAAGGGCGCTGGAGGGGGCATGCCTGTAGTAAGGGCAGGAGGGTGATGGTGTGCACAATGCACGCTGGTTGCACAGTGCACGCAGTCTTCACCGTTGGGTCTTCCTAATCCCCTCCGCCTCTCACTTTATATCTCCTCTCTTCCACCTCTCAAGGGATTTTCAAAAGTCCTTTTCTAAATATGGCCAACACTGTTTTCATTTGTTGAGGGAGGTGTTGAGCCCGGCCTGAGGATGAGGAAGGTGTTGAGCCGGTCGTTTGTTGGGGAAATTTATCCCCCCCTTCTTGTTCTTTTCCAATATCATTCCTGCAACAAAATATAAAATAATTGCATACTAAGTTATAAAACACGATAAAATAGACAAAAACTCAAGTAATGATGCATGAACTTATTTAATGACCTAATGTAATTATTAACAAACACACTATGTTAGAATTGAAGTACTTAGGCTTAACAATAGTCCATTAAAATGGACTCATCAGAGGTGGGAGACATGCTTGGTAGAAGATGTTGAGAGATAGATGCCCTTGCTCTGGAGGTCCATAGGTCTCTTTGTAGTGGAAGAAAGAGAGCTAGAATAAGCGTCGCATCAATAGTGACCACAAGGTCATCACTGTAGGCTAGCTCAAGCATCGTTCTAGGTAGCTGACCAGCTTGTTATCCTTTGGACGCGCTTGAATAGTGGTTGGTCTCTGTGATCCGTTGCTCACTCTTACAACCGTATGATCAAAGATCGACGACTTAGAACACATGTTGCCATGCACTTGAGATCGCACCCTACCTTCACGTACGATCGCACGTTGGATCGGGCTTTGGATGGCACGTGCATGCATTGCGCAAATCTAATGAGCGAGATCACGCCATGTCACTCCCTTCAGAGCCATTCAATGAGAAATCAAGGGCTGAATTTCGCCTGCTGCTCACACTCAGCGAGTTTGTTGCTCAGCAAGTCTTGAACTCGCACCTTCGTGCGTAGGTTCGAGGAGCTGACCGCTGTGCCATCCACATGAAGATGTTATGTTTTCGAATTTCCTCGCAGGCACTCGCCACAATTTGATGGAGATTAACGGTCATTGATGAAGAGCGACATGGTGCGACGATAGTGGTTCGATGGTGATCTGATAGTGGCTCATGGTGAAGATGAGAGGCTAGCACGTGAAGGAGGGCAAGGTGGCTGCCATGTGGCATAGTGAGGATCGTTGATCATTAGATCAACGGTCAGAACTTCTCGGGCTTGTGGGAGCTATGGAGGTCAGATTGAAGTGATTTTGGATCCATTGGACTCTATTCGTCAATCCAGATCCATCCATGCGGTTCGATTGTTCATTTGAGGCTTGTTTCAATATACACTTGTACACATGGGCATTAAGCATTGATTATAAGCAATTTAAATGTAGAATTTACACAATATGCATGTATTGCTTCCAGACCCATTATAACATGGTATTTAGGCTCGTGTGCTCTTGTGATTGACTCTAATTGATACAATTATCATCATTATATGTAGAGTCATCATTAACCAACCATACACCTTAGGAAACCTAATTAGAGACATGCCAAGCCTAGTACACCATCACTAGCCCTTCCTCAGAACCAAATTAGGTTCTCACTAACCCCAATTGACTTGGTAGAAGTCAATTGAACTCTACCTAGCTAATTGGACTCATGGAATCCAATTAAACTCTAATCTCAACCCATGCAAGTCTCATTGGACTCAATCAGAGTCTAATTGACTCACACAAAACCTAATTGGGAATTCTCCCCCAATTACACACACATTCACCCAATTAAACTTATGAAGAATTTAATTACATTTACCACTTTAGTAATAGGTTGTATGAACATATTTTTTAGGACCCTACCTAAACCCAATTACCTAGACCTATAAGACTCAACCTAGACTGCCTAGTTGCCATGCAAGTGGTTCACCCAACCACTTAGGTCACGCACACACACACACCACACAAGTGGCAGCCACATTTCATAGGTGGTGCCACTTGAAAACCTAAACCCTAGTCTCCACTTAGTCCACAACTACATCCATAAATTATGGATATATGATGACCCACTCTGCTCCAAATTTAGTCACCACCTAAGCCTATTCTAAAGACTTCTTGGACAACCACTTGAAGAGCTCCCAACTCTATAAAGGAGACTTCATAGTGGTCACCCAAGACCCCATGATCTTGGATGCCATCTCCACCTCCATTCCTTCATCCATGAGCACCATCACCATGTCCACAACCACCATCTGCACGTCCAAGAGCAAGCTCCTCCACCACCTTCTCAAGAGGTTGGCCAACACCACCTTGTCCGTCATCCTTCACTCCTACCACCTCAAGCCACACACCCACCAGAGACCACCTCTGGTGCCTTGCTTTTCCCATAGATTTACTGTTCTTTGTAGTTTAATTTGCACATTATTTTCCTACCTAGTAGCATAGTATTACTACTTCCCTACGTGCATGCATAAATTCCTCGTGGGTTCCATGCATGCATCTCTTCTCTTGCATTATTTTCCTACCTAGTAGCATAGTATTACTACTTCCCTAAGTGCATGCATAAACTCCTCGTGGGTTCCATGCATGCATCTCTTTTCTGTTAGAGTAGATTTAGCTATTTCAAATTCCTTGTACAAGCATTTCTCTAGAATCGATTGTAAATGTCATGATTCAATACAATAAAATTCCTGTTATATTCAATTGGATCTTAGTTGTTTTTATGCGAATAAATATGTCGATTTTGAAAAATATAAACTTCTTGCTAGATAGGAATTCGGTCAGAAACATGAGATTAGTCGAAGTAGTGTGAATGAAAACCCACACCTTCATGTTCATGATCTTTCTCACTCATGCACATGTACTTCACAAAAACAATGCGACTGATGAATCCTATTTACTCATTATTGAAATTGAAATGCGATTCTAAAGCAAGTAGAGAGAGAAAAAGAAATTAGAATCAAATTTGCAAAAGAAAACATGCCTCCCTGAGATTGACTTGGGCTCACCTAGTCTCATTATAAATTTTGTTGTTGAAGCTGCTTTCATGTCTATACTATGACGTATTTAAATCAAAAGCGTGATTTCATGTGTTCAACAACCATCCATGAAATGCAATCCCAAATTGGCCACCTTTTTGAGGCTGTTAGGCAACGTGATCCTAGGAAATTACCTAGCTCATCTAAGGGGAATCCTAAAGGTAAGGGCCCCTTTATATGGGAGAGTGCTAAGCTATGATAGTTTTGAGGAGTGGAAAAGAAACTTTCAATCCTGAAGTGACTCCTATGGTCACCCCTCCTACCAACTCTACCCTGACTTCCACTAAAGAAGAGCCACTTAACCCCTCCTCACCCAAAAGCACTCACCCGGAGGATGCTATCATTATTCCACTATTTATCATGCTGAATCGGATTTTAAGAATATGGCATTGCAATATAGCCAAAAGAGCATTCAAAACAAATACAATTTTTTACTAGAATTTTAAAGTTTGAGGTCAAACACAGGGAGCAAATTGGTACTTTAGAAATCAAGATAACAATTTAAAAGAATATGCAATAATATCAATGTTACAATGCAAAAGTATAGGAGTAGATGTGTAGCATAAAATATTCAAGAACTCAATTTTGAAAAAAAAAATTAGAATTTATTCTCTCTCTCTGATTCTCTTCTCTTCTTCTTCTTTCTAATTTTTCCTTTGCGAGTTCTTCTTCCTTCCTTCTTCTTCTGATTTTGGCTTCTCCTACCTTAGCTTTTCCTTAAGCTTCCTCAGCCTTCTTTGCTTCCTTTGGCTTTTCTCTTCTTCATTCTCTCTCTCCACTGGCTGCTTTCTTCTTTGGCTTTTCTCTTCTTCTTTCTCTCTCTGCTGGCTGCTTTCTTCTTTCAGCTTCTTCCTTCTCTTCCTTTCTCTGCCTTAGCCTCTCTATGGCTCTTCTCTTTCCTTTGGTTTTCTTCCTCTTTTGCTTCAGCCCTTAGCCTTCCCTTCCTCTTCTTCAGATTCGCTTCTCCTCCTCTTAGCCTACAGAGCAAAACCTACCCACTACCCGTGCGAACTCTCTTCTCTCTTTTCAATCTTGTGTTCCGCTCTCCTAGAGCCACACTTCTCAGGTAATCGGGTCAGGTATGCGCCCGAGAGCAAGTCCACTAGCGTGTGGTGGTGGGTGAGGTGTGCTAGTCGAGTCGGGTCTACCAGGTCTGCGGGGCGTGGTCGTGGACGAGGCGGTCTGGTCAAGTGAGAGGGACCTCACCCTGTGAGTTGGAGGTGATAAGCCACTGGCAGAAAAATAATTTATGGGGGCACGACGCTCCTTCTAGTTCTGAGGTGGGACTATCTTCCCACCTACATCGTGCACACTTGTGACAGAGAAGCTCTCTTCAAATTCAGCAGCTGCTATGGCTCTTGGCTTCAATTGGATGCCTAGATTTATTCACAAGAGTTCCCCACACAGCCTGGGACACTAGCCTAGGGCTGTCATGGCCTGGAGCTTGCTGCAGGCAAGCTTCAATCTCTGCGTCAATGGCGGAGGGCTTCTGGACCTAAAAGCACCACAACAGCCTCACAGCTACGTTAAAACACTTAGGGAGATTCGCCAAGGCATGGCGAATATGCAGCGGTGGTTGGCGTGGCGTGGGAACGCCTTAGTGAGAGTACCTAGGGCACACTATGGCCATGTATGTGGGTGTGTTTGAGTGCTTGGGTGATATGAGTGAGGGGTTGTGATCAAGGGGTCGAGGCATTGCTTATGGATTGGTCGGCGAGGAGGGAGGTGGTCTGTGGTGGTGGAGGATCTTACCGGAGTTGGTGGCTGGAGGTGAAGGGGATTGTGGAGGTGGAGTGTGGCAGTAGTCGGTTGAGGGAAATAAAGAGGGGGAAGGAATGTAGAGGGTGAGAGGAACTTATCTAGGTGGTGAAGAGACAAAAGGGAGATGGCGATGGCATTTATCTTGTATTGCCGATGCTGGAGACAAAGGTGCTCAGCGAGGACGGTCGGCGAGGATGAAAGGGAGACAGGGGATCAACAGGTGCTACGTGACTCAAACAAACGGGAGGAAGAACCTGCCACCGGTATTGTTGCTAGGCGACGGAGAAGAGCAGGGTTGGTCTCCGGAGCTTGATGAGCGAGTTGGCCAGAGGAGAAGAGATGAATTTGACGGGAATTCCGACTAATTTCAAGCTAAGGAGATGTAGTTGAACCTGGGGCATCTTAAGTAGGCCTCTAGGAAGGATTTGTGCTTGGAAGCCAAGCTTCCAAGAAAGGTATGATGGCCGGAGATGGCAACTTGAAAGAGACCCAAATCTCTCATGCGTTCGCATGAGAGATTGGGTACCAAGTAGGGCATCAAATTGGGTTCTCATTGGGAATTTCTCAGAGAATCTCCCATCCAATTTTGAAGGGGATTCTACGTGAAGTCAGGGAGAAATCGCCCTCTCAGGCTTGCCAGAGGATGATTCCTCCACTATAATGATGGAGGGACCTAACTACAAAGAATGATGAAGAATCTAGGGGGTCAAATGCAAGGGTTTTTGAAAGATAGGGGTAGAAATGTAATCAGGTTGGACTTATTTGCAAAGTAGCTCAAGAAGAGTTCCCCTCATATCCAAATTTTGGTACAAACCTAATTTTAGCCTACGGAATCTAATGGTGGAGTTGGATTTGGGTTTGACCATGTTTGACTAGGCAATTTATGCAAAAAACCAAATTTAGGGTAAATATATATCTTAGACCCCATTCTAGGTCAAAATAGGGTCCCATGACCAAATTGAGAGTTCTAAACCCTCGAGAATATTTTTATATGATTTTTAGATGGTTTAGGTGAATTTTATCCTGATTAGAACGTTGTTTAATAAAGTAGGTCTGTTTTAGGGTTACAAGAAGTCATTTAATTCCCAGAACTCACACGAACCCTTTTCTGTCTGATCCAACCCACTTTTTATCTTGTTAAGACCTTCGAACCTGTGTTTAGCCCTTAAGAAAACCCGTGGTTGCACTACAATGGTAAAATTATAGTTTTACCCCTTGTTTCTTACTTTTCTCTCAGAAAGGTTATTAAGTGATTTATGACCTCCAGTTGGTTATATGGGAGCTTTTATTCTCTTCTTTGGATCAAAATGAGCTCTTTAGGGCTCATGATGGTGTTCCCATCATGCGCTCATGCCTAGCTTTTGCTAGTCCCTTAGCAAAATTTTAAGGTTTTAACTTTGATTCTTGACCATGAGTTCCATTGATGTTCAAAAACTATGATGTGTGCCTTCTTTACTGTAGATTAGGTTAGAATGCCAAAAGTAGGCCTAGAGGTACTCAAGTACCAACCAAGATCTAGACCTGACCAACTCTAGCCTCAGTCCGCCGCGAAGGTTTTTAAGGTCCACAGGAACTATCCTAAGGTTCGTTGGACTCCACGATTAAGGCACCCATGCTTGTAATATATTTTAGCCTCGGTTCAGCTTGCAGTGCATTTTTGTAAGAGAGAGACAGCGGAATTTTCTTTGTTTAGAGAGTTTTCTCACTCTTTTCTTTTTATTTCTAGCTTCTGATTGACTTCTGAACATGGTCTGTATCGGATTCCTAGTACCCATCATCAATCCTCGAAGGGTCCCTGGCAATCGATGCTTAGGGATAGCACCACCCATGGCAACCCCTAGAACCCTGGCTTTGGAGATTTCAAGATAATCCTGCCCATGGTGTTCCGTAGCTAAATCCAGCCCTTGGCAATCGACATTTCATGATAATGCTGCCCATGGCATCTGAACTAGCATAGGGTGCTTACATGCCCCCGGTAGAATATGTAAATATCCTAGGAGACAAGCACTGAGGAGACGATATGTTATTACGCATCTTTGAGGGAAATTTCCCACCTCTCCGCACCAGGAACTCGTCCAAATCAACTTGTGTTGATCTGTCACTCCTAATCTAGGCGACTTCTTCAGAATAATTTAAACGCATTTGCATGATTTTGATACTTATGGGCACTGAACCAAACTGTGTGTGGATTAGGGTGCTTTGGTTACTGAGTCCCGCAAACCAGAGGTCAGTTAATGAGGCCGAATACTCCCTAAGCCTTAAACCTAATACTTATGCTTTGCATTTTCCCCAACCTCTTGAGAACTATCCAGATCTTAGTGGATACTTGAATTTTCAAGCCTGGGAGTCTAGCCCAAGAGGACTAAGACCAGCGTTCCTACTAATCTCTTCTGTGTTTCATTAGCACTTCTTTCCTTTCATTTTCTTTTTCTTGATATGGCCTAGAACTCAATTAATCCCTTAATTTCTTACTAATGACTATCTTTTTTCTTTTTCTTTTCAACTTGTGCTCCTTTTTGACATTTTTCACTTTTTCCCCTTTTTCTTGTTAAGATTTGTATGGCCTTAAAATTTTCTTACCTTGGAATTTTTTTTGTTCTTTTTCAAGAATTTTTTCATTTTTTTGGTATTTTTAGGATGTGTGATTTTTTTTTTGATGAAACCTTTTCTTGTGAGATGATTTTCATGGCGTTTTGCACTTTCATACCCTCCCATGCCTACGATTTGCAATATCCCCATTCTAAATTAGGTAAGTTCAAGTTCAGCTTAGATCTTTCACTAGAACAAGTTCTGGGTGGGCGAACAGGTCTAGGTTACTGTTGCGAACGATTTCAGAACTCGGGTATGGGTACCTAAGGTGGGGTTGGGCTATTCTAATGGATGAACCCTAAAGTGCAATATGAATTCAGTATAGGAATGTCAAGAAAGGTTTCGGGTTTTTTCAAAAATGACAGGTTGCCTCCCGTTAAGCACTGAGTTTTACGCCATCGGTTGGGCGCAATGAGCTCAGGGAGAATGGAGGGTAAAGGATATCTCAGCCAAATTTGTATCAGTAAGGTTAATGAACAGTTTGAGTCTTTGACCGTTCATGATGAAAGGTTCTGAATCGTGGCTGAGTCGACTGATCTCGATGGCTCCATTTCCAAAGATTCATCGGACGAGGTAAGGTCCGATCCATTTCGATCTTAGTTTTCCTCGGAACAACTTGTGTTTGGCATCAAAGAGTAGGACTTTTTGACCAAGGTAGAAGATCTTTCTGGATATGTGCTTGTCGTGAAAGGCCTTAACCTGCTCTTTGTAAATTCACGAGTTCTCATACATGTCGTGGCATAATTCATCGATCTCGCTCATTTGGAGTTTTCTGAGGGATCTTGCCTTAGAAAGATCTAGGTTGCTATTCCGTACTGCCCAATAGGCTTTGTGCTCCAATTTGACGGGGAGGTGACATGCCGTCCCATACACCAACCTGAAGGGAGACATATCTAGTTGGGTTTTGTGGGTAGTCCTATAAGCCAACAAAGCTTCCAGAAGTCTGGATGACCAATCTTTCATGTTAGGTCAAACAGTAACCTGGAGAATTTTCTTGATCTCCCGATTTGATAGCTCAGCTATACCATTAGTTTGGGGGTGGTAAGGAGTAGAGATTCGGTGTGACACCCCATATTTGGTCATTAGTGACCTGAACTGAGCATTAGTGAAATGGGTCCCTCCATTAGAGATTATCACATGTGGAATCCAAACTGTGAAAAGATGATTTGATGATTGAATTTGATAACTACCTTATGATCATTGGTTGGAGTCAGAATGACTTCAATCCATTTGTAAACATAGTCAACAGTGAGTAGAATGTACTCGAAGCTGTCCGAAATAGGAAAGGGTCCCATAAAATCTATACCCCATACGTAGAAGATTTCGCATACAAGAATCGGCTGTAAGGGCATCATATCACAGTGGCTAATGTTGCCTAAGGTTTGGCAACGAGTGCATGCCCTATAGTGATTGTATGTGTCTTTGAAAATAGTGGGCCAATAGAAGTCGCACTGGAGGACTTTCACTATGGTTTTATGACCTGAGAAGTGTCCATCACATGCCTGGTCATGGCAGAAGGACAATATGTCTTGGATTTCCACCCCCGCGACACAGCCTCAAATGATTTGATCAGCACCATTGTGGAAAAGATACGGGTTTTCCTAGAAGTAATACTTGGCATTGGAAAGCAATTTGTCCTTCTTGGCCTTCGGCAAATCAGACGGGATCTGATGTAATGCAAGGTAGTTTACTAGATCAGCAAACCATGGAAGCCCTGTACTGATAGTCAGGAGGTGCTCATCAGGAAAATGTTTCATAATGGGTCTGGAAGGCTCAATAATCTCTGAAGGAAGACAGGACAAGTGATCAGCTACCACATTCAGTTTTCCCGCTTTGACGTAAATCTCATGGTCAAACTCTTGCAATAGCAAGATCGAGTGGATTAATCGAGGTTTCACATCCTTCTTTGCAAGGAGATGCCTCACAGCTGTGTGATCAGAGTAAATGATAACATGAGACCCTAGGAGATACAATCTGAACTTTTCTAGGGCAAATACTACGGCTAGTAGCTCTTTCTCAGTAACTATGTAGTTACACTGAGCCTCGTCAAGTGTCTTGCAAACGTAGTAGATGACCATGGGTTTCCCGTCAATTTTTTGCCCAAGCACCGCTCCTACAGTGAAGTCAGATGCATCGCACATGATCTTAAAGGGTTGAGACCAATCAAGGGACTGTAGGATCGGAGCTTGGGTAACTCGATCACGGAGGATTTCAAATGCTTGAGTTCATTCCTTGGAGATTTCGAAAGGAACATCCATAGATAGCATAGTGGTCAAGGGGTGTGCGATCTTTGAGAAATCAGGAATGAATCGACAGTAAAAATCGATGTGCCCCAGAAAAGATCGGATGTCCTTAATCGAGCTAGGCATAGGGAGTTTGGAAATCAGATTCACCGTGGCTCGATCGACCTAGATGCCTTTTTCTGATATGAGATGTCCCAGGACAATTCCTTCAGGCACCATGTAATGGCTCTTTTCCCAGGAAAGAACCAGATTAACGTCAATGAACCGCTTGAGGATCTGGATCAAGTGTAGGAGGTAATCGTCAAATGATTTTCCAAATACTGAAAAGTCATCCATGAAGACTTCTAGATAATCACCTACCATATCTGAGAATATGGCAAGCATGTACTGCTGAAAAGTAGTGGGTGCATTGCAGAGACTGAACTGCATCCTTCGGAACGCGTACGTCCTGAAGGGGTAGGTGAAAGTGGTCTTTTCTTGGTCCTTAGGATGGATTGCAACCTAGTTATAATCGGAGTACCTGTCCAAAAAGCAAAAGAACCTATTTCCCGTTAGTTTCTCAAGGATCTGATCAATAAATAGCAGTGGGAAATAATCCTTCTTTGTGGAGGTATTGAGTCTTCTGTAATCAATGTAGACTCTCCACGAATTTTCCATACAGGTCGGTATGATTTCTCCGATTTCAGTCTTGATCACAGTGAGTCCTACCTTCTTAGGCACAACCTGGATTGGACTCACCCACTGACTATCGGAGATCGAGTAGAAGATCCCTTCATCTAACCACTTGATGATCTCCTTTTTCACGACCTCCTATAGATTAGGATTCAAACGTCTCTGCATTTCACTGGAAGGTCATGTACCCTCTTCGGTGTAGATACGGTGTGTGCAGTCGGAGGGACTGATACTAGTTAAATCATAGAGAGTCCATCCAATGGCTCTACGATGTTGCTGGAGAACAGTAATTAGATGGGTTTCCTGATCAGGTGTGAGTCTGGAGTTGATAATCACAGGAAATGTCTGATTGGAACCCAAAAAGATGTACTTTAGATGGTTGAGAAGAGGCTTGAGTTCCAAAATAGGGTTATCAGCAGCAACAAGTGGTTCAGGGTGTGTGTCTGTAGCAAGGGAAGGAGTTACGAGTGTGTCTAGGTCAAGTTCAGACTCCTCTGATTGTAGGTTTTTATCCTTTTGTGGTTGATTAGAAGCAGTCAGGTTTTCCCCAATATACGGATCGTCAACCACAACCTTGATATCACATATTTGCTCTATAACACCACAATTAATCCCTTGTTGGGCCTTAAAGATGTCAATCTTTAATGTTTGGTTCTCGAATTTTAGTTCAATTTGGCCCTCCTCACAATTTATGTTGGCCTTAGCAGTGGCCAAAAAGGGTCTCCCTAGTATAATTGGTGTATCACTCAGATTTTCTAGAGCATCCACATCCAAGACTACAAAGTCCACCGCAAAATAGAAATTCTGAACAATGACAATGACATCCTCAAGAACTCCTTTAGGTGGCTTAATAGATCGATAAGCCAACTGTAATGTCACCTCTATCGGTTTAAGCTTAGATTCTTCAAGGTGGTAAAGTAGGGATGTAGGTATTAGGTTCATGGAGGCTCCTAGATCTAATAAAGCTCTATCAAATTGGGTATCACCAATGTTACAGGGAATCAAGGGAGTGCCTGTGCCTTTTGCCTTAGGTAGGAGTTTGTTCAAAATTACAGAGCTGGCTTGCTCTGACAGTACGATTGGACTCGCACTTTTTGTTCGCAGCTTACGTTTAGGTGCACACACGTCTTTCAGAAATCGTGAGTAAGCCGATATGTGGTGGATTACATCAAACAAGGGGATGTTTTTCTGGACCTGTTCAAACAGCTTGACTAGGTCCTCCTTAGGTGCCACGAGTTTGTTTGTCCTCTTTCCCTTGGTCAAGGCCTCAGGAAATGGAACCTTGGATGGTTCCTCTAAAATAGGTCCAGGTTCTTGATCTGGGATAGGGGTGTCGTGGATAACTATCTTAGGGCTTGGGTTAGCACTACCAGGCTGGAAGTGGCTTCGATAAGGTGGGTCTTGTGTTGCTTTGCCACTACGGGTTGTAACAGAATTCAGTCCTGCCTAGTTTTGGTTCGATGTCGGTAAAATAGGTGGCTACTACTGAAATCCCGAATATGATGTCGAAGCTTCCATCCCGTTAGGTAATGGAATAGAAGGGGCCTAATAAATCATGTGGGCTTGGCCCAGATTTGGGTTCATAACGCACCTTTGATTTGGCACGTTATTTGGGTTCGGTAGAGGTTGCAAAGGGAGTGTACCAGGTTGGTAGGAATTCGCCATCTAGGCGAGTTGATTGCGAACCTCTGTGATCTCATCTTTGTGCTACTTTTGCATAGCCACATTTGTCTTCTGAATGTCATCTAGAGTCTAAAGGATGAGAGTCATTTTATCTATTTGAGTTGGCCCAGATTGATAAGTGGGGTTGGGCCAAGGCTGAGGCTATTGAAATGGACGAGGAGCTTGTGGACGGGGTTGATATGGTGGTCTTTGATTATTTCCCGCCCATAGGAAATTGGGATGATTTCACCATCCATGGTTATAGGTATTAGAAAATGGGTCATTCTGGATGGCATTGAGGTCCTCGCAGGTCTGAGGATCCTCAGAAAAGTCAAAGTATGAGGGTTCAAAGTTCCCCCAATAAGACTAGGTAGGATTGGAGTTTCCTTCGATCCTAGAGTCAGACGGGGGTGGATACGGGTCCATCCCCTTGGAAGATCGGTGATAGATGTTATGCACAGCTTCCCTCCCAGAGGGCGACTGTGCAAATGGGTTTTGCACAGAGGTGGCTCGCGGCAGATGTCGAGTCAGCTCATCCACCTTCTTCTCAATGATAGAGACCTTGTCCAACCGACTGGCCATCAATTCCAAGTCAATGGATGCAGACAGGCCCTGCATCTCATCTGCTCCCCTTGGATTCATTGATGCACAGGCATTCGTCCGGTCGAATAAGCCCATGGAGTCATTATTGATGGAGTTCTCATACATATTCTCGAGAATCTCCCACACAGTGTCTTCGTGTTGACCCATGATATTTCCTTCGCAGGTTGCATTGATGAATAAACGAATATCTTCATGGAGTCCCTGGTAAAAAGACTGGACTTGTTCCTATTTAGGAACTTCGTGATGGGGGCACTTTCGCATGAGATCCAGGAAACAGTCCTATGATTTATGAAGGGGTTCTCCAGACTGTTGGGTGAAGTGTGTGATCTGGTGTCGTAGGGTATTCGTCCGACCAACTGGGAAGAACTTTTTTAGAAACTTGGATTGTAGGTCAACCCATGTGTTGATTCGATGCATTTGAGTCTGATACCAGTGAGCTACTTTGTCCATGAGAGAGAAGGAGAACATCTTCATGAGAAGAATATCATGATTTTGGACATCTTACCTGAAGGTCTGGGCCATATGCTTGAGTTGTTTGATGTGCTGGAAGGGATCATCGGAATGAAGCCCATGAAACTTTGGAATAGCATGAATAATGTTGGCTTGAGTTCAAAATCAGGACCTCCAGTCAGGATTTGTACTCAAGGTTCGATTGACACCACAGTAGGATTGTAGTGATCTCGCATCAAGGACGCTGCGGTGGGTTTACAAAGGATTGGAATAAACCATTAAGGTGCTGGAGTTGGTTCTTAAGGTTGTTCTCTTCTTCTACAGGTTGTGCCATGATGATGGAAGAAGGAGAATTGGGTTCAAATGAATCAAAGGAGATGTCTATGTGGTGGGGTTGCTGCACAAACATGGAGGTCGAGGCCTGGCCTCGATGGGAGTGAATCACTAAGGGAGGCCTCAAGGATGGTCTTAAGGACCTCCTACTGAACATGCACCGATGGTCTAGATGAGAGTAGAATGTGATGGACCCAATCAAGACACCCAAAAACCTTGGATGACTATCGAGGTTCAGGGCGGATGATATCCCTTAGTCAAAAAGGCCATCCACCTGAGAAATACCTAAGCAGCCAGAGAGGGAGAGTCCCACAAAGACCCCTACATAGTAGAGCGCCCCCACAGGTTACAAGGTTTCCCCCACCCAACCTCTCTTGTCACTGATGTTCCAGGTAGACCAGAATGGTTACTTGACCTCTTAAGTCTACCATTTTTAATTAAGAGTAAGGGTGCTTAAGATTCCACTTGAATTTTAGATGTATTGAGTGCAAAAGGTGACCTAATTTCAAAGTTGGTTGACCCAACAAGGTGGGTCAACTTCACCTATTTGTGCTTTGAGAAGTTTTAGGTCCCTTCTTTTAGGATTCAAGTGAGATTAAGAGCCTGAATTTTAAGATTTTTCTTGAATAAATCTCTTCAACCAAGGCTTAGGCACACCTCTTTTTGCAGAGTTGATTCTTGCTTATGAAGGTGTGTCTCTAAAACCTTAGACTGAAATTCTTAATTTGGCTCTTATCTTGGTCAAATTTAGTTTGTCCAATGTGGTATCTAGGGCTCAATCAAGAAAGTGGTAGCCCTAGTTACCTTAAATGGGTGCACAAATCAGTGTTGTTGTTGAAATCAAATCAGGCAGCTTGGTGAATTAGCTAGAAATGGAAAGCAAGTAGCCCTAATTGATTTTATCTTTTTCTTCCTTTTTAGAATGAGGAGCTTAAGAGAAAGTAGTCAGAAATTACCTACCCCTGGCGTGTTTGATGTGCGGCTATCTTTCTTTGAATCTTCTCCCCTGAAACAATCACAACAAAAAGAGACATAGCAAGTTAGTACCAAATCAGCAATTTGTAATCAAGAATTCTAAATCGCCCATTGCTCATCGGCAACGGTGCCAAAATGTTTATCACACTGAATCAGGTTTTAAGAATATCGTGTTGTAATATAGCCGAAAGAGCGTTCAAAACAAATATAATTTTTTACTTGAATTTTAAAGTTCGAGGTCGAACACAGGGAGCATCTTGGTGCGTTAGAAATCAAGATCACAATTTAAAAGAATATGCAATAATATCAATGTCACAATGTAAAAATACTGGAGTAGATGTGTAGCACAAAATATTCAAGAACTCAATTATGAATAAAAAAAATTAGAATTTCTTCTCTCTCTGATTCTCTTCTCTTCTTCTTCTTCCTGATTTTTCCTTTGCGAGTTCTTCTTCGTTCTTCTTCTGATTTTGGATTGTCCTGCCTTAGCCTTTCCTTGAGCTTCCTCAGCCTTCTTTTCTTCCTTTGACTTTTCTCTTCTTCTTTCTCTCTCTCTGCTAGCTGCTTTCTTCTTTGGCTTTTCTCTTCTTCTTTCTCTCTCTCTGCCGGCTACTTTCTTCATTCAGCTTCATTTCTCTACCTTAGCCTCTCTGCGGCTCTTCTCTTTCCTTTGGGTTTCTTCCTCTTCTACTTCATCCCTTAGCCTTCCCTTCCTCTTCTTCAGCTTTGCTTCTCCTCCTCCTAGCCAGTAGAGAAAACCTACACCCTCCTCACATGAACTATATTCTCTCTCTTTTCTCTTGGGATCCGCTCTCCTAGAGCCACGCTTCTTGGGTAATCGAGTCGGGTACATGCCCGGGACCAAGCCCATTGGCCTGCAGTGGTGGGCGAGGTGTGCTAGTCGGGTCGGGTCTACCAAGTATGTGGGACTTGGTCGCGGACGAATCGGTCGGGTTAGGTGAGAGGGACCTCACCCCATGAGTTGGAGGCGATAAGCCACTAGCAGAAAAATAATTTATGCAGGCGCGGTGCTCCTTTCAATTCTGAGGTGGGACTATCTTCCCACCTACCTCCCTTATGCCTGCGATAGAGAAGCTCTCTTTGATTGCAGCAGCTGCTATGGCTCTTGTCTTCAATTGGATGCCTGGATTTGTTTGCGAGAGTGCCCCACGTAGCCTGGGACACGAGCCTAGGGCTGTCACGGCCTGGATCTCGCTGCAAGCAAGCTTCAAGCTTTGCATCAATGGCAGAGGGCATCTGCACCTGAAATCACCACAACAGCCTTGCGGCCACGTTAAAATGCTCAGGGAGCTTTGCCAAGGCACAGCGAATATGCAGCGGTGGTCGGCATAGCATCGGAACGCCTAAGTGAGTGTACCTAGGGCACGCTGTGGCCGTGTGTGTGGGTGTGTTTGAGTGAGCGTTTGGGTGATATGAGTGAGGGGTTGTGATCGGTGGGTTGAGGCATTGCTTATGGACTGGTCAACGAGGAGGGAGGAGGCCTATGGTGGTGGAGCGATCTCGCTGGAGTTGGTGGCTGGAGGTGAAGGGGATTGTGGAGGTGGAGTAAGGTAGTAGTCGATTGAGGGAAATAAAGAGGGGGAAGGAATGTAGAGGGTGAGAGGAACTTATCTAGGTGGTGAAGAGACAAAAGGGAGACGGAGATGGCATTTGGCTCGTATTGCTGATGTCGGAGACGAAGGTGCTCAGAGAGGACGGTCGACGAGGACGAAGGGGAGATAGGGGTGTCGGCGGGTGTTGCACGACGCGGACGAATGGGAGGAAGAAGAACCTGCCACCGCTATTATGGCTAGGCGACGGAGAAGATCAGGGAAGGTTACCAGAGCTTGATGAGCGAGTCAGTCGGAGAAGAGACAAATTTGAGGGGAATTCCAACTGATTTCAAGCTTAGGAGATGCGGTTGAACCTGGGGTATCTTAAATAGGCCATTGGGGAAGGATTTATGCTTGGAAGCCCAGCTTTTAAGTAAGGTATGATGGCCAGAGATGGCAACTCAAAAGTGACCCAAATCTCTCTTGCGTTCGCATGAGAGATTGGGTACTAAGTAGGGCATCAAATTGGGTTATCATTAGAGGGAATTTCTCAAAGAATATCCCTTGCAATTTTGAAGGGGATTCTCTGAGAAATCAGGGAAAAATCACCCTCTTAGGCTCGCTAGAGTAGGATTCCTCTGCTATAATGATGAAGGGACCTAATTGCAAAGAACGATGAAGAAGCTAGGGAGTCAAATGCAAGGGTTTTTGAAAGATAGGGGTAGAAATGTAATCAGGTTGGACTTATTTGCAAAGTAGGTCAAGAAGAGTTCCCCTCAAATCCAAATTTTGGTACAAACCTAATTTGGACCTAAGGAATCTAATGGTGAAGTTGGATTTTGGGTTTGACCACGTTTGATTGGGCAATTTATTCAAAAAACCTAATTTGAGGCAAATACATGTCTGAGACCCCATTCTAGGTCAAAATTGGTTCCCATGACTAAATTGAGAGTTCTAAACCCTAGAGAATATTTTTATATGATTTTTAGAGAGTTTAGGTGAATTTTATCCTAATTATAACCTTGTTTAATCTAGTGGGTCTATTTTAGGGTTACGACAAGTCATTTAATTCCCAGAACTCATACGAACCCTTTTCTATCTGATCCAACCCACTTTTTATCTTGTAAAGACCTTTTAACCTGTGTTTAGCCCTTGAGAAAACCCGTGGTTGCACTACAATGGTGAAATTGTAGTTTTACCCCTTATTTCTTGCTTTTCTCTCAGAAAGGTTATTCAATGGTTTATGACCTTCAGTTGGTTATGTAGGAGCTCTTATTCTCTTCTTTGGATAAAAATGAGATAGTTAGGGCTCATGATGGTGTTCCCATCATCACCTATTTCCTACCATGAAAACCCCTCCACCCAGAAACTCAAAGCACCCTTTCTAGAGTGTCTATCCACCCCTGAGGCATCTTCTTCTATCTCATCTGGAACGAAAGATAGGATGGAAGCGATTATGGAGACATTTAAGCAAGTTCACATAAACTTGCCTTTGTTAGATGCTATCAGGCATACTCCATCCTATGCTAGATTCCTAAAGGACCTGTGCACGCAGAAGAGAAAATCACAAAAATAGGTCTAGGCTAAGGTCGTCCTACCCAATTTGGTTAGCTCGGTCCTACAATACGTTACACCCCTTAAATTGAAGGACCCAAGAGCCGCATATATTTCTGTGGTCATTAGAGACCAACACATTCATGAGGCTCTCCTCGATTTGGGTGTGGAGGTTAATACATTGCCAAGCTCGTTCTATGAGCTATTAGGAGGAGGAGAATTGAAGCCTAGTCTTGTTGTCCTCCAAGTCTGATAGATCTCTCAAGATACCATGCAAGGTTTTAGAAGATGTCCTGGTGAGAGTGGAGGACTTCTTCTTTCCCGTTGATTTCTTGATATTGGATACTGACCCATCCAACTACCCCACCAAACCTTCAATTATTTTAGGGCATCCCTTTTTGGTCACAGCCAAGGCCTCTATTAATTGCAAATTAGGGGTGCTTAAGATAGGCTTTGCAAATTGGAAAATTCGACTGAATGTGTTTGATGCCTAGAAATAGCCTGAATTAGATGATTGTTCCCAAATGGAGGTGATCGATGAAATTGCGGAAGTGACATCACCAGCTCTTTTATGTGATAATCCCCTCTGAATGGTCATTTCTAAAGACCATAACTAGACACTTGAAGAATGTATGGGGGATATACCCAAATTAGAAGAGCAGTTGGGTGTCAAAGTTGAGTCTCTCTCTCCATTATGGACAATTACGGTAGATCCACTACCAGATGCAGGGACATCAAACCTAATTCCCCAGACTCTAAAAGCTCCCGGCTTAGAGCGTTAGCCACTCCATAAGTCCCTCAAGTATGTTTTCCTTGGGCCCAACGATATGCTCGCCATCATCATCTCAATTGCATTGTCTAAGACTGATTGTGCAATAATCATAGGGCCTAATCTACCTAAATTAAGTTAGATCCTAGCTTAACTTAGGAATAATGCATGCATAAGCAGCATATTTTGCATCATAGTTGATTAGTTAGCTTTATAAATATTAATGCTATTTTATGTTCTAATTGAGAGGCAATAATAATTGTAGATGATTCAGGGCCATGAATAATAAATCCAACCGTACGAATAGACTCAGAGTGACGATTGCAGTCTGATGATGCAAAAGTCATCTCAATTGGAGCCCTCTAGCACCCCCTACAAAGGTGGGAAGATGGACGATCAGGATGGCACCATGTGGCGCCTTCCCAACAAGCCATGTTTGTATGCGAAAACTAAAGGCGGTGTGGCCCACAATCTCAGTCGTCGATCATCACGATCGAACAACTAATTTTGAACACATGCGCAGAAGCGAGGAGAGTAGTGGCGGTGGATCGGATGACTCTGCGGGCACCACGTGGCATGATCTCACACGTCTGTGCATTGGGTGCGGGATGGAGGCACGTGGACTTGCATTTTTGACATGATCTGAGCCGTTGATCGCCATATCGACAACCCTTGCTACTCCAAGTTGCTTACACAGTTTGGTGGCTGTAAAATACCTATTTTACCCCTCATTTGGTTATAAAAAGGACCTCAGACCCCCCATTTGAGAGGCAACTCTTCCTCTAGAAATGTTCCACTCCCTTCTACTCTGAAGAGCCCTCTTCATCCGAGACATCCACCAAGGACACCCTTGGTGCACCACTGCTGCTACTCCATGCCTCTCCAAAGGCCACCAAGGACCACCCTTGGTGCCCTTGTTCTAGTAGAATAGACAGTTGTTTTTTTTTTATTCTAGTAGTTCTAGTTCTAGTAGCTTTTATTCTAGATGTTATGCTTTAATTTAATGATTCTTCATGTCAAGCATTCAACTAGATGGACACTCACACGATTATTATCTGAATAAAGTTACCTGCTTGATATCATATATCTGTCTTGCTTGGTGTTTTAGTACTAGTTAGATTAGATCGGTATCAAATCAAGTCACTTTTCTGCTTCCCTGAGTTCGACTGGGATTTAGCAATCTCATTATATTTGCTTGTTGACATGTTTTTGCACTATACTACGATGCAATTATTTTTAAAAGCATGATTCCATGTCTCAACAAAATGGCACCATTGCTGGGGAGGCACATCGATTCTTGATTTGATATCTGATTCATTGTATTGTCTTTGGTGTGCAGGTGCAAAATGCGGATTCTGTGCACGCATCGAGCACAGTTGAAGAAATTCAATCATACACCATCTCTTAGGTTAGGATTTGTTTTTGTAGAAAGAAAATCAAAAAATTTTGAAAAGAAATTGCTGATAGGTTTAGTTGAGATTGAAAATACTTGAAAAAGCCTTATTACTATTTTTAGAAATTTGGCTAGAATTTTCATATAGATTTGAAAAGTCATTTACCGTGTTTCTGGTGATCCAAAAATTTTGAAATGTGTGTAGCTGCTAGATGTTCAAATTATAATTCCAGCACCACCATTCCCGTGAAAAATTCAATTTTGGAATTTTAAAAAATTCATGGTGTGCATGAAGGTCAAAGTGACTGAAATCTGGATTTTTCTGATTTTCGAAAACTAATTCCAAATAATACACAAATCTGATTGACCCAAAAATGATGAGGTTTGAAATATAATCAAGTTAGCTTTCATTTTCATATTTTTTCTGAATTTTTAGATCACATTTGATACAATTTTAGAAAAAAAACAAACACGGGATCAAAATCTCAAATTTGACCCTTGTTAGTTAAAATTTCATATTTATTTATTAAAAATAGTAAAAATTCTAAAAAAATATTCTCTAGAAATTTTATTGAAAAAGGAATCTGCCTACCAATTTTTACATCATTTGGATTCCAATTACATCTTAGAGAGTATTTTGAATCTGATTGTGGTCTGCCTAGTCAAATTGCTTGAACCCTAGGTTTAATCTTTAAGGTCACATATAGAGACCACATTGGATTACCCTGGACTCAATCAAGTTCAATGACTAGTCGGTGAGTTGAGTCACCTTGTAGGCTACTTGCCACAAACCCAAACTGAACAAAAGGTTAAGGAAAAAACATAAAATATATCAATTAACCTGCATTCGTCTTTTAACTGTTGGGTGGTCTTAATCTCTTTGGCCAAACTTGGTGCCTAGACTGCAGGATAGTATCAAATGACCATGGCTAAGGGGTGTTAAGGATCTGGAGGTGAAAGCCAAAGGAAAAAGCTTCGTCTTAGTGCCCTTGTAACAGACTGGCTGGGTTAGCTTAAGAGGCAGAGATCATTTTTAGTTGGTCTCTTGACGAATTTTTTTCAAGAATTTAAACCTTTACGAAACATTTGGTCATCTGATTTTAAAGGACCAAGTCGATTAGCAAGGCCTTAGCCTTGTTTGACTTGTTTACAACAACCCTTGTAGTTGGTGTATGCAAGGAAGGAGGTTGTTTAGACCTGTATTGATGTAACCTTGGGAACCAAACCCAAGGTGGCGAAGGCAACTTTTTGCATTGCCTAGTCCTTCCTCTGTGCCCTCTTCTTCTCGGGTAGCTGAGATGGCTAACCCAAATCCTTATTCTGGTCATTATGATCAATACCCAATGGCCCCATCTTATGTTTCAAGGTATGATTTCCATACTTCTACATTTCACCCATGGGACAACGGTAGACCTAATTCACCCCCTGAAAGCCCTGATGAACTGTCACCGCATATGTGACCACATTTTAGATTGCAACAAATGATAGCCAAGACAAAGGAGGTAACAATTTATATGCACAAAATCCTAACCACCACTAATCCAGAACAAAGATGAACCTGGATTCCACTCCAAGAATCTTTAAAGATGGCCCTCATGGAACTAGAATACATAACTAGGTTAACCAGAAAAAATTGTACACTTCAAGAGATATTGCTTTTGCAGTATTAAGTGGAGACTAGCTCTGAAGACCTTGAAGAACCTGAAGTGGCTTTACCTGAAAGTGCTACAAAGGATTCTCTGAAGCAGACACTTGGAATGGATTCAAGGGGAGAGACATCTAATATGGTCAAGGGACACGAGCCAGGAATAACCTGAATGGACTCATCTGAGAGTCCTACTCAAGGAAGTGATGAGGAAAGGGTCAGTACCCTCAACACAGATTTACAATCTTAGGAGACACGAGATGGAATTAAGGAAGAAAATCAACCTATGGATCTAGATCTTAATGAAAGCCCTGAGATACAAGCCTTTCATTTTGAAGAATCAATTAGTCATGAACCTGAATATGATTTTTATGATTCTCAAAGTGAGGATTCGCAAGACCATCTAGATTTGGATGGCACAAATAATTTGGGAGAATGTAAGCAAAGACAGGTTGGATTCAATGAAAATCATGAGATTACTGCCTTGGACACCACTAGTCAGGTGCACCTAGGTAATTCAGAGATGATTTTGCATAGGGACTCTGATAATCACATGTGCATTGATGAATCTGGAGTTGACATGAGTACTCAGTTTAAATCACTACCTTTGAGAAACGAAACTGTTTGCACTCCGATGTCTTGTGACTCACATTTTTCTCCTCCCAGTTATCAAGGTGACAAAGGACCCCAGAGTTTGCATTCTTTACTCTTAATTCTGATTTTCGATTATTGGGGGGTACTTCCGATGATTTAACTAGGGAGATGGAAATGTCACCTAATGTTGATGAATCTGATACTTATGAGGGTGAACTTTTGAGTACAATCAATTGGGGACTTACTCATAATCCTAGTCATTCTAATGGATCGCTCAACTCAGAGACCGAGATAGATTCTGAGGAATCTAAGATTAATACCAATGAGGATAAGATGATTTCAGACAAGGATTTTAGTGGTCTCTATACAAAACTTCTAATTTCACATAAACCATCATATAACCTATGGCCTGGGGAAAGCATGATTTTCAATGTTAATCACCATTATGAAGACCCTTATGATCTACACTCTGACATTGACTTGCATTTCAATTTTCATATCATTCCACTTCCTCAGCAAGCTCTCATGGAGTTTTAGAACATAATCAATGAGCTGAATTGGCATCATGACCTTCATCTCGATTACCCTTCATTCTTTATCCCTATTCCACACTTTGCTATTGAGAGACTCTTTGGATTAGGGATGCATCACTAGCTAGTTCGCATTTGCAGACCACTAATTCTTGGAGCAAATGAGCACATCTTTTTATTAGTCTTGATCATCTCTCCAGCAATCGCTGATCTTTTTGATTGAGTTTCGTCTAGCTGGAGGTGTTAAACTCAACATTTCTGTCTATATTTTTTTACACAAACCATATTTCATTTTTGCATATTGTTCTGCATATTGTGAATATCATGTTTGTGTTGGCATTTGCTGAATGACAAATCAGGAGCAATTCCAGGTGATTTCTATCCGCTTACCCCCTATCTTACTTTATTTTCCTCTTATTCATGCATGAGGATGTGCAAGAACTTAGGCATGGGGGGGTATTACACATAAACTGAAAAACTTTTCTTGTGAACACCTTAGAAAATAGATTTTTATGAAGTGGTTTTATTAGGGATTTATTCTTTAGTTGATTCCTGAATTTAGAATCCAGTACAATTTCACATTTGCACATAGAATTTGCAATAGATCCATTGTAAAGACCGATAGACATCTTTGGTTTGTCGAGAAGAAGCATTGACTCTTTTCCTGAACCCTTGGACAGTAATTAGAGAGTCATGCATACCTTCTTCCATTTTGATCCACCAAACAATTGTGAGGTGAGAGTAGAGGGTCTACTAGTGCTCTAAGCCTAGTATAAGGAATCTTAGTTTCTGGATAATTGGATAATGATACTTGGAGTAAGGCATAGTTTTCGCTCTCGGTTCCTACGTACAAATTCTTTGTGTAATTTTTTCAGAGCCACCAAATAAGGTAAATACATAGAGTGTGAGTTCTAATAAAACTAGGACTAAGGTAGATGGTTACGACCATCCTTTATGGAATCCTCAGCTGAAGGAGGGTATTAATGTCAAGGTTAGAAAATATGTTGTCCCATCCATCCCTTTCCCGATGCCAAGAGTAGGCACTTCCACCAAATATGACACCCGATATCCTCTTGAACATCACCAATCCCCAATAATGCCTCGTGAATAAAAATTTGCGTGTGTGTATTGCATTGTGTTGGTGGATATGAAAAAAAAAGGAAAAGAAAAAAAATTTGTGAAAAAAAAGAAAAAGAATAAAAGAAAAAAGGAGAGTTGAGTTATGTTTATTTTTTGTCAAGTACATTGAAGTAACAATACCTACTATCATTATGATCCACCAAATACAAATACAGCCTTGACCTACTTTTCTGTATTTCTGACCACCCGAATACTGGCTGAGGATTTCTGACTTAGTTATAGGGTTATCAAAACTTAATTAAAGTGTTAATGCCATGAGAGACCACCAAATATAATTACAAATCTGGTGAGATTGTGAGCTTGAAAGGAAAAGAAAGAGAAAAGAAAAGAGAAGAAAAGAGAAACGAGAAAAGAGAGAGAGAGAGAGAGAATGAGTACAAAGGAACTAAAGAGAACATAGTTTCTCCACCTCTCTCTGAGTTGTTTTATTTAATAGTCTGAAAATCCAAGTTCTGTAGTACTAGTCTACATGTTGCATTAGAAGAGTGTGAGCCACCAAATACAAACCCACTTAACTCAGACATCTACCTAAGCCAAAAGCCAGGGTTGAAATTATAAATTATTTTATACCCCCAAGGGAAGAAGTTTGCCTATCCTAATAGAGTTTTATTAAGGGTCAAAAACAAGCTTTAGAAGTCGATTGACTTTTCACTTGGATCCGTTGCATAGGCTACAAGACTACACTTTCACAATTATCTGGATTTCTAAATTTGTGGAAGAAAACAAAAGAAATAGATCTCTAGTCAAACTCTTTATAGTAAGTAGTCATTTAGGATCACTTTGCATTAGTCTTGCATTTTCTAGGGACTAGTAAGATTTAGGCATGGGGGTATGATTGTGCAGCAATCATACGACCTAATCTAGCTAAAGTAAGTTAGATCCTAGCTTAACATAGGAATAATGCATGCATGAGCAGAATATTTTGCATCATAGTTGATTAGTTAGCTTTGTAAATAATAATGCTATTTTATGTTCTAATTAAGAAGCAATAATAATTGTAGATGATTTGGGGCCATGAATGATAAATCCAACTATGCGGATGGACTCAGAGTAATGATCATAGTCTGATGGCACAAAAATCATCTCAATCGGTGCCCAGTAGCACCATCTACGAAGGGGGGAAGATGGATGATCAGGATGGTGCGATGTGGCACCATTCTAATTGCCCACCTTTGCACCTTTAGCTGCTGAAGGAAAATGCCAAAGCTTTGTGGGTTGTTGGATCATCATCCAATGGCCACAATCACTCCACGTCATCGCTTCCCTGTGCCCTTCATAAAAGAGGAATTCATCCCAACTGTTGGAGCCAATGACTGAAGGTAACTCACACAAAGATTCAAAGGCATGACCATCCACATGCGTAGCGTGTTGGTTACCGCCTTCAACTGGCAATGCAAGATGCACGTTAGAGGTGTGAGGAGCTGAAATCAGAGGCGATGGCATGCGGTGTTGAAATTCAGCAGTGTGATCTCGATCGAGCAGCGTGGGGGTGAGATGCGTGGAGCACAGTGGAGCATTAGATCTAGGCGGTGCGATGACACGTGGATGGATGCACAGATGCAGCGTGTTTGCCATGGAAACCAAAGGCAGTGCAGCGTGTGATCTCAGTTGTTGATAGTTGGGATCGAGCTACTGACTTTGAACGCACGGGTGCACCTGCGAGAAGAGCGGTGGCGGTGGATCGGGTGGCTCTGCGGGTGCCACATGGCATGATCTCTCACATCTGTGCATTGGGCATGCAATGGAGGCATGTGGAGGAGCATTTTTTACTAGATCGATGACTCTTGCTACTCCAAGTTGTTTGCACAATTTGGGGGCACTAAAATACCTATTTTTCCCCTCACTTTGGTTATAAAAAGGACCCCAGAACCCCCATTTGAGAGGCAACTCTTCCTCTAGTCATCTTCCGCTCCCTTCTGCTTTGAAGAGCCCTCTTCCTCTGAGATGTCCACTAAGGCCACCCTTGGTGCACCGCTACTGCTACTCCACACCACTCTAAAGGAGTTCGACCTTGATATCCATGATAAGAAAGAGGTCGAGAATTTAGTAGCAGATAAATTATCTAGGATCCTAGTTGAGGCTTCAACCCCGTTAGGAGACATTCGTGGAAATTTTCCTGACAAAACTATTATGGCGATATAATTGATGACCCCTTGGTATGCTGATGTTATTAACTACTTGGTTATAGGTGAGACCCCTAGTACGTGGGATAAGCAGAAGCGAGATATATTTCTCGCTGACACTAAGCATTATCACTGGGAGCACCTCAAACTCTTTAGAATAGGTCATGACCAAGTTTTCCGTCGGTGTGTCTTAGAGGAGGAGCAACTGAGTGCCTTAAATTCCTATCACACATTGCACTGTGGAGGACACTTTAGTGCTAAGAGGACTGCCTTTAAAGTTCTCCAATCTTGTTTGTCATGGCCCTCACAATTCAAAGATGCTCATACTTATGTGGAGGCATGTCTTCATTGTCAACAGTTTGGAATGATCAAGAAGCGGGACGAGATGCCCCAGCAGCCTATTCTTCCTGTCGAGATATTTGACATTTGGGGCATAGATTTCATGGGCCCCTTCCTATCGTCCCATGGTTATGAATATATCCTCATGGCAGTTGATTATTTATCAAAATGGTTAGAGGCCATTCCAACTAGGACCAACGATCACTCTGTGGTCATGGATTTCATTAGGGCCAATATTATTTCTTGATTTGGCTACTCAAGGATGATCATTAGTGATAGGGGACCTCATTCCCAAAATGCTCACTTCACCTATATACTTAAAAGTCTTGGTGTCACCCACAAAGTGGCAACCTCATATCATCCAGAAATGAGTGGATAGGTCGAGGTGTCCAATAGGGGATCAAAAGAATTCTTGAGAAAACTGTAAGACGCAACAGGAAAGATTGGTTGAAGAAACTGAAAGACCCATTTTGGTCATACAGAACTACTTATAAGATCCCTCTTGGGTATGTCTCCCTTTCTTATAGTATATGGGAAAGTTTGCCATTTGCCTATTGAGATTAAGCATAAGGTTTATTGGGCTATCAAGAATGTCAATATGTATTTTGAGAAAGTTGGCAAACCACGCTTGTTCAAACTCATTAAGCTTGAGGAGTTGAGGAATGAGACCTATGAAACTACTCAAGCATACAAAGAGCACACAAAGATATGTCATGTAAGCACATCCTTAGGAAAACCCCTGAGCCCAACCAACAGGTCTGGCTGTTCAATTCCAAACTGAAACTATTCCCTGGGAAACTTAAGTCCCATTGGAATGGGCCATACACTATCACACAGGTGTTCCCTCGTAGTGCTGTTGATATCCAAGTTCCCTCCTCTTGTGAGACTTTCAAAGTAAAAGGCCAACAATTAAAACTATATGTTACTTTCTCTGATGGCCAGGTTTTGGACACCTACAGGTTGGAGGAGCCTTAGCTTTGACTACTCTCCACCTCAGGTAATATCTTTCATTGCTTTTCACTTTCCAATGAGGTGCATAACCTAAGGATGTACATAGCATTTATACATACTTTGCATGCATATATCTAGTGTATTGATATATCACTAAAAAAACAAGAGGGAGAGAGAGAAGTAGAAAAAGAAAGAAAGACAGAGAGAGAAAAAAGGAGCAAAATTGTGTTAGTCCCAACATTTTATTATGGAGGAGCCTACCTATGTTTTAGGATGGAATGAATGACGAATAACCTTAGGAGATAAGTGAGGTATACAGACTTTAGGCCTCTAGGGCTAGTCTGGCTTAAAAATTTGAGTATTTGTTAAGATATGGATTATTCTTCAAGTAATTGAGGAAGTTGAGTAGCTAATGTATTCAGTCAAAGGCTTAGGGAGTATCTAACCACTTTGTCTATCCTTTGGTTTGTGGGTTCTTAGTAACTTAAGCATCCACATCTCACACACTGGTCTGGTTCAGTATGCTTAAAGAATAATTGCAAAAATTTCCCAATTTGGAAAATGGTTTCTTTGAGGTTTTTACTTAGGAAAGGCTCGAAATACAAGTTTATTAGAAGAGTTCCCTCCACATGAGAGGGCGAGTAAATACTTCCCTTGAGGACACATTATAACATATCATTACCTCGACGCTTGTCTCCTACGATATTTAAATATCCTACTGGGGGCATGTAAGTGCATCATGTTGTTTAGGTGCCATGGGTAGCATTATCCTGAAATGTCGATTGCCAGGGCTTGAATTAGCTAAAGAATGCCATGGGTAGTACTATCATGAAGTTTCAATTGCCAGGGTTCACTACATGAAAATATGTCAATTGCAACAAATATTACTATCGCAAAAACATTCACTACCATTAAAAAAATATTTTTGAGAAGATAAAATGAACCATCACGAAATGGGCATCCCAAAAAGATTTACCGTCGCAAATGATCTATCATATGTGACGATTAAGAACCATCATAAAAGATCTTACGTGACATTTAACATCAAAAAATATTTTAAGTGATGGTTAAAAATGATCATAAAAGACCTTACGTGACATTTAATAGCCATCACGAAAGACTTTACGTGATGGTTAAAAACCATCGTGAAAGACTATACATGACACTTAAAAACCATCATGAAAGACCTTACATGATGGTTAAAAGGTATCACGAAAGACCTTAAGTGAGGATTAGAAACTCATGAAAGATCTTATGTGATGTTTAAAAACAATCATGAAATACTTTACACGACGGTTAAAAACTATCACAAATTTGCGATAATAGTTTACCATCTCAAATTCTTTGGTGTCATTTCAGAAAAATAATATGGTGCCAAAATTTATTTACCTATTTAATAATTTTTAATTATTGTAATATAACCTCTTATGATTAACTTTTCTTTCATCAATATTATTTCACGTATAATATTAGTAGCACTCATTATAATAACATTCACACATACCAAAAAAATATACTTCATTCATTTTCAACCCAAAATATTCATGTTCTCAATTACTAAAAACTAAACATACGTAAATGAAACTAAAAGTCATTCCTATAAATGTTAACTCATTCAACACATGTTCCAACTCATCAAGAAAGTAATCATCATCATAGTCAGGATCATTTTCAGTCTCAAAGCCATCCTCTTCAATATCCCTACTTGCTTCACTTCCTACACTACTAAGAAGAGTTGAAATGAAGAAGCTTCTTGTTGCTTAGTTAGCATATCCAAAACTTTCTCCATCATCTTTTCCACCCTATCCATTTGAGTCTCGAGACCTTTATTGGAAGAATAAGAACCTCTTCCATAATAAGTAGATGGGCTAACATCAGGATTGATACCACGTATAAAATCAGGATGTTCTTTCCCAATGATCAGCAAATATGCATCATCTGACAACACTGAAGTAGAATTATGTCCCTTTGACCACATTGTAAGATCTTACATACCTTCCTAATTAACATAAAAAACTCAATTAGTGGTAAAAAATTATCAAAAATTATTTTTATATATTAAGTTATTTATACACATAACTAAAAATGAATTAATTCAACAAACTTACATATTGTTCTTTACACTCATCATACTAAACTCTTGACCCATTTCGACCTTCTCAACTTTTGGAATACTTAAGATAATCTTTCCTTGAAGCTTTATTCCCCTGTTTTGCCTATATCAAGTAATTTAATAGATTATAATGATAAAATAAAAAAGTATGAAAAAATTATAATTAATACTTACAATCTTATGATGTAACTGATGTAAATTTTGTCTATCCATACGACGGGTAACACGTTGTCCCTTAGCTCTATTCAACTTATTTCTCTCTACTAGAGACTTTAAAACAAATAAAAAAATTAAGGCTTAAGATGGAAACTTAAGGTACAAAATAAAATTACTAATACTCAAAATCAATCCAAATAATTACCTTATACTTGCCACTGGTCCAATGATCTATGAGTCTATAGTAATCATTGGGATGTACATCATCAGGTATTTTAGCATGCATCTCTAAGATTGGAACATCTTTATTAAAGCACTATAAAAAACATCAAAAACCAATTATTACATGAAAAACATAAATGTAAAAATTATAATTATTTTCTAAATTTAACTTACCATTTCCTCCAACCAGTATTGATAAATGCAATGGAGTTTGGTTACCTGTTTCATAATTTGTCATTCGACGTAAGGACTAGTTTCCTAATAAAAAATTTCCTACAAAATCAATCTATAACTTAACATTTATAACAAAAAAGTTATTTTAAAATAATGATTAAATATAAGAAATTATACCTGTAGGTGCTTTCATCTTCATCTCCTTCATCACATCAAGTCTAAAATCTCTACATGTGATTGGTATAATAGCACAAACTAATTTTCCCACTTTACTTTCAAACTTTTGACTATATAGTGTAACACTAACGTCTTCCTTAATGCCAACAAAGACTGTCTCTCTAGGTGCGAAACCATGAACAAAATTACAATGTGCCTTTCCTCATTTTCCTTTAGGATGTGTAAAAGTCATCTAGAAAAAAATTAACATACGAAAAGAATTTGTTATTACCATTAGAAAACAAATAACTATTACAATTAACCAATTGATTATTAAAGTCTCACCTCATCTTTAGCCTACTTAGGAGCCATCTAAAAAAATATATGAAACAAATTAGTCAATATACAAAAATCAACTTAATCATTTATATATTATTAAAACGCAATCTACAATGATAATAAAACAATTAAGCTTTATATAATGTTACCTATTTATCTTCATTATGCTTAAATGCTCTTGTGTTATGAGTAGTATATGTTGAACATCTATGAGTTATGAAATCAGAGATCAACTGCATGAAGATTTATAATAAAATATAGTACATCAAATTAATCTATAATAAAAAGGAAATACACTTAGAAATCATTAACAAATAAAATGTCACCTCATCATTGTCTTGTTGGAAGGCCATTGCACTAGTGGTATGATTAGGAGCTCCAACACTAAGACGCACTTGATGATGAGTATCTTCTGAATGTCAAGAAAGTAGACATTCGAAAACCATCTAAAAGATGATAAACGTGTATAAAAGTAATGAACCTAGATGCTGCCAAAAGGAAAGGGAAACTTAAGCAATAAACCTACAATGACCTAATTAATTGTGTTTCCAAACATCAAAAAGCAAGCATATAAAATAGACGTATGGATAGGAAAGGTCCTCGACAGAGAAGAAGCTCGTACTGTACAAAAGATGCAAATGCCAAAGTGTGACTTCTTATCAGAAATAGCTAGAAATCAGGAGAAATTTTATTAACTCAAAATGTCTGACATGTATACACATTTAAAAGTTTTGATGCATGGCATTCCTTATCTCAAGACTCAGTCTCCTCGATCAAATGAGAGAATCAAAGACTACGATGATTATAAATAGTTCCTTTATTGGTATTGAACTACTGGTGACTTTTTTTTTCTAAAAAGGAACTAGTAGTGACAATGAAACAATTGATCTTGAATATATTCATTTAAGAATATTGTACAATTTGAGAGCCTTTTGTACCTTTTGGAATTAGTTTCACCTGGTCTGTTTCTTATAGAGGAGTAGATTGGGCTAGAAAAAACAAGCTATAAAAGGGTCATCTAATAGGTAAAAATGAGATAATAGAAAGATCTTGAATGTTCAAGTGTAACTAATGATGCATTGATCCTGTCTAAGGAAGATATAATTGGTTGACTAATGGGCTTCCATTTCTAGGCCAGAGTATGCCCAGATTATTAGTCAACTGGAAGCATGTTGCTGATGACTAATGAGGTCATGAGGATTCACACACTTCCTCAATATTGTGCTTCCAAATGATTCCTTCGCAAGCACTATTTATTTTTCTTCTACTTTCAGTCTAGTTTCCATTTAAGTTTTCCTTTCATATAATAAGATGAAGAATCTAGTTTGCCCTTACTTCCCATCTACACCTGTTATCATGGGAACTCTCTAATTCCAACAAGCTAAATTGAAAAGTGTTGGGTTTTTTAGTTTGGGTGGTGGTGTTTTTGGGGTGGGAAGTCCTTCATATCTCAACCAACTCTTTTCCCTTACCTTCGCTCCCTCACAATCCATCCTCTTCATAAACATGAAGCCACTGAAGTCATCAAGACAGTGTAAGCATGGTTTCTTGCATCTATTTAAGTTCAACCATTTGTAATTGGCAATCCATCCTTATGCTAATTCGTGATCATTTTGGCAGCCTAAGTTTTCAGTTTTATCAAGGATATTTTAGCAATAACTAGAAATTAAATGGTCTTTCTATGTTGAGTTTGTTATATCGAATAAAAGAAAGTAGGACTCATTACTAACCATTCCGTAAATACTTCACAGTTCACTAGCATTTTCCCCTTATACTCTTCATTTCAGTTGCCTTTCAACATTCAGATTCTTCCCCTTACTGATGTCAGTGCCAAAATGACTTTACAGATTTCATTGATGTTGTGATTAATGTTGATTGAATGCATTGATGAAAAAAATTAAACTTCATATTGCTTTCATATCTGCAGTTGTTTTACCACAGAGATTCTAGAAGGATTTGATGTGCAAAGGACCTCTGTTTTATGGAAACAATAAAGAAATATGGTTTCCTTACCAAAGCTATAAGTTAAGTCTATAGAAAGGAATTTCTGGAGGCCAAGAGGGGGCAAGGCAGTCCATTATTCAAAGAGTTTGTCAAGAGTCAAGACCTTGAGAAGTTGACAATCAACATTGTATTTTCTCTTCAACTCATTCAGGTAGATTTCACGAAACAACCAAGATATGCATTTCTGAATTTTCTAGGAGATCTTTAAACCCAAATGGCCATATTGGCTCTCTTCTTGGAGTCAAATTTACAGAATTTGTGATTTTTAATTCTATTTTCCTTCTACTACATGATGCTGGTGAATAGGATTACTGCACCACCAATGCTAGTTGTATATAATTCATTGCACTTTGGAATTCTCTACTTTGTAGGTGCCATAGGTCACAAAGGAGATTTCCCTAGCTATCGTGAACCCATATCCAACATTGATATCCAACCTAATTTGAAGGTGCCACAGGTCTCCTGTAAATGTACAAGTCTCATCTTAATCGCCATTGAATTGGACAGTTGTAAATAAGTTTCTATCGATGTGGTCTATTTTTCCTTATTTGACCTATGTTCGAAACTTGGTTGGATATTAAAGTTCATTATCAAAAAAGTCAATTTCAAAAAGTGCTTTAGCTACACCATCAAGATTAAAAAACATGACCTATAAAGTTTCCCAGACATTCTTTTAATATAGACAAATCAACAACTAATTAGTTCATGACTTCACTAAAAATTATGGGAAAATTTATCAATAGCCATGATTAGTTCAAATAGCAATGATGATAAGTCACCTACCAAGTTCCTAAATAATGATAATCTCTTATAACAATCAGTATCTTCTTCTTGGCATCTAAATAGAGTTAAAGCAATCAACTCAATATTTTCTAACTCATTTTCTCCAACTAACTCCCATACCCATTTAAAACCATAATCATATGCTCAATTCAAAAGAAGATAATGAGATCTTATAACATGCCACATCATCATCTTGTTGGAAGGCCATTTCACCAATGGTATGATTGGAAGTTTCAATAGTGAGACGTGCTTGATGACGAGCATCTCTTGAATGTTGAGGAAGTGGGCATTCAGAAACCATCGAAGAAAACATAAATAATATACTAGTTGATGTATAAAATCCAAACAAAAGAAGGAAAAATAGTTTGATGAAAGAAAAGTAGACCCTGAAGCCTGGAATAGCTTATTTTCAGCAAAAACATACCTTAAAAGTAAAAGGAGTAAGATCAATCATCCTTTTAAATGAATTAATAAGAATGTACATAAGTAGAACTTCAGCCCTTTGAATTAGGAGGTGGGGTGGGTGGACGAGTAGGTAGGTTGTAAAAAAGAAATGAAAATAAGGGGATTTAATATAAAAGGATACTAATTACTTAATCTAAAGATATGAACATATGTTAACAAACATTTTGTAGGAAAATATACATAATTACAAATTTAGTGTATACATATATATATATATATACATATATATTTGCATATATTAACATAGACATATATGTCAAAACCGCAAACAACAAAGGGGTTTTTACATATATGCCCCTGTAATCTTTGAATATTACTTATGTTTATCACAATAAATCGATGTTTAAAAACAATCGCGTTGTAGTATAGCCAAAATAGCATTCAAATAAATAAATTTTTGTACTCGATTAAGTTCCGAGGTCAAACACAGAGAGCACTATGGGATTTAGAAATCAAGATCATAATTCAAAACTAAAAGAATTTGCAATAATATCAGTATCAATGTGCAAAAAGATGAGAGTAAAATGGTGATTTAGATCATCAAATATTCCTGCAATATCAATTAAGGAACTCAATATATATATATGAAATGAAAGCTCAAATTTGTCGTTTGATTTAGAAATCAGACGACTTAAAGTGATTGTCTTTCTCTTCTTTTCTTCTTTCTCTGATTCTTCCTTTCTTCAGCAGCTTCTCTTTAGACCTTCCTCTTCTTCTTTCTCTGCTTCTTCAGCTACAACCTTCTCTTTCCTCTCCAAGCCTTTTTCTTCTTTGGCCCTTTAGCACAGGCCTTCACTTCTTCTTCTTCTTTTGCCTTTAGCCCTGCGATCCTCCGCTTCTTCCTTTTCTTCCTCTTCCTTCTATGACTTTCCTCTTCAGAATTTGGCTAAGTGGTAGCCGAAGGTCCATGTAGCAAAACCCTCCCCCTACCCTCACAACTCTCCACTCTTTTTCTCTCATAGGATCCGCTCTCCTAAAGCCACAAGGTATCTAGGTTATCCGGTCAAGCATGTACCCGGGTCCAGACTCACTGGCGTGCGGTGGTGAGCAAGGACTATAGGTTAGGTGGGTTATCAGGTCGACCAGGTCTGCAGGTAGGTGTCGTGGATGAGGCTGGATGAGTGGGTGAGAGGGACCTCACCCCATGAACTTGAGGAGAACAGCTGCTGTCACAAAATCCATTTATGAACCTCAACATGCTTCACAGCCGCTGATGTGGGACTATCTGCACCCCCCCCATCGCGTGTCTGCAGCAGGGGTCTCCTTCACAATTGCTTCAACTAGCGAGGCTTGCATCTTTAATTGAGGACCTGGACTTGTGTACGAGGCACTGCCACACGACCTAGGACTTCAACCTGGGACAGAGGTGCCTGGAGCAAGCTTCAGGCAAGCTCGAAGCTTGCTCGTCAATGGAGGACAAGGTCGGGTACCTGAAAATAATGAAACGACCTCTCAACCACGTCAGAACACTTAGGGATGGTCGCCGGTGCATGACGAACATGATGGGGGTGTTTGTGTGGTGTGTGGATGTCTGTGAGTGCATGGCTAGGTCAGACTATGTGCGTGTGAGTGGGTGTGCTCAGGAAGGTGTTTGGGTGGATGGAATGGCGAATAAGGAGATGGGAAATGAGCGGGGAGGCATGGTGGAGGTTGTAGGATGGTTGGCGAAGTGGATGGAGGTGCGTAGTGGTGGGAACACCTCGCCGGAGGAGTCATCGAAGATGGAGTAGGTGAAGGTGTTTAGTATCGTCGGTGGTCGGATTTGGGAAATAAAGAGAAGGGAAGAAAGTAGGAGAGATAAGGAACCTAAGAGTCTATTCTAAGGATGAAAAGGTGAAGGAATTCCCACGTCGGTGTGGTTGCCAGACGTGGGGAAGACGAACCTCCTTAGGTAGAGACAGCAGCGAAGACGGGGAAAGGATGGAGACGGCTGGTATTACACAATGCGGAGGATGATAAGGAAGATGAATCCACCATTGGTATTGTGGAACGACGATGAGAAGAGTTGGAGAGAGACCACTGGAGCTTGCGGTCGAAGAAGAGAGAGGAATAGGGGGAGTTCTGGCTAAATTTCAAGTTAAGGAGAACGGTCGAACCTTAGGGGCCCTTATGAAGGGTTTTGGGGGGTGGTTAGAGCTTGGGAAGCAAGCTTCCTAAGCTTGGAATGCTTGCTGGATTTGGGAGTTCTTGAGACCCAAATCTCTCATGCATTCGCATGAGAGATTGGGAAAGATCTGGAGCATATGGATGGGCATAGATTGAAGGGAATTACTTGATGAATCTCCCATCCAATTTTGGAAGGGATTCACCAAGCAATCAAGGAGAAATCTCCTGTTAAAGATTGCCAGAGTAGGTTTCCTCCACGATAATGGTGGAGGGAACTAATTGTGAAATGACGAAGTCAGGGGGCTGAATGAAAGGATTTTGGAAAGTTGGGAGTATAAATGTAATCAGACAGGACCATTTTGTAAACTAGGTCAAGACAAGCTCATTTTGGGTCCAAATTTTGGTAAAAACCTAATTTAGACCTAAGAAATCCAATGTGAAGTTGGATTTTATTCTTGACCACGTTTGCTGGGTAATTTATGTAAAAACCCAATTTATAGTAAATATCTGTTTGAGACTCCCTTTTAGGTCAAGATGGGTTCTGACGGCCAAATTGAAGGCACTAAACTTTAGAAAATATTTTTCTATGATTTTTAAAGGGTTAAGTGAATTTTATTCTGACCAAAACCTTGGTTAATTAAGTGAGTCTTTTTTTAGGGTTTCAAAAGTCATTTAATTCTCAAAACACACGCAAACCCTGTTCTATCTAATCTAACCCACTTGTTATCCTATTAAGACCATTTCACCTTTATTCAGCCCTTGAGAAAACCCGTGGTTGTACTGCTTTCATGATAAGATGGTAAAATTACAGTTTTAACCCTAATTTCTTAATTTTCCCTTAGAATGCTTACACAATGAATTATGATTCTCTGGCAGTTATGTAGGAGCATTTATTAACTTAATTGGGTCAAAATGAGCTAGTTAGGGCTCATGATGATATTCCCATCAACCTATATATCCCTGTATTCTTTGTTATTACATAAACACCCCTCACATTTTCTCTCCATTAACAAATATATCATTTCGTTAGTCCACCATTAGCAAGTTAACTCAACAGCAATTAACTAAGAGGCATTTATGTTACAAAGAGAATATGTAAGGGGTAATTCTGTAATATTCGAAGATTACACAGACATATATGTAAAAATTTATTTTTTATTATCAATGTTTATTTGAAATGGTGTTTAGGATAATGTGTAATACTGGAGCCTCATCTGCAAGCACCTAGACCTAGAGACTGTCGAGAAGAAGCTGCAGGATGGGTCAGGATGCAAAGAGCACCGAGGCCAGCGATACGAGGGTAGGCAGATGTTGTTATTGTGAGAAAGGGTCATCGTTTCAAATATAGTGTTGTAGTATAGTGATAAAAATTGAGACAACATTTCAAATTTATAAGTGCTAAAAAATCACAAGTCCAAGGTTGTTCGCAGGGAGCAAATTAGAATTCAAAATACTAATTGCAATTATAGATAATGAGCGCAATGATTAAGCACAAGAAAGATATTCAATGAAGAAAATTGACTCAAAAAGATATTTAATTATAGCAATTGTATCTCAAAAATTGATGGGATAAAAAGAATATAAAGATATAAAAATGGTGATTTAAATCACCAATTATATCCCCACATTATGCACATATCCCAATATATCAACCAATTCAATTTTGCTACAGTGGTTTTGAACCACTTATGCCTCAATTTCCATGTCAGCCAATACTCGAATATGTCTCAAATAATTACACAATATCAAAGTTCCAAGCCAAAGCCAAGCACTAGACGTCGACCACAAGCATCAGACGACTTAAAGTTGCCAAACCTCACAATAGGCACCTCGGTGACAAGCACAAAGTAGAGACCTCAGAGTTGCTACGTATTAGGCGTGGACAGGAATGATCTCGAGGCAAAACCTACCCTAACCCTCCTTAGAATCTCCCATAATCAGGTCGCTAATCGAGTAATTGGATCCGGGTCAGGTCTAGGCTCACCGGTAGTGGTGATGGGTGAGGAGTGAAAGGCATGTGAGGCGTGAGGGGACCTCACCCCCGTGTTTGAGGCAAACAGCTTAAGGCATGGATTCAATTTATGTGTCGCTCTCAGCTCATTCCCACATGATTTGGGACTAAAACTGAGAAGCTTCCTTTGAGTGAAGTTGGGAGCTTCCTTCACCCAATTACTACTATGCCTTGTTGCTTTCACTCAATTAAAGTCCTCAAGAGCTTCATAACCATAATCTGTAGCTGTTGGATGCTGTCTTGAGTCCAGTAGTGGCCAGAGCATAGTGGACAAAGCTGAGGATGACAATGGCGACGGAGAATCTCCGATCATCCCTAAAAAGCATGAATAAGGCCTAGTGGCCCTGTCAGAGAAGCTTAGAAGTGTTGCTGTGAAGAGGCGAGTGCAATGGTGGTGGTTTAAGGGTGTGATGTGCTCGGATGTGAACTATCGGTGATGAGGAAGGTGACCGGAGGGGGTGGTGTTCGGTAGCGTGGTGGAAGGCATGAAACATGTAATAGTTTTAGGGATTTTGAAAAGGGAGGCAAGGTGGAGGGTGATTGATTTGGTGGTCTACCATGGAGTGGTGGCTTCGCCGGAGTCATCATCGTCGAGGGAGAAGACGAAGGGGGAAGGAGGTGATTCGGTGGTTGAATTAGGAAGATAAGAGGTGAGGGAGATGCTAGAGAGAGGGAGAGAGAGAGCATAGCTATGAATGAAGGGGAGGGAGATCCATGTCAGCTTTGATTGGTCAACATTGGAGGAGAAGGCTTTGGTGGTTAGAAGCGATGACGACAAAGGGTTAGATGGCCTCCACTTTGGCCAGCGAGAGGTGGAAGGAGTGGAAGGCAAAGACATTCCCAATTTGGTCATTGGGAGACCGTAGGAGGACGGGGGAGGAAGTCGTCAAAGCTATGGTGGAGCAAGTCAGGGAAGGAGAAGAGGTCTTTTTGGCCTTAACTCGAGCTAATTTAGACCGTGGGACAATCTAGCACTTAAATAGAACTCGAGGTTGGCTCAACCCAAGTTTGATTCGTGGTTTAAGAAAGTCTTGATTTTATGAAATCAGGGCTTTTCTTGAGTTGTAGGGTATGATTTGGGGTTCATGATGAAGCTTAGATGATTGGGGAGCTTCCAATTAGTAATCCCTCTAAATTTGGAGGGATTTGGATGACAAATCAAGGAGTTTTCCAAGTTTGAAAGTCAGCGGTTTGAGTTTAGTGTTGTTTAGACCTAACCATTGCAGTAGGGACCTAAGTCTGAAAATGATGAGAAAGTTAGGGGGCAAAAAGCAAGAAACTAGGTTAAGATGACTATGATTAGGCCCAAACTTTAGTGTTAACCTAATTTGGACCCAAGGAATCTGATGGTGAACTTGGATTTGAGTTTTGACTATGTTTGTCTAAGAAATTTGCACAAAAACCCAAATTAGGGCAAAATCCCATCTAAAACTCTATTGTACGTCAAAATAGGTTCAAATGGTCAAATCAAGGGTACCAAACCTCTTAAAATATTTTTATATGAATTTTAGGAGGTTTAAATGAATTTTATCCTATCCAAAGCCTCTTAAATTTAAGTAGGTTAAGAATTAGGGTTTTATGTACTATTTTGGTTCGTGAAGTGCGTAAAACATTTTTTCTTTCACTGTTAACTCACTCTTTAGCCTTTAATGCTTAATTGACCTTCGATTAACCCTGGGTGACCCTGTGATTACTTTACATTTATGATGTGATATTAAAACTGCATATTTAACTCTATTTTATTATTCTCTCCTCAAAATGGATATGAGTGGAATTACTGCCCTTAGGTGACTATGCAGGAGCATTTGTCTCTTGATTTTGACTAATTCAAGCTAGCTATGGAGAATGATGGTGTTACGATCAGTAGAGAGCATAAGAAGGTAGCATGAAGAGAGATAAGAGGAAGAAGTGAGAGCTAGTGAAGAGGAGTGTGGGGAGGCCACCGAAATGGCCCCTGCCAACCTTGCCCTTGCAACCGTTGGTAAAGAAGGCAAGGGAAGTCGAGGCACCTCCTCCCTTGGTAGGGAAGAAGAGGGGTAGGAGGTGAAATTGTAGATGGTGGAGGCTTAGGGGGAATCCTTTTAAGATTTTTGTAATTGTACGATAGGATCGATGGCCATGGAAGGGCTATTTGTTGTTTTCTCATCGATCAAAACTCCTTGTCGTTTCTTTCTTTTTTTGAGGAATTTTTACATATATGTCCATGTAATCTTTGAATATTACATAAATACCCTTCACATCTTCTCTCCGTTAATATAAATGCCCCTCAGTTAATAGTAGACGAGTTAACTTGCTAATGGTGGAGTAATAGAAGAATATATTTGTTAACAGAGAGAAAATATGAGGGGTATTTTTGTAATAACAAAGAATACTGGGATATATACATAATATTCAAAGATTACAGGGGCATATATGTAAAAACCCCAACAACAAAAGGAAAATTGACCTTTCAAATATTGTGAAAGCATGTATATACATATTTTGGTATGCAATATTATGGAAACATATTTGAAGATGACGGTTCGATTTCCTTGAAGACTCACCTTTCTACTTTACCGTGAGTTATAAATAGGTGAATAATTTTTTGCAAACCACAGAACAAATTAAGTAAAACATGAAATTCAAACTGGATTTGCATAAAAATGAATAAAGTAGGTAATGAAAAAAGAGGGAAAATCAACTCGAAAGAGAAAAAAATGGAAATGGTAACAGACATGTGTTTAATTATGGAGATAGAAATTAATTTTGGAGGTCAAAGGAAAAGGAAAGGAAGTGAAAGTTGAAGGAACTTGGATTTCCTTCCACCAACTTTAATCTTAAGGCATTTGTTCTCCAACAAGAAATGGATGGAAAATAAAAATAATGTATTTCTACTTGCAGCAGAAATTGAATGAAAATAGAAATGACAATTGTACTTGTTACATAAATAAATGAAATTTAGATATAATGAAAGCAAAAAAGGATTAACTAATTTTTGTTTAATTATGTTAGTTATATATTTATTTACACTTTAATTTCTAAATTACATAACCATAGTGACTTCTAATTCACAAATGTCAAAAAGTAATTTGTAAACACATTTCGCATTACTTTTGAGTGCATGAAGTAATTTTTGTCCATATACCTTTTTTACATATTATGCATGTACCAATATGTTCAATTTCTTCTCGTCCCTTCTAGTTGGGAGTGGGATGGCACTTTTTGTTTGTTTTTGAGAGGGAAGGGAGGGGAAATTACAAACAGGGAAACTTTTTATATGAGAGAAAATAGAGGAATTCAAGGGAAACCTTAGCAAGTGTATAGATGCTAGGAATATTAAAGGAAAGTTTTGTCAAAGTAATTTTTCTTTCCATTGTTCTCCTGGTGCACAACCCCCTATCCGATGATAATGAAAATCAAATAAATTACAATCCACTCACACAAATAGAACCAAATAGATCTTGCAAAGGGACACTCATAGGAAATAAGATCAATAGTTTCTTCATTATTACCACAACACTGACTGATATTATCGATACAGCTAAGAAATTTGGATAAATAAGCACCAACTGGCAAGGCATTGAGAATAAGCATCCAGACAAAAATTTTGATCCTAGGAGGAAGGTCGGATGCCCATATGACAAGTGGGAATTTCGCCAAAAGATAAACAAATATTCGTAAGGGAATCTAGTTGAAAGAGGCCATTCTTACTTGGGCTGCACAAAATATAATCACTGACATTATCATTAACTGTAAGAGGTATACATTTGATTACTTCAACAATATGGCTACCAAATAGTGTATCAAATTTGTATTCCAATTATGAGTGTGATGATTAATAAGATCACTAACCGTGGAAACAATACAAGGAACATCATACTTGGGAAACAAAGGGTATTTAAAATTTGGAATCCAGTTAACCCAAAGATTAATGGAATGGCTTAATGGTGCAAATGTCCTTCCAAAACTGCAAATGACCAAGGTCGTAATCAGCTGTCCAGAAATCAGGGTTCGAAAAATAAATGGCTTTCATAACCAGCAATAGCAAGAAAGAATCCCCAACTAATAATCTCTACCGAAACTTCATAAATAAAGCAACATTGTTAAGCAACATTAACCTTATTCCTATATGCTTAAGTGGGGAAGAACTTTTGGTACTGTAGTATGTATAAGAAATTGTCAACTTTTTTGGCTTCTCACATGTTGCTTTAACCCATCCTCTGCTCCACTTACTGAAGTAAACATTTTGATGGAATACTTAAAGAAGACATTAAAGCTAGTAGAGGACAAACATGTGGAGAAGAATATAGCTATGGCCTTTATCATAAACTCTAGAATACTCTATTTTGCTATAAATGGCAACTCTGATGGTGTTACATGGGGTTATTTAAATATTTTGGAGAGATGCATTTTCTATCTAAATAGTTTATGTGATGCTAAATGCATGTACTTACCTAGGTCATTGAATACAATTGCATACTCTATTGCCTTTTTTTCTTTTGAGAAAATGCATACTCTTTCTTAGAGATGAAAATCTGAATGTGGTTTTTGTTTTTGGACAAAAGGTGACTGTCCACCTTTATATGCTAGACTTTGTAATCTTTCAATTCAGAATTAATGATAATATGCTTTACTTTTCAAAAAGGAAGAAAAGAAAAGCTTGCCCGCAATGACCCAGGAATATTCTCCATCACATTTCTATTAACCTCTAGAAAAATAAGAAATTTGCAAAAAAAAGAGAACTTGACAAGTTTGTGGCCGTTACAAAAATAACATGCAAATAATTAATTAATACTTCCTAATAGTAACAAAGAGCCCATCATCACTTCCCCAGACCAAGAGTTTACTATTTACTGATTAATGTCAAACTAGTTAGTAGTTATTATAATACCAAGTATTTACTTAATTAGTTACTCCATGCTTAATTGCATTTTTTTAATGCTTACTAAGAGTCAAATGTTTATACTAATGCACAAGGACAATTCACAATGCTTCCACTTTATTCCTACCATCAACTAAAAGACTACTATATACCGTTACCTCTTAATCTTCATGTTGCTCAAATGTCTCTGAACAACGAGGAATATTAACAGAGCATCGATGAGTCAAACAATTAGGCGTCAGTTGCATAAAAATTTAGAATAAAATATAGTACATCAAAAAGGTGTAAAATATAAAAGCATAATAAATAAATATCATTGACAAAAGAAATGTATGTCACCACATTTTCTTCTTCTTGATGAAAAGCCATTGCACCAGCAGTATGATCAGAAGTCCCAAGATTTGGACGTGCTTGACAACATGTATGTCCTGTATGTCGAAGAGGCTGACATTTTGGAGCCATCTACGTTAAAAATTAACAAAGAAAAACATATCAGGTGACAGAAAAAAACCAAACAAATCAATTATTACAAAAAATCAACTATTGTGCAAAGAAATAAATTATTTTCATACAAAAGGCAACCAAATTATCATGTAAAAATAAATTAAATAGAATATATATTATAACAAAATTATGAACAGAATCAGAGAAATGTATTATACCTTTAGAATAATCTTTTAATGTAAAGATCATTTTCATTTGGAACTTCTTGGTAGGCTTCATCATTATTATCAGAAGTTGTAGATCCTTCTAGCACATCGTAATATTCCCTTGGCATTATTCCTATAGGTATGATCCATCCATTTCTAGAATTATCTAAAACAAAGAACACCTGCTCAACTTAACTTACGAGGGTAAATGGTTCTTCTGTTGCCGAACTGCAATTCTATTTTAGACTGATGTAGTCATGTTTTTCTTTGATAAATTCTAAATCTTTGTTAAAAACATCAAACCAGTCGTACTGAAAAAGAACAACATGTATATCATGTGTAAAACTGATCTCAACAATTTCAATGATTTCTCCGTAGTAGCCATCTAAACTTGAGTGAACGTTATACTTAACTATGATGCCAAACATTTGTGTTCTCTTTGTTACATCCATGGATTTTGCTCTGAATCTAAATCAATTTACAATAAATCATGAATAATAATGTGCATAAGTAAAAGGCTTTTCTACTGAGATATCTAATTTAGGTGTCCATCTACTATTTTCATTTTTTTAAGTAATTGGGCCTGGATTTTAAACCATTGAAGAAAATTGGCTGGATGACATGACATGCATACTCAAGATGGAAACAATTGGTTGTACTACTCAAAAAATGGATCCAACTCTTCAATCTTTATTAAAATGAAGTAGTGAGCCAAGTTTATATCTTCTTCTAGCATTATCTTTCTGGTTGTTGCATTAATTGCTTTACCACTTAATGATAAGATTGACAAAATACCAATCAATTGAAGTTCCATTTTACCACCATCATAGTTTCTTTCCTCTCTGTTAAATAGACTATCTGTACCATAAATATACATTGCACAAAAGTTTACACATTCTTCTAATAGGTATGCCTCTGCAATCGATCCTTCAGGTTGTGTCATGTTTTTGATATAATCTTTAAGTTTCTTGAGATACTTCTCCACAAGATACATCCATTTATATTGTATTGGACCAATAATCTTTGCCTCACTAGCTGAATGAACTATTAGATACACCAACACATAAAAGAAGGCCGGTGGAAATATTTGCTCCATCTTACATAATGCCTCAACAATCTCTGCCTTACACTTCTCCAAAATAAGTGGATCAAGAACTTTTAAACATACAGTCATAAAAAGTTTACTTAGTTCCACCAACGGATCCAACACATTTGATAGTAACATCCCACGAAGTGCTAATGGGAGTAAAACTTGCATGTAGACATGATGATCGTGACTCTTCAACCCAGATACCTTTTTATCTATTGTATTCACACATTTGCAGAGGTTTGAGGAATACTCATCTAGAACTCGAATCTTTTTCAAAAATTCTAATATTAATAGACGTTTTTGTAAGGACAATGCGTAACAAGCATCAGGTAATTCATGCTTGCCATTATTTAGATCCTTAGGATGTAAATCATTCCTTATGTTTAATTGTTGAAGATCCGGCCTAGCTTTTATTGTATCTTTTGGGTTACTAGATAAATTCAATATCCTAAGAATAGTCTCCATCACATTCTTCTCAATGTGCATTACATCTAAATTATGACAAATTTGCAAATCCTTCCAATAAGGAAGCTCCTAGAAAAATATACTCTTCTTCCTCTAAAGACCTGTGTCTGGCTGCATAAAAAGGTGACCAAAGGGTATGTCTACCAAATTTTGTTGTTGCTGCCACATGAAGAATCTAGCAAAGTGTGACAAGCTAAGACATTCTCTTGTAGATTGTCAATTGAATCATTAAATCAACACTCCCTCCACCTATGGCCATGGGAAAGAAATTGATGCTGTCCTAAATAACATTTCTTTCCACTTTCATCTAGTCATAGGCTATGTGTATCATCCATGTGCAGTGGACAAGCAAATTTACCCTTTGTACTCTAGCTCGATAAATTTGCATAAGCAAGAAAGTCAATAATGGTCCGCAATAATGTCGCTATCATTGAAAACATCTCTTTTCTATGTGCATCATATGTTTCTACTCCCATATTCCACAATAACTTTAGCTCATCGACTAACAGCTGCAAGTATACATCAACTGCATTGCTTGGACCTTAAGGACCTAGTATGAGTAGCGACATCATCATGAAAGATGATTTCATGCACATCCATGGAGGTAGGTTATAAGTGGCGACAATCACTGGCCATATAGTATAATTATTATTCATATTTGCAAAATAATTTAATCCATCACTGGAAAGACCAAGTCTAACGCTGTGAACCTCCTTTGCAAAATCTGGATGCATGTTATCAAATCTTATCCACTCTTTCATATCTGCAGGATGACGCATAATTAACTCATGATTTGGTATTCTTTTATCACTATGCCATGACATCCATTTCACAATCTTTGATGACATAAAAAGTCATTGGAGCCTTGGAATCAAAGGGAAATAGCGAACAAATTTTGTTGGCTTTCTTTTCTTGCTTCAATTGAGGTTAATCCTTGTGAACTCATATCTTGAGGCATCACACTTAGGACAATGTTCAAGTTTTTCATTATTCTTGTAAAATAAGATACAATCATTAGCACATGCATCAATCTTCTCACAATTCAAGCCAATGATCGAAGGCTCTTCTTTGCATGATACTAATTTTTAGGATAACCTAATAATTCACCAATAAAGTCAAACACATCTGACATCATCTTTGACATAGAATGGTGAATAACTTTTAATTTGAATAGACTCAATATGAAATTTAATTTAGACATCTTTAACCTAGGAGCAATAGGTTCCTTTGCTTTTGACAACATTTTATAGAAATTGTCAACATCCACATTAGTTTGTATATCATTTTAGAATCCATAGGAACCTCTCCTATGTCATACAACATATCCATTAACTCATCATTTCTACCATCCTCATTCTGCACATTTTGATGATGACCTTGTCGTGATGTCTCTCCAACTTCCTCTCCATGCATAACCCAAATTGTATATCTTGGCCACCAACCATTTAATATAAGATGCTCATGCACATCTGCTCAATTACTCTTTCTTATGTTCATACAAATCTTACATGGACAAACTATCCAATCTTTCTTAGATCTAAATCATATAGTGATTGATCCTCATGAAATGCCTAATTCAAAATTAAATCGACATACTCCAATATCATATACTTCTATGTCTTCAAACTGTTTATCCATCCATGTCTTATCCATGTCCACAACCTAAAAAAAAGATCATTTTAAAAGGTCTTTAAATTTTATAGATGAATGAAATAAAAAATATAATATAATCTCTAGATAAGACTAACCACAACAAAATCATAACTTAAAAAGATTGAAACTAAAAACACATGTGTAAAACAAAGAATAATATCCAAATCCAAACTAATGTTATGACCAAACAAAGAATTCTAATTAAAAGATTCTTATAATAATAACTTGATTTATCTTTACTAGATTACGCCAGAAAATTATTATCTTCAAGGAATAAAACTGCAAAAGAGATTGGTAAGCCTCAACCAATAGATGAATCAGAGAACCATAGAACACATGGTTTACATCCTTGGGATACTAGGGTATGAAAGTTTATTCTATAATTAGAATATAGGTTACTCATCATCTACATCTTATTTGCATAGAATAATAAACTAATGTACTTGTAGTATTACTGTTGTCTTTCATGAAGCCACCTTCTATCTCCTAAACTCCCACAAAGCAAAGATCCTAACAAAAGAAATGTGAACAAAACTAACCAACCATATCAACTTAAGTCCCGATTGGTCCCTTATGTAGCCACCACCAGTTTAAGTAACCATAGACACAAAAAATAGGTACCCTCACATATGAACTGGTGGAGGCAAGGGATGATGTTCTAGATCTTGAGTTGCAAAAAAGGGGATCATTTTTGATACCATGGCCCATCCATCCAACCAAAGGTCAACCAAACATAATCATGTTGGGGCTTGAAAGATAGATGATACGAATATGAACTATTTGTTGGATGCAACACAACATCTAGCAAAGTTCTAGTTAGTGACGGTAAGAATACGATCATCTAGACTTACAAACCTGCATTTAAACTAAGAAAGAACAAGTATACCTTGAAAAGTTATAGCAAAAAGCATGAGCAATGCTAGCAAATATTTTCTTTCTTCAAGAATGTCCTCAAGGTTGGATACTATATGCTACATTCATAAATATTCTTACTTGTTCATCAGGATTCATATTTTAGTTGAGCTTGGTAGGGATTTGATTTCTAAACCTACCCTTCAAACTCAATAGCTTGAACTGCTTCATTAAGGGAGTAGATCCTACTGCACATAGCAGGCTCTTTGAATGATCATGAGCTTCACTTAGGGATAGGTAACCCATAGGGGAATCTATGAGCATTACGATTGGACAAACAACAGTTAAAGCAAATGAAGAATTACTTAGAAGCATCGTATAAAAGCATTAGTGGCTCATATATATTTAATGCATTGTTATGGATGATCTTTGCTTTTAAGCCATTGATCATATTTGTATACTCTGTCATCGATTGGTGAGAATATTATGAACCAATGATATGCTACTTTTTAAAACTTCATCACACAGTGCAGGTTGCATAATTATCAAATTAAGAGACCATTAAGTGGGGTAATGGAGAGGATTCAAATCCTTTTTTAAGTATCTTCCTACACAAAAGAATATAGTTTTCCTTTTAACTCAATGTGTATGAGAATCTTCCTTACCATCCAACACTAAACAAATGTTCTACCTACCTCGATGGATAGACTGAAAGAAGAAAGATGAGAACTAAAGCAAACAAAATAGAGCTAAAGGAGAGGAGAGATGAAATAAATAGATAAATGATAGAAATAAATATTGTAAAATCTAAAGTAATGACAAGACCAAACAAGGAATTTTGATTGAAAGATTCTTATAAAAATAAAAAGACACCAATTTGGGTAGGAAGAGTTTCATGGCAGATATGTGGTTGGAAAAGCCTTTGTTAATTTCTATCGTTAGCTTTTCATTAGTAGAACCAAGATAACTTGGCATCTTAGAGATTACCAACCAAAGCACCTTTCACTTGACATTTTATTTTTTTGCATAATAATTTGTATTTAGTATTCATTTCACTTTTATCTATTTCCCATTGAAGAGTCAAAATGATGAATATAATTGGCTTGATTTGGAACAACCTAACTAGAACATCCTACCTATAGTGATACTCTGTTGAAAGAAGATTTACCATTACAATCCATCGTCCGACTGTAAGTCAAAGAAGTTGCAGGAAAGAAAAGGGGCATCCATATATCAGTTATGTTTCATATAGTTGAGAATTAGAGGTGACTATTGCAAAAGCCATACAACAACAGAATTTGATACTTAAATGGTTGTATTGAAGCATGGAATCCATTGAACAACTCAAAAGATCCATAGACCTCCAGAAGAATTCCTACCACAAGCCAGCAGAAAAATAAAAGAAAGAAGCCCAAAAGGAAAGATATATCTCATGAACTTAATCAATGGATGACATGCAAATTCTCAACACAGTTAATTAAGGCTATTAATCTTAATTAATCATGCTAAAAATGATGCTTAAGCTACCTTAATTAATTTGTCATTGTCTATTATAGTATAGGTTACAAGATAACCTAACATTTAGAAAAGTACTTTTTAACTTGTTGACTTTAGGTCTTTCTCAGGGAGGCTTAATTAGCTTAATTGAAATGACCCTTTCCAAGGACAGTTCAAAGTTTTCTGGAAAGTTAGGGGCGTAAACGCAAATTTTGACCCTTTGAGTTGAGTGTGTGGGCTTTACAGGAAGAAGAAAGGTTTAGCGGGGGAGGCTCTGCAACATTCCCTCTCTCTCTTCTCCCACACCACACACACACACGCACACTTCCCCCTCCCCTCCAAACCCTAACTATTTCCTATTTAAAACCCACACCACCCCTCTCCACCATCACACCACCACCTCCACCTTCTTCCATTGTCTACCGGTGAGCCACCAGCCCCTTCCCGTCCCCTCGTAAACACCAAGAGGAAGGAGAAGGGAGGAGCGTGGAGGAGAGGGAGAGAGGGAGAGTGAGGGAGAGAAGGAGAGTGAGGGCATGGGAGAGAGGAGAGAGCTTGGGGTTAGCTTAGGCATGCGCAATCAGAGGAGATCGAGTAAGAGAGCTTGTGTGTGGGGTAGCTGCGGTTGTAGCCGGGATCAGCTCAAAGGTGTGAGGACCTCCAAGGAGTCTAAGGGTGCAAGATGGAGGTGTCATGGCCGGAGTGTAGCTGCGAGAGCTCGAGGAGGAGCTCGTGGGAGAAAAGAGGACGTTGGAGGAGTGTCCTTAACCTCCTACAACTGCTGAGGTTGCTGCTGCAGTGGCTACGGGTGGAGGACCACGAGAAGACGAGCATCACGAGGAGCTTTGCACACTGGATTTTTTCAGTATCAGACATCTAGGGAATCTACCAAACATCTGGAGTAGCAGCGGACATCTAGAGATGAAGCCAGACATCTAAAAATTCATGGAGTGCCGACGTATGAGTTCTAAATGCACATGCTTGCGCGTATATGAGGTACATAACATTGCGTTAACATGGTTTTAAACCTACAAACATATGCATAGGTACAAGTCTTGGAAAGTCGCACAAGCACACTCTTCGAGGTGATTTAGGACATCTGAGCATCTCCACAGACGTCTAATAGACCTATTAGACGTCTGGGCGCACTAACAGACATTTGGAAAGACCTAGGACTACTACAAAGGGGTTCTAGACATCCACCAGCAATGTAGGAATGCAAGGTGAGTTACTGACATAGTTTAAGACGTCTGGGCCTATTCCCAGATGTCTGATTTTGGTCTGTGTGCACATTTTTGGCTCGTTTGGGGCTTAGACGGAGTCGATTTTGCGTAAACGAAATACCATTATTTTCCTCTGAAATTTCTCTACGTGTTAGTGTTAATTATATACTTCTTTGAACTTGTCTGATGTGACTTAGTCACTAGTATATGTCTCCAGCCTGTAGCTTGTTCGGGGCCTGTGGAGACGACAGGACCTGCGGTTCGAGCTCCCATTCCTCCCGTGTTTCCCGGTAGAGTGGTTTACTTCAATATTAAGATTTAAATAAGTAAAGTGCATGTTTAGAAAAGCTTGATTGAAGCCTAGGATGTGAAATGAACCCTAAGGAAAAAGCGAATGAATATTGCTTGAGCTACACTATTTACTTTGAGATGCATGCTAAACCCTAATTGCTAACAAGTGTATAAATACTTGATGTGTTACTTTCTCAGTTATTAAACATGAGCTGCCTGTTATAAAAATGAAACCCGGGATGTGAATAGTGAGATCTGAATGTTGAGAAATGGAATGAAAGGAATACAAGCATGCACCCTACGGGGAATTAGGAGAACTCCTATATAAGGAAAGAACCTTGTAAATAGATGGGAAGTAAGCTAGCCCTTGTGTACACAGTACCAAGGAGAGTGACTGTCCCTTTAGTGTAGAGGGGAGCTAGCTGCCCCTTTGGGTTGAGATCCAAGGTTAGGACTAGTCACTCTACACTGACTCCTGTTTATCCCTCATGTACATGGTACCGAGGTGAGCTACTTAGTGTAGGGAGGGAGCTAGCTGCCCCACGGGGCCTGGGGTTAGGACTAGCCACCTACACCGACTCTTGTTAGACCCACTTGGTAAATCGTGATAGTCGGACAAGGGTACGCGGACTGTGGTTGGGTGAGACCCCCATTCTGAGAGGGCAAGGCCCTGTGCTGTTCCATGCTGTACTATTAGGTATACCCTCTAGCGGAAACAACTGATCGCGTGCCAGTGCGGAGTAGCTACCCGTGCGCTTATCGCGGGTGCCGTAGTCACCACTACGTCACGACCGTGACCTCGGGGTGGTTGACCAGGTCTAAGACTACCACGGGGGACTCTCCTGGCCAGGAGAGCACCATGTGTACATCCTACATCACAGGAAAGACTGCAATCAAGATTGCTCCATTGAGGGATAGATAAGATCATGAAATGACTGATTTCTTAAGAAAATAAACAAATTAGAACCACTTAGTTGAGCTAAATGGAAATGAATAATTAATTTAGTTGCTTGTATTATGTTAATCGCATGTAACTGGCTTAACCACCACTCTACTCAGCGTTAGCTAACACAGATTTTGTAACCTTGTTCAAGTCAGGGAGTTGAGTAGCCAGCACCACTGGCTATAGAGGGAGATGGGCCTAGTCGAGCCTAGCCTTAGCTGTCATTCCCTTTTGTTTATGAGCTTCTATTGTAGTAGTGAGTATTCAATATATGTAATACTATTTGAGTTAAATTCTTGCTTTACTTTCCCCTATTTTTGTTGTGATGGCATGTAATATTGTGAGACAGCTTGTCTTGTTTTCCTTTACTGTCTCTTAGTTATTTCTGCTTAGTTACATTGCATGTGTGGTTGTGGAATATTTTATGCTTTTGGTTATTTCTCGTTGCACAATTGCGTCTTGAGATTAGTCAAGGTGAGCCAGTCTTGGGTCCAGTAGGGATCTGGGATCAGGTCGTAACAAAGACGATATCAGAGCAAGGTCGTCTCGAGAAATGAACCAAATGTTTTTGAAGTAACCACTGACGTGCATGTAACTAGGATAGGCATCACAACATATCACTTTGATCTTCACTTCCGAGTCTTATTTCTTTATGTAATCCAGTATCATTGATAGCTCTTGCTCTTTCTCTTGTATTTCCTTGTAGGAGACGCCTTGTCGAGGAGTTCTCGAGGCAGGCCATGGATGTGGCCATGGGTGGGGTCAGAGGGGTGGACGTATCGGACCTAAGGCACCAGTCGACCTACCTCCCCTTCCAGCATCCAGGCCCAGGATCTCGCCCAACTGATTTGGGATATAGTTCTGCGGATGTGGAGGGAGAGTCCTCTACAGGACAGGGGAACTGTCGTAGTGCCAGACAAGCTGGAGGGGGAGGGGATGATCCTCCACCACCCCCACCACCGTTAGACACTTCTGAGCACGAGCCCTCCTTGCCTGGAGGCGTGCCTGATGAACACGCATAAATTCATGATAAATTGCTTATTTATGATAGTTTATAGGCTTAGCATTGCATATCATTTTATAAATATTGCATAACATCCATTGCGTGGCATTTAGGATAGTTGTATGTTTTGTATATTAATTCTTTCATTGTATATGGCCAGGGGGCAATGCGACATCCATACACGTTTTGGATGGAAAATCCGACCGTATGGATGGATCCAGAGCAATGATCGTAGTTCAGCATCGCGAGAATCATCTCGATCTAAGCACCGTGGCACCCTCTACAAGAAGAAGAAGATGGATGGTCCAGATGGTGCCACATGGTGCCATCCAGACCGCCCAATGCCGGCCAGCAGCCACCACCCACTCCCTTCATCATCCATGCCCTTAAATCCTAGCCATTGGATCAAGATCCAATAGTTGGGAAGTGTCTACACCAAACTCCTCCTCGCGACACAAAGGTCGACTCGGTGCATTGGTGGGAACGGTGGGTCTCAAGGGAGGGGCACGGGTTCAAATCCCCGCAGGCCACCCAATCCTTAGATCAGCAGTGCACACAAGCAGCAGTGGCAACGCAGCTTGCGAGCGCGTGTGACGGTGCACGCCAGCGCGCACACCAGCAGGCCACCACATGATCAGCACGTGTGATGGGCAATAGCGCAACACGGGTGCATGCATGGTTGGTGCCAACTTTCAGTGATAGCTGGGCTGACCTACAGTGACGCTTACAGTCATCGCTACTTCATTGCAAGCCAGTAAAGCCATGTAAGGGTGTGAGTGGATGTGAGCTGTCTACGGGAACGTTTCCAGTGATGAACTAGAGGTCGTTAAAGGTCCTTTACCCATTTTAACCTCTTCTCCTCCACTATAAAAGGACCTACACCCCCTCCCTTTCAAGCCATCTCTACGTACTCTACTCCCAAGCTCTATCAAGCCTACCCATGCTCCATTAGAGCTTGTTCTCAAGCTCCCAAGGCTCCTATTAGTGTAGCAAACCTTTGCCTCACCAAATATTCATCCATCTTCCCATCCCCATTCGTAGGTTGCCTTAGAGCTGTCCTCCCACCTCCATTCCGGTAGCAGATCATCTCCATCTCTTGCCTCCATTCTGGAGCCACGCCGAAGCTTTCTTGAACCCAACGTCCTCCTGCATCTCACCTCCATCGACCCGCTCCTCACCTCCTTCGTTCGAGCTTCCGCCAGGCGCTTTCATCTCGTCGAACAGCTGATTCCGGAGATTTCCTCTCACCTCCCTCTCTTTTTATGCTTTTATAGTTCATTATAATCGACATTGGATTGATATATATATCATATTTGTTCAATTTCTATCTTGTGATTCATTCTGCTTGTCCTCTTTTCAAAAATACAAAAAAATATCACAACCCTAAAATACCAAAAGGAAACAAAACGAAGTGTTGTTTTCACTTAAAGTAAACGTCACCTTTCTGTGTTCGACTCGGGACTCCCTTGGAGTTTCGATATAAATTTTATCTGATCGATGTGTTTTGCAACTACGATGATGGGTTACTTGTAATCCCGATTTCTAATACACGAAACACGCCCGACCATTTTGGCACCGTTGCTGGGGAGGCAACGAAATTTACTTTATTGTTTATTGCATTTCTTTGCATTTACATAGCACTAACCCTACTTGTCTTTGATATATCATCTTGTAGGTACCCTAGCATGGAAATCCAAGTGCAGCAGACTGAAGTAAAGTGTGAGTAAAGTACTCTGTAAGTGTCCCCCACATTCCCCCCTACTAGTTCAGTTCGCCACACTCATAACCAAGACCTAATCTACTTAGGTGTTTGCATAAATGATAAACGCTAGTATATCATCAATTTTATGCATTAAAACAAACCTAGCTCTTAGGATTTTGCTCCGCAAATGGGTTTTTGGGCTGCATTTAGGCATCAATTAGGTTATGAATGCATTGCACTTTTTTTTATCTTTTTAATGTGTTTTTGTGAGTGTTAGGGATATACAGATTATCAGAACTCCAAAACCCTAGCACTCATAAAGGCAACTGGTGAAGAAGAAGCTCAGACTAGCTGGAACTTAGCTTGATCCAACTCACCATAGTTGGATTCCAGCTCACTTTAACTAGGATTAGCTCAGATCTAGCTCAACTTAGCTGAATCTAGCACATCTCAGCTCCCATTAGTTCATAGGGAGCTCTAGCTATCTCAACTAAGTTGACTGGAGTTCACCTTAGCTCTGTACTAGCTACATCCGACTCCACTCAACTCCAGCCAGCTGAAGATGACTTCATCTTAGCTCAGGAAGCTCAAGTCCACCTCCTGGGGACTCAGCTTAGCTCAACTTAGTTGACTTAAGCTACCTTAGCTACCTCAACTAGCTAGGTCCTCCCCGGGAGCATTAGACCCAGCTCACCTCAACTCCTTTCAGTAGAAGCCAACTTGCTTTAGCTTGGCTTAGTAGCTAGCAAAGAACTAGCAAGCTAAGCCAGCTAAGGTAGCTCCTTTCAACTCTCTTCAGGAGCCACCAGCTCCAGTGCAGCTCAAGATAACTACCTCCAGCTCTTCTCCCTGGAAACCCTAGCTCCAAATGCCTCCAACCCTACTCCCTACTAGCTAAGCTAGCTAAGCTACTTAGCTTAGCTAGTCCACCTCCAAGGCACCAAAACCTACTACCCTACTACCTATGCTCCAGCAAAAAGACCACCTACTCCTACTTTATTTTGGTGCTAACTATCCCTTCCATCACCACCCTACAACCACCATCAAAGCCCATCTCCACTCTCCATTTTTTCCCTCCAAAATCAATACCTTATAGAAGGAATTTTTGGAGGGAAAACCAAGGCACCTCTTCATTTCCCTCCCATTTTTCCCTCCAAAAATATCCAACCACCCGTTCATTTCCCTCCAAGAAAAACACCATAACCACCCCATTCCCATCCTATAAATACCCTACCCTACCACCGCATAATTCCCATCCTTCGATTAGTTTAATTCCACATTACACCCACCACAATTCAAGACCAAGTAAGAAGAAGAAGAGAAGAAGATTAAGGGGGCATCCTATTCACCCTTTTGGTGCCTTCTTCCCCTTCTTTATTCTCACTTGTGCCACACCAAGGAGGAGGAGCACTCCCCCACTAGGAGGATGGCCAAGCAAGGAGCAAGGGTGGTGCATGCCTACCCTTAGAGGAGATCATTAAAGGTGGTAGCTTCCACCTTGGAGGACACCATTTTCACGGAAGGAGAAGGAGGAGCCCTTTTCAAGCCTAGGAGCCACTAAGCTTGGAGCAAGGTGCTTCCCGTCTTCACCAACAATTCAGGAGGATTTGTGTTTTATTTTCTTTGTTGCAATTATCTAGTAGTAGAAGCATTCATCTACTGGGGTTTTTTGTAAAACACTCTTTCAATCAAAGTTGCCTTCTTTAATCTTTTTATTGCATAGTCTTGTAGAATTCTTGTTTAACCATTTTCACTCCTCCCTAATTACTCTAGGCCTCCACGTGCCTAGAGTGAGCTTAGGGAGAGGCTCTACTTGTCACTATAATAGTAGTGTAGTGGATTAGTATAAAGAATTTTCTTGCTATCAACAAACCTGCCTTGTTCTCGTTATTTCAAAATAAAAAAGTCATATATATAAAACACCAAAAAGAAAGTTGAGGTCGAGTTTCAAAGCAAGGGATTTGATTTGCAAATAATTTGGCCTCCTTGGATGACCCTAGATACTCCCCTATCTAGGACTTACAAATTTTAAAAGCGAATCCGTTTTTGTGTGTTGCAACAAGTTAAAATCCTAAATTAACAAACCGTGCAAAAACTCGATCAATAAACCCTAGGATAGAATTTTTTGTCTTGTTTGCCACCTTCATCCACCTCACCCCTGCATTAAAAAAAAAAAGAGATACTTTCTGTGGGATGAATCAATATACACACTCTATACACCCACATTTGAGGCACATAATCAAACTTGATTTTCATCTACTCAACCAGGCTTCCGACCTGTGGAGTCGGTACACGAATTCAACACATAAAAGAGTAGAAATCATATTAGGTTAACCACCTTTTTGTGTGCCTTAATCAGTGGTACATTTGAGCCAATTGAGTGAATTGTTTGGGCCACACCACCTAATCTAAAAGAGGTTCATTTTGTAGCTACCCCATAGGATTCAATAACTAGGTCAAGCTAGGCACTCCAAATTTTTCTTGATTTCTAAAGGAAAATACTTGAACACGTGTTTTCAACAACAAACTTGGTTTGCCTCACAAAACTTGGTTTAAAATACCTAATATTTGAATCTTAAAAGCTATTAAGCAAGATTCGAACCCTATAACTCACCTCATCATTAATAATATTGCCTGAAAACCTCTTGGTTGTGCACATTCACAAGTTATCAAACAAATCATTAAGGGCACAACCCATTAAGGGCCCATCACATTCCAGAGCACCAATTTCCCAAGCCTATCTAAAATCAATTAGACGTTGACCCTAAGGATTCATTCGCTCGTCATGATCCAGATTGAGATTATTCACGATTAACCTGCTTATACTAGTCAATCTGATGTCTAGCTAAGGGAGTAGTGTCAAACGACCACAGTTGGGGGGTACACTAGGAACTAGAGGTGCAAGCCAAAGGAAGAACCTTCTCCCCAGTCCCTCCTTTTAACTAGTTGGATTGCCTGGACATAAGTAGATTAAATCATCCATAATCTTAGAATGGATTCTGAGAGTCAATAGAACTTAGGCTACCTCATCTAAGGACAGGCTTGTATTCTTGTGCTGCAGGGTTCCCTCTTTTTTCCTCGACCTTCCGACTTCCTTCCAATGCATGCTTGGGAGGAGGTCATTGAACCCTAGATTGGAAGGACCTTTAGACCATTCTAGGAGGTAGAGGTTGAGCTATAGCCAAGAAAATCCCATGGCTGATCAACAACTACCTCCCCTGCCTCCGAACCAGCAGGAGCTGATTCAGAGGCAGTTGGAAGAATTGCAGCAGATGCAGAATGGTTCCAACGTATGCATGGTCAGAGCACTCGACCCTTGAAGGATTTTTATGATCCTTCAAACTATGGGGAATGTCCCGACATTATGATTCCCGCCGAAGACATAGAAATCAAGCTCCAAGTCTTAAGTTTGATTAAGCATTTCCATGGGCTTCTCTCGGAGGACCCATTTCAGCTCCTGGAGGATCTGACCACTTTGGTTCAGACCACCAGTGCAAGGAAAGTGAATGAAGAGCAAATGATCATGAGGCCTTTCCCCCACTCTCTCAGGAATAAGGCTTCACATTAGTACCAGTCTATAGGAAGGTCGATTGAAACTTGGGCTAATCAGCTTTCTTGAAGAAATTCTTCCCTATTGGAATGACTAATGCCTTGCGACGGGCGATTACCATTTTCTCCTAGTGGCCTGGAAAATTGTTTCATGGTGCCTGGGAGCAATTCAAGGAACTTTTGAGGAAGTGTCCACACCATGAGGTGCCGAAATGGTAACTCGTGTAGATTTTCTATCACAGGTTGGTTGAGCAACTCCGTAATCACGTGGATGCTTCTTGCGGAGGTAATTTCCTTAACAAGGATGCAGATAGCGCATACAACCTATTTGAAGAAATGAGCGAGAACTCAATTAATCGCACCTCCATGGATGCATTCAACTGGTCCCAACAACCTAGGTCAAGTGCTAATGAGATCCAGGATTCTCATTCATTTGACATGGAATTAATTTGTAATAAACTGGATAAAATTGACTTGGTTGCTAAGAAAATGGAAGAATGAATGTCTAGGAATTCAGGAAATACTTCTTTACCCACTCACTCCCAGAATTCGGTATTCCATTCCTCATGAGCTCCCACGGGGCGGCAATTCATGAACCAACTCGATTCGACTCAACTTGTGAGCGAGGATTTCTCGGAACCATATGGGTTCCAAACTGGGGCCTTTGATCCCAGTTTCTCTGATCCTTCCTTCTCTCCATCCTCATTTTATGAGGATGCATACGCAATGTAGGAGAATGTTAGGTCCAACTTGTATTCCAACACTTATAACTTGGGGTGGAGGAACCACCCTAACTTCTCATGGAAAAATCAGTGGCGACAGACCCAATCTCGACCCAGCAACTATGCATCTCAAAAACCTATGGGTCAGGGTCAAGTATACACCCAGCTGCCCCCGAGATTGGTTAATCAGCCATCTTGGAATGCCCAACAATCCGCAAGGCAGGCTAATTTAAATTGGCAGATGGTGGAAATGCAAGGGTCCATGCTTCAGCTTATGCAACAAATGAAGACATGGATAACTTGCAATCTAGGTTAATTGCTAACACCTAACAACCCGGATCTCTACCATCTCAACCTGTACCCAACCCACGCAATGTGCAAAAATAGGGCAATAGTGCCCAAGGGTATGAGAATCAAAGGGACGCACATGCACATGCTCAGGTGGTTGAGCAGGGTCCCTCATCTTCTTCTTCCTCTGGTTACATGACTAACCAAGGACCTCCAATCTTCACTAGACCACCTCAGGACCCAAGCCTGTATGCCTCTGCAAACTCTGTCACCTTAAGAAGTGGAAAGCAAACCCGGGACCCTAAATTGCACTCTAGATGCCAAAACCCTAGGGAACTTGAGAGAGAAAAGGTGGAGATTGAAAAAGACAATAAGGCCCAGGGACTGGAAATTGAAAATTCCACCGATATCCCATTCCCTGAGGCCCTATTAAAAACCAAGAAGAAGAAAACCCTAGACAGAAATAGGGAGCTTTTGGATTTATTCAAGAGCGTAGAGATCAATATTCCGCTCCTCGATGCCATTAAGCATATCCTGGCTTACGCTAAATTCTTGAAAAAACTGTGTACCCAAAAGCGTAAGCCGAGAGAACCCACTTCAAGGAAGGTGATTCTCTCTGAGCAGGCAAGTTCTATTATCCTGCATCACCTTCCTCAAAAGAGGAAAGATCCTGGTGCTCCCTTTATATCATGCATTATTGGGGAATACACTTTTGATAGGGCACTATTGGACCTAGGCGCATCCATCAACCTAATCCCAACTTGTATTTATGAGAGGTTTAGGTTAAGTGAACTCAGGCCAACCTCAGTAATGCTACAATTAGAGGACCGATCGGTCACCACACCAAGAGTCGTTATTGAGGATGTAATTGTCAAGGTCAAGGATTTCTATTTTTTCGTAGATTTCCTCATCCTTGACATGGATGTACCTAATGATTTGAGGAGCACGCCCATCATTCTGGGACATCCGCTCCTAACTACCACCAAGGCCAGCATAAACTGTGAAAACGGTAGTATGGAGATCGTCTTTGGGGATAAGAAATTAACTATGGATATTTTTAAGGCGATAAGATGATTTGAGGATTGTGGATTCATTAAGGAACTCGAGGATCAGGATCTTGAGACATGTATGATAATCAATGCACTTGAGGAATCCATTAGCTTTAACGAACCAAATCCATAACCCTCCTCTGTGGTAGACCTACAACATCTTGAAGAGGCTGTTGATTTTGTTCATTCCTAGCCTCTTCCTCCAGATCGTCCTGATGAATCTTCATCAGCATCCTCCCTACCTTCTATTCTAAACCCACCCCAGCTGGAATTAAAACCATTGCTTATAAATTAGAAATATGAGTTCTTAGGACCTGAAAACATGCTCCCTATGATTATTAGTGCTGATTTGACTAAGGAGCAAGAATCGAGGTTAATTAAGGTCCTTAAAGATAACAAGGAGGCAATTGGTTGGACCATCCACTACCTTAGGGGGATCGAGCCATCTTATTGTAATCATCATATTTTAATGGAAGATGGATCCTGCCCTTCACGTGAATTGCAAAGGAGACTAAACCCGAATATGAGAGAAGTGGTCAAGAATGAGATAATCAAATGGCTCGATGCTAGGATTATTTACCCAATCTTAGATAGTCCATGGGTTAGCCCCGTTCAGATTGTACCCAAGAAGGCAAGAATAACCATTACGACTAATGAGAAAGGGGAAACCTTCACCACTCATTCAGCTTCTTCTTGGAGAGTTTGTATTGACTATAGGAAGCTAAACACAACCACTAAAATGGATCACTTTCCCTTGCCATTCATCGATCAAATCCTCGAAAGGTTAGCTAGGCAAAAATACTTTTGCTTCCTGGAATGTTATTGAAGATATAAAAAGTCCCTATCCATCCCGAAGACCAGGAAAAGATAACTTTCACATGTCCCTACGGAACCTTTGCATTTCGTAGAATGTTGTTCGGGCTTTGCAATGCGCCTGCGAATTTTCAAAGGTGCATGCTGGTCATCTTTTATGACATGGTGGGAGATTGTCTTGAGGTGTTGATGGATGATTTCTCTATTTTTAGAGATTCTTTTGAGTCTTGCCTGGATAACCTGGAATTGATCCTTCAGAGATGCATCAAAGCACAGCTGGTCCTTAGCTGGGAAAAGAGCCACTTTATGACTCAGGAAGGCATCATCCTGGGTCACGTGGTCTCTAGTTAGGGAATTGAAGTTGATAGAGCTAAGGTGGATGCTATCTCTAGACTTCCTCCACCCACATCCATAAAACAGATTCGCTCTTTCCTTAAGCATGTGGGTTTTACAGAAGATTCATTAAGAATTTCTTGAAGGTTGCTCGACCCTTGAGTAACCTTCTGGCCAAAGACACGCCGTTTGAGTTTGATGAATCATGCCATAAGGAATTTGATTTATTGAAAACGGCAGTCACCTATGCCCCGGCATTGCAACCACTGATCTGGATAGCCACATTTGAGATTATGGCTGGCGCATCTGATTATGCCGTCAGGGCTGTCATGGGTCAAAAGATTGAGAAAAAGCACTTTATGATTTATGATGCTAGCAAGACTCTGGATGAGGCCTAAAGGAACTATACCATTACTAAAAAAGAATTGCTAGCCGTAGTTTTCGCCTTAGAAAAATTCAGGGCTTATCTGTTAGGTTCTCATGTCATCATCTATATCGACCACTCGACCTTGAGACATCTCTTGGCCAAAAAGGATGCCAAACCTCGGCTTATTCGCTGGATTCTGCTGCTTCAAGAGTTCGATCTTGAAATCAGGGATAAAGCCGGCACACAAAATGTAGTGGCGGATCACCTCGAGAATCCTAATTGATTCTTCTCATCTGGATGTCTCGATCTCTGATACTTTTCTGGATGAGACCATCCTCACAGTCTCAGGTATCTGAACCCCCTAGTTTGTGGATATTATCAATTATTTGGCCATTGGTCAAATCCCCTAGGATTGGACCAAGCAACAATGGGATAGACTTGTGTTTGAGGCCAAATATTATTTTTGGGATGATCTCGAGCTGTATCGCATTGGCACAAACCAGATTATTCATCGATGTGTCTTGGAAATTGAGTTCCATAGCATACTTGAGTTCTGTCACACATCCGAGTGTGGTGGACACTTTTCCAGGAAAAAGATGGCCACAAAAATTTTGCAATTTGGATTCTATTTTCCGTCATTATTTAAGGATGCCCAAGAATTCTCTAAGTCATGCACTCGATGCCAGACACTCAAGAACATGGCTAAGAGAGACATGATGCCCTTGAGCCCAATTCTTTCCATCGAAATTTTTGACATTTGGGGTATCGACTTTATGGGACCCTTCTTTCCTTCATTTGGACACCAGTATATTTTGGTCACTGTTGATTACGTGTCCAAGTGGATTGAGGCAATCTTCACTCGGACCAATGACCACAAGGTGGTCATCGATTTTGTGAAGAGAAATATCTTCACTCGGTTCAGGGTTCCTAGGGCAATTATTAGTGATGGTGGTGCACATTTCACTCATGCCTAGTTTTGGAATTTATTGAGAAAATACGGGGTGAATCATCGGATTTCCACACCTTACCACCCTCAGACGAATGAAAAGGCCGAGGTCTCCAATTAGGAGATCAAGAACATTTTGCAGAAAATCATTAGGCCTGATAGGAAGGATTGGACCCAAAAGCTAGATGATGCTCTTTGGGCTTACCGTACGGTGCACAAAATGCCTATCGATATGTCTCCATTGCATCTGGTGTTTGGTAAGGTGTGTCACTTAATTGTAGAACTTGAACACCAGGAATTTTGGGCCATCAAGAAATGTAATGTGGACCTTGAGTTGGCCAGGAAAACCAAAAAACTCCAACTATCGGAGTTGGAGGAGCTTCGAAACAATGCTTATGAAAATGCCAAAATCTATAAGGCAAGGACCAAAGCTCTCCATGACTAGATGATTTCACATAAGAGCTTTGAGCTGAACCAAAAGGTCAGGATTTTCGATTCTCGATTGAAGCTTTTCCTCGGTAAACTCAGGTCTAAGTGGGATGGCTCGTTCGTTATTGAGTTGATTTTCCCTAATAGGGCCGTCGAAATCTCTAACCTAAACTCGGGTAATATTTTCAAGGTCAATGGACAACATCTCAAACCCTTTGTTGACCATCTGCTCCCTAAACCCGTGTTGGACAAGGTTGCTCTTACCTTGCCATAACCACCACAGGCTGATCATCACCCAGCTGAAGGCACTAAACTCAGCACATGTAAAGATTGTTCCAAGCTGACCAGAGTCACACAAAAATCAGGTGCCATTCTTCCACTTCTACTATCCTGCAAGCTTTCATTTTTGACAATGAAGACATTGCAATAGCTATGCATGGGGGGGTGGACATATTTTATAACCATTTTGTCAGATGTAACAAGTAATTTCTTGTTATTTGATTCTTGTTAAAAAAATGAATGAAAATTTGAAAAAATTAAAAGAAAAATTAGAATTTGGAGACGAGAACTTAGGCATTAGGAGTTGTAAACTTTAGGAATTGATACTTTGAGACCTGAATACTTAGACTCTTCAGGTCTTCGGGCTTAATTAGCCTGGGTGTCCACTCGAATGTGGACTTAGTCTCAAGTCCTAGCCAATTAAAATTCATTTTAATTTGGTAAATAATTTGGGATGATAAGTATGCGACTTATCAACCCACCCTCTGATTTGGGGGGACTTTAAGCCTAAGCATCTGCCCACATTTTTTGCACTGATTCACTTTCCAGTGGTTTTTACAGAAATTGGGTAGCTAAAGGACCAACTTGGGTGATATGGCTGGCAAGTTGTATGTGGTAACAACTCATCGGCTGGTTGTCCAGAGCCCAGCCAAGACCATTTTCATTGTACTACGTTAGGTAAATCTTAGATCAGGAAAGCCACCTACTTAAAATAAATAAAATATAAAATATAAAAAAAAAGAAAAAGGATAAAATAACAAAATACATAAAACCACACTTCACCACACAAGTATGGCTGGCAAGTTGTCGGTGGTAACAGCTCATTGGCCGGTTGTCCAGAACCCAGCTCATAAAAAAAAAGCACAATAATTCCTAAAACACTTAGGGAAGAAGCGGGGAAGTAGAATAAACTCTGGAGATATACACTGGGTTCACCCTTGTGTTGACCCCATAAAAAAAGTAGGGAGAAAGCTACCGATTGAAAAGATAAACCTCTAGGCAAGGTCACCTAGGATCGTAGAAACCTATAGTCCGTTTTAATGTCCGTCTAGTGAGTCTTTCACTATTTTCACAAGATGCTTAGTACTTAGAGTCCTTTTCGAGTCTTGGGCGAGTCGGGTAGCTGTAAAAAGTTATCTTAGAACTCTCAAATTCCAAAAGTAAAAAAAGAAAATAAGAAAAACAAGGAAAGAAAAATTATCTTCTCTTCTTAAATAAGGTGAGGGCTTGGACGGTCTGCATTCTGGCAAGCACCCGAGCACTGTTGAGTTTTTGTAATTAGGTCTTGGGGTTGAGATTTTCTAAAGAAATCAATGAATTTTGCCTAAATACTTGAACCCTGATTGTACTTTTATACATAGCATTTAGGTTAATTTTGCTAGGGACTAGCAAAAAGTAAGCATGGGGGTATGATGAACACACATAAATTCATGATAAATTGCTTATTTATGATAGTTCCTAGGCTTAGCATTACATATCATGTTATAAATATTGCATAACATCCATTGCATGGCATTTAGGATAGTTGTATGTTTTGTATATTAATTCCTTCATTTTATATGGCCAAGGGGGCAATGCGACATCCATATGAGTTTCGGATGGAAAATCCAACCATACGGATGGATGCAGAGCGGCGATCGCAGTTCAGCATTGTGGGAATCATCTCGATCTGAGCACCGTGGCACCCTCTAAAAGAAGAAGAAGATGGATGGCCTAGATGGCACCACGTGGTGCCATCCAAACAGCCCAACACCAGCCAGCAGCCATCGCCTACTCCCTTCATCATCCGTGCCCTTGAATCCTAACTGTTGGATCAAGATCCAACGACTGGGAAGTGTTTGCTCCAAACTCCTCGCGACACAATGGTCGACTTGGCGCATTGGTGGGAATGGTGGTTCTAAATGGAGGGGTGCGGGATCAAATCCCCGCAGTCCCCCCAATCCTCAAATCAGCAGCGCACACAAGCAGTACCGGCAGTGCAGCGCACACGCCAGCGTGCCCACCAGCAGGCTGCCGCTCGATCAGCACGCGTGCTGGCCAGTAGTGTAGCGCGGGCGCGTGCATGGTTGGTGCCAGCTTTCAGTGACAGCTAAGCAAACCTACAGCGGTGCTTACAACTGTCGCTACTTCATTGCAAGCCAGCAAACCCAGCTAAGGGCATGAGCGGATGTGAGCTGTCTGCAGCAATGATTCTAGTGGCGATTTGGAGGTCGCTAAAGGTCCTTTACCCATTTTTAGCCTCTTCTCCTCAACTATAAAAGGACCTACACCCCCTCCCTTTCAAGCCATCTCTACTTACTCTATTGCCTCCTACTCCCAACTCTAGCAAGCCTACCAACGCTCCATTAGATCTTGTTCTCAACCTCTGAAGGATTCTATTAGCGTACCAAACCTCTGCCTCACCAAATATTCGTCCATCTTCCCATCCCCATTCGTAGTTCGCCTTGGAGCCATCCTACCACCTCCATTCCGATAGCAAATCATCTCAGTCTTCTCACCTCCATTCCAAAGCCACGCTGAAGCTTTCCTCAACCTGACGTCCTCCTGCATCTCACCTCCGTCGTCCTGCTCTTCACCTCCTTCGTCCGAGCTTCCGCCAGGCACCATCGTCTCACCGAACAACCGATTCGGGAGATTTTTTCTCACCTCCCTTTCTTTTTATGCTTTTATAGTTCATTGTAATCGACTTTGGATTGATATATATATCATATTTGTTCCATTTCTATCTTGTGATTCATTCTACTTGTCCTCTTTTCAAAAAATACATATATATGAAAACCCTTAAATACCAAAAGGAAACAAATTGAAGTGCGATTTTCACTTAAAGTAAACATTTCCTCTCTTTGTTTGACCCGGGACTCCCTTGGAGTTTCGGTATAAATTTTATCTGATCGGCGTGTTTTGCAACTACGACGATGGGTTACTTGTGACCCCGATTTCTGACATTTAAAACGTGTGCGACCAGTGCCTGTTCCCCTATTGCAGCTCCACCTTGAGCTTTTTGTCTAGTTCTGGAAGCTGAAGCCCCCCTCCTTCAAGGGGGATGAGAGCCTGTCTGAGGTAGGGGACTGGCTGGAGCAGATAGAGAAGGTGTTTGACACACTCCGCCATCTTGCAGAGTGCTGCATGGCCTTTGCCACGTACCAGTTGGAGAGCATAGCCCACAGGTGGTGGAGGGCAGCTAGAGGACAAGAGGCAAGAGAGCCGTCATGGGACCACTTGATGGCTATCTTCTGCGAGCAGTACTTCCCACAAACCTGACTAGACCAGACGAGGAGGGAGTTCCACACTCTCCGGCAGGGAGCGATGATAGCTAGCACGTACTGCACGCATTTTCTAGAGTTTTCACACTTCACCCCAACAGCTGTGTCTACAGAGGAGGAACACCTGTGGAGGTTTACTGAGGGGCTCCGACCTACGATTTGGGGGTATGTGAAACCCCTGAAGTTGCCCACTTTTTCTCGTGTTGTCAAGGTGGCCATGACCTATGAGGAGACCAACCCGATCACACAAGACACTGACAGTGGACGGAAGAGGCCCTACCAGCCAAAGTACTCACAAGGCCATCGAGAGAGGAGTCACACAGTGCCTACAAGGGAGTCGTCCCGTTCTGCGGGGCCACCAATGGCCTTTGGGGGCCCCAAACAGGAGCCATCTACCAGCACCGGACCCCTCCCAACCACCAGCAGGGACCAACTGAGCGAGGAGGTTGTGCCTCTTTCTACTACTAGTGTGCCCAGTCGGGCCACATTAAGGGGGACTTCTCATCTAGGGCCAAAGCACAGCAGATGCTCCTCGCACCGAGAGCTGGAGGCTGATCTGGCGGTCGCGGTCATCAGGCACATGGAGGAGGACAGCAGTCACATGGAGGGTATCGGCTAGCTACTGCTCTCTTGACCCAGAGCGTGGTCGCTTCTTCTGCACCTAAGGCTAAGGGGCATATGAATGCCCTAACACATAGAGATGCTAGGGCTTCAGGTTCTGTGGTGGTAGGTATGGTTACCATTTGTAGCAGATTAGTCTATGTACTTTTAGATTTTGGTGCCACACACTTTTGTCTCCTTGAGTTTTGCCATCAGTTTGGGGCCGAGCAGTGTACTGTTAGAGGTTCCATTCTTGATTAGAGGGCCAAGTGGACAGTTGTTCATAGTAGAGGAGGTCTTTACAAACTACGAGGTCGCTATATTGGGACACAGTCTTCCCACCCATCTGATAGTGATCCCGATGGAGGACTTTGGCGTGATCCTAGGGATGGACTGGCTATCTGCCTATCACGCCCTGGTGGACTATTTTGGGAGGAAGATCATCTTCTCCATATGAGAGTTGCCTCCCTTTGAGTTTCATGGCTAGCCGGTAGATGGAAGTTTCAGGTGCATCTTCACACTTCGAGCAGTGAAGCTTTTGAGCTAGCGGTGTGAGGGCTTCTTAGCTTGTGTTGTAGTAGAGCCTAGCCCCACGGTCGACTTTCAGAGTATCCTGGTGGTCTACGAGTACCCCGATGTCTTCTCAGAGGAGCTACCAGGACTACCGCCTGAGCGTGAGATCAAGTTTGAGATCTCACTAGTACCGAGGAGCAACCCCATTTCTACTGCATCGTATAGGATAGCACCACTTGAGCTGTGAGAGCTCAAGTCACAGTTACAGGACCTGTTGGAGAAGGGCTTTGTGAGGCCCAGTGCGTCACCGTAATGAGCCCTTGTATTGTTTGTAAAGAAGAAGGATGATATCCTGCGGCTTTATGTCGACTACCGACAGCTGAATCGAGTAGCCACCAAGAACAAGTACCTGCTGCCTCGTATAGACAGCTTCTTTGACCAGTTAAGGAATGCCACAGTATTATCTAAGATAGAACTGAGGTCGGGTTACCACCAGTTGAGGATCAAGAAGACCGACGTCTCCAAGATAGCTTTCCGTACTCAGTACAGGCACTACAAGTTCATGGTCATGCCGTTTGGGCTGACCAACGGCCCCACTGCTTTCATGGACATGATGAACCATGTTTTCAGGCCATACATAGACCACTTTGTGGTGGTGTTCATCGATGACATCCTATTCTACTGTTGGGAGCAAGCACAGCATGGACAACATCTACATATGGTACTGGATACCTTGAGATGACGCAGGTTGTATTCCAAGTATAGCAAATGCGAGTTTTGGCTGAGGCAGTTGACTTTCTTAGACCACGTGATTTCAGGAGACGGATTGGCTGTGGATTTAGCCAAGGTTGAGGTCATACTCAGGTGGGAGAGGCCATGCACAGTGATAGAGATACGTAGCTTTCTAGGACTAGCAGGCTACTACTGATGGTTTATCAGAGGGTTTTCTCAGATCGTGCATCCTATTACCCAGGTGACCCGAAAGGATGTGCCCTTTCCCTGGATAGACGAGTGTGAGGCGTGCTTCTAGGAGTTGAAGGAGAGACTAACTTTAGCTCCTGTGCTTGCAATCCTAGGCAGCAATGGTAGGTTCGTGGTTTACACTGACACTTCGTTACAACGGTTGGGTGGTGTGCTCATGCAGTGGGGTCACGTTGTCTACTCGACCCATGACTTAGAGCTGGCAGCAGTTGTCTTCGAATTGAAGATATGGAGGCACTGCCTGTTTGGTGGGACATTCGAGATCTTCAAAGATCACAAGAGCCTTAAGTACCTATTTGACTAGAGGGAGATCAACATGAGACAAAGACATTGGTTAGAGCTCCTGAAGGACTATGACTGCAGCATCTCCCACCACCTAGGGAAAGACAATGTGGTGGCTGATGCCTTGAGCTGGAAGATGCCCGCCCACTTAGCTAGCTTGTAAGCGCAAAGTTGGAGACTCATGGAGGAGGTGGGCAGTTGGCGACCCCAGGAGTCACGGGGATACTGCGGGCAGTGATAGTAATGCGGTAGGCACGACCAGAGCTGATAGACTACATCATTACAGGGCAGATGGCCAATCCATGTTTACAGACACTGTGAGACAGGGTGTTGATAGAGGACCTAGGAGACTTTTCCTTCTCTGACGAGATACTGCATATGAGGGGATGCCTATGCATTCCTAGAGATGAGCTATTGAGAGAGCTTCTGACTGAAGCGCATGGGTCTAGGTTAACCATACATCCTAGGAATACAAAGATGCACCATGATCTGCAATGCCACTTCTGGTGGAGAGGGATGAAGCAGGATGTTGTTGAGTCTGTTCAGTAATGCTTCGTATGCCAGCAGGTGAAGGTCGAGCACTAAAGGCCTGCAGGGCCGCTACAATGACTTCCTATGCCAGAGTGGAAGTGGGAGAGTATCACCATGCACTTGGTGGTGGGTCTACCGGTTTCCCAGCGGGGACACAACGCAGTTTGGGTGATAGTAGATAGGTTGACAAAGATGGCATGGTTCCTGCCGATCCGAGTCACATTTGGTCCAGCACAGCTAGCAGAGCGATACATCAGAGATGTGGTGCGTCTGCACGAAGTCCCTCGCGAGATCGTATCTGACAGGGATACTCGTTTCACTTCCCAGTTCTGGGGGTGTTTCAGCAGGCCTTGGGGACTCGTTTGAGGTTCAGTACCACCTACCACCCCTAGACTGACGGGCAGCCAAAGTGCACCATACAGACACTTGAAGATCTCCTTCGCGCTTGTGTACTAGAATGGAGGGGCCCCTGGCAGGAGCACTTTCCACTGGCAAAGTCTGCATACAATAACTGCTATCATTCGGGCATCAGCATGGCACCTTACGAGGCTCTGTACAGGAGGAAGTGTACTGTGCCCTTGAGTTGGGTCGAGGTGGGGACTAAGTGTGAGCTTGGTCCTAGGCTGATCCATCAGAGTCAGGAGGTGATAGAGCAGATTCATAGGAGGCTTCACACTGTCAAGATTAGGCAGAAGAGCTATGCTGACAAGAAGCGCAGAGAGGTGCAGTTCGAGGTTGGGGATCATGTCTTCCTCTGTGTTTCACCCATGAAGGGCTTGCAGCATTTTGAGGTGAAAGGGAAGATTACGCCGAGGTTTGTGGGGCCCTTTGAGGTCTTGGAGTTGGTTGACCCTTTGCTTACCAGCTTGCCCTTCCTCCCCAACTCTCTAGAGTGCATGATGTATTCCATGTGTCCAACCTCAGGAAGTATGTCACTGATCCTAGCCACGTTCTAAACCATAAGAGCATCGAGGTGGGAGACAACCTGACCTATTCTTAAAGGCCATGACAGATACTAGACAGAGCCGTTTGAAGTTTGAGACGGAAGCAAGTACCATTAGTGAAGGTCCTATGGAGAAGCTAGTGGTACGAGGAGGTGACTTGGGAGCTCGAGGCAGCAATGCGAGAGTAGTACTTGAAGCTTTTTGAGGGTACGTCTCTTCTGACCTACTTTGGTCTTCTTTATGTTAGTTATGTGCTTTTATGTTATTTCCGCACCCTAGTTAACTCAAGTTTCGGGGATGAAACTTCCCATAAGTTTGTTATGTTGAAATGACCCTTTCTAAGGATCATTCGGAGTTTTCCAGAAAGTTAGGGGCATAATTGCAAATTTTGACCCTTTGGGTTGAGTGTGTGGGCTTTACAAGAGGAAGAGAGGTTTAGCGAGGGAGGCTCAGCAACTTTCCCTCTCTCTCTCTTCTCCCAAACCACACACACACACACGCAAACTTCCCCCTCCCCACCAAACCCTAACTCTTTCCTATTTAAAACCCACGCCACCCCTCTCCACCATCACACCACCACCTCCACCTTCTTCCCTTGTCTGCCGGTGAGCCACCAGCCCCTTCCTGTCCCCTCGCAGCCACGAAGAGGAAGGAGAAGGGTGGAGTGCGAAGGAGACGGAGAGAAAGAGAGTAAGGGAGAGAAGGAAAGCGAGGGCGTGGGAGAGAGGAGAGAGCTTGGGGGTAGCTTAGGCATGCGTAGTCGGAGGAGCTCGAGCAGGAGAGCTCATGCGTGGGGCAGCTGCGAGGAGCTCAGAGGTACGAGGACCTCCGAGGAGTCCGAGAGTGCGAAAGGGAGGAGCCGCGGCCGGAGTGCAGCCGCAGGAGCTTAAGGAGGACCTCGTGGGAGAGAGGATGACACCGGAGGAGGGTCCTTAAACTCTTGCAGCTGCTGAGGTCGTTGCTGTGGTCACTACGGGAGGAGGCTAATTACGCATCAATAATAGCTCTTAATTGTCCAGATTTAGGCTAGGACTTAGCATAAGTTAGGATAATTCATGTATGTAAAAGCATTACTTGCATCTTTACTGCTTTCATTTAGCTATGCATAAAATAATGCTATAATGTATTATGTCAATTGCAAGTAATAAGCTGATCAGAAGGTAGATCTGAACCTGGATTTAAAGCTGCATTAGAATAATATAAAGGATAACTGCTGTTGCAGCAAAGTTGGAACAGAAGACAAAGAATAAGATGTAGTAGACAGTAATGTAAGGGGTTGAGGTATGCTACTCTATTTAAGTAGGGATAAAGCAGTAAAATATGAAGATCTTAGGACCATCCTAGCCCTAGGATAGCCTAGAAGCTTCCCTAAGCCTTAGCCACCCTTAGATTAGGTCACCACACCCTAGGAAACCTTAAAACCCTAATTCCAACCTCTATCTGCACGTCCAGATGAGTTATAGGATGTCCAGAACCCTTAGCCAACTCCCGCACACCTTAAACCCACTTCTACAGTGTTATTGGATGTCCAGACACTTGGTCAGATGTCCAATTTCTATAGAATACCCAAGACAGAACCTAGAATCCCTCCTGACTCTGATTGGATGTCCAGACAATAAGTCTGGACTTCTGATTTTTCATTATAAGACATCTGACACTATTATTAGATGTCTGATACTGTCCTCTAGTTCCTGTTTTGGAATTGAAGCCTTGATCTTGGATCTCTAGCCCCCTAAACCCAATTCTAACCCCATAGGAACCTAAATTAATGTGCCTTAACCCTAGTACATCACCTCTAGACCTCCCTAAGGACCTAATTAGGTCCTCACTAAACCTAATTGACTTGGATCTTAGTCAATTCCATCAGCCTATTCAATTAGACTAATTAAGTCCAATTGAGCCCTGATCTCAGTACACACTATCCAATTGGACTCAGTGAGAGTCCAATTAATGTAAACCTGACTTAATTGCATTATTTTACTCTCAATTAAGTTTTCACATGCCCAATTAAACTTGTATTAAGTTTAATTGCACTTTACCTTAGTGAATTAGGGTTTACAACCCTAATTTGAGACCTACCTTGACCTGAACCCACTAGAACCAAACCTAATCAACCTAGCCACCTAAGTTTCGACCCACACACACTCACACACACCATCCACATGAAAATACCTAGCCTAGAGTTCTCTAGAACTCTCTACCATGTGTTGTTGCCTTGGTTGCTAAAATTAGCAACCAAGAGGCATTCAATTTTTATATCCACATTTGGTGGATCTAAAACCACCGTCCATCCTCTCTCTCTCACTCTCCCATGAGCTCCCACCATAGGCCTCTCTAGAGAATTCCATAATTCTCTGAAAAACTTCCCTTAGGTATATAAAAAGACCTAAGGGGTGGCCATTTGCACCCATCCATCTCTTGGCATTATTCACTTCCATTTAGGTTAGCTACATTCACTTCCACTCCACCTCCATGAGTTGCTCACCATGGCTACCACCATCTCCATGCCAGGATGCTGGATCACCTCTCCAACCTCTCTCCAAGGGCCAGCCTAAGCACCATTGGCCGCCCCTCCTCCTTTCAACCATTCAAAGGCCATTGGAGCCCACCTCCAAATGCCCTTATTTCTGCTAGATTAGTATCTAGTTCTTCATAGTTTACATGCTTTTATTATTGCTTAGTAGTGTAGCTCTTTGTTCTCCCCCAATGATGCATGCAAAATCCCCCCATAGATTCATGTATACGATCATTTTCTACTAGCTAGATTTATGTTTTCAAGCCTTCCTCTATAAGCTTTCCTCTAATTCCATGTTGCAAACACCCTCCTGAATGAATGAAAGAAATATTTTTTTATATATATATCTCTATGTTGAGAATCACCATGAGCTTATTGATTGCAATATATTTTGTGTGATTAAAGTTGCCTGCTTTTAATTCCTGATATTCTTGCAACTAAGATGTCGTGCTTAAATACATAATAACCATAAACTGCCATGCGATTTTAAACAACTATAGAAAAAAAGATCGATTTCAGATTTGCATAAATGCCTTCCAGAGACAAATGATTGGGACTCAAATCTCGTTACTTTATAAAATATTTTTGTTTGATCGTATTGCGCACTATACTACGATGTTTTTTCATATCAAACATGCACTTTACGAGCCACAACAAATGGCACCGATGCCAGGGTGGAAATGTCATTTTTTATTTTGATCTTTTGAGCTATCACTGACAAATCTTCCTCTGCTTGTCTTTTGATGTGTAGGAAAACAGGAAAATGGGAATCTGAGCACACATCGAGCGCGGGAAAGAAATTAGGTGCACATCTCCTCTTAGATTAGGATTTCACCTTCTAAACCATAGGTTAGATTTATTTGAAAGAAAAGAAGAAGAAAAACAAAGCCAATTTATTTTCGTGAAAAAACAAATCAAAGAAAAAAAATGTAGGCAGTTTGATTAGGTTTCTTTTTGAATCCTAGGTTCGTTTTGTAAAAGCAAAAAAAAAAATTTTGAAAATCCTTTGAAAAAGAAAATATCCTTTTTGAAAAATAAAAGAAAAAAAACTTTTGGTGGAAAGTTTGAATTTTAAACTCAAACACCTTTCGAAAGCTTTTCCACCATTCTCTAATTTACGGCCAGATTTCAAAGTCCATTTTAAAAATTCAATTGCTGGAAAAATTAACGAGCAAAAAATACTAAAATTTGGGTCAAATTTCATTTTCAAACCATCTTTCAAACGTCACCATTCATTTGAAAAAATTCCAAGTACAAAATTTTTAAAAATTCATGAAGTGCAAGGGGGTCAGACTGACCCAGATTTGAGATTTTTCAAAATTCCAAGAGCAATTTCGACCAATTCGTAAATCTGTTTTGACTAAAAATGAACTTTGAAAGCGGATCTCATTGGCTTTAATTCCCATATTTTTTTTGAATTTTTAAAAATCATTTGATACTGTTTCAATTTAAAAAATCGACTAAGGGTCAAAATTCCAGATCTGACTTCTTGACATTTAAAAATCTCTACAAATTTGGTTGAAATAGTAAAAATTACAAAAAACATTCTCGGAGAAGATAATTGAAAAAGGAACCCACTTGCCAAATTTCAATTTATTTGGAGTACAATTTTGTTCAGAAAACCATTTTTATTCTTGTGGTCTACTGGAGAAGAACAAAACAAAAGAACAAGAAAACCCTAGAATTACATGAACCCTAGGTTACATCTTTAGGGTTTTAATCTAGAGACCACATTGGGCTAACCTAGACTTTGTCAAGTCAAGTGCTTAGCCGGTGAGCTTGGTCACCTTGTGGGCCACTCACTACAAACCCCAACTGAAGAAAAACAGGCTAAAATCAATTGTAAAACACAAAATCAACCTGAATTCATTGTCATACTACTGGGTACTTTCAACCTCTCTTGCCAAACCTAGTGGCTGGGTTAGCTTGAGAGGCGGGAATCACTTTCATCCAGTTGTATGACAAATTTTTCTTCAGAAATTCGAACTTAGAATGAAAAATCTGGTCACCTGATCATAAGGACCATCTGATTGATAGGGCCTTAGCCTTGTTTGGGTTGGCTATACCAACCCAGGGGTTGGGTGGTGTATGCAGGGAAGGTCACTTAGACCTCAACTGGTTAGACCTTGGGAGCCACTCCCAAGAAGGCGAGTCCCCTCGCCAGGACCATCTTCTCCCCCCACTTCTTCTACTCCCTTGGCAGTAATGGCTAATCCTGGACTTAGATCGAATCAGGATGCTAGTAATCTGGACTCGATGGCTTGTCGGGAGGCCTAGGTTATTGAATCTGAGGAGCGGAATCAGCAGAGTGATGAGTCCATTTTAATGGACTATTGTTGCACCTAAGTAATTCTGTTTTAACATTGTATGTTTATTAATAACTACATTAAGCTATAGAATGATTGCATGCATCATTATTTAAGTTTACATCTATTTTATCACATTCTATAACATAGTATGTAATTATTTTATGTTTCATGCAGGTCCCACAATAGCGCACTTGTTACATCTTCTCCCCTTAATCTATCCATCAAGAATAATCGAGAAGAAGAGGGAGGAGAATCAATGGTGGAAAAGAACAGGGGGTGAAAAGATATTTTCCCCCACAAATTTCTCAACCTACGGCTGGCCTCAACAACCTCACCAACAGTGCCAACCATGTTTAGTAAAGGATTTGGAAAACCCCTTGATTTGCGCTGGGGGAGGAGATAAAAAGGGAGGATCGTCGGTTCTTCTCGGAAGCCTTCCCCCTGGCGGGGAACCATCATCCAAGAATCGTGTCCACTGTGCACCAAGCTTCCCTCTCCAGCCGCACCTGTAGGTGCCCGCTCTACCTTTGCCACCCGCACCCGCAGGTGCGCACCCTTCTCCAGCACCCGCCTTCAGGCGCACCGCCCCCCTTGCCCTGCTAGGCTGCGCCCATCTCCAGCCGCCCCTACAGGCACCCGCACCAGCACTACCAATGCACCTCACTGCAGCACCTGCAGCTTGCGCGCCCCTGCCAACAGCGCCCGCCTCCTGCCAGCGCCTTTCCAGTGCCTAGTCCCCTCTACAGATCACCCTCTTCACCAGCACGCCCATCTCCAGCCGCACCTGCAGGCGCCCGCTCCACCCTCGCCACCCGCGCCCGCAGGCGCGTGCCCCTCTCCAGCACCAGCAGGCGCTTTGCCTCGCCACCAGTGCCTTGCAGGCACCCGTTCCGCCCTTGCCACCCGCACCCACAGGCGTATCCCCTCCCCAGTGCCTACCCCTGCACTTACATGCACGCCCTGCAGCTGCACCAAGCCCCTCCACTGCCCTACAAGCATGCCTCCTCTGGCATTCTTCTCCTTCGTCGGCCGGCCACCTCCGGTCATCTCCGTCGACGCCGCAACCTCCATCGGATCGGCCTCGTTTTTGCCAAACTCCCTCGTGTGTTAATAGCCCCGCCAACTCTCCTTCCCGTATGCAAGTAAGAGAGAGAGCAAATGCTCTGTTTTTCATTCAATTAATAATTATGGAAAATGCCATTGTAGAAGTTCTTATTCATTATTTTTAGGCATTACATTATTGTGGTGAAATTGCGTAATCCTCCTTCTACTTCATTTAAATTATTTGCATATGCATATATCACATGAATGATTCAATGCATAGATATTATGGCAAATAAGTTATAGTCTAGGAATCAGTATTTACAATATTTACCGGTATCAAGATCACTTGTTAACAAAATATTATATGGTGGTGATTTTGCATCTAAACACCTACATTATTGATTAATTGATTAAAACGAGCAGTTATGTGAGAAAAAGAATCGCACGAATTAGCATGCACACCCACTGAGATTCCCTAATAAACAAGGCACTATTTACTAGGTTAAATAGGCTATTTCCTCCCTTTGGAGATTACCTAACTATTCGTGGTAAGATTCTAAAAATTAAAATGTTTTGAAAAGTGATTTTCTACCACGTGATTAAATACAATGACACATCATTTTATGTTAATGTTTTCAACGAAAACGAAGATCGCTCTTTCAAATGGTGCCGTTGCTAGGGAGGAAAAATGCCTATTAATTTTTTGGAAATTTTATGTTATTTTTATGCTATTTTGAAAGCTTTTCTGAATTACTAGCTATGGATTTTCTTTTATGCAAAAACACGCGACAAACGCGACGAGTGCGCACGGTGGAGATGATCTTTTTGGTGGACCTTGGCGCCACCTGGAGACCAGCAGCAGGAACACGTGGGCCTTGATCCCACACGCATAAGCTTACGAAGAAGCTTATTTCTAATTTAGTCAGTAGATCTTAGTTAGATTTAGTTTAGATAGACATTAGAATTTAATTTCTATCTTTTGGACCTTTGTCAGGTATTTTTGGGATCGTGTTCCCAGTGTCTCTTTATTTCTTATCGCTCTTGTATGCGGGACGTATTTTCTGGAGCGTGTTCCCATTTATTTAGATTATAGGATTATTTACATTGTTTGAACTGCATTTCGGTTAGTTAGTTAGATTAGGCCTGTTTATTTATTATTAACTAAAAGAAAAAAAAATTCAAACTGCCTGCTAGAAACTGCATATCTATAGGACGACCATCTAGGACTGAATGAGCAGCATCTAGTTTACTTTTACTGCATTGCATACATTGCACGAAGAAAGCTGGAGTAAGGTACGTCTTTTCTTGAGCATCAATTACCAATCATGCATATGCATTGAACTTAAATCTAAGACCACTAAGTGCTTTAATCAAATTAATTCAGTGGTCACTTTAAAAATTGGGACTGTTAAGAGGTTGGACTTTAAAATCTATGACTGAAAATTGTGTGTAAAAGGATCCTATTTGCGAAATTTCAAAAATCAAAACACAATCGTATGTTTGCACACTTGTGACATTGTGCACCTCACACATAAGGTCACTAGATAAATTTCTACCTGTCATCTTTTGCACCACAAGGGAAGTTAGTCAGAAATCAACAAGCCTATCCACCAAGTTACTTCGGTTCCTTGTGTGTGGGATCGATTCAAGACTTCCATCCCTTGCGAGTAGGTTATAGGCACCAGCGAAGGTTGGCCTAGGAAGCATAATTTTTTGCAAAACCTGTTTGGCCACCAATTGAACATTTAATTCTAAGACCTACAATCTACTGAAAGTAGGATCCCACTGAATTTGCGTTTGCTTTGACAGTAGAACTCTCTAGGAAGTTTCTGCTTGTATTCTGAATTCTGCTAAATCCTAAGAGAGTCAAAACTATTTTGCTTAAAGAAATGGATTACCTGTACTCCTATCATTTAGATTATCAGAGTCAATACTTCCCATCTTTTAATCAGGATCCCATGCCTCGAGCGTATCCATCATTTGATGGGTACATTGATAATTCATGGGATCATTCTTATTCTTATCCTAGGAGTACTGGCTTGATAACTCCAACTTTTGAGCAGAGCCTAGGAGCAAGATTTTCCAACCCTGAAATCCCTACTTCCATGCAAACACCCAACCCTCCCACCCTTCATGATTTTCTATATCGAGGTTGGATCGATACCCCTAGGAAACCAGAGCCTGAAATTGACTATCCTCCCTAACCTGATAATAGTAGCCTCTCCTCTTTTATGATAGAAATGCAAAAACAACAAAAGGAAATGATGGAATCAATGGGAGAGAAGTTGAGAAATAGTCAACAATTAAATGAAGAAATAAGACAGCTTAGCTACATGCTTCCCAATAATTCTGATCCCTACCCATATGACCATGATCATGAAAATAATTCTGAGGAAACCATTGACAATAGGGATCCAGTTTTATGTAGCTATCAATTAGACTATCCCAATGAGACATGGCCACTAGAGGACAACGATCATAGTGATTATCCACCTGAGCTTTATTGGAGTCAAAAGCAAGGGAAGATGGTACCTCTTGAGGACATTGACCCCAATGACAGTATTCTCCTTACCCCTACCAACCCGGGTCAAGGTCGTATTATTCCTATCACTTCCCCTACTGATTATTTGGTGGAATCCCATTTTACCTTTAGTGAGCCTACTCCCGACCCTCCACTTAGGGAATCAACACCTACCATTCAGCATCCTGATTTAAATGCACCCAATGAAGGTGACCCTAAGGGAATGGAGGATGAATTAGATCAATTTTGGTCTCAAGGATATGAAGAGTCTATTTCAGAAGATGGGGATGCCCCAATAGGGGAACCTGGACTGAAAATCTGGAGTGAATCATAGGGGAATTATTTATCATTTGAGGATTTACCTCCAAAGGATATAAACCATATGGTGAAATCCAGATTCCTCCTTTCTTTTGAGAGTCATCCTCCATCAAAGCAGGAGTTGATATTAGAGGAGGACAAACAAAATAATGAGAAGTCTATGGGAGACTCTCCAGAACAAAACACGTCAATTGAGGATTAATACCCCGAGAAGAATGATGAATTCAATGATATAGGCTTGCTCCAAAATATTAAAACTGATCTTCCTTTAGGAATAATTAAGGATACTGATCCAACTCCTGTCTTCATTAATGAATCACATATACACCTCGATAAAAATTTGAGTGAACTAAACGAATATGGGGATGAGCTGAATAATAATGATTCTGACATTTTGACCCTGCCATCAAAGAGTTGTAATTGGGAGTCTACCCTTGATTCAAATATGACTCCGATCATTAATGCTAGGCAAGGTAACCTATTGTCTACAGCTGTTAGGGAGTATACACAATCTAAATCATTGTTGGAATTAGACCTAACACCGACTAAGCCCTCATTGGACTTAACAATTACCTTCCAACACTACAAACAACCCTTATACTCCCTAACCGATCCTTGGCACAGATCTATGCTCATGTACATTGTTTCTAGAGAACATATCAGGCCAGTACATCCTCAGGTAGAATGGTGAGTGTGGATTGATGCTTGTAGTTTTACTCTTGCCATTCAAAGGGTTGAACTAATAATGTGTATATCTTTTAAAACCCATCCTGCTCTGGAGGATCCTTGTTATCCTCCACTTATTCTATTTCGAGAGGTCCCTTTTCATATTCCGTTTATTATTCCTAGACCTCCTAAGGTAGCCAAAGAGGTTCTTCGCTTTCATATCTTCTGGAGAGCATTTGGTATTACGTTGCATCATCAGCTCGCCAACATCCGTGGCAACCTATTTTCTAGACCCGCACTGTTATACATATTTTTATGGCCTAACCTTGTCTATTTGGAACTAGACTTACAGGTTCCTTCTAAGTCTGGCTGCTGACAAAAAAATGCAGTGCTTGTTGGGAGGCAACCCAGTGGTCGAAATAACATTGTGTCAGGTGATGTTTTTGCTTTCTCCTGTTTTAATTTTACAATGGGGACATTGTAGGATTTAGGCATGGGGGGGTGCATTTGCATTTTAGGAAGTATTCATGCATTTAGGTTAGATATAAAAAAAAAATTCTTCTTTTCTTGAGCTGATTGGGTTAGTCCCTAGCAAAATACCTTTGTCATTGGAGGTTTTTCTTCCCGAATTATTTCTTAAGTTTAGAATCCAGTACATTTATTTTATGTACACGTAGACTTGGTAATGGATCCTTGAGGAAAACCAATAAGCTTTTGTAGTCTATTGAACCCTTGGATAGTTCATAGGGAGTCAGGCATGCTATCTTCTAGTAGATCCACCTCATATTTATGAGAAGAAAGTAGAGAGATTACTGGTGCGCTAAGTCTAGGTCAAGGACTCTTAAGTTTTAGATAATTAGATGATGATACTTCAGAGTTAGGCACAGTTTTCACTCTCTATTCCTTTGTGCGTACTTTGTGTGAATTCCTGAGAGTCACCAAATAAGGCAGATACACAGAGATGGAGTCTTAATAAGGCTATGACTATGGTTGATGGTTACGACCGTCCTTCATAGAGTCCTCGGCTGAAGGAGGGTAATAGTGTCAAAGGTCAGAAATACGTCTGTCCTATACATTCCTTCCCAGTGTCGAGAATAGGCACTTCCACCAAATAAGCCACATAATATCCTCTTGACCTTCATCATCCCTAATAATTCCTCATAAATAAAAGTTTGTGTCGAATTATAAAAATTAAAATAAAAAAAAGGGAGAAAAGAAAAGAAAAAGAAGAAACAGTTATATTACAAAAAAAAAGTCAGTTTATAATGTAACATTGTTTCTGAGGCAACAGAACACCTATCGCATTCCACCAAATATGACCCATACCTACCTTTTAGTATTTCTGATCGCCCGAATACTGGTTGAGGACTCTAACTTAGTTGTAGAGTTATTGAGACTTTAATTGAAGTGTGGATGCCATTTGAGGCCACCAAGCAGTGAGTACAATTACTAAGTCTGGCGAGATTTGTGATCTCAGAAAGAAAGGAAAGAAAAGAGTGAATGCCCAGGAACATCAAGAGAGCATTGTTTAGCCTCTCTTTGACTTGACTTGTCTAATATTCTAGAGATCTAGAGTCTGTAGTACTAGACTACATATAGCACCAGATGAGTGTATGCCACCAAATACAAATTCATTCAACTTGATATCTCCTACCTAAGCCAAATGCTGGGGTCAAATTACATATTATCTTCTATTTTATCCCCGAGGGAAGTAGTTGCCTAACCCGATAGCAATAGTTACCAAGGGTGAAGTACGAACTCCCAATGTGAATTGGCTTTTTCACTTGAATCTATTACTTAGGTTATTATCACATCACATTTGTCTGGATCTCTAATGTTTTGAAATAAGGAAAGAAGAAATCTTCTGATTACTTCTATTATTTTTCACTTTTGTTAGGGACTAGCAAATCGTAAGCATGGGGGTATTTGATGAGTTCATTTTAATGGACTATTGTTGTGCCTAAGTAATTCTTTTTTAACATTGTATGTTTATTAATTACTACATTAAGTTATAGAATGATTGCATGCATCATTATTTAAGTTTACATCTATTTTATTACATTCTATAACATAGTATGTAATTATTTTATGTTTCATGCAGGTCCCGCAACAGCGCACTTGTTACATCTTCTCCACTTAATCTATCCATCAAGAATAATTGAGAAGAAGAGGGAGGAGAATCAATGGTGGAAAAGAACAGGGGGTGAAAAGATATTTTCCCCACAAATTTCTCAACCTACGGCCGGCCTCAACAACCTCACCAATAGTGCCAGCCATGTTTGGTAAAGGATTTAGAAAACCCCTTGATTTGTGCCGGGGGAGAAGATAAAAAGGGAGGATCATCGATTCTTTTCGGAGGCCTTCACCCTGGCGGGGAACCATCATCCAGGAACCGTGTGCACTATGCACCAAGCTTCCCTCTCCAGTAGCACCTGCAGGCGCCCGCTCAACCCTCGCTACCTGCACCCCCTGGTGCGCGCCCTTCTCCAATGCCTGCAGGCACTCTGCCTACCACTAACGGCCGCCTTCAGGCACACCGCCCCCCCTTGCCCTGCCAGGCCATGCCCATCTCCAGCCGCCCCTGCAGGCACCTGGTCCTCCTCTCTGCAGATCGCCCTCGCCACCAGCACGTCCATCTCCAGCCGCACCTACAAGCGCCTGCTTCTCCCACGCCACCCGCGCCTGCAGGTGAGCGCCCCTCTCCAGTGGCAGCAGGCGCTCTACCTCGCCACCAGCACTATGCAGGCTCCCGCTTCGCCCTCGCCACCCGCGCCCGTAGGTGTATCCCCCTCCCCAGCGCTTGCCCCTACACTTGTGTGCACGCCCTACAGCTGCACCAAGCCCCTCTACTGCCCCACAGGCATGCTGACTAGCCGATTGTTCGCTTTAAAGTTGTTTGTAGTTTGATGTGGTGGAAAAATCGACTAATCAACAATTAAAATAAGCACTCGTAGAAGAGCGGGTCGTATCCACAGGGAGGCAATGACGTATTTAAATTCGCACCAGTTAAAAATGCTTCGTAGTTAGTTTGGACAAGAATCAAGCCAAATCTGCCTTCAGATTAAGTTAATATCAAGAAAACATGCTGAAATGGCAATTTTTAACGACTAGAGGATATTTTTTGCAATGCAGATTCAATAAAATATCAATAAAAGTTGACAATGGCATAAAATGTAAATATTAATGACCCTTTTACTGTAGCAAAGCAGGGGATTTCTTCCCCTATGACGTGCGCGATGAGGAGTGGACGGCCGAACGCGGGAAGCTCGGAGGAAGTCCATTGGACCGAGGGCATCGAAACGATGGTGGTGGCCTGTCGCGCGGTGACTAGAGGCGGCCGGACGACCTCTGGCAGAGGTGGCTGCAGCCGGTGCTGCAGCTGCTGTTGTTAGGCATGGCGCACGCTGTTGGAGGCGTGGGCGGACTGCTGCGCGCTCTGTTGGCGATGAGGCACGCGCGGGACTTCTGGCAGGAGGGCACAAGTGGGTGGTTTTGCAGGTGCGGCTACAGCTGGCATGGGCGCGCACTGCAGGCGGTGTGGGGAAGGTGCTGCGGGCTCGGGAGCGCGTGCGTGAGGTTCTGCAGGCGTGGGAGGAGGGCGTGCATGGACTGTTGGACGTTGCTGGAATGGTGGGGGTGGCTTCAAACATGTGCGCAGGCTGATGCGCACGGGTTAGCGGTGAGGTGCAGGCTGAAGGTGAGCGGGTGGACTTCATACGGGCGCGCCGACAGTTGCGCGTGGAGATGGCGAAGGCTGCAGGCGCGGGGAAGGTGGAGTGAGTGGGCGTGAGGGCTGGAGGCTGTGCACGCCCTACGTGCAGCTGGTGATGAGCTGGTGGCTGCTACGGCGTGGGTCGTGGAAGTGAAGTGAGAGGACGGAGATTGCTGCTGGAGTGGTGCGAGTGGCTTCAGACGTCCGGGAAATTTCCTGGACGTCTTAAGTGACTGAGGAGGGTGATTTCACAGTGGCTACGGAGGTGGTTGTTGGTGACGACGGCAAGGGAGATGCACGCTAAGGTGCTCACGGTAATGCGGACGAGCTCCGGATGGCAGTGTGGCCAGTCACACCACACGCCGACGGTGGTGGAGACTCGCCGCCACAGTTGAGGCCGGCGGTGTGGAATGGAAGAGAGGAGATCTCTCTGCACAGTGGTGGATCGGTGGTGGAGGCCCTCTCGAGCTCGGCTGCCTCCCTCCTCCTTTTGTAGTGGTTTGGACAAATTTGAAATTAGCTGCCCGACCAGATCCAACATATCTGCTCCTTCTTGAATGGGTTCTTCACTGCGGCACCGGGTGGCGTTGTAGTGGTAGCCAGCCGTTCCTAAAAGAAGAAGAATAAACAAAATAATGTTAAAATATTATGGTCATTTATATACAGACCCTCAACTTTTATGTTAATGAAAACAATGTACCTAATTGGTTAACTAATTAGATGAATGTTATTCTAAGCTAATTCTAAATGCACTTAAAATATGAATGCAATGCATGGATTATGTAATTAAATTAAAAATATGAATTAATCTATTTACATCTTAATTTATGCTAAATAAATGTTAGAATTAACCTAATGTCTAGGCACTTAAATACTTAAATAGCCCACAACTATGGGCTAATCAAATACCCCCATGCCTAGTTTTTGCTAGTCCCTAGCAAAATTAAGCGAAACCTAGCACTCCAAGTAGACTAGTCAACCCACTTGGTCTTCCTTCAGAAGCATATTAAGTTCAGACTCTAGACCCAAGGTTCCTAAGTAGTTGCTAAGTAACAGATTAGGTCAGCTAAAGATGAGTTGCAGGCACAAATTTCCCTGATTTCTGACTCTACCCTAAAGTTTATTGATCCCTGAGATTAAAGCATCCGTGCTTGTGCAATGGTCTGAGTTATTTGAGGTAAATAAATTATATATATATATATATTTTGTTTGATTCTTCTAAGTCTAACCTCAGATAAGCTATCAACACGATCTATGTCAGATTCATTGTCCCCATTACCATACCTCGAAGGGTGCCTTGCTTTCGATGCTTCGAGATAGCACCGCCCATAACGACCCCAAGAACTCCTGGCAATCGACACTTCGAGATAGTATCGCCCATGGATTTCTTAAGCAAATTCAGGCCTATGGCAATCGGCACTTCGAGATAGGGCCGCCCATGGTACCTGAACCGCACAATGCGCTTACATGCCCCCAGTAGGATGGATATCCTAAGAGACAAGCGCCGAGGAGGAAATATATTATCATTGCATCCTCAAGGTGAGTATATACTCCACCTCTCCTGTGGCGGGAACTCTTCCAATCAAAATGTGTTTTCAAGCCTCTCCTAAGTCAAAACTAAGAGAACCAAATCTCTTTTCAGAAAGATAGAAATTAAGTTAATTACCAGACCATGTGTGTGAAATTTGGATGCTTGGGTTACAAGGACCCGTAAACCAAAAGGTAGAATAAGACTCCAGGTACTACCCCACCTTTTAACTCAAACCCTAGCTTCCCTTCCTCAACCTCTTGAGGAATGGTCCGCAACTTAACTCCTACTTAAGTTTTTTAAGTCCACAAAGGACCCTAAAGGTCTAAAGCTACTAGATCATTTATCTTCTAAAGTTTGACCCTAGAATTAACTTAGTCTACCCTAGAGTTTTGATTTGCTTAAGACTGCAGGATTTAGACAGTTAAGCTCAAAACTTTTTTTTTTTGTTTTTATGCAAATGTATGCAATGAATGCACTATGCTATGTATATCTCCAAGTGCACCCCCCCATGCCTAAATTCTGCGATGTCCTCATTACATAGAAGGATATTACCTGGGTCAGAGCTGGGCTGAATAGCCAAAGAACCTGCAAATCAGGTTCAAGAATTACAGAAATAGGCCCTTAAAATGAGTAAAGCAATGTTGGCCTAGAAAATAGGTAACCTAGGATGTTGGCAAGCTGATGATGAATGCCGATAGCAAATGCTCGCCCAACTAAGATGGGAATGAAATCTTCCCATGTCACCAAAGGAGGTTCTAAAGGATAAATAGGTATAACAACCTCCAAAGGGGTAGGGGGAGGATGACAAGGATCCTCCAAAAGGTATGGGGAAGGAATGGTGCAAAGATAAACCCCCAAGGTAATGGACTGACTAAAGAAATCATCAATCCTTACCCTATACTCCAATACGGGAAATATTGGTCTGTTAAGCCCCCTGGTCAGAACAAAAGTGAGCAATTCTCTAAGGCAAGGATCGTCTAGGGTGTCCAAGTTACGAGGTTGCGGGATGGCCATAAGATCTAGGTTGGGTTTAATCAGCTCGGTGTCCATCCCTAACACTCTTTCTAAATCCTCAATTTCATCCCTAGCATTCCTTGCACCATCACATGTATCTTCCTGCTCTTCATCAGGAGTCACAATTTCGCTTTTAGATATAAGCGAATCAGAGGGTGACTTCGAAGTGAATGAAGGCAGGTTGGAAGCAACAGATCTAGGGATTATCCTATCAATGTCATCCCCGAGTTTTTCTTCTTTACTGAAATCTTCCCCGGAGTCTATATGTGAATACACATAAATCTTAGAAATTGCTTCCAAATTTTCCATCATTTTATCATGAGGAGAAATATCATCAATGGGTGTGCTAAGGAAACCTAATTTGGTCAAATTTGTGACATCCTCAGGGGCTAACTCTTCAAATAAGACATAATCACCCTTAGTGTCACTCCAAATCTTGAATGTAGGTTCCTCATATAATTCGTCTTCCTCCTCATCACATAATTCATAATGTACCCGAGGTCTAGAATCATTTAATATCTCAGCAGATCCCCTAGGGTGCTCTACCTGAGGTAAATGGTTTACACTAGTAACATCAGACTCCTCATATAGGTCAATTTCTTTTGGGTTAGGTTCCCTAAGGGTGGGTTTGAGTTCCATATCGTGATCAGAAGGGAGGGTAGGATTAACAACATGACTTTGACCCACTTCGTCAAATGTCACGAAAATACTATCATTTGGGTCAAGGTCTTCTTTTGGTACCATCATTCCCTTCTTTTGACTCCAATATAATTCAGGTGGATACTCAACCTTATCATCATCTTCCTCGGGTTGCCACCTTTCTTCATCCAATGCATAGCTACTTTCATGTGTGTTTTCCTCCCACCTAAGGTGTGGATCTCTTAAGGAAGTGTCATCTAATGGGGAGGTTTCAAAATTGATCCTTGAAAAGTAGCTATTCTCCCAAGAATTTCCCTCCAACTTAAAGTGTAGCTCTCCCATGGGAGATGCATCTATTGTAGAGGGGTGTACGTCATCCTCAATGGGGTAGATTGGGTGGCTAATTTCATCTCTTTCTTGTTGGCCTACTCTCGAAGATTCTCCTAACAATTCAATCATTTCGTTTTGCATTTTCTGTATTTCCATCTTCGAAGAGGAGAGGTCATTTCTATCATGAGAGAAGTCAGGCTCAGGCTTATAGTACCCAGGAGTGTTTGTCCAACCATTATAATTTTTCAGGGAGGGTGGGTTGGGTATTTCTATGGTATGTGGGATATTAGGCAAAGTAAATCCCGCTCCTAGGTTATGCTCACTGATTTAGGGCTTAACCAGGCCAATATTCCTATAATAGGAGTAAAACGGATCCCAATGATTGTCATTATGTCCATCAAGGGATGGACCATCTCGGCGTCTGGGATCAAATGATGCAAAGTGGGGGTGAGGGTGTGGGCAAGATGTGAAAGGGTGAAAATCAATGTGGTCCATTCTAACTCACACCTCAATCAGAATTCCCCAAGCAAAACACAATTCAAAAAGGACCTTTTAGGTCTTTCCCAATTTAGGCTTTTGATTTTAAGTCAGATTGCAGGTGACAATGCAATTTGTTCAATCAATTTACGCACCTATTGTCGACCTACGGCTTGCCTAAGAAGACCTAGTTGGAGCTTAGGTTCTTCCCTAAATCTCAAATGGTCAAATAAATCCAAAGACGAAAGATCAAGGGATGCAAGTAGGCCTATGCCTTCCTTTGAAGCTGTGCTTTCGCGGTGCTTCTCAACTACCCCCAAAAATCCGTGACAGGGTATCCCCCTCTTTGGATTTACAAAACCTTTGATCTCAAGTTCCGAACACTTCATAATCCAACAGTAGGAGGGCTCTTATCCTAGTCGTTTCAAGACTTAGGAGTGTCTAAATGAGTGCTGTGGTGCAACAGATATAAGTGTGCATTCACCATAAAAGGATTTTGAATTTTGAATCGCACACCACATTTTACAATCAAGTCCTTGATTTTTAGATGTCCCTCCTTTAATTAGTCCTTTTTTTTTTTTTTTAGAAAATATGTGACCACTTGTTAGATTTATTCAGTACAGATTAGGTGGTTTTCGCATTAAGTCCTAATGCAAAGCGTGATCGAGAATAAGATGCAAAGTAAGAAAATGCGTACCTTGCTTCCGGCAATCAACAATGAAAGAATGCACACAATGTAGAGAAATAAATCTAGAGGCTGCTCATACAGACCTAAATGGTTCATCCTAGGGTAGGCAGCTTCTAGTAGGCAGCTCATTTTTTTTTTATTTTTTTAATTTTTAAACTACTTATGCATAAGCAAATAAAAGTAATCAATAAACTAAAAACCTAAATCTAAAGAAAAGGGAACAGGCTCCCAAAAATTACCCAACACGGGCCCAAAACAAAATTGGGGAACAAACCCCACAAAATATACCCCAGAACAAGGGTTTCAAACAAAATACAATAAAAAATTAAATCTAAAGTCTTAATTCTATCAAACTAGCGACTAAATATACAATAATGTCTGTCGCGTCCTCGTCCTTCTCCTCCTTTCAAAATTGCTCATCCAATTCTCCTCTGGCGACGTCAAGGGTCGCCTCTCACACTGGCTGATTCTTGCACAAAGTTTCTCGCACAGGAAAGAAAATAATAAATGGTCAAATTACTGTGCAATTGACAAATAATCAAAATAAAATCAGGCGAAATTATTGCGTCTGTTGCCTGATAAACGCCAGTTTATCATCATTTTTATGCTTTAAAACTAACCTAGCTCTTAGGATTTTACTCCGCAAACGGGTTTTTGGGCTGCATTTAGGCATAAATTAGGATAGGCATGCATTGCATTTTTTATTATTGTTTTAATGTGTTTTTGTGAGTGTTAGGGATGTACAGATTCACAGATTCCTAAAACCCTAGCACTCAAGAAGGCAATTGGTGAAGGAGAAGCCCAGACTAGTTGGAACCCAGCTTGATCCAGCTCACCATAGCTGGAACCTAGCTTACTTGAACTAGGGTTAGCTCATCCCAGCTCCATTCAGCTAATCTCAGCTGGATGGCAGCTCAAGAGAGTTTACCTTAGCTCACCCTAGCTCAAGTCAGCTCAGATCCAGCTCAACTTAGCTGAGTCTAGCTCATCTCAGCTCCCACTAGTTCACAGGGAGCTCTAGCTAGCTCAGCTGAGTTGACAGGAGTTCACCCCAGCTCAGATCCAGCTACATTCAGCTCCACTCAACTCCAGCCAGCTGAAGAAGAATTCATCTCAGCTCAGGAAGCTCAAGTCCAGCTCCCGGGGATTCAGCTTAGCTCAACTCAGTTGAGCTAAGCTACCTTAGCTGCCTCAACCAACTTGATTCTCCCCGGAAGCACCAGACCTAGCTCACCTCAGCTCATTTTTGGTAGAAGCTAGCTCACTTTAGCTTGGCTTAGTAGCTAGCAAAGAACTAGCAAGCTAAGCCAGCTAGAATAGCCCCATGCCAGCCTCTTCAGCAGCGGCCAGCTCCAGCTCCAGCTCCAGACTTCTTCTCCTCAGCTCCTTCCTCCAAACCCTAGCTCCAACACCTTCTCCTCTACTCCACCTTTAGCTAAGCTAGCTTAGCTTATCTTAGCTTAGCTTAGCTTAGCTAACAACCAGCTCCTTGGCCATTCATTACCTCCAAAATCAACCCTAGCTAGCTCCACCAACTCAAGCCTACCTAAGCTAGCTAGCCTACTCAAGTTGGCACCACCTCCTAGCCATCCCTTCACCCCATTATCTCCACCAAAAGACACTTCAAGTTGGCGCCAAAAACCACCCCTAACCACCTCTATATTGGCGCCACTTTCAGCCCCTTAATCCACCCTACACCTACCCACATAAGCCATCCTAGCCATCCACCTAACCCCCCTTCTAGAATCCTTCTTGGCGCCAACTTAGACCCTCTTCTAGAAGCCCTTTTGGCGCCAATATCAAGGGGTGTCAACACACATAACCACCCCTTAGGTGTCCCTTAAGGTGGCGCCAAACACCCTTGGCCATTGGATCCTTAACCACCTCCCTCCTTCCATCCTAGCCATCCATTTCAAAGGTCACCATAGCCCCCCTCCTATTCTATAAAAGGCCACCACCTACCACCATTTTGGAGGATCCTCCCTTAGTATATTTTCTACCTAAACCACCTATACCTACGGCCAAGAAGAAGGAGTAGAGAAGGAGATTAAAGGGGCACATCACCAGCCCTTTTGGTGCCTTCTTCTCCCCACTCTCTTCAACTTGAGCCACGCTAAGGAGGAGGACTCTCCCACTTCAAGGAGGACGGCCAGGCAAAGGAGAAAAGCTTAGGGTGGACGTCCACCCTTGGAGAGAAACTTAGGGCACGCCCCCTTAGGGCTTGCCTTGGAGGTCATCACTTTGGCGGAGTTCTGCAAGGAAGGAGTTGAAGGATTCTTTTCAAGCTTGGGAGCCACCAACCTTGGAGCAAGAAGCCCTCTTCTTCACCATCTATTTAGAGGATTTGTGTTTTCTTTTACTTCAATTATCTAGTAGTAGAAGCATTCCTCTACTAGGCATTTTTGTTAAACACTTTATCAATTATCTAGTTGCCTTCTTCGTATATCTTGTTTGCATTTCTATTTGCTTATTTTCAGCATTCTTCACTTCCTCTCCCTAATTATTCTAGGTTTCCACTTGCCTAGAGTGAGCTTAGGGAGAGGCTCTACTTGCCACTTAGAAGTAGTATTTTAAATTGAAGTGTAAATCACCTTCCCGTCACCATTCCGCATGTTGTCTTAATTTAAAACAAAAAAATGATATATTGAAAAATACCAAAAAGAAAGTTGAGATTGTATTCCAAGCAAGAGAATCACTATTGCAAACATTTGGCCTCCTTGGACGACCCTAGATACTCCCCTATCTAGGAATATAAATTTAAGAGCGAAAGCGGATTTACGTGTTACAACGACGTATTTTAACAAACCGCGTATTTTCGCTATCACTTTTTGGCGCCGTTGCCGGGGAGGCACGGCTTTGCATTAACTCATTTTCTCTTGCTTGAAGTGGATCTCATCCCCTTCTCTTTCTTTCTTTTGTGTGTGCAGGAACTACAGCGGGAAAGCGGGAATCTGGAAGCGAGAGCTTAAAGATCCTTTTCTTCCCGCGAAAATTCAGGTTGGTTCCTCTTTCTGGTCACATAAATAATTAAAACTACCAAAAATATATTAAACTTGGCTTTCAGGACCATAAACACTTAAATTAAGTGAAGTGGTGCATTTTAAAATCCATTGTTTGCTTGTATGCTTCTTTAGCACCATTCCATTGCAAGTATTGGTGTTCTGTTTTTCGGGTCTAGATTTCTGTCCAGACTTGAAAAATTGATTCCTAACACCACAGGCCTCCTAAAATCATAAACTTTCATAGAGTGATTCCCAATTAAGTTTGGAACATCTGTTCCAAATTTCAGATCAATTGGATTTGTATTTAATTTTTAAAAATTCGTGGATTACAGAGGGGTCACACCCTCTAATCTTCCTGTTTTGCTTCTGTCCGCGAATTTTCAGAATTTTTATACTCATCCAATTTTTGTGAAATTTATCTTGTTGGAATCCCTGTGAATTTTTACATATCATATAAAATAATAAAAATTTTCTGAGGTCGGTGGTAATACTGAAAAATCTATAATACCCACGGGTATTATTTCTGGACTTTGACACCAGTACAATTAAAAATTCAAAACTATTATCAAACAAATTCCTAAAATCTTACAAAAATCTTTTCTGGAATCCTTGTTTGATTTTCTTCAAAGTAGTGGTGTTTTTTGACTTGTTTGGACCACTACTTAATTCTGAAAGCTAAAAATAATTCATTGGTAGTTAAATTTCTGTCTTAGGGATAATTGGCTTAGGGTTTCTTCTTTCTCTTTAGAGACTCAATTAAAAGGAAATATACAATCACACATACAACTGGTCTTTCCTTTGATTGTGAACTTTCAAACTTGTTTGAAAACTTAACTAAAGAAACCCTAAAATACATTCAATTAAATCAAATCCTAAAAGACAAAAATACAAAAAAAAAAAAAAAAAAAAAAAAAATTGTGTGACAACTTGATTTTCATTGGAGCCACTCTCCAATTCCTGCACACACACAAAAAAATCAAATAACAGGGCAACAACCCAATAAACGCCCTCCACATTCCGTGTGCACTGTAGAATCCTAGACCTAATTAAAATTTGTAGCAACTTGACCCCTAAGGCTTTATCAACTTAGGCTTGCTATTTAGGTTTTAAGTTTTCTTTAGTTAGTACCAATTCTGTCATCTGTATCTGGTGTTCAGGCTGAGGGGCCGTGTCAAACGACCAGGCGCGGGTTTGTACAAGCACCTGGGGTTTTCCCTGGGAAACGTTTGGGCCCAAACCTCCCCTTAAGCAACCTGGCTAGATTTGTTGATAGAACGGGTATTCACTATTGACTACTTATTTCCTATATAGACCAAGTCTTAGGTTATTATTAGGGAGTCACAATCAAGTTAGGTCTAGTTTTTGTTTGTTTGAATTGCACACTTTCTCTCATCTCTTTCTCTTCTCCTCCCCTCCCCGTTCTTCCATTTTATGCACGGGCGACGGTCTCAAAATCCGCACTTGGAAGGACCATTTGATTTCGCCCCCCACGTAAAAAGACCACTTTTTCTGTCTTCTCCTGAAAAAATGGAAACACAACAAAATAGGTCCACTGACCCTTCCACATCTACCTCTAACCCCACCTCTAACCCTAATTCTAACCCTTCCACCCAAAACCCAACCACCAGTAACTTTCCACACTTGGAGCTCCCCAATCTTGAGTTGCCCCACACACAACATCAAGACACCCTACCTGATCTTTTAAAATTGATGGCCGATCAAATTAATAAATTAAATTCCAATCAACAAACATTGACTAGGAACATCCAAAACCTAGCCAATCCAAGGCCAAACCCACCACCCCGTCAGCAGCCTGTTGTTCCTCTAAAAGATTTCTATGATCCGTCTTATTATGAGGAACGACCAGGGGTGATCATACCTGAGGGGGACTTTGAGATCAAGCCTGCCGTCCTGAACCTGATTAAACACTTTCATGGCCTTCCTAGGGAAGATCCTTTCAGCCACCTTGAAGAACTAACTCTTCTTGCACAGACAACCCGTTCCCGAAATGTGCAAGAAGACATATGGCTGATGCGGCTTTTTCCATTATCTCTCAAAGATAAGGCCGCTTATTGGTTCAGGACCATTGGCCGACCCATCACAACATGGCCTCAACTCAAGAGTGCCTTCCTCAAGAAATTCTTTCCCATAGGTCGTACCAATTCCTTACGAAGATCTATTACGACCTTTCACCAAAAATCTGGTGAAACCTTCCATGATTCTTGGGAAAGATTTCAAGACCTTTTAAGAAGTTGCCCGCACCACGAGATTCCTTTATGGCAGCTCGTGCAAATCTTCTATCATGGATTAGAAGATCAAATCCGACAGTTTGTCGACGCCTCGTGTGGCGGCAACTTTTTAAATAAAGATGCAGAAAGTGCCTATGACCTGTTCGAAGAAATGAGTGAAAACTCATTTAATCAAGCTTCCATGAACACATTTTGCAGAACCCAAAACCCGCAGTTCGGTGTTCATGAAATAGGCACTCAATCTATCCCTGTCACTCAAGATGATCTTCAATTGATTGCTCAAAAACTCGACCAGATGCATATTAATCAAAAGAAAATTGAGGAAAGACTAGCCACTTCAACTCAAGCTCCACACCCACATCTAACCCAACCTAACTTTCCACGAAGAGAAAATTTGCACAATCTCAACACCACTCCTGCTGATTATTCTGAGGTTGCCCATGATTCACTGGGGAATTTCAATTATCCAGATCTTAACCCCACCGAAAATATTTCTGCCATCCAGGAGCCCTTTAAAAATTCTTCCAATTGGAAAAATTACCCGAACTACTCCTGGAATAATCAAGTTTCCTCCCAACCATATCATTTTAATGGGTATGGGTCGAATCCAAATTTCCATCCTGGGCCATCCCAACAAGATATCAATGCCCAGATGCTACGGACCCTGCAGGATATGCAAACAAAAATGACGGAAGTAACCCGCAACATCACAAATCTGAACAATCAGATTGGGGTTGCTCCCACGCAAAGACCTGTAGGACATCTTCCGTCCCAACCCATACCCAATCCCAATCACCAAGGGAACCATTATATGGGTAGAAATCCACATTATCCAAATCAGCCTCCTCCTAATCCACCTCAGCAGCCGCCCAGGTTCCTGCAATCACAGGCCCCCCCATCTCCTCCAAATAATAATCCGACTGCACATGCAGTTACCTTGAGGAGTGGGAAAACCACCACTGACCCCGAGCCTTCGCACGAACCTGGTAAGATACATGTGCAAGTTGACTCCCCGGCAACGCTCTTTGCACCAAAATTTTCTTTTTATTCTTTTGTATATAGAAATTCTTTATTTCATTCATTCATTCATTGTAATTTCTTTTATTTTCCAGTGAATTATTTGTGTATACATTCCTTTATTCTTTTACTAATCATTTGTTTTTCCACAGCACTTGAGGTGGAGTGTCTTCTTCCTGGTGGAGTCGCTACGCTCCAGATTCATCTTCCTGGCGGAGTTTTGCCTCGTAGTAGCTGTAGGAGTAGTGGTAGTATTAGTTTTAGTTTTAGGTTTATTGATTAGGAGCAATTGTTAGTCATAAGTTGTGAGAGCTTGTTCTCACACAATTTTTGTAATAATTCTGGACTGTCTGGACTTTATTTCTTTATCTTCTTAATTTCTTTCCTTACTTTTGAATTGCATATAAGATTTTTTCAGAAAAATCAAAAAATCAAAAAAATCAAAAAGACCTCATACTTATCTAGCAGCAGCATAACCTTAGGCATCCATTTTTAGGATTGCATTTCATTCCTGCTAGATTTTAATTCAAGTCAAATCTGCATTAGAAGATTGCTGGAGTCAGGTACGCATTTCTTACCTAACTCTAACTCCTGCCATATTTGCATTTGACTTAAAGTTAAGAAGACCACTACTTGTTCTGAATTTATTAAAAAGTGAAACGAGCAGCATAGAAAACACATTTTAATCACTTCAATCAAATCAAAAGGAGATATTCAAAAGTGGGTGAAACCTTGTTTGAGATTTTAACCACTTTGTGTTGAATGTTATCGTGCACACAGCACGATCACTTAAGGCCACAATACACGGGTTTCTACCTCATCTTTCTGCAACCACAGGATCTGGATTCGCACGCTCAGTCTTATCCAGATTCCCAGTGGATTTTAGAGGTCTGCACTTCGCTAGGTTTATCTTAGGATACGTATAATTGCTTGAAACAATTGCTTGCGTATAACATACTTTGCGTAGCAGCCTCTAGGAAAAATTTTCTCCGATTCATTTCGATTGATTGGTCTTCTTGAATTGAGATTTTATTGGGATTCTTCTGTTTTATTGTGAACGTTAAAAATTTTTTCCCATTGAGTTGGATCGAATTAGAGTAAACGGGATTTCAAAAAAAAAACCAACTCAATGGAAGGTAGGAGATCCCAAAACCCAGAACTTGCACTCCCCTTGGGTACTGCTACCCAAGCAACCACATCTTTCTCTTTGCCCTCCACTTCTAATCCTTTACCTCCCGAGTCTCAAAATCCTATTCACATTCCCACTCACACACGGGGGTACATGAAGCCCAATCCAGTAGCAAAGACTTAGAGATAGTGGCTAGTCAACTGGATAAAGTGGGCTTAATCGAGAAGAAAGTAGATGAAGTATGGAAATTTCTCTCAAAACACCCATCTTCTTCTTCTCAGTCACCAGCAAAAAACACTTCTTCTCAATTTCCCACAGGGAGGGAAACTGTGAATAACCTTTCTGTGACACAAACTGCATTACCGGATTTTCGATTTCTATATCCTTCACCGGTTGGAGGAACCTTTGTTCCTCCCATCACTGACTTCCCTGCACCTTCTAGAGCTTCGGAGGAGCTTCATGCCATTCACAATGATCCTTTCACACAAACCTATAACCCTGGATGGCGTAATCATCCAAATTTCTCGTGGTCGGGAAATTCACAAAGACCTCCTTTTCAATAACCTTCTGCACGACCATTGCACAACCCGATCCGAGCACCTCCTCCACAATTACACGATTATCCACCGCGTACCTACCAGCAACCCCAACCCAGGCCCACCCAATACTCTCAATCTGGGCCTACACGAGATGACCAGTTGGGGTCTATCATGAAAGCTCTTGCTGATATGCAACAACAGAATATTGCTATGCAGCAGAGACAGGACGCGGCCTTAGCTGAGATGAGAGCCCAGCTATCACACTTGACGGAGTCCCGTCAACCACATTCACTCCCATCACAAGCACAACCCAACCCTAGGAACATACCTGCTCAAAGGTATGTCCAACCTAGACCAGCACTGCAAGACCAAACACATGACATTTCACAACCAGTGCACAACACTGAATTCTTCACTGACTCAAATTCTTCTCTTGCACAAACACAACCACCTCTGCTACCTAACAATGATTTACCATCTACCTCTAGAGTTGAACTAAATGCCATAGTCACTAGGAGTGGTAAATGCACACTAGATCCACCTCTTCCAACACCTACCACTTCTAGTTCTGCTCCTCCACTTCCTACTTCTCCTCTACCTATGACTGAACCTCTCACAACTCCAGTACCTTTTCCTGAAGCTTTAAAGAAGAAGGAGAAAGGAAAGAAAAAGACCTGTGTGGCACCTGAGGAGGATTTGCTTAAGCTCTTTAAGCAAGTCCACATAAACATCCCCTTGTTGGATGCAATCCGCCACATCCCTCTTTACGCTAAGTTTTTAAAAGACCTATGTACACCTAAGCGTAAAGCGAGAATTCAAAAAGGGAGTAGTCCAATCATTCTCTCGGAACAAGCTAGTTCCATCATCTCTAGTACCCTCCCAACTAAGATGAAAGACCCAGGCACCCCTCTCTTATCCTGCATGATAGGTAACACCACATTCAATAGAGCACTACTTGACCTAGGTGGTTCCATCAATCTTATCCCAACCTCTCTACTGACACATTTTGAGGTTGGTAATCTGAAGCCAACCGAGGTGTCCCTGCAATTAGCTGACAGATCAGTTAAGACACCTCAGGGAGTGTTGGAAGATGTCATAGTGCGGGTCAAGGATTTTTACTTCCCTGTAGACTTTATAGTCCTTGACATGGAAGTACCTGAAGATATCCAGAATACACCTATCATTTTAGGAAGACCTTTCTTGGCTACGGCCAAGGCAAACATCAATTGTGAGGAGGGCCTTATAGAATTAAAGTTTGGAGATCAGAAAATAAAAATTGATATTTTTCAGGCCCAAAGAGGACCAACCTGTAGTTTAATTGAAGAAATCTTCTCCCTGGATTCATTGGATCAATTGGTTGAGGACACCTTGATCAATTCATTAAATTTAGAACCTCAACACTCTTTGGACTCTGACTTGACTTCCACTGAGATACCAAATTTAGAGACTGAGGACCTTCCTCCCATTCCATTAGTATCTCTAGGATCTCCTGAAACTTTCACACTTGCTCCTTCTGATCCTGTGCCTGTTGAACTCAAACCTCTTCCTGACTCTCTCAAATATGTTTTCTTAGGACCTGATCAGACCTATCCGGTGATTGTTAACTCTTCCCTTTCTTCTGATCAAGAGTCACGACTCTTATCTATCCTAAGAGCACATAGGCAGGCTATAGGATGGAGCCTTTCTGACCTTACTGGCATCAGTCCTTCTTATTGCACACATAGGATTTTCACTGAAGAAGGATCTAGACCTACTAGACAGCCCCAGCGTAGATTAAACCCTACATTACAAGAGGTGATAAAAAGTGAAATGATTAAATGGCTGGACAATGGAATTATCTACCCAATTTCTGACAGTAGATGGGTAAGTCCTGTTCAGGTTGTGCCAAAGAAGGCCGGACTTACCATCGTCACCACTGATTCTGGAGAAGTCATCCCAACACGCATTGCTAGTTCGTGGCGAGTATGTATAGATTACCGAAAACTCAACCAAGCCACGAAGAAAGATCATTTCCCTTTGCCCTTCATTGATCAAATACTGGAAAGAGTGGCAGGGAATAGATTTTTCTGCTTTTTGGATGGCTATTCAGGATATAATCAGGTGGCAATTCACCCCGATGATCAGGAGAAAACGACATTCACCTGCACCTATGGAACCTTTGCATTCCTAGGATGCCTTTTGGATTGTGCAACGCACCTGCTACATTCCAGCGGTGTATGTTTGCAATCTTTTCCGACTTAGTAGGCGATTGTTTAGAAGTCTTCGTGGATGACTTCTCGATCTTCGGGAGCACATTTGATGCATGTCTAGACCACCTGACCAAGGTCCTGCAAAGATGCATTAATGTGAATCTGGTACTTTCCTGGGAGAAATCTCATTTCATGGTAACTGAAGGACTTGTATTAGGTCACCTTATTTCTGAGAGAGGAATTGAGGTTGACCGCGCGAAGGTAAAGTTGATTTCTGATTTACCACTACCTTCGTCGGTTAAGCAAATTCGATCTTTCCTCGGGCATGTTGGCTTTTATCGCCGCTTTATAGCGGATTTCTCGAAAATAGCCCGACCTCTCACTACTCTCCTCTCTAAAGACGTAGACTTCCAGATCTCTGACGATTGTGTTCGTGCCTATACGACACTTCGTGATCTGATTACCAAGGCACCCATACTGCAACCCCCGAATTGGTCTCACCCTTTTGAGATCATGTGTGATGCCTCTAATTATGCAGTAGGAGCTGTCCTTGGTCAAAAATTGGATGGGAAACCCATAGTCATCTATTACGCTAGCAAGACCTTAGATGAAGCTCAGAGGAATTACACCGTCACGGAAAAGGAATTGCTAGCTGTAGTATATGCACTGGAAAAATTCAGACCTTATCTTTTAGGTTCCCACATTATAGTCTACACTGACCACACGGCAGTTCGATATCTTCTCGCCAAGAAGGACGCGAAATCTCGTCTGATTAGATGGATCCTACTTTTACAGGAATTTGATTTAGAGATTCGTGATAAGGCTGGAAAGCAGAATGTGGTAGCTGACCACTTATCCCGCCTTCCTTCTGAAGCGATTTCTCCTTCTTTACCCATCTCTGACCACTTCCCTGACGAGCAATTACTGGTCATTCATTCTGATCTTCCCTGGTATGCTGACATTGTCAACTACCTGGCTTCTGCACTCATCCCCACTAATTGGGTCCGACATCAAAAAGACAGACTTAGATCCGAGGCCAAGCACTATTACTGGGAAGAACCTTGGCTTTTCAAGCATTGTAAAGACCAGATCTTTAGGAAGTGTGTCCCTGATAAGGAGATTAGAAGCGTCTTATCATTCTGCCACGACCAGGCGTGCGGCGGTCACTTCTCTGGCAAAAAGACCGCTGCAAAGATTTTGCAGAGTGGTTTCTATTGGCCCACAATCTTCAAGGATGCACACGAATATAGCAGGGCATGTTCACGCTGTCAGTCTCTCGATAGTATTGGCCGCCGAGACATGATGCCCTTGAATCCGATCATGGTGTGCGAAATCTTTGACATTTGGGGCATTGACTTCAAGGGACCTTTTCCTAAATCTTATGGCTTCGAGTACATATTGTTGGTAGTTGAGTATGTTTCAAAATGGATTGAAGCCATCCCCTCAAGGACTAATGATCATAGAGTTGTGACACAATTTGTTCAAGATTTCATCTTCTCTAGATTCGGGGTACCTAAAGCCATCATTAGTGATGGAGGGTCTCATTTTAGAAACACACATTTTCAGTCCCTACTTCAAAAGTATGGGGTGTCACATAGGATTGCTACATCTTATCACCCTCAAACCAATGGACTTGCTGAATTATCTAATCGGGAGATCAAAAAGATTTTACAGACTACCATCCGACCTGATAGAAAGGATTGGTCTTCCCACCTTTCTGATGCATTGTGGGCATATAGGACAGCCCACAAAACCCCTTTAGGCATGTCTCCTTTTAGACTTGCGTATGGGAAACACTGTCATCTTCCTGTAGAATTAGAGCACAAAGCCTATTGGGCCATCAGAAAGTGTAACTTAGACTTAGAGAAGGCCGGTGATCTTAGGAAATTACAAATGTCTGAGCTCGATGAATTAAGGAATGAATCTTATGAAGGCTCAAGGATGTATAAGGACAAACTTAAGGCCTTCCATGACCGTCACATTCTTAGGAAATCTTTTCACCCTGGTAAAAAAGTCCTCTTCGACTCTAGACTGAAACTCTTTCCTGGGAAGTTAAGATCAAAATGGATTGGACCTTTCAAAATCTTGAGATTATTTGATAATGGAGCCGTTGAGATGACTGAACTTGACAAATCTGAACCCTTTATTGTTAATGGACAAAGACTGAAACCTTTCATTGAGCCGCATGATCTCAGACTTGTCAATTCCACCATTTCGCTCCAACATTTTGAGCTACCAACTAAGTTTTCGCCTAGCTGAAGGCGTTAAACTTAGCAAACACCTACCCTTGTATATAGCTGTTTTACACCTTTCTTACTCTTTCCTTTATTTGCATACAGTGTCTACCCTTGCATTCTGAGCATACATTCATTGACACACATGTCATGCATTTCACTTCCTAGCCCGACTGTTCACTCTGATCCTAGATCAGACTTAAAATCGTCCGCACAGAGATTTTATCTCCTCATTCCGACTTCCTTTCATCACCCAGTCTAGGATAGTGAAAAGCAGAGCATGCATTTGCATCCACCCTTTCATTCAATGAGGACATTGAAACATTTAAGCATGGGGGGGTGTAAATGGTAAACCATTTAAGCCAAAATGAAATTGTAGACACAACTATAGTACATATAGTGTTATCAAAAAATTATATACTTCAAAAAAAAAAAAAAAAATGAAAAATTTTGAAAAATTTTTGAAAAAAAAATTTTTGAAAAAATTACAAAGCTAAAAATACAAAAAAATAACAAATCAGAAAAATTCCAAAAATACAATAAGGGACATGTACTTCATTATCAAAGGAGGACATTCATTTCAAGAGGGGAGGGAGAGAAAGAAAAAGAAAAAGAAAGAAAAGATAAGTGATCTTATAGCTGAAAAAAAAAAAAAGAAAAAAAGAAAAAAAAATAATAATAAAAATAATAATAGAATAAGTGTCTATGGACATTCAACCGTTACTAGTTTGACCTGCCGGGCCATACAAGCTTGGTACAAGCTTAGGTTTAATACACTTCGAGCCTTGACAAGATAGACCACAGTCTCTCCTAACTTTAGGACAATTCTTGTACCTGAGTCACCAGTACAGGATTCGTTGATTTGCTTTGACTTAGGAGTCTAAGTAACCTTGGCTTACACTACACAGTGTCAGGAAAGACCACTTGAACCTAAACCTCAACCCTTGTGTTCATTAGGGAAGGTGGAGTCCTTACCTGTGCGTGCAGGTAGACTCTTTGTCCTAATCTTTAGTTTTGTGTCTAGGAGAATCTCTTTCCACAAAAGAAATCCACCCACCAAATACAGTGCGCTCTACCAAATAAGTTCCGGAGACATACTGTTAAAAAAAAAAAAAAAAAAAAAAAAAAAATCTTCTCTGAGCCACAAATACAATAAGGGTTGGGATTGAATACCATCAATTTTTGAGTCATCCGAAAGCATGAGCTGAAGTTAGGACCAACCTGGACTTAAAAAGAAGTGAAACCCCGGGATTGAGCCTTAGAATTCACCTGGTTAGTCCTGACTTATCACAAAGCACAGCCATAACTTCATAGCATTCTGAGTCTTTGTAAAACCCTCTGAGTCCTGGAATTCGACTTAAGGTTTAAATATCAACAGTCCTTGTTGGTTGAGAGATGGTCTATGTCATTTAAGCCTCGAGTTCTGGTAGGTTATCCTCAGTAACCAGGTTCTCACAATGTCCAAAAACACAGTTGGTTTATTGAAAAAATTTTTCAGCTTAAAGATCATCATAAAACACTTAAAAATTTTTGAAAGAAGAAAAAGATATCTTTACACACTTACCTTGCTGATACTTAAATTGCCTTACTTCAACAGATTGTTTGCTAAGGGACTAGCAAAACGTAAGCATGGGGGTATGATGAGTGGCTACTCATCATAGCTAAAAGGCCGAAATTAAGCTAGACACTAAGCAAAACAATATCAAATTAACACATAAAAAGGGTTAAGTGTGGGAATTAAAGAAAAGACCTAAAACTTTTAATGTGTGTTAAAACCTCCTAATTAGGTCACAAAAATGAGATATTCTGAAAACTAAAGAACAAATGATGATCCATGCATCAATTGAACACATAAACAAGTTTGAAAAGATAAATCAGAAGTAAAATCAATGTCTTAAATGTTCAATTAAGCACATGTAAAAATTTAAAAGCAATTGGACATCATTTAGGCTTAGAAATAAATAGATTACAATTAGGTCCTTCATGCATTACATTTCTACCCTTCAAAACTCCTTCTTGGACCTTTTTGCAAGCCGCAGGGACCCTTCTGTATGACTGCAAGGCCCTTCCAGTTGTAGTTCTTCTCACTTTTGGACCTGCACGCTATTCTTCTACCCCTTCGTTTAAGGGTCTTCCTGCAAGTTTTCCCTCATTTCAGAGAGAAGCCTGTGTTCTTCACGTACACTGTAGCACGCGAAGAACACAGCCATTCTCGACCGTCCATCGCACTTTTGATCTCGATCTGCGGCTGGAATCAAATGGAACCTTCGCGCGATTCGGTGCGTGCGTTCACCTCTCTTCCCAGATCTCACCTGACGGTCAGATCTCTCTCTTGACTCGCCGCGCGCTCTACCCATCTCATCCTCACCGCCGGCCTAATTTTGATTAACCTCACCCTTGCGGTGATCTAAAGCACTGAGCTGCTACTTAAGCACCTCAGTGGTGTCGCGCGCAAAGGATCGCTCCCTCCTACATCTCTTAGCGATCAGTTCGTCCACTCCAGTCTCTCCTCCTCATCTAGACCCTGATTTCACAGCCACCGGCTGTGGAATCATCGCCTGCTCTCGACCCTCCTCGTCGCTAAGGACCTCGTAGCACCTGAGGACGACCCTGGAGTCTCACTTGCAGACTCTTCCCTTCGGTGGAGTCACCCTCCTCCTTTCTTCCTCCTTAGCCGCCGGCTAAGGACCCATAGGTCCCATTCTTCCTTTTAGTTTAGGTTTTTAATTCTGCACAAGTAGTGTTAGATTTAGTTTGCAGTAGTTTAGAATAGATTTATTTTTAATTGTTAGTGTTTAATGTTAGCTGTAGTTAGATTAGTCTTAGGTGTAGAATTAGTACTAGATCCCCTCCCTCACCTCCTCTGATCAGTCCAGATCAGAGGGGAAGAATCATCTGTTCATTGTTCAATTTATCTCCCTCTTCATGTTTTGTTTTTCCCATCATCCAAATTCTGATTCTTGTTTTTCCTTTTAACGACGAATTTTTCATCAATCACCCACACATCCTGACCCAATTTCAGATCTGATGGCGCACTGCCTCAGATCTGAAACTGGCGTCACGAGCACCATTTGGGGCTTCTCAGTCACTCCATTTGTTTCACAAAAGCCCCTCTGTTTTAAATGGATTGCCTCAGTTTGTCAGAGCACTTTTGATTTGGATTTTAAAGGATTTTTACTCTCTGAAATGTTTTGACAGATCTGACAAATTGAAGGTATTTTTGGTTTTCATTGTAGGCAAGGATTCTGAGAAGTTCTCTGATGACAGAGAACCAATCAGAAGAGCCTTTCATGATTCTGTTTATACTTTGTTTTGAATGCATTCGCCAGCTTCCATTAAATTTCCTTAATGCATTCTTAGTCTCTTTTTGCTATTTCAGAACTGCCATGCACTATTTGTGTTGATGATCATTTCTGTATGGTGATTCTCTAACCTAAGGAGTTTTCCATACTCCTTAAGGTTGCAAGAAACTGGGATTGTGTTTCTTTGGTTTTAATTGATCGAGCTAAGTCTTCCTTCATGCTGTCTATGGCATTAGGAAGAACTAACTCAATGCCATTTGAATGTTGATCTGAAAGGATGCTTCTGATAAGGTTTTTCCTAATGAGTATTTGAGCTGAATTTACATGAGAATTTCGTGAGATTTAAACCCCTTTCAGATTTGGATTTCATCTCTTCAATGTTTAGTTTGTTTTGAATTTAATCTTGTTCCCAGTTACACAGCAACATGCTGCAACTTGCAGCTACATTTCCCTCCATCTCCAAATTCTCTTCTCCTCCAAATTCCCCTTTCATCTGTGAATTTTTTTGTTCCCCTTTCTCCAAGTGGACTAACTGCAGCAGTAGTTAGCCATTTGACAGTGGCTTAAGCCACTGCTGCTGCTACAAAAACTCACCCTGAACAGCAACTAAAACCAACACTAAAACAGCACATTCTTCTCTTCTCCATCTCCTCTGACAGTAGCTGCGGCTGCTGTCTAAACTCAAATAAAAACTCAATCAACTCTAATTCCCTAACTTTATACAAAAGCCTAATGGCATAGACTTATTTTAAAACTGTAAATATACCTATTCATAGTATTATAACTATAGCATATCAGTTAGATTCATAGTTATACTGTAAATATGTATAAAACCTGTACAGAAATTCATATACATATGTAATCTATGTAAAAATATGTATATATACTAATCTATTATGCATGTATTTACTGATTTATGTATATATGTATGTACAGATTTATATTTACTTATTTAGTAGCTAAGTTAATAAGTTAGAGCAATAATCAAGTAAATAAATCTATAAACTTGGGAATATATATATATATTAAGTAATCTAAGTTAGTCAAAGTATAATTATACCTAGTATAACTTACTGTAACTTAGTTTTAATTTTAAACACCCAGAACTGCTATTTTAGCCTAAATAAAACATAAATAAATTCGTAAAAATATAATAAAAATATGTATTAAATACTTAAGTATGTAAGTTAAAACTGTTTAAGGTCAATTAGACCATTTACTAATTATTTTATAAGTAATTAACTATGTAATCACCTAAATCAACCTGTATAATCAGCCTAGTTTAGCGAATTTATTTGTATAGTAAAAATATTTAAAATTAAAAATTAATTAATCAATTATGTAGTATTACGTAAATATTTTATTTACCATATTTTATTTTATTTTTTTTAATAATTTATGGCCCCCAAATCGAGGGCCAAAAACGCGCACAGACGCAGCTGCGTCTGATTTCCAGCGCACGATGTGGCGCTGGAATAGCCCCACATCGTGTGCTGCAAACCAAACGCAGCCATATAAATATAATTTATGTTATAACGTAAGCAGTCGTCAAGAAGCAGGGTGCCCGAAAAACTGCCTACTATGTCTTGTCCGATTACCCGATGTGTGCTGAACTTCGATATATCTGTGGGGCCGGGGGCCCGAGCATGTGCGAGCTTTAAGGCCGTTGGGCTGAGGCCTGACGTTGAGATTGAAAACGTAACTAAGCCACCTAATCTGAGAATAGGGCGCGCTTAGTACCGGTAGGGTGGTGTGTATCCCTCGAAAAGCGCGCCCGCTAATTAAACACATTTTACACTAAGGGGACGTTAGCCTAACCCCGTCTCCACCGCAGCCTCTGAAATACCACACAGAAGAAATTGAAAGGACAGACGACTTAAGAGAAGGAACACAAGAGATACAGCAGTAGAATAAGTAATATACATATACGTATAAGTAAACCCACATAATTACTAACAGAATAAAACGACACTATAAATGTCGCTAAAGACCTCAGTTTGCTTCTTTAGGTTGTATATAGTGTTTTCCGAGATTTAGCGACGTTTATATCTGTCACTAAAACTGATATATATGTCACTATAAATAAAAGACTAGTAAGTTAAGTTTTTACACTATGGTATCCTCATGTAGTATGAACTAACATATTAGTGTTAATAGTATAACTTGTAAAGACATAGTTTAGAGTATAATAACAGATTGTTTGATGCTTGTTCATAGTTAGTATTTTTGCAAGCACTTCTTAGTAACTAGGTAAATAAAACATTCATTCATTCTTTAAGTGTAAAGTTTCTTTTTGAATAAGAAGACAATTTTGGAGATAATCAAAGAGTGACCGAATTAAGTTCAATAAATTGCCTCCCAGAGAACGACCTGGAACAAAACCAGTAAAAATTAGATAAATAAGCAAATGATAATAATGGTTGTAATGACTGGTACTCACCCATACTCACCACTATACGACATCCTTAAGGTTATATTATGCACCCTATACTACAACGACATGATCATAACAATAATCATTCATCATCATACAACCATTGTGTTACATTACACACATTACACCATCATCAACCAACCATCATCATTATTTTGGCGCCGTTGCCTGGGAGGCAACGCTCTTTGCACCAAAATTTTCTTTTTATTCTTTTGTATATAGAAATTCTTTATTTCATTCATTCATTCATTGTAATTGCTTTTATTTTTCCATTGAATTAATGGTGTATACATTCTTTTAGTCATTTACTAATCATTTGTTTTTCCACAGCACTTGAGGAGTGTCGTCTTCCTGGTGGAGTCGCTGCGCTCCAGATCTGTCTTCCTGGCGGAGTTTTGCCTCGTAGTAGCTGTAGGAGTAGTGGTAGTATTAGCTTTAGTGTAGATAGTTTAGGTTTATTAATTAGGAACAATTGTTAGTCATAAGTTGTGAGAGCTTGTTCTCACACAATTTTTATAATAATTCTGGACTGTCTGGACTTTATCTTCTTTTTCTCGGTTTTTCGATTTTGATTTTCTGAGTTAATTTCTTTTCTTGTTTTTGTTTATTGCATATAAAAAAAAAATCAAAAAAATCAAAAAGATCTCATACTTATCTAGCAGCAGCATAACCTTAGGCATCCATTTTTAGGATTGCATTTCATTCCTGCTAGATTTTAATTCAAGTCAAATCTGCATTAGAAGATTGCTGGAGTCAGGTACGCATTTCTTACCTAACTCTAACTCCTGGCATATTTGCATTTGACTTAAAGTTAAGAAGACCACTACTTGTTCTGAATTTATTAAAAAGTGAAATGAGCAGCATAGAAAACACATTTTAATCACTTCAATCAAATCAAAAAGGAGATAGCAAAATTGGGTGAAACCATGTTTGAGATTTTAATCGCCTTGTGTTGAATGTTATCGTGCACACAGCACGATCACTTAAGGCCACAATACACGGGTTTCTACCTCATCTTTCTGCAACCACAGGATCTGGATTCGCACGCTCAGTCTTATCCAGATTCCCAGTGGATTTTAGAGGTCTGCACTTCGCTAGGTTTATCTTAGGATACGTACAATTGTTTGAAACAATTGTTTGCGTATAACATACTTTGCGTAGCAGCCTCTAGGAAAGATTTTCTCCGATTCATTTCGATTGATTGGTCTTCTTGAATTGAGATTTTATTTGGATTCTTCTGTTTTATTGTGAACGTTAAAAATTTTTTCCCATTGAGTTGGATCGAATTAGAGTAAACGGGATTTCAAAAAACGAACTCAATGGAAGGTAGGAGATCCCAAAACCCAGAACTTGTACTCCCCTTGGGTACTGCTACCCAAGCTACTGCATCATCTTCTTTGCCTTCCACTTCTAATCCCTTACCTCCTGAGTCTCAAAATACTTTTCACAATCCCCCTCGCCAAGAGGATGATCTTGATTCTTCACACTTTGAGGATTTTGAAGAACTTCCTCCAGACTTAGTTGCACATCCTCTACCACAGCAACCACCTATCCCTAGGTTCCAACCTCCACCTTATCCTAATCATCCTAATCCACCCCCGGAGAGAGGACCTATGCCTCATCTTCAGCACCTTTTCGATACACAACTACAAATGAATACCTTAACCCAACAGGTGCAACAGCTTGCTCAAGCTGTAAATCTATTAGCTAACCCCCAACCACAACCACTTCAACCTAGAAATCCTCAGGAACCACCCCAACCCCGTAGACCTCAACTACGAGATTATTATAATCCCGCAGTTGCCCAACCAATGCCTGTGGTACGTTATCCCAATGGGGTTCGTGCTGCTGAACTGAAGCCGAACATTATAGCACTCATTCCTCACTTCCATGGACTTGCTTCTGAGGACCCTTTTCAGCATTTAGAGGAGCTGAAGAATCTTGCCCAAACTTTGGATCCGCAAGGACATGATCAGCACACGCTTTTGATGAAAATGTTCTCCTTTTCATTAAAAGATAAGGCAGCCTTTTGGTTTAGAACACTTGCACGGACTACACCTATAGATTCCTAGGCTTCTTTAGAACATGAGTCCTTAAAGAAGTACTTTCCTGTAGGCCGCACTAATGCCTTAAGGCGTGCCATCACCACCTTCACCCAGATTTCAGGAGAACCTATGCACGAGGCTTGGGAGAGATTCCATGAGCTTTTGAGAAAATGTCCCCACCATGGTGTCCCACGCTGGCAACAGGTCCAGATCTTCTACCATGGGCTCCATGATGACACACAGAATTTTGTAGATGCCGCTTGTGGAGGCAATTTCCTGTGTCGGGACGAGGACTCAGCCTTTGAGCTCTTTGAAGGCATGGCCGAAAACTCTATTAATAATGCTTCAATGAGCGTGTTTAATTGAAAGTCCTCACATTCCCACTCACACACGGGGGTACATGAAGCCCAATCCAGTAGCAAAGACATAGAGATAGTGGCTAGTCAACTGGATAAAGTGGGCTTAATCGAGAAGAAAGTAGATGAAGTATGGAAATTTCTCTCAAAACACCCATCTTCTTCTTCTCAGTCACCAGCACAAAACACTTCTTCTCAGTTTCCCACAGGGAGGGAAACTGTGAATAACCTTTCTGTGACACAAATTGCATTACCGGATTTTCCATTTCTATATCCTTCACCGGTTGGAGGAACCTTTGTTCCTCCCTTCACTGACTTCCCTGCACCTTCTGGAGCTTCGGAGGAGCTTCATGCCATTCACAATGATCCTTTCACACAAACCTATAACCCTGGATGGCGTAATCATCCAAATTTCTCATGGTCGGGAAATTCACAGAGACCTCCTTTTCAACAACCTTCTGCACCACCATTGCACAACCCGATCCGAGCACCACCTCCATAATCACACGGATATCCACCGCGTACCTACCAACAACCCCAACCCAGGCCCACCCAATACTCTCAATCTGGGCCTACACGAGATGACCAGTTGGGGTCTATCATGAAAGCTCTTGCTGATATGCAACAACAGAATATTGCTATGCAGGAGAGACAGGACGCGGCCTTAGCTGAGATGAGAGCCCAGCTATCACACTTGACGGAGTCCCGTCAACCACATTCACTCCCATCACAAGCACAACCCAACCCTAGGAACATACCTGCTCAAAGGTATGTCCAACCTAGACCTGCACTGCAAGATCAAACACATGACATTTCACAACCAGTGCATAACACTGAATCGACATGATCTTGAGACTTTTTTATAATGGAGCCATTGAGATGACTGAACTTGACAAATCTGAACCCTTTATTGTTAATGGACAAAGACTGAAACCTTTCATTGAGCCGCATGATCTCAGACTTGTCAATTCCACCATTTCGCTCCTACATTTTGAGCTACCAACTAAGTTTTCGCCTAGCTGACGGCGTTAAACTTAGCAAACACCTACCCTTGTATATAGCTGTTTTACACCTTTCTTACTCTTGCCTTTATCTGCATTAGGTGTCTAACCTTGCATTCTGTGCATACATTCTTTGACACACATGTCATGCATTTCACTTCCTAGCCCGACTGTTCACTCTGATCCTAGATCAGACTTAAAATCGTCCGCACAGAGATTTTATCTCCTCATTCCGACTTCCTTCCATCACCCAGTCTAGGATAGTGAAAAGCAGAGCATGCATTTGCATCCACCCTTTCATTCAATGAGGACATTGAAACATTTAAGCATGGGGGGGTGTAAATGGTAAACCATTTAAACCAAAATGCAATTGTAGACACAACTATAGTACATATAGTATTATCAAAAAATTATATACTTCAAAAAAAAATTGAAAAATTTTGAAAAATTTTTGAAAAAATTACAAAGCTAAAAATACAAAAAAATAATAAATCAAAAAATTCCAAAAATACAATAAGGGACATGTATTTCATTATCAAAGGAGGACATTCATTTCAAGAGGGGAGGGAGAGAAAGAAAAAGAAAAAGAAAGAAAAGATAAGTGATCTTATAGCTGAAAAAAAAAAAAAAAAATAATAATAGAATAAGTGTCTATGGACATTCAACCGTTACTGGTTTGACCTGCCGGGCCATAGAAGCTTGGTACAAGCTTAGGCTTAATACACTTCGAGCCTTGACAAGATAGACCACAGTCTCTCCTAACTTTAGGACAATTCTTGTACCTGAGTCACCAGTACAGGATTCGTTGGTTTGCTTTGACTTAGGAGTCTAAGTAACCTTGGCTTACACAACACAGTGTCAGGAAAGACCACTTGAACCTAAACCTCAACCCTTGTGTTCATTAGGGAAGGTGGAGTCCTTACCTGTGCGTGCAGGTAGACTCTTTGTCCTAATCTTTAGTTTTGTGTCTAGGAGAAGCTCTTTCCACAAAAGAAATCCACCCACCAAATACAGTGCGCTCTACCAAATAAGTTCCGGAGACATACTGTTAAAAAAAAAAAAAAAGAGTCAAGTATGTTCTCCAAAAACCTCAGAAAAATAACTCTTCCACCAAAAATGTTTTCAGGGTTCAAAACAATACCCTGTTTGTCCACCAAAAAAAAAAAAAAATCTTCTCTGAGCCACAAATACAATAAGGGTTGGGATTGAATACCATCAATTTTTGAGTCATCCGAAAGCATGAGCTAAAGTTAGGACCAACCTGGACTTAAAAAGAAGTGAAACCCCAGGATTGAGCCTTAGAATTCACCTGGTTAGTCCTGACTTATCACAAAGCACAGCCATAACTTCGTAGCATTCTGAGTCTTTGTAAAACCCTCTGAGTCCTGGAATTCGACTTAAGGTTTAAATATCAAGAGTCCTTGTTGGTTGAGAGATGGTCTATGTCATTTAAGCCTCGAGTTCTGGTAGGTTATCCTTAGTAACCAGGTTCTCACAATGTTCAAAAGCACAGTTGGTTTATTGAAAAAATTTTTCAGCTTAAAGATCATTATAAAACACTTAAAAATTTTTGAAAGAAGAAAAAGATATCTTTACACACTTACCTTGCTGATACTTAAATTTCCGTACACTTCAATAGATTGTTTGCTAAGGGACTAGCAAAACGTAAGCATGGGGGTATGATGAGTGGCTACTCATCATAGCTAAAAGGCCGAAATTATGCTAGACACTAAGCAAAACAATATCAAATTAACACATAAAAAGGGTTAAGTGTGGGAATTAAAGAAAAGACCTAAAACTTTTAATGTGTGTTAAAACCTCCTAATTAGGTCACAAAAATGAGATATTCTGAAAACTAAAGAACAAATGATGATCCATGCATCAATTGAACACATAAACAAGTTTGAAAAGATAAATCAGAAGTAAAATCAATGTCTTAAATGTTCAATTAAGCACATGTAAAAATTTGAAAGCAATTGGACATCATTTAGGCTTAGAAATAAATAGATTACAATTAGGTCCTTCATGCATTACATTTCTACCCTTCAAAACTCCTTCTTGGACCTTTTTGCAAGCCGCAGGGACCCTTCTGTATGACTGCAAGGCCCTTCCAGTTATAGTTCTTTTCACTTTTGGACCTGCACGCTATTCTTCTACCCCTTCGTTCAAGGGTCTTCCTGCAAGTTTTCCCTCATTTCAGAGAGAAGCCTGTGTTCTTCACGCGCACTGTAGCACGCGAAGAACACAGCCATTCTCGACCGTCCATCGCACTTTTGATCTCGATCTGCGGCTGGATTCTATTGGAACCTTCGCGCGATTCGGTGCGTGCGTTCACCTCTCTTCCCAGATCACATTTGACGGTCAGATTTCCCTCTCGACTCGCCTCGCGCTCTACTCATCTCATCCTCACCGCCGGCCTAATTTTGATTAACCTCACCCTTGCGGTGATTCCAGTCACTGAGCTGCTATTTAAGCACCTCAGTGGTGTCGTGCGCAAAGGATCGCTCCCTCCTACATCTCTTAGCGATCAGTTCGTCCACTCCATTCTCTCCTCCTCACCTAGACCCTGATTTCACAGCCACCGGCTGTGGAATCATCGCCTGCTCTCCACCCTCCTCGTCGCTAAGGACCTCGTAGCACCTGAGGACGACCCTGGAGTCTCACTAGCAGACTCTTCCCTCCGCTGGAGTCACCCTCCTCCTTTCTTCCTCCTTAGCCGCCGGCTAAGGACACATAGGTCCCATTCTTCCTTTTAGTTTAGGTTTTTAATTCTGCACAAGTAGTGTTAGATTTAGTTTGCAGTAGTTTAGAATAGATTTAGTTTTAATTGTTAGTGTTTAATGTTAGCTGTAGTTAGATTAGTCTTAGGAGTAGAATTAGTATTAGATCCCCTCCCTCACCTCCTCTGATCAGTCCAGATCAGAGGGGAAGAATCATCTGTTCATTGTTCAATTTATCTCCCTCTTCATGTTTTGTTTTTCCATCATCCAAATTCTGATTCTTGTTTTTTCCTTTTTAACGACGAATTTTTCATCAATCACCCACACATCCTGACCCAATTTCAGATCTGATGGCGCACTGCCTCAGATCTGAAAGTGGCATCACAAGCACCATTTGGGGCTTCTCACTCACTCCATTTGTTTCACAAAAGCCCCTCTGTTTTAAATGGATTGCCTCAGTTTGTCAGAGCACTTTTGATTTGGATTTTAAAGGATTTTTACTCTCTGAAATGTTTTGACAGATCTGACAAATTGAAGGGATTTTTGGTTTTCATTGTAGGCAAGGATTCTGAGAAGCTCTCTGATGACAGAGAGCCAATCAGAAGAGCCTTTCATGATTCTGAGTATACTTTGTTTTGAATGCATTCGCCAGCTTCCATTAAATTTCCTTAATGCATTCTTAGTCTCTTTTTGCTATTTCAGAACTGCCATACACTATTTGTGTTGATGATCATTTCTGTATGGTGATTCTCTAACCTAAGGAGTTTTCCATACTCCTTAAGGTTGCAAGAAACTGGGATTGTATGTTGTTGGTTTTAATCGATTGAGTTAAGTCTTCCTTCATGCTGTCTATAGCATTAGGAAGAGCTAACTCAATGCCATTTGTTGTTTTGATTTGAAAGGATGCTTCTGATAAGGTTTTTCCTAATGAGTGTTTGAGCTGAATTTACCTGAGATTTTCGTGAGATTTAAACCCTTATCAGATTTGGATTTCAACTCTCAAAATTTTTAGTTTGTTTTGAATTTTCTCTTATTCCCAGTTATACAGCAACATGCTGCAACTTGCAGCTACATTCCCCTCTTCTCTAAACTCCCTTCTTCCCTCATTCCCTAACTTTATACAAAAGCCTAATGGCATAGACTTATTTTAAAACTGTAAATATACCTATTCATAGTATTATAACTATAGCATATCTGTTAGATACATAGTTATACTATAAATATGTATAAAACCTGTACAGAAATTCATATACATATGTAATCTATGTAAAAATATGTATATATACTAATCTATTATGTATGTATTTACTGATTTATGTATATATGTATGTACAGATTTATATTTACTTATTTAGTAGCTAAGTTAATAAGTTAGAGCAATAATCAAGTAAATAAATCTATAAACTTGGGAATATATATATATATATATTAAGTAATTTAAGTTAGTCAAAGTATAATTATACCTAGTATAACTTACTGTAACTTAGTTTTAATTTTAAACACCCAGAACTGCTATTTTAGCCTAAATAAAACATAAATAAATTCGTAAAAATATAATAAAAATATGTATTAAATACTTAAGTATGTAAGTTAAAACTGTTTAAGGTCAATTAGACCATTTACTAATTATTTTATAAGTAATTAACTATGTAATCACCTAAATCAACCTGTATAATCAGCCTAGTTTAGCGAATTTATTTGTATAGTAAAAATATTTAAAATTAAAAATTAATTAATCAATTATGTAGTATTACGTAAATATTTTATTTACCATATTTTATTTTATTTTTTTTAATAATTTATGGCCCCCAAATCGAGGGCCAAAAACGCGCACAGACGCAGCTGCGTCTGATTTCCAGCGCACGATGTGGCGCTGGAATAGCCCCACATCGTGTGCTGCAAACCAAACGCAGCCATATAAATATAATTTATGTTATAACGTAAGCAGTCGTCAAGAAGCAGGGCGCCCGAAAAACTGCCTACTATGTCTTGTCCGATTACCCGATGTGTGCTGAACTTCGATATATTTGTGGGGCCGGGGGCCCGAGCATGTGCGAGCTTTAAGGCCGTTGGGCTGAGGCCTGACGCTGAGATTGAAAACGTAACTAAGCCACCTAATCTGAGAATAGGGCGCGCTTAGTACCGGTAGGGTGATGTGTATCCCTCGAAAAGCGCGCCCGCTAATTAAACACATTTTACACTAAGGGGACGTTAGCCTAACCCCGTCTCCACCGCAGCCTCTGAAATACCACACAGAAGAAATTGAAAGGACAGACGACTTAAGAGAAGGAACACAAGAGATACAGTAGTAGAATAAGTAATATACACATACGTATAAGTAAACCCACATAATTACTAACAGAATAAAACGACACTATAAATGTCGCTAAAGACCTCAGTTTGCTTCTTTATGTTGTATATAGTGTTTTCCGAGATTTAGCGACGTTTATATCTGTCACTAAAACTGATATATATGTCACTATAAATAAAAGACTAGTAATTTAAGTTTTTACACTATGGTATCCTCATGTAGTATGAACTAACATACTAGTGTTAATAGTATAACTTGTAAATACATAGTTTAGAGTATAATAACAGATTGTTTGATGCTTGTTCATAGTTAGTATTTTTGCAAGCACTTCTTAGTAACTAGGTAAATAAAACATTCATTCATTCTTTAAGTGTAAAGTTTCTTTTTGAATAAGAAGACAATTTTGGAGATAATCAAAGAGTGACCGAATTAAGTTCAATAAATTGCCTCCCAGAGAACGACCTGGAACAAAACCAGTAAAAATTAGATAAATAAGCAAATGATAATAATGGTTGTAATGACTGGTACTCACCCATACTCACCACTATACGACATCCTTAAGGTTATATTATACACCCTATACTACAACGACATGATCATAACAATAATCATTCATCATCATACAACCATTGTGTTACATTACACACATTACACCGTCATCAACCAACCATCATCATTATTTTGGCACCGTTGCCAGGGAGCATCGGTGTCAAAAATTTACATCATCAACACCACACGCCCACGGTGGTGGAGACTCGCCGCCACGGTTGAGGCTGGCGATGTGGAATGGAAGAGGGGAGATCTCTCTGCACAGTGGTGGGTCGGTGGTGGAGGCCCTCTCGAGCTCGGCTGCCTCCCTCCTTTTGTAGTGGCCTGGACAAATTTGAAATTAGCTGCCCGACCAGATCCAACATATCCGCTCCTCCTTGAATGGGTTCTTCACTGCAGCACCGGGTGGCGTTGGTGCAGAAGCCAGCCATTCCTGAAAGAAGAAGAATAAACAAAATAATGTTAAAATATTATGGTCATTTATATACAGACCCTCAACTTTTATGTTAATGAAAACAATGTACCTAATTGGTTAACTAATTAGATGAATGTCATTCTAAGCTAATTCTAAATGCACTTAAAATATGAATGCAATGCATGGATTATGTAATTAAATTAAAAATATGAATTAATCTATTTACATCTTAATTTATGCTAAATAAATGTTAGAATTAACCTAATGTCTAGGCACTTAAATACTTAAATAGCCTACAACTATGGGCTAATCACACGCCTCCTCCAATGTTCTTCTCCTCCATCGGTCGGCCACCTCCGGCCATCTTCGTCGATGCCGCAACCTCCATCGGATCGGCCTCATCTTCGCCAACCTCCCTCACGTGTTAACAGCCCCACCGACACTCCTTCCCGTATGCAGGTAAGAGAGAGAGCAAATGCTCCGTTTTTCATTCAATTAATAATTACGGAAAATGTCATTGCGGAAGTTCCTATTCATTTATTTTAGGCATTACATTATTGTGGTGAAATTGCATAATCCTCCTACTTCATCTAAATTATTTGCATATGCATATATCACATGAATGATTCAATGCATAGATATTATGGTAAATAAGTTATAGTCTACGAATTAGTATTTACAATATTTACCTGTATCAAGATCACTTGTTAACAAAATATTATATGGTGGTGATTTTGCATCTAAACACCTACATTCTTGATTAATTGATTAAAATGAGTAGTTATGTGAGAAAAAAGAATCGCACGAATTAACATGCACACCCACTGAGATTCCCTAATAAATAAGACACTATTTACTAGTTTAAATAGGCTAATTCCTCCCTGTGGAGAGGACCTAACTATTCGTTATTTGATTCTGAAAATTAAAATGTTTTGAAAAGTGATTTTCTACCATGCAATTAAATACGACACATCATTTTATGTTAAAGTTTTCAACGAAAATGAAGGTCTCTCTTTCATAGGGCATGGACCGTATCTTGACGAATGCAGCCTACAATATGCTTGATAGAATGCAGCATCCACCATGAGGAGAACAACTTTGAGACTTCTATGATCCAGCTGTATTGATTGTCGCACCCGTAGTCAGGATTCTCATAAGCGAAGATGCATTTGAGCTCAAGCCCAATGTGATCGGTTTGATCAGCATTCGTTTTTATGGAAACTTAAGCGAAGATCCATTCCAGCACTTAGAGGACCTGAGTCGACTCGCAGAAACGATTCGACCCAGGAATATTGACCTTGGGATTATTCTGATGAAGCTTTTCCCATTTTCTCTGAGGGACAAAGCTTCATACAGGTTCAAGACGATTGGGAAATCAATTGGAACCTGGCTGGAATTACAACTTGAATTCTTGCAAAAGTTCTTCCCAATTAGTCGAACGAACGCGATGAGGCGTGCTATCACGACTTTCTCCCAAGGTGCTATGGGGAAGTTGCATGAAGCCTGGGATCGATTTCATGACCTTCTCTGGAAATGCCTGCACCATGGTATACCCAGATGACACCTAGCTCAGATCTTTTACCATGGGCTGGATGACACACATCGGCATTTGGCCGATGCATCTAGTAGTGGGAATTTCCTTGCGAAAGATGAGAATAGTGCATTTGAGTTGTTCGAATCTTTGGCGGAGAACTCGATGAATGCTGCATCCATGAACCAGTTCCAGCAGCCTGGTAAGTAGTAGGTTGGTGTCCATGAGGCTCACACTGAGTCTATTCGAGCCAACATGGATGTCATCGACAGGCAGCTGGATAGAATAAACCTGATCAGGAAAAAGATTGACCAAATTAGTCAGGGTCAATCTGACCTGAACTCTGCTGCTCCAAGACCCTCTTATGCACCCCGAGCCCCCCTACTCGAGTTAATCTACTCACTTGGGATGCATCTTCTCCTTATTTACGAGATCCTGCATATCAGGATCCCATAAACAATCCCGATCTGGCACCATATGACCAGGGTTACACACCACCCGCAGGCTATAATACATATCCCCTTGATGGATATACATCTCAGATGTCTTCAGCCTACGAGGGCGTCAATGCTATTCAAGAATACGGGCATTATAACTCGTATTCAGTGACGTATAACCCTAGTTGGAGCCAACATCCGAACTTTTCCAGGTCTGGTAACTCACAGAGACCACATCAAGATCCACACTACCAGACCAGGTAATACGGGAATGTGCAAAACACATAGCCTAGGCAACAACCATTCCCGTATCAGTAGCAACCCTATTCTATATACCAGCCACTGCACCAAGCTGCCAGTCACCCTCCAAAGCGGGCTGACCCTCTGAAGGCACTGAAAGAGGAGCTGCAAGAATCGATGAGGAGTCTACACAAGATAGCTTGTAGATAATGAGGGCGATGGCTTACCAGATACAGACTATACAGAACATGCAAAACTAGCTGTTGCAGGAGCATAGTACTCAGGGAACCTTACCCTCCCCACCTGTCCTGAACCTTTGATATGTGCAAAACCAAGGCACTCCGCCTAGGTTTCAGACACCATAGGGACAGGCACACACCATATTACAGGCACCTCCTGCACCACTTGGTTATGCTCAAGGCCAGTTGCCTTTGATGCAAAACCTCGCACACTTTGCCCCTTTCACTCCCCCACCACCTCACGGATAGCAAGCCAATGCAAATGTTATCTCATTGAGGAGTGGAAGGAAGACATTCGACCCACCACATAGGCAGGCAGGTCTGGATTTTTCTCACCCTTCGCTGTAGGTGGGTTCGACTCCTTCATCTCAGGAGCCACCTACAGCAGATAAGGGTAAGAGGCCACTTGACCCTGAGATTCCCGTCCCTTTTCCTGAGGCATTGTTGCAAAATGTAGTATGGAAAAAGGACATGCGAAATTTTGAGGACCTGAAGTCAATGTTCAAGGAAGTGCATGTTCAGATCCCCCTCCTCGAGGCAATTGATCACATCCCCGCTGTCGCTAGGTTCTTCAAGGACTATTGTACCTCGAAGTGATAGCCTAGAATTGGATGACAGGCGGTATTGTCAAAAGAGGCTAGCGCCATGATTCTAGCCGACTCGCCGCCGAAAAAGAAAGACCTTGGTACCCCACTCATATCCTGTTGCTTGCAGAATTCTCCATTTGATTGGGTCCTTCTAGATCTAGGTTCGTCCATCAACCTATCTCCCACTGCCGTATTTGATCGATTTCGATTTGGAGAGTTAAAGCCTACCTCGGTCATGATTCAGCTGGCTGATAGATCAGTAAAAACACCGAGGGGGTGGTTGAGAACGTGATCGTAAAAGTCCGCGGATTATGCTTTCCTGCAGATTTTTTCATTCTCGATATAGAGGTTCCTCCTAATCTCTGAGATGCACTAATCATTTTGGGGCGCCCATTTCTAGCGACAGCCCGAGCAAACATTGATTGTGCATTCGAGTGTATGGAGATAGCCGTAGGAAATAAGCGACTTTGACATGACATATTCAGGGCATCAAGGAATTTTGACTGTGATCGCCTAGAGGAGGATGGTGAAGATGAAGATTCAGCATACTGTGGTAGCATTGGGCTCCTTTGTGACGACCTAATGTCTCAATTGTTTGCACTATCAGGGTTCTTGGACCTCGATCCACACGAGACTGAGACCACTGCACTACACATATCTCCCTGAGGATTTGACTGTTTAGGGTGTGTTTCTAACCACAGCACCCCTGAATCTAGCTATCCTAATCCGTACACTACTGGATCGCCCCTATTGTTACAAGAAGACGTGACCACAGCTAACAAGTTTCCTATTAGCACAGTCACAACCAATTATCTCACAGGTCACGAATCAACGGGAATTCGCATGCATACGGATCGTCCGATTCCCACCTTCGAGTCTACTCCTATTCCCATTTCTGACGAGGATTTTAGTGACCTCCCCACAGATCTACTTTCACGAATACTTCCGTATGATCCAGAGCCTGGAGAGGGCATGATCTTTGATGTCAGTTATCATTATGAGGATCCCTATGACTCAGATTCTAGTTCTGAGATACATTGATCTACTCCCTCAGCAACTTCCTACTAAATTGTGGGACATGATAAATCAGCTGAATCAACATCATGATCCCCCCTCTAATTATCCTCTATTCTCCACCACTACTCCAGACTTTCTTATAGCTAGACTTTTTGGAGTAGGGGTGCACAATCAGTTGGTTCGCATCTTCGGACCACTGATTCTAAGAGCATTCGAGCACCTCTTTCTCTTAATCTTGACCGGCTCCTATGCTAGAACTAATACATCTGATTGAGTTTTCGCCCAGCTGGAGGTGTTAAACTCAGCATCTACTCCTCATCCATCATTTATACATATTCATTTTTATACATAGCATATTTTTCTTTAGCACATTTTCTTTCTGCATATCACATATTATCAGGTTGGCCGGTGCTAAACGTTAAAGTTTAGGAGTAATTTTGGATGATTTCTACCCATTTGCTCCCTGCTGTATTTATTTTCCTTTATATTCATGCATGAGGACATGCAAGAACTTAGGCATGGGGGGGTAGATACAACAAAACTGAAAATTTTTATGCCAACCCTTAGGAAACCCTCGGAACTGTATGTTACATGTACTTTAGGATCCTAAATATAAGAACAACTGACTCCACCTCCAATGCTCGCATTGGAGCTAGAAATCGTCTACAACAGTCACTTCTGACTCACTCGTTCACCTCATGTTCTGAATTTAGGGTCAAGCTGAATGTATCCCGAAAGGGAAATTTCATGAAGTATGAATATAAGAGGTTACTTGTTTATAGCATATATACATAGTGCATCCATGAATAAGATTATCTTATTAAGAGAATGCATTATGGATTTTATCCTCTAGTTGATTCCTGTAATCTAGAATCTAGTATAATTTTTCACACACACATAGAATTTACAATGGATTCATGGTGAAGGCTGATAAACATCTTTAGTCTGTCAAGAAGAAGTAGTGCCTCTTCTCCTGAACCCCTCGACAATGTTTTAGGAGTCAGGAAGATTTTCTTCAAAAAATCCACCAAATAGTCTGAGATGAGAGTAGAGTGTATTGGTGCTCTAAGATTAGTGCAAGGAATCTGGAATCCTAGATAATTAGGTGATGATACTCAAAGATTAGGCATAGTTTTCGCTCTTGGTTCCTGCATATACATTTTGGGTGAATTTTGAGATGCACCAAATAAGGCAAATACGCGGAGAGCGAGTTTTCATAAAACTAGGGCTAAGGTGGATGGTTATGACCATTCTTTACGAAATCCTCAGCTGAAGGAGGGTATTGATGTCAAGGTCAGAAATACACCATCCTATCCATCTCTCCCGGTGCCATGAGTAGGCACTTCCACCAAATAAGCCACCCAATGTCTCTTGAGTACCACCAATCCCTAACAATGCCTCCTCAATAAAGTTCATGGATGTGTGCTAGTTGTGTATATGTTGGAAAAAAATTTAATGAAAAAAAAAGAGAACTAAAAAAGAGAAAAAAATTAGAAAAAGAAGAAAAAGAAAAGAAAAAAAGAGTGAATATTTAGTGTTTATTTCAATTGCATTGAGGCAATACCACCAAATAAATTTGAGATCCACCAAATATGGCCTTAACCTATTTTTCTATGTTTCTGACCACCCGAATACTGGCTGAGGAATTCTGACTTAATGTTAGAGTTATGGGAACTCAATTAAAGTGTTAATGCCAAGTGAGACCACCAAATACAGGTCATATGTGTAAATCTGGTGAGATTGTGAGCTCTAAGAAAATGAAAGAAAAGAAAAGAAAAAGAAAAAGAGAAAGAGAATGAATACAAAGGAACTAGAAGAGAGCATAGTTTTTCTCGTCTTTCTCTGAGTTGAGTTACTTGATAGTCCGCGAATCTCGATTCTGAAATACTAATCTCTATGTAGCACCAAGTTAGAGTGAGCCACCAAATAAACACCTGTATCTCTCAAACATCCTCTACCCAAGCTTAAAGCCAAGGTGGGATTCATAGAATATGTTGAATACCCCAAGGGAAGAAGTCCGCCTATCCCGCTAGAATTTTACTAGGGGTCAAGTACAGGCTTTAGATGTGAATTAGTTTTCACTCGAATATGTTGCAAAAGCTACATAGCTACACTTTCACGATTGTCTAGATTTCTAGAGCACAGGATGAAAACAAAAGGAGAAAAATCTCTATGCATACACTTGATAAAAAAATAAATCCCTTAGGGACCCTTCTATGAATAACTTAGTCTCGCATTTGCTAGGGACAAGCAAGATTTAGGCATGGGGGTATGATTGCGCAGTAATTATAGGTCTTAATTGTCTAGAATTAGGCTAGGACTTAGATAAGTTAGGATAATTCATGCATGCAAAAGCATTACTTGCATCTTTACTGCTTTCTTTTAGCTATACATAAAATAATGCTATAATGTATTGATTAGGTGCATTATGTCAATTGTAGGTGATAAGTTGATCAGAAGGTAGATCTGAAGCTGGATCTAAAACTGGATCAGAAGAATAAAGGATAACTGGTGTTGCAGCAAAGTTGGAGTAGAAGACCTAGAATAAGATGTAGTAGACAATAATATAAGGAGTTAAGGTATGCTATTCTATTTAAGTAGGAATAAAGCAGTAAAATATGAAGAACTTAGGACCATCCTAGCCCTAGGATAGCCTAGAAGCTTCCCCAAGCCTTAGCCACCCTTAGATTAGGTCACCACACCCTAGGAAACCTTAAAACCCTAATTCCAACCTCTATCTGGGCGTTCAGATGAGTTATAGGACATCCAGAACCCTTAACCAACTCTCGCACACCTTAAACCCACTTCTGCAGTGTTATTGGACATCCGAACACTTGGTCAGATGTCTAATTTCTGCGGAATACCCAAGATAGAACCTAGAATCCCTCATGACTCTAATTGGATGTCCAGACAATAAGTTTAGACCTCTGATTTTTCATTATAAGATGTCTGACACTATTATTAGATGTCTGATACTATCCTCCAGTTCCTGTTTTGGAATTCAAGCCTTGATCTTGGATCTCTAGCCCCCTAAACCCAATTCTAACCCCATAGGAACCTAAATTAAGGTGCCCTAACCCTAGTACATCACCTCTAAACCTCCCTAAGGGCCTAATTAGGTCCTCACTAAACCTAATTGACTTTGATCTTAGTCAATTCCATCAGCCTATTCAATTGGACTCATTGAGTCCAATTGAGCCCTGATCTCAGCACACACTATCCAATTGGACTCAGTGAGAGTCCAATTGACCTAAACCTGACTTAATTGAGTTATTTTACTCTCAATTAAGTTTTCACATGCCCAATTAAACTTTTATTAATTTTAATTGCACTTTACCTTAGTGAATTAGGTTTACAACCTTAATTTGAGACCTACCCTGACCTAAACCCACTAGAACCTAACCTAATCAACCTAACCACCTAAGTTTTGACCCACACACACCATCCACACGAAAATACCTAGCCTAGAGTTCTCTAGAACTCTCTACCATGTGTTGTTGCCTTGGTTGCTAAAATTAGCAACCAAGAGCCTTTCAATTTTTGGATCCACATTTGGTGGATCTAAAACAACTGTCCATCCTTTCTCTCTCACTCTCCCACGAGCTCCCACCATAGGCCTCTCTAGAGAGTTCCATAATTCTCTAGAGATCTTCCCTTAGGTCTATAAAAGGACCTAAGGGGTGGCCATTTGCACCCATCCATCCCTTGGCGTTATTCACTTCCATTTGGGTTAGCTACATTCACTTTCACCCCACCTCCGCGAGTTGCTCACCATAGCTACCACCATCTCCATGCCAGGATGCTAGATCACCTCTCCAACCTCTCTCCAAGGGTTGGCCTAAGCTCCATTGGCCGCCCCTACTTCTCCTCTCAACCATTCAAAGGCCATCGGAGCCTACCTCCGAATGCCCTTATTTCCGTTAGATTAGTAGCTAGTTCTTCATAGTTTACATGCTTTTATTACTGCTTAGTAGTGTAGCTCTTTATTCTTCCCCAATGATGCATGCAAGATCCCCCCATAGATTCATGCATGCGATCATTTTCTGTTAGCTAGATTTATGTTTTCAAGCTTTCCTTTATAAGCTTTCCTCTAATTCCATGTTGCAAACACCCTCCTGAATGAATGAAAGAAATATTTATATATATATATATATATCTCTGTGTTGAGAATCACCATGAGCTTATTGATTGCAACATATTTTGTGTGATTAAAGTTGCCTAGTTTTAATTCCTGATATTCTTGCAACTAAGCATGTCGTGCTTAAATACGTAATAACCATAAACCGCCATGTGATTTTAAGCAAGTAGAGCAAAAAGGAACAATTTCATATTTGCATAAACGCCTCCCAGAGACGAACGGCCTGGACTCAAGTCTCGTTATCTTTACAAAATCATTTTTTGACGAACGTTTTAGCGTGACTATACTACGATTTCCAACGACTTTAGAATGCGCGAAAACAGCTTCTGATAGAAGCCCGCGAGAAGACGAGTGTCATGAGGACTTATGCATACTGGATTTTTCCAGTATCATATGTCTGGGGCATTTGCTAGACATCTAGAGCAACAACGAACATCCAGAGCTGAAGCTGAACGTTTGAAAATTTGCGGAGTGATGACTATGAGTCCTGAACGTGCATGCATGTGCATACATGAGGTACATAATGTTGCGCTATCATGGTTTTAAACCTCCGAATGTATGTGCAATTATAGGTCTTGGAAAGTCATGCAAGCACACTCTTCGAGGTGCTTTAGGACGTTTGAACGTCTACATAGATGTCTGATAGACCTATCAGACATCCGGGTGCACTACCAAACATCTAGAAAGACCTAGGATGACTATAAAGCGGTTCCAGACATCCGTCGACAACGCAGGAATGCGGTTTAGGTTTCAGTTAAGTAAGTGGAACCACATAAACAACCCTTAGGTTGTTGGTTCCTACCTTAGATAAGGATAAGAATATCCTAACCCTAATAATATAAGGATAAGAATATCCTAACCCTCATAGAAGAGCAATCTCTTCTGGGTCTGAAACCCTGCTCCAAATAGATGGTGGTAAACAGATGCCTCAAACCTATTCAACGGAGGGGTTAGTAAGATACATGAGGTATAACAATCTAGGCCTCTATCTCTATTTGGATTCATTAACTACCCTCGTTTCGATGTTTACTCAAACCCACAACATAGAAATCGAGTCAGAAGAGTCCCCAAGGGTACCAGCTGACCCATGGGCTTCCTTTCCTCTATAAGCTTCAATAGGTGAGGTCGATATCGACATCGACCGGAACAAGGGAAAGGTAAACGAGCCTTGGGACAAACCCGACCTCAAGGGAGGGGAAGAAGAAGGTCAGTTACTGACGTAGTTTAAGATGTCTAAGCCTATTCCTAGACGTTTGATTTTGGTCTGTGTGCACGCTTTTGGCCCGTTCGGGAACAAGACGAAGTTTGTTTTGTGCAAACGAAATACCATTATTTTTCATTTGAATTTCTCTACGTGTTAGTGTCAATTATATATTGCTTTGAACTCGTCTAATGTGACTTAGTCACCGGTATAGGTCTCTAGTCTGTAGTGTGTTCGGGGCCTGCAGAGATGACAAGACCTACAGTTCTAGCCCCTATTCCTCCCGTGTTTCTCAGTAGAGTGATTTACTTAAATATTAAAATTTAAATAAGTAAAGTGCATGTTTAGAATAACCTGATTGAACCCTAGGATGTGAAATGAACACCAGGGTAGAAGCGAATAAATATTGCTTGAGTTATATTATTTACTTTGAGATGCATGTTAAACCCTAATTGCTGGCAAGTGTATAAATACCTGACGTGATGTTTTCTCAGTTATTAAAACATGAGTTGTCTGTTATAAAAATGAAGCCAAGGATGTAAACAATGAGATCTAAATGTTGAGAAATGGAATGAAAGGAATACAAGCATGAACCCTACGGAAAATTAGGAGAAGAACTCATGTATATGGAAAGAACCAGATAAGTGTTGGTGCTAGAGCACCACGATCATTTGTTTTGATGATAACAAACACGTGTTATTTAACATTTGCAATTTGAGTCCTAGATTTCAGGTCAATTGCAAATGTAGACGTGCTTAAACGGAGTTCGAGCTCGCATCCAGGACGGATTGGAGGAGCTTGACGGAAAACAGAGGAGGTTCGCGTGGAGCGACAGATTAAAGATAGAAGACAAGAAGAATAGGATAGATTCTTTTTAATCCTTTCTTGTATCTCTTGTCTTTATTTTCTTGCTCTTTTTATTTTCCTTAGAATATTATGTTAAAGAGCCTCAAAGTACCCTAACAGTAGTCCTAGGAACACCGGCACAACCCTAGGATACTTAGGTTTTCTGTAGAGAACTTAGAAAACCAATATAGGGTTCAAACAGAGTTTCCAGACGTCTAATTCCCAAATCAGACGTCTGATAAAGTATTTTAAGACGTCTGACTGTTGTTTCAGACGTCTGATAACTATTAGGCTGGAGTTAGTATTGTGTCTGATGAAATCAGACGTCCAGACCTTAGTCCAGACGTCTTAGAAGACGTCTGATGGACTTGCCAGACGTCCAGATAGTGGACCGTTGGCTAGCTTAGCAGGCACTGCAGAATATGACCGTTAGAGCCTTATCAGACGTCCATAGGCCTTTCCAGACGTCTGATAATTGACCGTTTTTCCTCGACTGACCCGAAAATCTCTTCTCAGAGATTTTCTAGCCGTTGCAAATCCATTCCGTAGAAAAAGTTGGTTTCCAGATGTCCAGACATAGTGCCAGACGTCCTATATGTCGTCTGATGGACTTGCGCTAGAACCCTGTTTAGATCTGATCCAAGTCAGGAAGAGAACCGCCCAAAATCAGACGTCAGACCTTTAAATCAGACGTCTTAAAGTGAACTTCCAGACATCTGATGCTAGAATTAGACGTCTGATAAGCCTGTCAGAACAATGATTGTTCCTGATTTCGGGCTGATTCTCTTGGGCTTTGTTCCCAACGGCTATAGAACCTTTCCTAAGCCTTCCAAAGCCTTCCTAAGGCCTCTATAAATAGAGGGGAACCTTTGCAACATAAAAACACATCTAGATACACTAAGAGAAACACAAGACACACTTAAGCAACATAGTTCCACTCTCTTGTGTCCTAGCTAGCTCTTGCTCTCCAAGCTCAAGCTCCATTCTCTTGAGAGCATCAAGCTTCGTGCACCCGCTCTCCCGCCGTTGTTTACGAGAGCGACGTTGCGCCGTCACGTGGCTCACGCACCGCGTCATCGACTCGACGCACTCCTTGCAAAGGGGAGTTTCCTTATTCCTATAGAAGCTAGGTTCATAATTTCTTTGTTGGCTCTATAGGACTTGTTGTTTATTTTATCTTTGTTATTTGGTTGGGTATTCGCCTTGCGAATTCCCGTGTCCTTCGCGAGACAAAATCCTTCTCGTGGAGGGAAGGGGTTGAGGTACGCTACCCTCATCTAAGTAGCATGGTTGTACTAAGGTTGAATCACCCTCGTTTTAAAGTGATTCGGTTAGTGGATTTGATCAACTAGGTTGATCGGAAAATCCTAACTCGAGAGGGTTAGGTGGTGGTTTTCACCCGATTTGGGTTTCCACCTAAAAATCTTTGTGTATTTGTGTGGTTCTCTATTCTGTGATATTGTTTATATTTATTTCCGCATTTTATTACGTCACCCCCTCCGAGTAGGGAACCTTCAATAAGTTGATGGGAAGTGAGTTGGCCCTTGTGTACACAGTACCAAGGAGAGCGACTGTCCCTTTAATGTAGAGGGGAGCTAGCCACACCCTTGGGTTGAGACCTAGGGTTAGGACTAGTCACGCTACACCGACTCCTGTTTGGCCCTCGTGTACGTGGTAACAAGGTGAGCTACTTAGTGTAGGGAGGGAGCTAGCCGCCACACGGGGCTCAGGGTTAGGACTAGCCACCTACATCGACTCTTGTTAGGCCCATTGGGCAAGGCCCTATGCTATTCTATGTTGTACTTTTAGGCATACCCACTAGTGGAAACGACTGACCGTGTGCCAGTGCGGGGTATCTACCCATGCGCTTATCGCACGTGCTGTAGTCATCGCAACGTCACGACCATGACCTCAGGGTGGTTGACTGGGTGTAGGACAACCATGGGTGACTCTCCTGGCCAGGAGAGCACCACGTGTACATCCTACATCATTGGAAAGATTGCAATGAAGATCGTTCCCTTGAAGGACAGACAAGATCAAGAAATGGCTAATTTCTTAAGAAAATAAATAAATCAGAACCACTTAGTTGAGCTAAATGGAAATTAATAATTAATTTAGTTGCTTGTATTATGTTAATTGCATGTAACTGGCTTAACCACCATTCTACTCAACTTTAGCTGACCACGGATTTTATAACCTTGTTCAGGTTAGGGAGTTGAGCAGCCAGCACCATCAGCTATAGAGGGAGCTGGGCTCAGTCGAGCCTAGCCTTAGTTGTCGTTCCTTTTTTTTTCTGAGCTTTTGTTGTAGTAGTGAGTATCCAATATATGTAATACTGTTTTAGTTATATTTCTGCTTTACTTTCCCTTGTTGTAGTTGTGATGGCATGTAATATTATGAGACATTTTGTCCTGTTTTCCTTTACTATCTCTTAGTTATTTCTGCTTAATTACATTGCATGTGTGGTTGTGGAATATTTTTTGCTTTTGGTTATTTCTCGATGGATGACTGATCTTGGGATTAGTCGAGGCGAGCCGATCTCAGGTCCGGTAGGGATTTGAGATCGTGTCGTAACATTAATCAGTCACCATTTATTCTAATTTAATCTTTATTATCAATTACTTAAGTTGTACTACTTATATTATACTACTAATATTACTACTTAGCTAATACATTATCTATTACTACTATATAGATTACTATGATAATAACTACTTAATTAGACTAACTATATAATTAGAGACTTAATCAACTAATAATTACTCTAATATGTTATCCACATGAATAATTGCATAAAATTGAACATTAAAGGCATGGCAATCATTCCATATGCAACAGTAGATAAAAAGAAATGATTTTACATTTAAAAGCAAAAGAAATTACAACAAAATGTTGTTTTAGAACATGAATTAAGAACTAACACTTATTACACACTTCGACATTTATTTGATTTAACACATAGATAAAATACCTTTTTATACTTCTCAGTACATCAGCCTTCACAGCACTTAGCATCTCTCAACACTTAGTTATTTTCACAAGCCTCCTCAACACATAGGCTAATTAAGGACCCAATTATACAAAAATTAGTAATTGGTAGGCCCAACCTTTCCACGGAATCTACTGCCCAATAGGTTAGATCCACCATTGCTAGACTAGGCCCATGGTTTGATTATTAGTTATATTTTTGCCAAGTTTTTGGCCCATTCCAGCTGACAATAATCTCTCGGCCTAGCCATACACAGAGGCTCTTGCCTACACATATGCTGAATGGTGTGCCCTGCACTGACAACTGGTGAGCCCATGAGTGCTTTTCATTTTATATGCATGCAACACTTCACCTGCTCATGATGTGGGGCTTTGTTTAGCCTCCTTTCTTCTGCGCTGAGCTTAGCTCCATGATTTCTTTTAGCTCAGCTCTTCAAATCCGACAAATAAGAGCTCGATTGAAAGCTCCATGATAAACCTTTGAATTGCATGTGTTAATTTAATTATAGGATCAAATTTAATCCTCAAAATTCGGCCCCAAACATGGCCTAAAACCATGTGCACATTACTACAGACCAGTAGAAGTATATTCTTCAAATTCACCTAACTAATTCCTCCATCTCTCTCAATTAGAGGTTTTGCTAATTACATAAGGTCATTTAGCACAGATTGGAGTTAGATTAGAGTTCTTGGGTGCTTAAGAAGCTCATTGAGCTTCAGAGCTTCATACTGAAGCTCAAAACAGGCGTAACAATAGGTCAATTAACCTGACAATTAGCTAATGGTATCAAGAATAGATTTAAATCATTTTAGGAGATCAAAATGAATGGATTTGGCCTATGTTTGACTTGGAATTTCATCAGGAGACCTATGAATACCATTAAAGCTTAGAATGAACCCAAACTGTGAAGGAAATCAAATCTACCAGAATCCTCAATTAAACTCAACCAAATTGACTCTAATAAATTTGTAGTGATCGCAGGAGTTCAAATCAATCCTTAAAACCAAGTTCTAAAGCCAAGAACTCCAAGAACAAACCTAGTTGACCAATCAAAGACTAAAAGTTGACTTTTCGATTTAATGCTTTTCAAACTCAATTAACTGTCTAGATCTACTCTAATCAACCTCAGAAACTTATTCAACACAAAAAAAATCATGTTTTGGCCTATCAAAACCTAGTCTTAGACCTTTCCGTCGGAACATAAAGGAGTTATTGTTCATCAAAAGAGATTAGAGACCTAACAACCTAAATAAGATCCAATTTAAGCACCTTAGGTCTCAAGGATGCTTTCTAACTATTGCGTCACTTTTGTCAAGTTTTAAAATACACGTCGTAGTATAGTTAACAAAATTGATATAGCACTTAAATTTATAAACTCGAAAACACAAGTGAGTCTGAGGTTGTTTGTAGGGACGAATTTGAAAGAAATCAGTCACTAATCACAATTATCAAAGAGAATAATGCAATTAAAACCAAATGTATAGAAAAATATATTTCAGATGTCAGGTAGATAATATAAAAGGAATAGGGTAAAAATGATGGTTTGAACCACCAATTTTAACCCTAATGTCTAAGCACAAATCTCAGCAACATCACCTCAAATATTTCAATAGTACAAACAATCAAATATTTCACATAAAGCTCAATAGATCCAAAGTAGCACCAAATCAGAGCCAACACAGGGCCTTAGATGACAAGTATAAGGCTCAGACATCTTAACCTCAAGGCCTCAGAGAAGCTAAGGCACAACACCACAGAAGAGAGGCACAAGGGCCTCATAAGGCTAAGTCTTAAGCACGAGGGAAGGGTTTGGCACGAATCCTGAGGTGCTACATTGCAAACCCTCCCCCCTCCTCTTCAGATTTCTCCCTCTCAGACCAAGTCAGACTCGGGTAACCCGGTAAACAAATCTAGCCTAGACTTGCGGGCATGTTCGCAGGTGAGGATGCGTAAGCGAGCATGTGTGAAGCATGTGCATATGGGCGTGCGAGGGGACCTCACCCCGTGCATTCTGTGGCAAAGAGGCTTCTTCACCTTTGCATATTATATGCTGCACGAGCTCTGGTGATGCACGATATGGGACTAAAGTCCCTCTCCTTCCTTCTCATGAAGCTCTGCGTGAGCTACAGTAGATGCTTCTAGGAATTTATGCGCTGAAGCTGTGCCTTCGCTTGATTGGAAGCCTTGTGGTTCAAGGCCTGGAGCCACATTGGTTTTAGGTTGCAGTAAGGTGTTTGAAGGTCGGAGAAAGGTGAGCGGTGTTAGAGAAGATAGTGGCAGCAATGGCGAATCAGTGAACACCTGAAGAAGAAAATATGGGATAAATGCCCTAGTCAGTATGCTCAGAAGCTTTTCCTAAGTGTGGCGAGTATCGAGGTGGTTGTGAATCAGTGTAAAGGTGTGTGTAATGTAGTAGCGTAGTCAGAGAAGGTACGCTGTGGTGGGTGTGTTCAGTGGAATGCATGAATGGTCGAAGTCCTAATAAAGTTGGGGCCTCTAATCAGTAGGTCAAGGTGGAGCTAATGGAGGTGATGGTATGGTGTTTGGATCAGTGTGGAGGCCATGTGAACTCGTTGGAGTTTCGCTGACTGTGGCAAAGATGAAGGTAGTACGGTGTTCGGTGGTCAAAAGTGAAACATGAGTGGATAAATGTGAAGTAGAGGAGTAGAGGAAGGGATTAGAGGGAAGAAAGAGGAGAAACAGCATAGGATAGCTGTCGGCATTGGTTGATCGACGTCGAGGAAGATGAAGTTGGAGGCAAGGCATCGGGAAGGAAGAAGAGGGAGGAAGCGCTCTCTTTGGCTGGAGAGACATACGATGAAGAGAAAAGACTGAAGGGCCATCCAATTTGGTGGTTGGATGGCTGGAGGAAAGGGTCGGAGAAGCTCACTGGAGTTCAAGGTGCGTATGCTGGAGGAGAGTAGGGAGAGTTCTCGACCCAATCTTGGTTGAGGAGAAGCCTAGAACCTAGGAGAGCTCTTATAGAGCTAATAATCGAGCTCTATTAAGAAATTCGTCACGTATTTCTTGGGATTTGATTTGATATTTCCTCATGGATTCTTTGAGCTTGCCTGAGCTCCTATCTTCAAATCAAAGTTCAAGATCACGTTCAAACGAAAGGGAATCATCTGGCGATTGTTCTCTACAAATTTGGATTGATTCCTCCACAAATTATAGGAGAAATCTTGGATTGAAGGTTGGCGGGATGTTTTCCACAAGAGTCATGGAGATAGGGACCTAAGTGAAGAAAATGATGAGAAGTTAGGGGCCTAAAAGTAATAAAATTGAAAGTTGAGGGGCTTATTAGAGTTTTAAAGGACTAAATGCAAACTAGGTCAAGATGGAGTCTGATTGGGTCCAAATTTTGGCACAAACCTAATTTGAACCCAAGAAATCTAGTGGTAAACTTGGATTTGAGTTATGATCACGTTTGACTGGGAAATTTGCACATTAGGGCAAAATCCTATCTGAAACTCTATTCTAGGTCAAAATAGGTTCAAATGGTCAAACCAAAGATATCAAATCTCTTAGAATATTTTCTATGAATTTTAAGAGGTTTAGATTAATTTTATCCTAACTAGAACCACTTTAATTTAAGTGGGTTGATAATTAAGGTTTTGTGTACTGTTTTCTCCCTAAAAATGCAGGAAACACATTTCTATCAATGTTGACCCACTTTTTCAACTTTTGAGCTCCTTTGACCTTCAGTTAACCCCTGGATGACCCTGTGGTTAATCTGTATTTGTGATGTGCTGTTAAAATTATAGAATTAACCTTGATTCCTTGTTCTTCTCTCCAATCAGAATAATACGGAGTTGTGACCCTCAGATGATTAGATAGGAGCTTTAATCACTCAAACCAGAATAAATGTGGCTAGTTAAGGCCCATGATGGTGTTACCATTCAGTCTATCCAATGGCCCTTCGATGTTGCCGGAAAATGGAAATCAGCTTTGTTTCCTGATCGGGTGTGAGTCGAGAATTGATAATCATAGGAAATGTTTGATTGGTATCCAAAAAGATGCACTTTAGATGATCTGGGAAGGGCTTCAATTCTAGTACTGGGTTATCAGTAGCAGGTGGGGGTTCGGGATGGACCTCAGAAGAGAGGGTGGAATATATTGGTAGGTTTGGATCAGCTCTAGGCTTCTCTATCTGTGAGTCATGATCTTCTGTTGCTAAGGATCAAGATGATCAAGTTTTCCTTTGTAATCGAGTCCACAACCAAAGAACTGATGTCACATACTTCTTCTATCGCCCCATGATAAACGCCAGTTTATCATTATTCTTATGCATTAAAACAAACCTAGCTCTTAGGATTTACTCCGCAAATGGGTTTTTGGGTTGCATTTAGGCATAAATTAGGTTAGGCATGCAATGCATTTTTGATTATCTTTTTTGATATGTTTTTGTGAGTGTTAAGGATGAACAGATATGCAGATCCCTAAAACCCTTGCACTCAAGAAGGCAAATGGTGAAGGAGAAGCTCAGACTAGCTGGAACTCAGCTTGATCTAGCTCACCACAGTTGGAACCTAGCTCACTTGAACTATGGTTAGCTCATCCCAGCTCCATTCAGCTAATCTCAGCTGAATGGCAGCTCAAGAGAGTTCATCTTAGCTCACCCTAGCTCAAGTCAGCTCAGATCCAGCTCAACTTAGCTGAGTCTAACTCATCTCAGCTCCCACTAGTCCACAGGGAGATCTAGCTAGCTCAGCTGAGTTGATAGGAGTTCACCCCAGCTTAAACCTAGCTACATCCATCTCCACTCAACTCCATACAGATGAAGAAGAACTCGTCTCATCTCAGGAAGCTCAAGTCCAGTTCCCGAGGATTCTACTTAGCTCAACTCAGTTGAGCTAAGCTACCTTAACTGCCTCAACCAGCTTGATCCTCCTCGGGAGCACCTGACCTAGCTCACCTCAGCTCATTATGGTAGAAGCTAGCTCACTTTATCTTGGCTTAGTAGCTAGCAAAGAACTAGCAAGCTAAGCCAGCTAGAGTAGCTCCATGCTAGCCTCTTCAGCAGCAGCCAGCTCCAGTTTCAGCTCCAAACTTCTTCTCCTCAACTCCTCCCTCCAAACCCTAGCTCCAACGCCTTCTCCTCTACTCCTCCATTAGCTAAGCTAGCTTAGCTTAGCTTAGCTTAGCTATGCTCCAACTTCCTTGGCTTGTACCACCCCAAAAACCCACCTAACAACTCCACCCAACTAGCTCCACCTAAGCTCCACATAAGCTAACCTACTTGGCACCAACCTAGCCTACCCACCACCTCCAAAAGACACCTAAAAGTGGTGACAAAACCACCCTAACCACCCCCTTGATGGTGCCACTTTTCCCTCCAAAAACTCCCTTCATCTCCACCATACACCTCTCCTTAGATCCATCTCCACCATCCACCTAACCCCCCTTCTAGAAGACCCGAGGTTGGCACCAAAATGGTGGTGTCTCTCCACCACCAAAAGCCACCAACACCACCATAACCACCCCCTTTAACACCTCTTGGGTTGGCGCCAAATACCCTTGGCCATAGGATCACCAACCACCTCCATCCTTCCATCCTAGCCCTCCATTTCAAGGGGCACCTTAACCCCCCATCCAACCCTATAAAAATACCACTACCCACCACCATTCAAGGCATCCTTGGTTAGCAAATTCACTCTCATATTCTACCTAGAAGCCCACGTCCAAGAGAGAAGATTAAGGGGATATTCTGTCCCCTTGGTGCCTTCCCCTCTTCCCTTCTCTCTTGAGTCACGCCAGCCAAAGGAGAAGCCAGGCAGGGAAGATCTTTGGAGGAGATCTTGAAGGTGGTCCACGCCACCTTGGAGGAGCTTTTGAGGGTGGTGCACGCCCACCCCTTGGAGAGAGCATTGAAGGTGGTAGCTTCCACCTTGGAGGAGCTCTCAAGGAAGGAGAAGGAGGCCCTCTTTTCAAGCGAAGGAGCAGCTAGGCTTGGAGAAAGAAGACTCCCTTATTCACCAAATTTTTCAAGAGGATTAGTGTTTCTTTATTTGCTTTTAAATTTTTTTAGTTCTAGTAGAAGCATTCCTCTACTTGTCCTTGAAAAGAACACTAATTCTAGTTAATTAAATTGCCTTCTTTTAGCTTTTTATTGCAATTGTTACTTTTGGCTCTAGCACTTGTTTCACCTCTTCTTCCTAATTACTCTAGGCCTCCACTTTCCTAGAGTGAGCTTAGGAAGAATATATATCTATCTTTTAAGTTTTAGTTAAGCACTTGTAGGTGTTAGTACTTTTCGTTACAATTCGCATTTTGCCCTCGTCTTTTCAAAACAAAAAAATTACATATTTAAAATACCAAAAAGAAAGCTGACATGTGTTTTTAGCAAGAGAATTGAATTGCAATTTTTTCCTCCTTGGACGACCCTAGATACTCCCCTATCTAGGTTTATAAATTTAAAAGCATATGCGAATTCGCATGTTACAACGATGTTAAAAACCCGCTTTTACAAATCACGCGTATTTCGTTATCACCCCACAATTTATTCCTTTCTGGGCCTTAAAGATATCAATCTGTAATGTCTTATTCCAGAATTTTAACTCGATCTGGCCCTCTTTGCAGTTGATATTTGCCCTAGTTGTGGCTAGGAATGGTCTTCCTAAGATGATTAGTGTGTTTCTTAGATTTTTAGGAATGTCTATATCCAATACAATGAAGTCCACCAGGAAGTAGAAATCTCGAATCCTCACTAGAACATCCTCGAGAACTCCTTTAGATGACTTGATTGACCTATCTACTAACTGTAAGGTCACCTTAATCAATTTGAGCTCAGTTTCCTCGAAATGATCTAGTAGGGATGTGGGGATAAGGTTTATGGAGGCTCCTAAATCAAATAAAGCTTGATCAAATTCTAGGTCGCTGATCTTATAGGAGATCGAAGGGGTTCTAGGATCTTTTACTTTCTACGGGAGTTTGCTCAGGATTATTGAGCTGACTTGCTCAGACAATACGATTAGACTCCCATCTTTGCTTCGCAACTTATGCTTTGGTGTACATAAATCCTTCAAAAATCATGCATAGGCTAACACGTGCAGATTGCATCCTTCAAGGGGATGTCTATCTAGACTTGCTCAAAGAGCTTGACCAAATCTTCCTCAAGTGCCTTAGGTTTGGGTTTCCTCTTTCATTTGGTCAAGGCCTCAGGAAATGGAACCTCTGTAGGTTCCTCTATGATTGGTTCAGGCTCTGGACCTGGGATAGGAGTGTCCTGGATGACCATCCTAGGGTTAGGCTTTGAACTACTAGGTCTAGAGTGGTTAGGATAAGTTGGATCCTAAGTCAATTTGCCACTTTCGGTGGTGACAGTATTAAGGCTTGCCTAGTTTTATTCGGAGTTGATAAATGAGGTGGTTGCTGCTGATATCCCAAATACGATGTCGAAGCCTCCATCCCGTCAGGTGATGGAGCAAAATGGGTCTAATAAACGTAGTGAGCTTGGCCTTGATTTAGGTTCATACCGCACCTCTGGTTCAGCACGTTATTTGTATTCAGCAAAGGTTGAGGTGGGAGTGCACCAAGCTGGCGAGACCAAGCCATCTATGTGTGCTGATTTTGAACCTCTGTGATCTTATTTTTGTGTTGTTTCAGCATAGTTGTATTAGTCTTTTGAATGTCAGTAAGGGTTTGTAGAATTAGATTCATTTGATCTTCCCTTAACAGCCTCGATTGGTAATTCAGATTGGGCCTAGGCTAAATGGGCTGATATGGGCATGGAGCCTGTGGTTGGGGTTGGAATTTTGGTCTCGTGTTCTAATTATTACCTAACCACGCAAAGTTAGGATGATTGTGCCATCCAAGGTTATAGGTGTTAGAGAATGGATCATTCAAGATGGTGTGGAGATCCTCGTAGGTCTGAGTAGATCCAAAGAAGTCAAAGTATGAGGGTTTAGAGTTCCCCCAACTAGAGTAAGCAGGTCCAGGGTTTCCTTTGAAATCAGGATAACACAGGGGTGGATATGGGTCCATCCCCTGGTAAGAGTGGTGGTGAATGTTATGCACAACTTCCTTTCCTAAGGGCGATTGCACATATGTGCTTTGTTGTATGGAGATGGCTTTCTGTAGATGTTGAGTCAATCTGTCAACCTTCTTCTCGATGATAGAGAACTTATCCAAGCGACTGGCTATCAACTCTAAATCGACGAAAGCAGATAGGTCTTGAGTCTCGTGTCCCTCTTGGTTATCTGTCAATGCATGGGTGGTTTTCTGGTCGAACACACCCATAGATTCATTGTTTATGGAGTTCTCACACATGTTCTCAAGAATCTCTCAAACTATATCTTCATGTTGACCCATGATGTTTCCACCACAGGTTGCATTGACAAAGAGCCTGATATCCTCATAGAGTGTTTGTCAAGCTAAATCGGCTTTTAAAAGGTGTTGCGTTGTAACATAGCCGAAATAGCGTTCAAAATAGATACAATTTTATTACTTGAAAAATGTTCTGAGGTTGAACACAGTGAGCAAATTGATATTTAGAAATCAAGATCACAATTTAGAATTAAAAGAATATGCAATAATATCAGTATTAGAGTGCAAAAATATGGGAGTAAAATGGTGATGTAGATCACCAAATACTCCTACAATATCACCAAATAATTCAATGTATGACTATGTAATGTAAATTAGAATCTATCTGATTTGTGAATCAGACAACCTAAATGTCTGATACTTCTTCTCTTCTTTAGCTTCTATCTTCTTCTTCCTTCTGCCTTGGCTTCTACTCTTCTTCTTCTTCGATCCTTCTCTTTTTCTTTAGCTTCTTCCTTTGGCTTTCAGCTTTGGCATCTGCTTTCTCTATCTTCTTTCGTTCCTTCTTCTTTCTCTACCTTTGCCTTTCCTCTATTTTCTCCTTCCTTCTTCTTCTTCTTCCTTCTTTGGTTCTTCTTCTCTCAGATTTTGGCTAAGTGTGGAGCCAAACTCTTCAGGGTAAAACCCCCTTAACCTTGCTCAGCTCTCCTCTCTCCTCTCTTTCTATTTCAGAACCGCTCTCCCAGAGCCTTAGCTGGTTGGGTAATCGAACCTATCATAGACCTGGGTCCAAGCTCACTAGCGTGTGTGTTGAGCGAGGAGTGAAGTTAGGTCGGCTAGTCGGGTCGGCGAGGTCCGCGGGTTATGTCGTGGACGAGTCCGGTGAAGGGGGGAGGAGGACCTCACCCTCAGTGTTGGAGGTGAACAACCTCTAGCACTTTTTCCCCTTATGTGGCTGCAGGCACCTTTCCACTTTCGAGGTGGGACTAAATGTCCCACCTTCCATTTGCGCACCGCAATAGCGAGTGGCTTCCAATTGGCGAGGCTGCGGAGGCACACGACTTCAACTAAAGGACTGGATACGTGCGCGAGGGAATTCCGTGCTCCAATATGATTAGCTCATATTTGTGGGCTATTTAACTATCTAAATGTCCAGACATTAGGTTAATTTTAACATTTACATAGCATACGTTAGGATGTAAATAAATTAATTCATAGTTTTAGCTCAAGTGCATAATTCATGCATTTAGAATTAACCTAGGGTTGCATACATTTAATTAGTTAATTAATTAGGTGCACTATTTTAATTAACATAGAAGTTAAGGAGTTATGTATAAATAACCCCAATTATTTATTTTTTATTCTTCTTCCCCTTTCCAGGTAACTCCTTCGACTTAGCCTCCTTCTCCTGTGCATCACATTTATTCTACGATGTTTTGAATTTCAAATCTTGGTAGCCGTGGCTACAAAAGAGAAGGAAGAGTTGCTGTTGAGGAGGAGGCCACCACCCATTCCACCATTGATAACGAAAATACGCGGTTTGTTAATTAGGTCGTTGTAATGCGTAAATCCGCTTTCGCTCTTAAATTTATAATCCTAGATAGGGAAGTATCTAGGGTCGTCCAAGGAGGCAATATGGTTGCAAAATTGATTCTCTTGCTTGGAATATAAATCTCAACTTTCTTTTTGGTATTTTTTTCAATATATCATTTTTTTGTTTTTAAGCTAAGGCAACATGCGAACTGATGGCGGGAAAAGTGATTTACACTTCAATTTAAATACTACTTCTATGTGGCAAGTAGAGCCTCTCCCTAAGCTCACTCTAGGCAAGTGGAGGCATAGAATAATTAGGGAGAGGGAGTGAAGAATGCTGAAAATAAGCTAATAGAAATGCAAACAAAAAATGCAAAGAAGGCAACTAGATAATTGATAAAGTGTTTTACAAAAGGCCTAGTAGAGGAAAGCTTGTACTACTAGAAAAATGCAAATAAGAAAAGAAAACACAAATCCTCTAGATAGATGGTGAAGAAGAGGGCTTCTTGCTCCAAGGTTGGTGGCTCCCAATCTTGAAAAGAGTCCTTCAACTCCTTCCTTGCAGTGCTCCGCCAAGGTGATGTCCTCCAAGGCAAGCCCTAGGGGGGTGTGCCCTAAGTTTCTCTCCAAGGGTGGACGTCCACCCTAAGTCCTTCTCCTTTGCTTGGCCGTCCTCCTTGAAGTGGAAGAGTCCTCCTCCTTGGCATGGCTCAAGTTGAAGAGAGTGGGGAGAAGAAGGCACCAAAGGGGCTGGTGATGTGCCCCTTTAATCTCCTTCTCTACTCCTTCTTCTTGGCCGTAGGTATAGGTTGTTTAGGTAGAAAAATATACTAAGGGAGGATGCCCCAAAATGGTGGTAGGTGGTGGCTTTTTATAGAATAGGAAGGGGGCTATGGTGACCTTTGAATTGGATGGCCAAGATGAGTTGATGGAGGTGGTTGGAGATCCCATGGCCAAGGAGAGTTGGCGCCACCTTAAGGGACACCAAGGGGGTAGTTATGGGTGTTGACACCCCTTGGTGTTGGCGCCAAAATGGGCTTTCTAGAAGGCTATTAGGTGGCGCCACCTTAAGGTTCTAGAAGGGGGGTATGTGGATGGCTAGGATGTGTTAAATGGGTAGGTGTAGGGTGGATGAAGAGGCTGAAAGTTGGCGCCAAAATGGGGGTGGTTAGGGGTGGTTAGGGGTGGTTTATGGCGCCAACTTGAAGTGTCCTTTGGTGGAGTTAATGGGGTGAAGGGGTGGCTAGGTGGTGGCGCCAACTTAAGTAAGGTAGCTAGCTTAGGTAGGCTTGAGTTGGTGGAGCTAGCTAGGGTTGAGTTTTAAGGTAATGGATGGCCAAGGAGCTGGTTGTTAGCTAAGCTAAGCTAGGCTAAGATAAGCTAAGCTAGCTTAGCTAAAGGTGGAGTAGAGGAGAAGGTAATGGAGATAGGGTTTGGAGGAAGGAGTTGAGGAGGAGAAGTCTGGAGTTGGAGCTAGAGCTGGCTGCTGCTGAAGAGGCTGGCATGGGGCTACTCTATCTGGCTTAGCTTGCTAGTTCTTTGCTGGTTGCTAAGCCAAGATAAAGTGAGCTAGGTCTGTTACTCCCGGGGAGAATCAAGCTGGTTGAGGCAGCTAAGGTAGCTTAGCTCAACCGAGTTGAGCTAAGCTGAGTCCCTGGGAGCTGGACTTGAGCTTCCTGAGCTGGGATGAGTTCTTCTTCAGCTGGCTGGAGCTGAGTGGAGCTGGGATGAGCTAACCCTAGTTCAAGTAAGCTAGATTTCAGCTGCGGTGAGCTGGATCAAGCGGAGGTGAGCTGGATCAAGCTGAGGTGAGCTGGATTAGACTGAGTTCCAGCAAGTCTGGGCTTCTCCTTCACCATTTGCCTTCTTGAGTGCTAGGGTTTTAGGGATCTATATATCTGTACATCCCTAACACTCACAAAAACATATTAAAAAGATAATAAAAAATGCAATGCATGCCTAACCTATTTTATGCCTAAATGCAGCCCAAAAACCCATTTGCTTAGTAAAATCCTAAGAGCTAGGTTTGTTTTAATGCATAAGAATGATGATAAACTAGCGTTTATCACACCCCCATGCTTATCTTTTGCTAGTATCTTAGCAAAACTTAAAACGGAATTTTTTGGGAAATCTAATTTTTTCGACTTTTGAGGAGAAAAAGAGATTAATGGACCTTGGTAGATTAAAACGCTGGAGGTACGGGATTTGTTGAAGATAAACTTCAGGATTTATTTTTGGATCCAACCATTAGACAGAACGGGATCAATATATCTTCCAGAAAATTCACAAGTTAACCCCTTGTTAATTCAGATGACTTGAAATGTTTGTTTTTAGGATTTTTCTGGCTCGTGAATCTAATTCGCAACTTGCAAAATCCTTAAAAACCTTATGTCTGTGCTTGTGAAAAGCCAACATTTATAAGGACGTGTTATTATTATTATTATTATTATTATTATTATTATATATATATATATATGTATTTTTTTTTTTATATATACATTTTTTTTTTCTCCCCCATGCTTATTTTTAGCTTAGTCTTACAACAGATGTGTCGGGATCATCATCCCCGTTGCCATTCCTCAAGGGGGCTCTGGCACCAGTGCTTCGGGATAGCACTGTCCATGACACCATCCAGGAGCTCACAACCCCAAAACACGATGCAGTGAAAAGGGGCGCTCCAAGCAAACTCATGCTCTTGCTCCGACGCTATAGGTAGAGCACCGTCCAAGACACTTGAGCTGCTGAAATGCGCTTTAATGCTCCGTCTAAAGATATGAAATATAGATATAGACCAATGCCGAGGTGGTAACATGTAGACATCGTGTCCTCAAAGAAGGTATTTTCCTTCTTCTCGGCGGTGGGAACTCAAACCAATGATCTGCTTCAGACTTTTACTAAATCCAAACAAGGGAGCTTTTCAAATTTTTAGTTGTTTTTAAGTGTTGGCTTGTGTGTGAAAATTGACACAAGAAGTTTCTTGAGACCCGCAAGTTTTTGAATCAGAAAGTAAGTCAAATACTTTCCATATTACAAAATAGGATCAAGTCACCTAAACTATCATGAGTTCAGGTGGAATTTTAGAGAAGGATATCTGATCTAGTCTAAAATAGACCCTGAAATTTTAATGATCAGATCCATATCCTCATCCTTAGTTTGTTAAAGGTTAAATCCCATTGTACCAGAAGTAAAATTTTCTACCTTTGTCCCGATTTCAAAATTTTTTCCTCAGAAAGTTTTCAACATTTTTATTTTTATTATTATTATTTTTTTTGGGTATGCAAACAGGAAATAAATTAAAGAAAATTGCATGTTTTTAGGTTTTGAACATCCTAAATCGATCGTAAAAATTTAAAAACACCCCCCCATGCTTAGGATATGCCATGTCCTCATGCATTAGGAGGGAAAAGGGATCACCTTAGTGAAGAACGGTCGGGTTTAGGATGAATAAAACCTGGAAAAAGAAGAAAAAAGGAAAGCAAGAAAAAATGATGGGTTACCTCCCATCCAGTGCTATCTTTTGTGCCATTCAGTCGGGCGTGAAGGTATGCACAGAAGACGGAAAATCATGTAAATAATTGGACACTTGGATGCCCGCAGAAAAGGTGTCTTTGTCTAGGTCCCTAGAAAATTGATTAGAAATAATATTGGGGTCAAAGTGAGATGGAAATTGATAAGTGTGGCCCGAGTCTGGCCATGGTTTTAATTCAGGTTGGGTGCCAAACTCGGGCGGGGTTGGTGGTAGGTCCGTAAGAAAGGGGTCGGGGAAGGAATGGTGAGTTAGTGTGGAAAAATTAGGTGCGTGAATAGTGGGTGGGTCAGGGGGGGTATCAGGAATAAATTTGGAGTCACGACAAGTTTCCGGATCACAGATTTCGCCGACCACTGAGTCTGAATCAGAGTCCTCAAAAAAATTATGGTCGGTAAGGGTATCTATTAACATTGTCTCCTCCACCATATTGGAAATTTCAGTATCTGAGTCCTCAAAGAAGTTATCATCATGGAATCTCCTGGAGGATTTAAAAATATCTAAAGTGATAGTTTGGCCTGCACAGTTGATATCCATTTTGCCTGTGTGGCAATTGATATTTGCCTTTGCAGTGGCCCAAAAGGGGTGTCCAAGGATTATCGGGGAGTCCAGTAATGATTCGGGTGCCTCAATGTCAAGAACCAGAAAGTATGCAGGGAAGACACAATTCTAGACCTTGACTAATACATCCTCGACAATCCCACGAGGTTTGATTGTAGATCGGTCGGCTAATTGTAGGGTAAGCTCGATGGGTTTTAATTCACCGATATGAAATTCTTCGAATTAACTCGTGGGAATAACATTTACTGAGGCACCAAGATCACGGAGGGCGCGATTAAATGTAGTGTCATCAATAATTACAGAAATTAAAGGCGCCCCCGGATCTTTCATCTTAGGAGGCAGCTTACTCTGTATGACAGAGCTTACTGTCTCCGAAAGATGCACCTGTCCTAGATTTTTGGCCTGCCTTTTAGGAGTACAAATCTCCTTTAAAAATTTAGCATAGGCAGTTATATATTTAATGGCATCTAGGAGAGGGATATTGATATGAACTTGCCCAAATAGCTCCATGAGTTCTTCTGTAGTGGGCTCAGATTTCTTTTTCTTGTTGGTGGTGGGGTAGAGAGCTTGTGGGAAAGGGATCTTGTCTTGAGATTTTGGTTTTCTTTTTCTTCCTGATGGGGAGGTGGGGAGTCAATTTGCACATGTATCTTACCAGGTTCGTGTGAAGGCCCGGGGTCAGTGGTGGTTTTCCCACTCCTCAAAGTAACTGCATGTGCAGTCGGATTATTATTTGGAGGAGGTGGGGGGGCCTGTGATTGTAGAAACCTGGGAGGTTGCTGAGGTGGTGGATTAGGAGGAGGCTGATTTGGATAGTGTGGATTTCTGCCTATATAATGGTTCCCTTGGTGATTGGGATTGGGTATGGGTTGGGACGGAAGATGTCCTACAGGTCTTTGCGTGAGAGCAACCCCAATCTGATTGTTCAGATTTGTGATGTTGTGGGTTACTTCCGTCATTTTTGTTTGCATATCCTGCAGGGTCCGCAGCATCTGGGCATTGATATCTTGCTGGGATGGCCCATGATGGAAGTTTGGATTCGACCCATACCCATTAAAATGATATGGTTTGGAGGAAACTTGATTATTCCAGGAGTAGTTCGGGTAATTTTTCCAATTGGAAGAATTTTTAAAGGGCTCCTGGATGGCAGAAATATTTTGGGTGGGGTTAAGATCTGGATAATTGAAATTCCCCAGTGGATCATGGGCAACCTCAGAAGAATCAGCAGGAGTAGTGTTGAGATTGTGCAAATTTTCTCTTCGTGGAAAGTTAGGTTGGGTTAAATGTGGGTGTGGAGATTGAATTGATGTGGCGCATCCTTCCTCAATTTTCTTCTGATTAATATGCATCTGGTCGAGTTTCTGAGTGATCATTTGAAGATCGTCTTGGGTGACCTGGATAGATTGAGCACCTATTTCATGAACACCAAATTACGGGTTTTGGGTTCTACAAAATGTGTTCATGGAGGCTTGATTAAATGAGTTTTCACTCATTTCTTCAAATAGGTCATAAGCACTTTCAGCATCTTTATTTAAGAAGTTGCCGCCACACGAGGCGTCGACAAACTGTCGGATTTGATCTTCTAATCCATGATAGAAGATTTGCACGAGCTGCCATAAAGGAATCTCGTGGTGCGGGCAACTTCTTAAAAGGTCTTTAAATCTTTCCCAAGAATCATGGAAAGTTTCGCTAGATTTTTGGTGAAAGGTCGTAATAGATCTTCGTAAGGAATTGGTACGACCTATGGGAAAGAATTTCTTGAGGAAGGCCCTCTTGAGTTGAGGTCATGTTGTGATGGGTCGGCCAATGGTCCTGAACCAATAAGCGGCCTTATCTTTGAGAGATAATGGAAAAAGCCGCATCAGCCATATGTCTTCTTGCACATTTCGGGAACGGGTTGTCTGTGCAAGAAGAGTTAGTTCTTCAAGGTGGCTGAAAGGGTCTTCCCTAGGAAGGCCATAAAAGTGTTTAATCAGGTTCAGGACGGCAGGCTTGATCTCAAAGTCCCCCTCCGGTATGACCACCCCTGGTCGTTCCTCATAATAAGACGGATCATAGAAATCTTTTAGAGGAACAATAGGCTACTGACGAGGTGGTGGGTTTGGTCTTGGATTGGCTAGGTTTTTGATGTTCCTAGTCAGTGTTTGTTGATTGGAATTTAACTTACTAATCTGATCGGCCATCAATTTTAAAAGATCAGGTAGGGGGTCTTGATGTTGTGTGTGGGGCAACTCAAGATTAGGGAGCTCCAAGTGTGGGAAGTTACTGGTGGTTGGGTTTTGGGTGGAAGGGTTAGAATTAGGGTTAATGGTGGGGTTAGAGGTGGACGTGGAAGGGTCAGTGGACCTATTTTGTTATGTTTCCATTTTTTCAGGAGAAGACAAAAAAAAGTGGTCTTTTTGAATGGGGGGCGAAATCAAATGGTCCTTCCAAGTGCGGATTTTGAGACCGTCGCCCGTGCATAAAATGGAAGAACGGGAGGGGAGGAGAAGAGAAAGAGATGAGAGAAAGTGTGCAATTCAAACAAATAAAACTAGACCTAACTTAAATGTGACTCCCTAATAATAACCTAAGACTTGGTCTATATAGGAAATAAGTAGTCAATAGTGAATACCCGTTCTATCAACAAATCTAGCCAAGTTGCTTAAGGGGAGGTTTGGGCCCAAACGTTTCCCAGGGAAAACCCCAGGTGCTTGTACAAACCTGCGCCTGGTCGTTTGACACGGCCCCTCATCCTGAACACCAGATATAGATGACAGAATTGGTACTAACTAAGGAAAACTTAAGACCTAAATAGCAAGCCTAAGTTGATAAAGCCTTAGGGGTCAAGTTGCTACAAGTTTTAATTAGGTCTAGGATGCTATAGTGCACACGGAATGTGGAGGGCGTTTATTGGGTTGTTGCCTTGTTATTTGATTTTTTTGTGTGTGTGCAGGAATTGGAGAGTGGCTCCAATGAAAATCAAGTTGTCACACAATTTTCTTGTATTTATGTCTTTTAGGATTCAATTTAATTAAATGTGTTTTAGGCTTTTTCTAATTAAATTTTCAAACAAGTTTGAAAATTCACAATCAAAGGAAAACAAGTTGTATGGGTGATTGTTTATTTCCTTTTAATTGAGTCTGTAAAAAGAAAGAAGAAACCCTAAGCCAATTATCCCTAAGACAGAAATTTTACTACCAATGAATTATTTTTAGGCTTTCAGAATTAAGTAGTGGTCCAAACAAGTCAAAAAACACCACTACTTTGAAGAAAATCAAACAACGATTCCAAAAAAGATTTTTGTAAGATTTTAAGAATTTGCTTGATAATTATTTTAAATTTTTAATTCTACTGATGTGAAAGTCCAGAAATGATACCTGTGGGTATTGTGGACTTTTCAGTATTACCACCGACCTCAGAAAATTTTTGTGATTTTATATGATGTGTAAAATTACACAAGGATTCCAGAAAGCTAAATTTCTAAAAATTGGATGAGTATAAAAATTCTAAAAATTCGCGGACAGTAGCAAAATAGGAAGATTAAAGGGTATGACCCCTCTGCAATCCACAAATTTTTAAAAATTAAATACAAATCCAATTGATCTAAAATTTGGAACAGATGTTCCAAACTTAATTGGGAATCACTCTATGAAATTTTATGATTTTAGGAGGCCTATGATGTAGGAATTGATTTTTGAAATCCGGACAGAAATCTGGACCCGAAAAACAGAACACCAATACTTGCAATGAAGTGGTGTTAAAGAAGCATACAAGCAAACAATGGATTTTATAATGCACCACTCCACTTAATTAAGTTTTTTGGGATCCTGAAAGTCAAGTTTAATATATTTTTGGTAGTTTTAATTAATTATGTGACAATAAAGAGGAACCAACCTGAATTTCGCGGGAAGAAAAGGAACTTTGAGCTCTCGCTTCCAGATTCCCACCTTCCCGCTGTAGTTCCTGCACACACAAAAGAAAGAAAGAAGAAGGGGATGAGATCCACTTAAAGCAAGATAAAAATGAGTTAATGCAAAGCCGTAACTCCCCGGCAACGGCGCCAAAAAGTGGTAACGATTTTACGCGGTTTGTTAATTAGGTCGTCGTAACACGTAAATCTGCTTTCGCTCTTAAATTTATAATCCTAGATAGGGAAGTATCTAGGGTCGTCCAAGGAGGCAATATGGTTGCAAAATTGATTCTCTTGCTAGGAATATAAATCTCAACTTTCTTTTTAGTATTTTTTTCAATATATCATTTTTTTGTTTTTAAGCTAAGGCAACATGCGAACTGATAGCGGGAAAAGTGATTTACACTTCAATTTAAATACTACTTCTATGTGGCAAGTAGAGCCTCTCACTAAGCTCACTCTAGGCAAGTGGAGGCCTAGAATAATTAGGGAGAGGGAGTAAAGAATGCTGAAAATAAGCTAATAGAAACGTAAACAAAAAATACAAAGAAGGCAACTAGATAATTGATAAAGTGTTTCACAAAAGGCCTAGTAGAGGAAAGCTTGTACTACTAGAAAAATGCAAATAAGAAAAGAAAACACAAATCCTCTAGATAGATGGTGAAGAAGAGGGCTTCTTGCTCCAAGGTTGGTGGCTCCCAATCTTGAAAAGAGTCCTTCAACTCCTTCCTTGCAATGCTACGCCAAGGTGATGTCCTCCAAGGCAAGCCCTAGGGGGGTGTGCCCTAAGTTTCTCTCCAAGGGTGGACGTCCACCCTAAGTCCTTCTCCTTTGCCTGGCCATCCTCCTTTAAGTGGAAGAGTCCTCCTCCTTGGCGTGGCTCAAGTTGAAGAGAGTGGGGAGAAGAAGGCACCAAAGGGACTGGTGATGTGCCCCTTTAATCTCCTTCTCTACTCCTTCTTCTTGGCCGTAGGTATAGGTGGCTTAGGTAGAAAAATATACTAAGGGAGGATGCCCCAAAATGGTGGTAGGTGGTGGCTTTTTATAGAATAGGAAGGGGGCTACGGTGACCTTTGAATTGGATGGCCAAGATGAGTTGATGGAGGTGGTCGGAGATCCCATGGCCAAGGAGAGTTGGCGCCACCTTAAGGGACACCAAGGGGGTAGTTATGGGTGTTGACACCCCTTGGTGTTGGCGCCAAAATGGGCTTTCTAGAAGGCTATTAGGTGGCGCCACCTTAAGGTTCTAGAAGGGGGGAATGTGGATGGCTTGGATGTGTTATATGGGTAGGTGTAGGGTGGATGAAGAGGCTGAAAGTTGGTGCCAAAATGGGGGTGGTTAGGGGTGGTTTTTGGCGCCAACTTGAAGTGTCGTTTGGTGGAGATAATCGGGTGAAGGGGTGGCTAGGTGGTGGCGCCAACTTAAGTAGGGTAGCTAGCTTAGGTAGGCTTGAGTTGGTGGAGCTAGCTAGGGTTGATTTTTAAGGTAATGGATGGCCAAGGAGCTGGTTGTTAGCTAAGCTAAGCTAAGATAAGATAAGCTAATCTAGCTTAGCTAAAGGTGGAGTAGAGGAGAAGGTAATGGAGCTAGGGTTTGGAGGAAGGAGCTGAGGAGGAGAAGTCTGGAGCTAGAGCTGGAGCTGGAGCTAGAGCTGGCTGCTGCTGAAGAGGCTGGCATGGGGCTACTCTAGCTGGCTTAGCTTGCTAGTTCTTTGCTAGTTGCTAAGCCAAGCTAAAGTGAGCTAGCTTCTACCAAAATGAGCTGAGGTGAGCTAGGTCTGGTACTCCCGGGGAGAATCAAGCTGGTTGAGGCAGCTAAGGCAGCTTAGCTCACCTGAGTTGAGCTAAGCTGAGTCCCTAAGAGCTGGACTTGAGCTTCCTGAGCTGGGATGAGTTCTTCTTCAGCTGGCTAGAGTTGAGTGGAGCTGGGATGAGCTAACCCTAGTTCAAGTACGCTAGGTTTCAGCTGCGATGAGCTGGATCAAGCTGAGGTGAGCTGGATCAAGCTGAGGTGAGCTGGATTAGGCTGAGTTCCAACTAGTCTGGGCTTCTCCTTCACCATTTGCCTTCTTGAGTGCTAGGGTTTTAGGGATCTATATATCTGTACATCCCTAACACTCACAAAAACATATTAAAAAGACAATAAAAAATGCAATGCATGCCTAACCTATTTTATGCTTAAATGCAGCCCAAAAACCCGTTTGCGGAGTAAAATCCTAAGAGCTAGGTTTGTTTTAATGCATAAGAATGATGATAAACTGGCGTTTATCAACCATCGTGCAGCATTCCACACCCGTGGGCCTCCACGGCCAAGCTCCATCATACTGTGGGTTGGTGGGTGACACACCACCACGCCAAGAGGATGGACTTAACCACCACCGTGCACGAGCTCCTTGAAGCTTTCCTACTATGAGTGCATCTAATGATGCACGACTTGTTACCACCATCATCAACCATCACCAACATCCACCTCCATCTTCTTCCCCATTCTCTATTTTTTCTCCACTCCACCAAAAAGAACCCAAAAACCTCACCACACCTATTGCAGCACAAAGAGCTGCAACCTCGCCTTTCAGTGCCTCAGCCTAGCCAGCACCCCACCGCATGCACCTGCAGCCCCCACGCCTTCACCGCCCGTGCGCCTACACCTCCACCGCAGCAAGCATGCATGTGCCAGCACCCCACCACTCGCACCTGCAGCCTTCGCGCCTTCACCGCTCACGTGCCTGCACCTCCATCGCAATAAGTGTGTGCACGCCAGCACCCTACCACACACTTTCACTTCCAGCACCTTGAGCTCAGCGCCTGCACACCCACGTGCCCTCTCCTCGCGCCTGCACTCCCCATGCCTTCACCTCCACCCGCCCCCGCTGCAGCGCCCGCGCGTCACCCATTACAGCACCTGCAGCCGCACAGCCACAAGACCCCATTCGCCCAAGCGGCCTACAGAGCGCCCATGCGCCCATGCACCCACACCTCTGCATGCCTGCAGCGCCCCCAACACCAGCGCGCTGTGCCTCCTCGCACCTGCAACACGCACGGCCAATAGTAGCAACCTCCATTGCCACCACTTCTCTCGTACATCTGACCGACTCCAGCCGTCTCGCAACTTGCCGTCACCAATGTTGTCGAGCCCTCGCTCCAGCCAATCTACTCCCAGAAGAGTTCCTCGAACAATCCTCTCTCCCATGCGTGAGGACGAGAGAGGTAGAATCCTCTGTTTATGGTGGAATTAATAATTACATTTCATGCCATTGCCACAAAATGAATTTTGATTTACGGTTATTTTATTGTGGTGAATTTATGCCTTAATGCTCATGCTTCTAGATAATTGTTAAGCCTTATTATTCATCTCTATGTTCATTGAATTTAATTTTGAATGACATCTTCATATGCATGCAAGTGAATAGTACATGGCATACTCTTGCAAATTTATAATTTTCTGATGTAAAAATTACATTCTGATAGCGATTTCACGCGGTTTGTTAATTAGGTCGTTGTAACGCACAAAATCGATCAACTCTTAAATTTATATTCCTAGATAGGAGAGTATCTAGGGTCGTCCAAGGAGGCCAAATGTTTGCAAATGTGATTCTCTTGGTTACAAATAGATCTCAACTTTCTTTTTGGTATTTTTCAATATATCATTTTTTTTGTTTTTGGATTAAGACAACATGCGAAATGGTGGTGGGATGATGATTTGCACTTCAAATTTAACTACTACTTCTAAGTGGCAAGTAGAGCCTCTCCCTAAGCTCACTCTAGGCAAGTGGAGGCCTAGAATAATTAGGGAGAGGGAGTGAAAAATGCTAAAAAGCAAAACAAGCAGAATTGCAAAATAGAAAATTGCAAAGAAGGCAACTAGATTACTGAAAAGTGTTTTACAAAAAAGCCTAGTAGAGGAATGCTTCTACTGCTAGAAAAATTAAAATAAAGAAAAGCAAACACAAATCATCTAGATAGATGGTGAGGAAGAGGGCTTCTTGCTCCAAGGTTGGTGGCTCCCAAGCTTGAAAAGAATCCTCAAGTTCCTTCCTTGCTATGCTCCGCCAAGGTGATGTCCTCCAAGTCAAGCCCTAAGGGGGCGTGCCCTAAGCTTCTCTCCAAGGGTGGATGTCCACCCTAGGTCCTTCTCCCTTGCCTGGCCATCCTCCTTGAAGTGGAGGAGTCCTCCTTGGCGTGGCCCAAGTTGAAGAGAGTGGGGAGAAGAATGAACCAAAAGGGCTGGTGATGTGTTAATCTCCTTCTCTGATCCTTCTTCTTGGCTGTAGGTAAAGGTGGTTTAGGTAGCAAAATACACTAATGGAGGATGCCCCAAAATGGTGGTAGGTGGTGGGTTTTTATAGAATAGGAAGGGGGCTAAGGTGTCCCTTGAAATGGAGGGCCAAGATGAAGAGATGGAGGTGGTTAAAGATCCCATGGCCAAGGTGAGTTGGCGCCACCTTAAGGGACACCAAGGGGGTAGTTATGGGTGTTGACACCCCTTGATGTTGGCGCCAAAAAGGTTTCTAGAAGGTGGTCTATGTTGGCGCCAAGAGGGATTCTAGAAGGAGGGGTAGGTGGATGGATAGGATGGCTTATGTGGGTAGGTGTAGGGTGGATTAAGGGCTGAAAGTTGGTGCCAATATAGAGGTAGTTAGGGGTAGTTTTTGGCGCCAACTTAAGGTGTCTTTTGGTGGTGATAATGGGGTGAAGATATGGCAAGGAGGTGGCGCCAACTTGAGTAGGGTAGCTAGCTTAGGTAGGCTTAAGTTGGTGGAGCTAGCTAGGGTTGACTTTGAAGGTGGTGGATGGCCAAGGAGCTGGTTGCTAGCTAAGCTAAGCTAAGCTAGCTTAGCTAAAGGTGGAGTAGAGGAGAAGGTGTTGGAGCTAGGGTTTGGAGGGAGGAGCTGAGGAGGAGAAGTCTGGAGCTGAAATTGGAGCTGGCTACTACTGAAGAGGCTGGCATGGAGCTACTCTAGTTGGCTTAGCTTGCTAGTTCTTTGCTAGTTGCTAAGCCAAGCTAAAGTAAGCTAGCTTCTACCATGATGAGCTGAGGTGAGATAGGTCTGGTGCTCCCGGGGAGACTCAAGCTGGTTGAGGCAGCTAAGGTAGCTTAGCTCAACTGAGTTGAGCTAAGCTAAGTCCCCGGGAGCTGGACTTGAGCTTCCTGAGCTGGGATGACTTCTTCTTCAGCTGGCTGGAGTTGAGTGGAGCTAGATGTAGCTGGATTTGAGCTGGGGTGAACTCCTGTCAACTCAGCTGAGCTAGCTAGAGCTCCCTGTGGACTAGTGGGAGCTGAGATGAGCTAGACTCAGCTAAGTTGAGCTGGATCTGAGCTGACTTGAGCTGGATTAGGCTGAGTTCCAGCTAGTCTAGGCTTCTCCTTCACCATTTTCCTTCTTAAGTACTAGGGTTTTAGGGATCTATATATCTGTACATCCCTAACACTCACAAAAACATATTAAAAAGACAATAAAAAATGTAATGCATGCCTAACCTATTTTATGCCTAAATGCAGCCCAAAAACCCGTTTGCGGAGTAAAATCCTAAGAGCTAGGTTTGTTTTAATGCATAAGAATGATGATAAACTGGCGTTTGTCACATTCACATCCCTTGACTTCTCCATAAATTTAAGGTTTACTTTCGTTGCTATACAGGCATTGTTTGATCCGGCAAATAGTTTCACGAACTTGATTTTGACCTAATTGCGAGTTTAACTAAGTCATTGCCTCCCTGTGGACACGACTCGCTCTCCTGTGAGTGGTTTAATTGTCATTTTAATTATTTTGTTAAGTGATTTTCCACCACTTCGATCCTACAATGACAAATCATCTTAATACATTATTGAAAGCGAAAATCGTCTTAGCAAATGGCACCATTGCTGGGGAGGCAACGAGATTATTAGACTCGCATTTATTTAATTATTTGTCTAAATTTTATTTGAGGCATATTTAAATTCCATTATTCTATTTGGTGTGAGGTATACGTATTTGGAGACATCTTGGCGCACCAGCCTCAAAGATCAGGCGATCCTTGACATCGTCGGTGGAGTTGCAACACTGGGAGAAGGAGCATCACACCCGCCTCAACAATAACTTGGTGGACCTTATTTCCACCGCTGGAGGAGATATCCGAAGGACCACATCTTCATCCATTTAGCAATATATAGATTTTATTTTTCTTTATTCTCTTTATGTTAGTGCATTCATTTGGAAAACCCTTGTTCTGGGGTACAGTTGAGGGGTTTATTCCCTGATTTTGTTTTAGGTTTGTGTTGGGTAATATTTGGGAGCCTGTTCCCTTTTTCTTTAGATCTAGGTTTTCTTTTGTGAATTGATTTTATTTTTCTTGATTATGCATAAAAAAAAAACAAAAACACAAGCTAACTGCTAGAAGTTGCCTGCCCCTAGGTCGTATCATTTAGGATTGAATGAGCAACATCTAGATCTAATTTCTTGTCTTGCATATTGCATGAAGAATGCTTGAACCAGGTATGCACTTCTAACTTTGCATTTCTACCTGTCATGCAAATGCATTTGGATTAATTTCAAGACCACCTAATCTATATTGAATAGCTCTAATAAGTGGTCACATATTTTCTGGAAAAGAGGACTAATTAAAGGATGGACATTTTAAAAACCAAGGATTTGATTTTCAAACTTGGTGTGCGATTCAAAAATTCAAAATCTTTACGGTGTATGCACACTTACATCTCTTGCACCACAGCACGCATTTATACACTCCTTAGGTTTCGAAATACTAGGACAAGAGCCCTCCTACCGTAGGATTCTGAAGTGTTTAGAACTTGAGATCAAAGCTTTTGTAACTCCAAAGAGGGGGATACCTTGTCATGAATTTTTGGGGGTAGTTGAGAAGCACTGCAAAAGCACAGCTTCAAAGAAAGGCTTAGGCCTACTTGGATACCTCAATCTTCTGTCATTGGAGGTGCTCTACCATTTGAGATTTAGGGAAGAACACCTAAGCTCCAACTAGGTCTTCTTAGGCGATCCGTAGGTCGACAATAAGCGTGTAAATTGATTGAACAAATTGTATTGTCACCTACAATCTGACTTAAAATCAAAAGCCTAAATTGGGAAAGACCTAAAAAGTCCTTTTTGAATTGTGTTTTGCTTGGGGAATTCTAATTAAGGTGTGAAATAGAATGGACCACATTGATTTTCATCCTTTCACATCTTGCCCACCCCCTTACCCCCACTCTGCACTCTTCGATCCCATACACCGAGATGGTCTATCCCTTGATGGACATAATGGCAATCATTGGGATCCATTTTTCTCCTATTGTAGGAGTATTGGCCTAGTTAAGCCCCAAATCAGTGAGCAGAACATGGGAGCGGGATTTGCTTTGCCCAATATCCTACTGATTGCACAGCAAAAATACACCGACAATTGTGCCATCTTGTGCTATTTCCAAGAATTGCCAGTGTAGATTAGATAGCCATAGTAGAATTTGTAAAAATAAACGCATGCATGCATTTATTTTAGAGGGGAGGAGAGTGAATAAAATGGCCTTGAAATTAACATATTCCTCAAGTGCTGCCTCACAAATTCACCATCTTTATTTTTATTTTTATTTTTATTTGACTTTCTTCTCCACGGCTGCATGGCATGGTTGGAACTTCCTCGCGCCATTCTCTACAGCAAGCACTCCCTGCCAGCCATGCAGAGCCATGCACAGCCAGGGCATGGCTGTGCATGCCTCTTTCCTCTTTAAAAAGGCACGACTATCTTCTTTGCAAGGGAGCCTAGTCCACACAACACAGCAGCTTCCCTTCTAGGCCGTCTCCTCCCCTCTCCCCTCCATACGCAACCTCTCTTCTTCCTAAGGAGCCACACTGCGGGCAGGAGCAGCTCACAGTGGTGTACAACCACCACTATGAGTCCCACCACTGCCCAGCTCATCAAAGAGCCGGTGGGCGTGGTTGTTCACCGCTTTGTTTTTGTCATTCCATCCACGTCCGCCATTACCACAGAGTCAAGCTTTGAAGCTCAACCACCACTACAGCAAGGCGCCGGCCACCGCTTGCCTGCACGTAGGCCACCGCGCATGCCAGCAGCCGACGCAGCTCTTTCTGCGTGTGCCACCAGGTCACCCTCGCCCCTCAACGCGCTTGCAAGTAGCTAGCGTAGTCCTTCCACACGTGCACCAGCTCGTTCAGCAGCGCCCACACATGCAAAACCGCCAGCAGGTGGTCGCGCGAGCCGAGCGTGCACTATAGCCATTGTTCATGCTAGAGAGCGCGACACTATGGCTACAGTGAGGTGACCAGTAAGTTTCTCACTTATCCGGTCACCAGGCGCTCTCTCTCCACGTCGCGATCGTCGCCAGCCCGTCAGCGCAAGCTTGCACCCGCGTCTCTCCCCGTGCCTACTCCCACATAAGCCTTCACCCTCACCCGTCTACGCCTGCATCTTCGCCCGCTTCAGCACCCGCCTCTTAGCGTAGCACGGTGCACTACAGTCCTTCCCTTCCCCGCTCCCACTCCCTCCTACGTGCACGTGCCTCTTCGCATGCCTACGCTCCTGCACCTGCACATGGCATCAGACGTCGCCCGCTACCTCCGGACGACTTAACGCACCATCTTCAGCAGACGCTCTCTCTCTCTCTCTCTCTCTCTCTCCCACAGACAGTCACCTCACACATACACACACACACACTCTCTCACTTGTACATGCCCATATATACATATTAGTACCTATACAATTATATATAAGTATATATACATACATACATACATACATACACATATATATATATCTATATACTTATATATATATATATATATATACACATATATATTTACATATATACCTATATTTATATACGTATAAATATATATATGTATACATACATTATTACTCATGCAAGTATAAGTATATATACATATATATACACATATATTTATACATATATACATATATATCTATAACTATATATACATATATATATATATATGTATATACATATCTATCTGCATATATCTATATACATATATTACTATATATATATACATATATATATACATCTATATAGTTATATATACATACATATATATATATATATATCTATACATATATCTATCTATACATATATTTACATATCTATATATATACATACATAACTACGTATACACCAATATAATTATAACCATATATATATACATATATACATAAATATATATATTTTTTCATATCACCTACCATACGTTGTATCGCGGGAATATCTACACCAGTTGCTGATATTCCTCGATACACATGTACAAAAAGCATCTTCGCACACATCTTCCACCCATCCATCCTACACTCCACGCGACACTTCGTCCTGTTGGTTGCGTCTTCCTAGACGACGTCCGACTCGACACCATGCTACACGCCATCTCCACCTCCACCCCCACCCTTATATACATATATATATACTATATTTACTTTATTTCTGTTTCTCTTTCCTTCCAGTAAAAAGATAAAAAATATATATATATACAAAAGAGAAAAGATAATCCTTGACTTGTAGGTACTTAGTCTTGCGAATAGCAAGACCAGTTTTGGGAACCCTAATTTGGCTCAAAGCCAAGAACTTGATTTTGAAGGTGTACCTCAAAGACAAAAATTATCAGAAAAAAATCTTAAATAGAGAAAACACCAAAAACATAATAAACGAATGGAAGAGATTCATTGTAAGAAAGGCGTAGAAACTTCTTCTAATCCCACTTCCCTAAGTTCGACCCTGGGCCTGAAAGTGACTAAGATAAAATCAAGTATGCCAGGTTAAAAATTTTGTAAAAAGATGGTTAGGCTCGATTTAGGTTAACCACTATACTCATTTCAACGATAAAATCACCATACTAACACAACCTCTACGGGCCCGACCATAGCTTTTTTCTGGCGTCGTTGCCGGGGAAGTGCGCATTCAAGTAAGTTTCTACTCCATTCCTTTAATTTTTCTCTTCTCACACCCTTCTCTTCACGGGTGTTTCTGTTTGTTGGTGTGCAGGTGAACCAGTTGCAAGGAGACAGCAGGCAAATGAAGTTGGAGACATGGGCAGATCCAAGGAAGGAATGAGAGCGTGAAGACGCCGGCATCGCACTGGAGCTTCGCACACGTTGCTGAACAAGTACGTCTTTGTTTCTTAGCAACTTAGGTCAACATGTCACCTTAATAATATATAAAAAAAAAGAAAAAAAACAACTAAAAAACAAACTAAAAAAACACTTCTTGGGATCTCTTGGGGCAAGTGGATTAAAAATCACTTGCTTGATTGTTTGCCATCACTCCCACCACCCCGGGATTTCCTGCCAAACTTCGCATAGCGAAGATCCTAGAATCTTAATTCTTGAATCTTTCACGATGTGAAGTATTCTTTGAGGCAAAGATAAATAGATTGATTGCCATCCCTCTTTGCCTCATTTATCTACAATTCAGGATCACCTTTTTGATGGGGAGACTTGGAATTGAGTTGATTCCAACCCCACCATGACCTTTCATGTGCCTAAGATTCGATCCCGAATACTTCAACCCCAACAATTTGATTTTCTTTATCTTATGGTTGAGCCTTGTGTGTGGAAATCATTTTGGTGATTGGGAGCAATTGAATTGAAGTGCTTTGGCTCCCTTTCACACTAATCTAAAATTGATTCGTGCATCCACACATAGAAATTTCCATCTGGAGAAGCCCATTGCATTTTAGCATGCATTAACCAATTGACATTGAAGAAGGGTTTGTTGGTCTTAGAGGAAAACTTGTATTCTCTCAAAACTCGGAGATTGGTTGAATTGGTAATTCAGCGAAATCCTAAAATCCATACTACTTAAGGCTGAAACTCTAAAAACCATTCACCAATTAAAACTTCAATTCGGGGAGATTTCCTCGTTGCATGCTTGGTTTACACACTTTGCAAAATCAATCACTTGGGCATTACTTGTAAATAACTCCCTTCACATTCTAGAAGCACTTGATCCTAAGCCTCTAACTAAAATTGGTAGCAACTTTACCCTTATTAAGGATTGGAGGTCTAACTACCTGCGTGTAGCACCTATGTGCTAGTGAGGGTTCCCGCGTGCTATCAGGTGTCTAAGACTGGGGCAAACGGCCTTTCAATCTAGCTTGGTGGTTCCGCGGTGCTCGCATTCAGTTCTGTAGGTCGTGATTGTAGGTAACTTAGATCTTTAGGTCTAAGGGCACACTGTAGAGGTTAGGAATTTGATTGTATTGATTTGTCATCAAGTGTACCTTTGCGGCATCATTTCTCTCATCTCTTTTCCCTTCGTATCCCCCCAATTCTTCCTACGGTAGTGCATGTTTGGGAGGAGGTCACAAAACCCTGAACTGTGTGAATTGCCTGATAATTTTAGAAAAGAAGTTGAATCGTCCTCCTCCTCCACAAACATGGCTGCACGCCCACCCCCAAATCCCGAGGGAGGAAACCGCCCTCAAAACCCACCAGGTCGTGGAGCCTTAGATCCCATAACCCGCCTCCAAGCCCAAATGGAAATGTATAATGAACAAATTGAGGCCATTAGGGAAACATTGGAGGAAATGCAGAACCCTCCCGAATGGGAGGAGCCTAGGTATCTTAGCTCCTATCAGAATCCTGTTGCTACAGAGACCATAGGACAAATTCGGGTCCCCTTGGGTGGGGATGACTTTGAACTAAAACCTAACATAATTGGCCTGATAAATTTTCACTTCCATGGTCTTGCAAGTGAAGATCCTTTTCTCCACTTGGAAGACCTAACCTGATTGGCTGAAATAGTTAAACCAAGAAATATCGAGTTACCTATAGTCCTCATGAAAATGTTCCCGTTTTCATTGCGGGATAAAGCGTCGCAGTGGTTACACACCCTTAGGAGAACCATCCACTCTTGGGAAGAGATGCGAACAGCGTTTCTCAAGAAGTTCTACCCAATCGGGCAAACCAATGCGCTTCACCGTGCTATCACTTCATTTACACAACAAAACGACGAATAGTTTCATGAGGCATGGGAGAGATATAATGACCTCCTCAGGAAGTGTTCGCACCACGGTCTGCCTAAGTGGCATATAGCCCAGATTTTCTACTATGGGCTAAATGAGACTTTGATGTAGATTGCAGACACTTCTTGTCGAGGGAATTTTATGAATAAAGACGAGAATGGAGCATTCGAATTATTTGAAAATATGTGTGAAAGCTCAATGAACAATGCCTCCATTGTTGCCTTTAATCATACCAGCCTACCCCGTAACGTCCACGAAGTTGAAACGGGACCCTCCCATTATCCACTGATCTCAGCTTTATCGCACAGAAATTGGATGAAGTCTCCGTCATGCACAAGAAGCTGGACGAGCTTTTGGCCAACCCCGCCCATTCTATGGCAAACACCCCTACCTCACCACTTCGTCACAATCCCAATTCTTCCAACACCAGTCTTATCCCGAGAAACCCCGTAAGACCTTCCTTACTGAGTGTCGCGCCGAGCAATTCGGTAAGTCATGTGGATCTGGCTTCTGCGAGCCAGTATTTTGACACGGAGGACCAAGCCTCCGTGTGCTCGGATGCATATTTACATGCGGACACATCTTCTGGCATAGAAGACGCGCCCTGGGAAACAACCCGTTCTCTGCCATTTATAACCCAGGGTGGCGAAATCATCCAAATTTCGCATGGTCCAACAACCCGCAGTGCCAAAACCCCGCGGGTGGACCAATGTGACCATCCGCACCCGTCATCCCAAGGGCCCAGTCTAATCCTGTGGCGAATCCACCATCGGGTCCTTGCGTATCCCAAATAGAACACGCATCAAGTCCTCTTGATAAATTAATGCGAATGATGACGAAAATGTCAAAGCATCATGAAGAGGACATGACCTCTAGCAGCAATTGGCACAGCAGAATGCTGAGATCAGTCAACTACGCATGGCAACTCGATCTCAGGGCACTCTCCTAGCCCAACATGTTCCCAACCCACGAAATTTAATACCCCGTGGTCCTCAACCACAGGTACGACCTTCTCAGGGGTAGGTTCATCAGATTCTACAAGCTCCGAGCATTTCACTGGGATTTCAGGCTAATCCTGCTGCAGCACCTCACTCTTATGTCCCTATTGCAAACCCTCCTCCGCTGTATGATCCCACTGGACCTGCATCGTCCAATGCTATCACTACGAGGAGCGGTAAGCAGACCGCCGATCCGCCTCGACCTGATCTTGGCCCATCTTCTTCATTACCCTCTCATTCGGGATGTGCACCGCATTCATGAGAGGACGATACACCCAAATTGGTGCCAGAATCAGTCCCATTCCCTGAGGCTCTACTGAGGGAGCCAAAAGGCAAGAAGAAGGATATGCATGCCTTTGATAACCTATGTAATTTGTTCAAGGATGTTAAAATCAAGGTACCCATGCTAAAGGCTATTGACCACATACCTACTATCGCCTGATTTTTTAAAGACTACACAACACCCAGGCGACAGTTAAAGAAAACTAAGAATCCAGTGGTTCTCTCTCCTCATGTGAGTTGTGCTATACTGTCAAACCTACCACCGAAGCAGAAAGATCCAGGTACACCGCTTATTTCCTGTAGCATCCAAGGCTGCAATTTTAACCGTGCCCTGCTTGATCTAGGATCTTCCATCAATCTTATACCAACCATCATGCTCGAAAAATTTTCCTTGGGAAATATGAATCCCACCCCTGTCACATTACAGTTGCCAGATCGTTCTATCAAAATTCCGAAGGGTGTGGTGGAAGACGTGGTGGTTAGGGTCAACAGTCTCTATTTTCCTATTAACTTTCTTGTTTTAGATATGGAAGTTCCTAGCTCACTTTCTGATTATCCGATCATCCTTGGTCAACCTTTCTTGGCCACAGCTCGCGCCCATATCGACTGCAAGTCGGGCTATATTGAGATTGCCGTTAGATCTGAGAAGCTCAAGCTTAACATCTTCAAGGCAGCCAAGAACTTTAATTGCGATTGCATCAAGGATGACATGTTTGATGAGGACATGGCCGTCAGTGCGTGTATCAGACTAATTGGGACCTATTCTGACTGCTGCGGATTACCTGTAAACACTGATGATTGCCTGACCGACACATATTGTGACGTTCCCCCATCCCTCCCTATTCCCGTACCTTCTCCTGGCCAGACTTCTGATGAGGTTTTCTCTAGTTCCCATACCTCGTGGTCTGAGTCATATCCGGGCTACTCACCGCCGATCCACACTCTTGAAGACCAGATTGCCCTTTCTTTCCCGCCAAATCAGGCAGATTTGCAACTCCACACTGGGACCTTGAGCCCATATACTACTCACTAGGGCTATTCCTTTTTGGATCCATATATCCAAGAAGCCCCTCTTCTTGGCCAATCTGAGGGCCAACTTCTTCCTCCTGACTTGTTTTCCGATCCACCTGGGACACTCTCGTACCTAGAAATGCCAGATCTTTCATCATCCACTCCTGAGCTAAAAGAGCTACCTAGTACACTTAAATATGTTTTCCTGGGACCAAATGAACTGCTCCCCGTAATCATTACTTCAAAATTGACCAGGGAGCAAGAGTGCAAACTGACTAAGGTCCTTATGGAACACAAGGCAGGCATTGGATGGTCTTTATCAGACTTATCTGGCATTAGCCCCTCTTATTGCACTCATCGTATATATACGAAGGGGGAGGCTCGACCTTCCCGCAAGATGCAGCGATGTCTCAACCCTAACATGTGGGAGGTCGTTAAGAAGTAAATTATTAAGTGGCTGGATGCGTGTATAATCTACCTGATCAGCGATAGCCCTGGCTGAGTCCAATTCACATCGTGCCCAAAAAAGCAGGACTCACCATCCATATCAATGATAGGGGCGAATCCATCCCTACACGCACTCCTACATCTTGGAGAGTGTGTGTAGATTATAGGAAACTCAATGCTGCAACTAAGAAAGATCACTTTCCGCTACCTTTCATTGACCAAATCCTGGAGCGGTTAGCGGGAAATAAATTTTTCTATTTCCTGGATGGATTCTCAGGATATAACCAGGTGGCAATTGACCCCCGGGACCGAGAGAAAACCACTTTTACCTACCCCTTCGACACCTTTGCATTTAGAAGGATGCCGTTCGGACTTTGCAATGCGCTAGCAACTTTTCAGAGATGTGTGCTGGCGATATTCCATGACATGGTGGGTGACTTTCTCGAGGTCTTCATGGATGACTTCTCGGTCTTTGGACCATCTTTCGATGACTGTCTTGCCAACCTGAACCTTATCCTTAGGAGATGTATTGATGTAAACCTCATGCTTTCCTGGGAAAAAAGTCATTTTATGGTACACGAGGGAATTGTTCTCTGACATATCATCTCCGATAGGGGTATCGAGGTTGACAGAGCTAAGCTTGATGTAATTGCTGATTTACCTGTGCCTGGCTCTGTCAAACAAATCCGCTCCTTCCTGGGGCACATCAGTTTCTATAGGAGATTTATCAAAGATTTCTCCAAGATTTCTCGACCGTTAACTCATCTCTTATCGACCGACGTACCCTTCGATATGGGCCCCGACTGCATACCATCATTCACGCAGCTGCGTAATGCTGTCACCAAGGCCCCTGTTCTCCAGCCTCCTGATTGGTCCCTAGACTTTGAACTCATGTGTGATGCTTTCGACCCTGCAGTCGGAGCCATCCTGGGATAATGACGCGATAGACACCCCTTCATGGTGTACTACGCCAGTAAGATGTTGGACGAGGCCCAGTGTAATTATACTACCACTGAAAAAGAACTACTGGTGGTCGTCTTTGGGCTGGAGAAATTCTGCTCTTACCTTCTAGGCTCACACGTTATTATTTGCATTGTTCACGCGGCCATTCGCCATCTCATGCATAAGAAGGATGCCAAGCCTAGACTGATTCGTTGGATCCTTCTACTCCAAGAATTTGACATTGAGATCCGTGATAAGGTCGGAGCCCAGAATGTTGTGGCTGATCATCTTTCCATACTAGACCCTAACCATATTGGACTTAGTCTACCGATCAATGAGATTTTTCCTGATGAGCACCTATTGGCAATTAATGTGGCAAGTGGACCTTGGTATGCTGACATTGCCAATTACCTTGTTTCTGGATCCCTTCCACGTGGCTGGCCTAAAAACCAGCGCGAGCGTCTCATGGCAGAAGCAAACTATTATTTCTGGGATAATCCACTTCTTTTTCGGATAGGTGCTGATCAAATCATCCGTCGCTATATTCCTGATAGTGAATTCCCCAGTGTGCTATCCTTCTACCACAATCAGGCCTGCGGAGGCCATTTCTCTGGGAGGAAAACTGTAGCCAAGGTGTTGCAGTGCTGTTTCTTTTGGCCCTCCCTTCACCAGGATGCACACAACTATGCCAAACATTACACTAGGTGCCAGTCGTTAGGGTCAATGTCATGTCGTGACATGATGCCCTTACAACCCATCCTAGCTGCAGAAATCTTCAACATTTGGGGAATTGATTTCATGGGTCCCTTTCCTCCTTCCAACGGCTTCGAATTCATTCTCGTGGCTGTTGATTATGTTTCAAAATGGATCGAGGCTATTCCCACGCACCATGCTGACCATGTTATATCCACTTGATTTGTCAAAGACCACATTTTTGCGCACTTTAGGATCCCTCAAGCCATTATCTCGAATGGAGGAAGCCACTTTACCCATGCTTCTTTTTGGGCACTTCTAAGGAAATATGGAGTTCACCATCATATCGCATCCCCGTATCATCCTCAGACGAACGGCCAAGCAGAGGTGTCGAACCGGCAAATCAAGCAAATTCTCCAGAAAATGGTTCAGCCTGACCGTAAGGATTGGTCTGACAAGCTGATTGACGCACTTTGGGTGTATCAGACCGCCTTCAAGGCTCCCCTTGGTATGTCTCCTTATAGAATCATTTACGGGAAGCCTTGTCATTTGCCTGTGGAGTTAGAACACCGCGCTTATTCTGTGGTTCGCCAATGTAACCTTGACCCAGACCTTTGTGGTCGAGAAAGGAAACTCCAACTCCAGGAGCTGGAAGAGCTCCATCGTGAAGCCTATGATTCTGCCTTCACTTTCAATCAACACACTGAGGCTTTTCACGATAGCCGTATTTGGCGGAAGGAATTTGAGCCATCTCAGCAAGTTTGGCTCTATAATGCCTAGCTCAAATTCTTTCCTGGGAAACTGAATTGCAAATGGACTGGTCCTTTCCTGGTCTCGAGACCATTTCCCAATGGGACCGTTGAGATTGAAGATCCCAAATCTGGGCATAAATTTACAGTCAATGGGTAGCATTTGAAACCCTATCTTACTCATGAACCTGCCGCCGTTGGAGAAACTGTTGCCCTGCTGGAGGGTAACTAATGTTGTGCCTCATTCTGAGTCCAGCTGGGGACGTTAAATTCAGCGCTCGTTGGGAGGCACCCCAACAACACTCTGCCATTATCACGCTCACTTCACTTTTCACTTCACCACCCACCATCCACCCACCCTACCACCTTGCTGTATACCCTACACCTCAGCTCTCGTTACCCGATCTTTCATCCTTCCTCTACCTTACCCTGCATGCATATGAGGACATAGCATCGTTTGGCATGGGGGGGTGGATAGGCATCCATAGGATCTGGGTATTCTACGGTATCATGCAGTTTCATCTATCTATATTTATCTAAAAAAAAAAAAAATGGTGTTTAGTAATGATCTGAAGGCTGAAACAAAAATACAATATGTGTTTATGGATATTCAACCACTGCTTTGAAGACTTTCCAGGCCACAGAAGCTTGATTCGCTCAGACTAGGCTTAATTCACTTAAGCATTGACAAAATAGATCGGAATCTCTCCTAACTTAGGACGTGTTCTTGTACTTGAGACACCAGTACAGGATCCGTTGGTTTGCTTCTACTAGAGAGCCTAAGTAATCTTGGTTCACACTACACATATCAAGAAAGACCAGTTGAACATAAGATCCAACCCTAGTGTTCATTAGGGAAGGTGGAGTCCTTACCTGTGAGTGCAGGTAGACTTTTTATCCCAGGCTTTAGTCTTGTGTTTAGGAGAGACTCTTTCCACCAAAAAGGAACTCTCCCACCAAAAAGAAAAGTGTGCTCATCCAAATAATGTTATAAGAGATATACTGACACATGTTTCAAAAAAAAAAAAGATGCAAATAAGTCAGTGTATCTCACAAATATCTGTAAAGTCCTCCCCCTACAAAAATTCTTCAGGGCAAGTTACAAATACCCTATTTTCTTTGAGCCACAAATGCCAGAAAATGGGAGTTGAGTTTTTCGTCATCTTTTTAAGGGTCAATCCGAAGACAAGAGTTGAAACTGGGACTAACCTGCAATTAAAAATTCATGAAACCCTGGGCTTGAGTCTTAATGTTCATCTGGTCAGTCTTGATCCTTCACTATGCATAAGCCATAATCTCTTGAGCTCTCAAATATGGTAAAAACCTCCTGGGTCCTGGAAATCGTACTTAAGGTTTAAATATCAAGAGTCCTGGTTAGTTGAAAGATGGTCTATGTCATGTAAGACTTAAAGTACTGGTAGTCCTCTCTGTAATTGGTTCTCACAATATCCAACAATAAACACACCTATGTCTCCTCAGAAAATAATCTTCAGCTTAAGATCATTTCTAAATACAATACAAAAATGTTTTGCTAGGGACTAGCAAAAGATAAGCATGGGGGTATGATTGCACAGGAAAAATACATAGACAATTGTGCCATCTTATGCTATTTCCAAGCATTGCCAGTGTAGATTAGATGCCATAGTCGCATTTGTAAAAATAAATGCATGCATGCATTTATTTGAGAGGGGAGGAGAGTGAATAAAATGGCCTAGAAATTAACGTATTCCTCAAGTGCTGCCTCGCAAATTCACCATCTTTATTTTTATTTTTATTTTTATTTGACTTTCTTCTCCGCGACTGCATGGCATGGCTGGACCTTCCTCGCGCCATTCTCTACAGCAAGCACTCCCTGCCAGCCATGCAGAGCCATGCACAGCCAGGGCATGGCTGTGCATGCCTCTTTCCTCTTTAAAAAGGCACGGCTATCTTATTTGCAAGGGAGCCTGGTCCGCCCAACACAGCAGCTTCCCTTCTAGGCCGTCTCCTCCCCTCTCCCCTCCATACGCAACCTCTCTTCTTCCTGAGGAGCCACGATGTGGGTAGGAGTAGCTCACAGTGGTACACAACCACCACTGTGAGTCCCACCATCGCCCAGCTCATCAAAGAGCTGGTAGGTGTGGTGATTCACCGCTCTGTTTTCATCATTCCATCCACATCTTCCATTTCCACAGAGTCAAGCTCTGAAGCTCAACCGTCACTGCAACAAGGCGCCGGCCACCGCTCGCCCACACTCATCCACCGTGCATGCCAGCAGTCGGCGCAGCTCTTTCCGCATGCGCCAGCAAGTTGCCCTCAACCCTCAACGTGCTCGCAAGTAGCCGGTGCAGTCCTTCAGTGCGAGCGCGAGCTCGCTCAGCGGCACCCGCACACGCAGAACCGCCAGTAGGTGGTCACGCGAGCCAAGCGTGCACTATAGCCACTATTCATGCTAGAGAGCGCAACACTGTGGCTATAGTGCGGTGACCGGTAAGTTTCTCAATTATTTGGTCACCAGGTGCTCTCTCTCCATGTCGCGATCGTCGCCAGCCCATCCGCGCACGCCCGTGCCCGCTCCTACGTAAGGCTTTGCCCGCACCCGTCTACACCCACATCTTCGCCAGCTTCAGCGCCTACCTCTTCGCGTAGCATGGTGCACTGCGGTCCTTCCCTTCCCTGCACCCACTCCCTCCTGTGTGCGCATGCCTCTTCACACGCCTACGCGCCTGCGCCTGTGCGTGGCATCAGACGTCGCCCGCTGCCTCCGGACGACTTAAAGCACCATCTTCAGCAGACGCTCTCTCTCTCTCTCTCTCTCTCTCTCAAAGACACTCACCTCACACATACACACACACACACTCTCACTTGTACACACCCATATACACACTTATATATATATACCTATATATATTTATATATATATACATATACATATATATATATATACAAATTAATACCTATACAATTATATATAAGTATATATACATACATACATACACACACACACACACACACACACATATATATATATATATATACTTGTATATATATGAATATATACACATATATATTTACATATATACATATATATATATACATCTATATAGTTATATATACATACATATACATATATATATATATATCTATACATATATCTATCTATACATATATTTACATATCTATATATATATACATATATAACTACATATACACGTATATAATTATAACCATATATATATATACATATATACATAAATATATATATATTTTCATATCACCTACCATACGTTGTATCGTAGGAATATCTACACCAGTTGCTGATATTCCTCGATACACGTGTACAAAAAGCATCTTCGCACACATCTTCCACCCATCCATCCTACACTCCACGCGACACTTTGTCCTATTGGTTGCATCTTCCTAGACGACGACTGACTCGACACCATGCTACACGCCATCTCCACCTCCACCCCCACCCCTATATGCATATATAATATATACATATATATATACTATATTTACTTTATTTCTGTTTCTCTTTCCTGCCAGTAAAAAGATAAAAAAAAAATGCAAAAGAGAGAAGATAATCCTTGACTTGCAGGTACTCAGTCTTGCGAATAGCAAGACCAGTTTTGGGAACCCTAATTTGCCTCAAAGCTAAGAACTTTATTTTGAAGGTGTACCTCAAGGATAAAAATTATCAGAAAAAATCTTAAATAGAAAAAACACCAAAAACATAATATACAAATGGAAGAGATTCGTTGTAGGAAAGGCATAGAAACTTCTTCTAATCCCACTTCCCTGAGTTTTACCCCGGGCCTAAAAGTGACTAAGATAAAATCAAGCAGGCTAGATTAAAAATTTTGAAAAAAGATGGTTAGCCTCGATTTAGGTTAACCACTATACTCATTTCAGCAATAAAATCACCATATTAACACAACCTATCCAGGCCCGACCACCTACACACCAAAGAAATACCCAACCCACCCTCCCTGTATAATTATAATGGTTGGACAGAAACTCCTGGGTACTTTAAGCCAGAGCCTGACTTCTCTCTTGATAGAAATGACCTCTCCTCCTTGAAGATGGAAATACAGAAAATACAAGATGAAATGATTGAATTGTTAGGAGAATCTTCGAGAGCAGGCCAACAAGAAAGAGATTAATTAGCCACCGAATCTACCCAATTGAGGTTGACGTACACCCCTCTACGCTAGATGAATCTCTCGTGGGAGAGCAACACTTTAAGTTGGAGGGAAATTTTGGGGATTATGTAAGGGAGAATAGCTACTTTTCGAGGATTGATTTTGAAACCTCCCCGTTAGATGACACTTCCTTGAGAGATCCATGCCTTAAGTGGGAGGAAGATACATATGAAAGTAGTTATGCATTGGATGAAGAAAGGTGGCAACCCGAGGAAGATGATGATAAGGTTGAGTATCCACTTGAATTATATTGGAGTCAATAGAAGGGAATGATGGCACCATTGGAAGACCTCGACCCAGATGATAGTCTTTTCATGACATTTGATGAAGTGGGACGAAGTCAAGTTGTTAATCCTACCCTCCCTTCTGATCAAAAGATGGAACTCAAGCCCACCCTTAGGGAACCTAACCCTGAAGAAATTGACCTATCTGAGGAGTCCGATGTTACCAATGTAAACCATTTACCTCAGATAGAGTACCCTAGGGGATCTGCTGAGATTTTAGATGATTTTAGACCTCGGTTATATGATGAATCGTATGATGAGGAGAAAGATGAATTATATGAGGAACCTACATTCAAGATTTGGAGTGACACTAAGGGTGACTGTCTTATTTGAAGAATTTGCCCCTGAGGATGTCACAAATTTGAACAAATTAGGTTTCCTTAGCACACCCATCGATGATATTTCTCCTCATGATGAAATGATGGAAAATTTGGAAGCAACTTCTAATATTTATGTGGATTCACATATTGACTCCAGGGAAGATTTGAGTAAAGAACAAGAAACCAGAGATGACATTGAGAGGATAATCCCTAGATCTATTGCTTCCAACCTGCCTTCATTTGATTCGAAGTCACCCTCTGATTCACTTATGTCTGAAGGAAAAATTTTGACTCCTGATGAAGTGTAGGAAGATACTTGTGATAGTACAAGGGATGCTAGGGATGTGATTGAGGAATTAGGAAGAGTGTTAGGGATGGACACCGAGCTGATTAAACCCAACCTAGATCTTATGGCCATCCCGTAACCTCGAAACTTGGACACCCTAGACGATCCTTGGCTTAGAGATATGCTCACTTTTGTTCTGACTGGGGGGCTTAACAGACTAATATTTCCTGTAATGGAGTATTGGGTATGGATTGATGATTTCTTTAGTCAGTCCATTACTCTGGGGGTTTATCTCTACACCATTCCTTTCCCATCTCTGTTGGAGGATCCTTGTCATCCTTCCCCTATCCCTTTGGAGGTTGTTATGCCAGTTTATCCTTTAGAACCTCTTCTGGTGACCTGGGAAGATTTCATTCCCATCTTAGTTGGGCAAGCATTTGCAATTGGGATTCATCATTAGCTCACAAATATCCTAGGTTACCTGTTTTCTAGGCCAGCATTACTTTGCTCATTTCTAGGGCCTATTTCTACAATCCTTGAACCTGATTTGCAGGTTCTTTGTCTACTTGCTGCTAGCATATTAACGGCAGCCCATCTCTGACCCAAATAATATCCTTCTTTGCAATGGGGACATTGCAGATTTTAGGCATGGGGGGGTGTACTTGGGGATATACATAGCATTTATACATAGTGCATTCATGCATTTAGTTAAAGCATTCTGCATTGCATACATTTGCATTAAAAAAAAAAAGAAAAAAAGAAGAAAAAAGAGAGAACAAAGAGAAAAATATTTTGTAATTATTAAGCTTAACTGGCTGGCCTTGCATTCTTAAGAAAATCAGAACTCTAGGTTAGATTAAGTTGATTCTAGGGTTGAACTTTAGAAGCTAAATGAGCTACTAGCTTTATACCTTTAGGGTCCTTTGTGGACTTAAAAACTTAAGTGAGAGTTAAGTTGCGAACCATTCCTCAAGAGGTTGAGGAAGGAAAGCTAGGGATTGAGTTAAAGGGTGGGGTAGAACCTAGAGTCTTGTTCTACCTTTTGGTTTACGGATCCTTGTAACCCAAGCATCCAAATTTCACACACTTGGTCTTATGTTTCTTAAAAGAACTTTGGTTCTCTTAGTTTTGACTTAGGAGAGGCTTGAAAAAACAATTTGATTGGAAGAGTTCCTGCCACTTGAGAGGTGGAGTGTATACTCACCTTGATGATGTGATGATAACATATTACCTCCTCGGCGCTTGTCTCTTAGGATATCCATCCTTCTGGGGGCATGTAAGCACATTGTGCGATTCATGTACCATGGGCGACCCTATCTCGAAGTGCCGATTACCACATGCCTGAATTCGCTTAAGAAATCCATGGGCGATACTATCTCAAAGTGTCAATTGCCAGGAGTTCTTGGGATTGCTATGGGCGGTGCTATCTCGAAGCATCGAAAGCCAGGCACCCTTTGAGGTACGGTGATGGGGACAATGAATCCGACACAGACCGTGTTGATAGCTGATCCGAGGTTAGACTTAGAGGAATCAAACAAAAATAATAATAATAATAAAATATATATATATCCTTTTTCCTTTTTAGGTTGGCAGTCATACCAACCTCAAATAACTCTGACCAATGCACATGCACGGATGCTTTAATCTCAGGGATCAACAAACCTTAGGGTAGAGTCAGAAATCAGGGAAACTTGTGCCTGCAACTCATCTTTAGCCGACCTAATCTGTAACTTAGCAACTACTTGGGAAATTTATGTCTAAAGTCTGCACTTAATATGTTTCTAAAGGAAGACCGATTGGGTTGGCTAGTTTACTTGGAGTGCTATGCTTTGTTTAGATTTGCTAGGGACTAGCAAACACTAGGCATGGGGGTATTTGATTAGCCCATATTTGTGGGCTATTTAAGTATCTAAATGTCTAGACATTAAGTTAATTTTAACATTTACATAGCATACATTAGGATGTAAATAAATTAATTCATATTTTTAGCTTAAGTGCATAATTCATGCATTTAGAATTAACCTAGGGTTGCATACATTTAATTAGTTAATTAATTAGGTGCACTATTTTAATTAACATAGAAGTTAAAGAGTTATGTATAAATAACCCTAATTATTTATTTTTTTATTCTTCTTCTCCCTTGCTGGTAACTCCTCTGACTCTGCCTCCTCCTCCTGTGCATCACATTGATTCTATGATGTTTTGAATTTCAAATCTTGGTAGCCGTGGCTACAAAAGAGAAGGAAGAGCTGCCATTGAGGAGGAGGCCACCACCCATTCCACCACCGTGGGCCTCCACAGCCAAGCTCCGTCATATTGTGGGCCGGCAGGGTGACAGACCGCCGTGCCAAGAGGATGGACTTGACCACCACCGTGCATGAGCTCCTTGAAGCTCGCCTACTGTGAGTGCATCTAATGATGCACGACTTGTTACCACCGTCATCAACCATCACCCGCATCCACCTCCATCTTCTTCCCCATTCTCTGTTTTTCCTCCACTACACCAAAAAGAACCCAAAAACCTCACCACACCCATTGCAGCACAAAGAGCTGCAACCTCGCCTTCCTGCACCTCAGCCCAGCCAACACCCCACCATGGCACCTGCAACCCCCGCACCTTCACTGCCTGCGGGCCTGCACCTCCATCGCAACAAGCATGCACACGTCGACACCCCACCACGTGCACCTGCAGCCCCTACACCTTCATCGTCTACGTGCCTGCACCTCCACTGTGGTAAGCATGCACGCACCAACACCCCACCTCGTGCTTTCACCTCCAGCGCCTTTGCCTCAGAGCCTGCACGCCCCGTGCGCCCTCGCCTCACACTTGCAGTCCCCGTGCCTTCACCTCCACCAACCCCCACTGCAGCACTTGCAGCCGCACAGCCACAAGACCCATGTGCCCAAGCAGCCAACAGAGCGCCCGCATGCCCATGCACCTACGCCTCCGCAAACCTGCAGTGCCCCCAACACCTGCGCGCTACGCCTCCTCGCACCTGCAGCACGCGTGGCTAGTTGTAGCAACCTCCACCACTGCTGCTTCGCTCCTCCATCCGGCCGACTTCGACCGTCTCGCAACTTGCTGTCGCCACCATTGTGGTGCCCTCGCTCCGGCCAATCTACGCCCAGAAGAGTTCCTCAAACAATCCTCTCTCCCATCCGTGAGAAGAGAGGTAGAATCCTCTGTTTATGGTGTAATTAATAATTACATTTCATGCCATTGCCACAAAATGAATTTTGATTTATGATTATTTTATTGTGGTGAATTTATTCCTTAATGCTCATGCTTCCAGATAATTATTAAACCTTATTATTCATCTCTATGTGCATTGAATTTAATTTTGAATGACATCTTCATATGCATGCAAGTGAATAGTACATGGCATACTCTTGCACATGTATAATTTTCTGACATAAAAATTACATTCACACCCGTTGACTTCTCCATAAATTTAAGGTTTACTTTTAGAGCTATACAGGCATTGTTTGATCTGACGAATAGTTTAGCGAACTTGATTTTGACCTAATTGCAAGTTTAACTAAGTCATTACCTCCCTATAGACATGACCCACTCTCCTATGAGTGGTTTAATTGTAATTTTAATTATTTTGTTAAGAGATTTTCCACCACTTCGATCCTACAATGACAAATCATCTTAATACATTATTACAAAGCAAAAATCATCTTATCAAACCCCACACAACTCTCCTCTCTCCTTCTCTCTTTCTATTTCAGAACCGCTCTCCCAGAGCCTTAGTCGGTTGGGTAATTGGACCTATCATAGACCCGAGTTGAAGCTCACTGGTGTGTGTGCTGAGCGAGGGGTGAAGTTAGGTTAGGTAGTCGGGTTGACTAGGTCCGTGGGTTATGTCGCGGACGAGTCAGGTGAAGGGGGGGAGCAGGACCTCACCCTCAGTGTTGGAGGTAAACAGCCTCTAGCACTTTTTCCCTTTATGTGGGTGCAAGCACCTTTCCACTTTCGAGGTGGGACTAAATGTCCCACCTTCCTTTTGCACACCGCAATAGGGAGTAGCTTCCAATTGGTGAGGCTGCAGAGGCACACGACTTCAACTGAAGGCCTAGATGCGTGTGCGAGGGAATTCCGTGCGACTTGGGGTAGTAGCTTGGGCTTGGTGGAACCTGGAGCTGTAGCAAGCGAGCTTCAAGCTCGCTCGCTAATGGTGGATGGGCGATGAACTTGAAAACACAAGAACGGCCTTGTGACCATGTCAAATCATTCAGGAAGGTTTGTCGGAGCATGACGGATGTTCTGCGGGTGTTGGCGTGGCACAGGGGTGCCTGTGAGTGCGTAACTAGGGCGTACTGTGTGCGTGTGAGTCGGTGTGCTCGGTGAGGTGCTTGGGTGAGTGGCACGGTGCGTGGAGTGAGGGAAATGATCAATGGGGTGAGGCAGAGGTTGTGGGCTTATCGGCGAGGGTTGTGGTGGCCTGTGGAGGTGGGATGGCCTCGTCGAAGTTGATGGTTGGAGGTGGAAGGGATGGAGGTGCGATAAGTGTCAATGGTCGATTTGAGGTGAAATAAATGTTGAAATAAAGTAGAGGTGAGAGGGAACTTATCTTGGAGGTCAAGGGACGAAGGGGCGAGCAAGGGCATCGGATCTGGTAAGGCTGATGGCAGAGAAGAAGGTGGCTCCGGTGAGGTGGGATCGGCGAGGACGAAGGGAGAGAAGTGTCTGCTGGTACGATAAGACATGGACAAAGTTAGGGAAGATGGATCCACCGCAGGTATGGTGGTCAGACGATGAGGAGGAGTAGGGAAGGTCGCCAGATGTCGAGGAGCCTACGACCGTGAGGTGAAGAGAGGAATTTGAGGTATTCACAGCCGAAATCGAGCGTGGAGAGGTCTGGGAGGTCTGGGCTCCTTTAAATAGAGCTCTAAAGGTCGGTTAGGGCCTAGGAAGCAGGCTTCCCAAGCTTGGAAAGTTGTCAGTGATGGAAGCTATTGAGATACCCATATCTCTCATGCGTTCGCATGAGAGATTGGGAGGGAATCAGATCTCAAATATGGGTTCATACTAACGGGAATTTCTTAGAGGATCTTCCTTCTAATTTTGGAAGAGATCCTCTAAGCAATCAAGGAGAACTTCTAAGTTGGAGGTCATCAAAGTAGGTTTGTTCTGCGATAATGGTGAAGGGACCTACTTGTGAAGATGACAAGAAAGCTAGGGGCTGTTAGCATGGGTTTTTGAAAGTTAAGGGTAGAAATGTAATCAGGCTGGACCTTTTTGCAAACTAGGTCAAGGCAAACTCATCTTGCATCCAAATTTTGGTACAAACCTAATTTGGACCCTAGGAATCCAATGGTGAAGTTGGAATTTCAGTTTGACCACGTTTGATTGGGAAATTTTTACAAAAACCCAATTTAGGGTAAATATCTATCTAAGACCCCCTTCTAGGTCAAGATGGGTTCTAATGGATAAATTGAAGGTATTAAACCCTAGAGAATATTTTTATATGATTTTTAGAGGGTTTAAGGAATTTTATCCTGACCATAACCTTGGTTAATCAAGTGGGTCCATTTTTAGGGTTTCAAAAGTCATTTATTTCATAGAACACACACAAACCCTTTTCTGTCAAATCTAACCAACTTGTTATCTTATTAAGACCATTTAACCTTTATGTAGCCCTTAAGAAAACCCATGGTTGTACTGCATTGGTAAAATTATAGTTTTACCCCCAGTTTCTTGTGTTTCTCTCAGAAAGGTGATGTAGTGAATTATGACCTTCAGTTGGTTATGTAGGAGCATTTATTCTCTTCATTAGGTCAAAATGAGCTAGTTAGGGCTCATGATGGTGTTCCCATCATACCCCCATGCCTAGCTTTTGCTAGTCCCTTAGCAAAATTTGAAGGTTTAACTTTGATTCTAGACCATGAAATCCTTTGATGCTAAAAACTGTGATGTGTGCTTTCTTCTGTAGATTAGGTTAGAATGCCGATAGTAGGCCTAGAGGTACTCAAGTATCAACCAAGATCCGGACCTAACCAGCTCTAGCCTCAATCTACTGCAAAGGTTTCTAAGGCCCATAGGAACTATCATAAGGTTTGTTGAACTCTGCGGTTAAAGCACCCGTGCTTGTAACATATTTTAGCCTCGGTTCCATTTGTAGTGCATTTTTGTAAGAGAGAGACAGAGGAATTTTCTTTATTTTTGGAGAGTTTTCTCTCACTTTTCTTTTTATTTCTAGCTTTGGATTAGCTTCACAACACGATTCGTATCGGATTCCTAGTCCCCATCATCAATCCTCAAAGGGTCCCTAGCAATCGATGCTTCGAGATAACACCACCCATGGCAATCCCTAAAACCCTGGCTTTTGAGATTTCAAAATAATTCTGCCCATGGTGTTCTGTAGCTAAATCCAGACCCTAGCAATTGACATTTCGGGATGATGCTGCCCATGGCATCTGAACCAGCACAGGGTGCTTACATGCCCCCGGTAGGATATGTAGATATCCTAGGAGACAAGCACCGAGATGACGATATGTTAGTGCACATCTTCGAGGGGAATTTCCTGCCTCTCCACACCAGGAACTCGTCCAAATCAACTTATGTTGATCAATCGCTCCTAATCTAGGTGACTTTTTTAGAATAACTTAAATGCATTTGCGTGACTTTGATATTTAAGCACACTAAACTAGATTCTGTGTGGATTGGGGTGCTTAGGTTACCGAGTCCCGCAAACCAGAGGTCAGTTAATGAGGTCGAATACTCCCTAAGCCTTAGACCTAATACTTAAGCTTCGCATTTCCCCCAACCTCTTGAGGACTATCCAGATCTTAGCAGGTACTTGAATTTTTAAGCCTATGATCATAGCCCAAAAGGCCTAAAATCAATGTTCCTACTAATCTCTTCGTCGTTTCATTCACACCTTTTACCTCTCATTTTTTTCTTTTAATATGGTCTGGAACTAAGTCAATTCCTTAATTTCTTACTAATGACTATTTCTTTTCTTTTCTTTTCAACTTGTGCTCCTTTTTGGCATTTTTAACTTCTCCCATTTCTCTCCTCAAAATTGATATGCCCTCAAAATTCTCTCCTCTCATTTTTTTGTTCTTTTTCAAGAAGTTTTTTCACTTTTTTACGATATGTGATTTTTTTGATGAAACCTTTCATTGTGAGGTGATTTTCACGATGTTTTACACTTTCATACCCCCCCATGCCTATGATTTGCAATGTCCCCATTGTAAATTAGGTGGGTTCGAGTTCAACTAAGATCACTCATCAGAACAGGTTTTGGGTGGGTGAATGGGTCGGGATGACTGTTGGGAACGATTTCAAGCTCGAGTACGTGTACCAGAGGTAGAGTCAGCTGTTCTAATGGATGACCCTAAAGTGCAATATAAGCTTAGCATAGGATGTCAAGAAAGCTTTCAGGTTTTTCAAAAATGACTGGTTGCCTCCCGTTAAGTGCTGAGTTTAATGCCATCAGCTGGGTGCAATAAACTCAGGGAGAATGGTGGGTAAAGGATGTCTCAGCCAAATTTGTATTGATAAGTTCAATGAACAGTTTGAGTCACTAATCGATCACGATGAAAGGTTCTGAATCGTGGCTGAGTTGACTGATTTCGATTGCTCCATTTCCAAAGATTCGTCGGATGAGGTAAGGTCCGATCCATTTTGATCTTAGTTTTCTTGGGAATAGTTTGAGCTTGGCATCAAAGAGTAGGACTTTTTGACCAGGGTAAAAGATCTTTCTGGATATGTGCTTACCGTGAAAGGCTTTTACTTTCTCTTTGTAAATTCATGAGTTCTCATACGCATCATGGCGTAATTCATCGATCTCTCTCATTTGAAGCTTTCTGTGGGTTCTTGCCTTAGAAAGATCTAGATTGCAGTTCCGTACTACCCAATAGGCTTTGTGCTCCAATTCGATGGGGAGGTGACATGCCTTCCCATACAGCAATCTGAAAGGAGAGATACCTAATTGGGTTTTGTGGGCGGTCCTATATGCCCACAAAGCTTTCGAAAGTCGGGATGACCAGTCTTTCCTATCAGGTAGAATAGTGACCTAGAGGATTTTCATGATCTCCCAATTTGATAGCTTAGCTAGACCGTTGGTTTGATGCTGATAAGGAGTAGAGATTTGATGTGACACCCCATATTTTGTCATCAGTGACCTGAATTGAGCATTACTGAAATAGGTGCCTCCATCAGAGATTATAACACATGGAATCCTGAACCAAGAAAAGATGTTTTGATGAATGAATTTGATAACCACCTTATGATCATTGGTTCAGGTCAGAATGGCTTCGATCCATTTGGATGCATAGTCAACAGTGAGTAGAATGTACTCAAAGCCATCTGAAATAGGAAAGGGTCCCATAAAATCAATACCCTAGACATCGAAGATTTCACATACAAGAATCAGCTGTAATGGCATCATATGACGGTGGCTCATGTTGCCTAAGGTCTGGCAACGAGTGCATGCCTTATAGTGATTGTATGCATCTTTGAAAATCGTGGGCCAGTAGAAGCCACATTGGAGGACTTTCGTTGTGGTTTTATGACCAAAGAAGTGACCACTGCATGCCTGGTCATGGCAAAAGGACAAGATGCCCTGAATTTTCGCTTCTGGGACACACCGTCGGATGATTTGATCAACACCGATGAGGAATAAATACAAGTCATCCTAGAAGTAGTACTTGGCATCGGAAAGCAATTTTCTGCCCAAGTACCACTCCTACAACGAAATTAGATGCATCACACATGATCTCAAAGGGTTTAGACCAATTAGGGGACTGTAGGATTGGAGCTTGGGTAACTCGATCATGTAGGATTTCAAATGCTTGAGTGCATTCCGTAGAAATTTTAAAACGAACATCCTTAGATAACAGACTAGTCAAGAGGCGTGCGATTTTTGAGAAATTGGGAATGAATCAACAATAAAAATCGGCATTCCCCAGGAAAGATAGGATGTCCTTGACCGAGCTTGGCATATAGAATTTTGAAATCAGATTCACCTTGGCTCAATCAACCTTGATGCCTTTTTCTAATATTGGATGTCCCAGGACAATTCCTTCAAGCACCATGAAATGGCTCTTTTCCCAGGAAAGAACCAGATTTACGTCAATGCACCACCTGAGGATCTGGACCAAGCGCAGGAGACAATCGTCAAATGATTCACCAAACACTGAGAAGTCATCCATGAAGACTTCTAGATAATCACCCACCATATCTGAGAATATGGCAAGTATGCACCGCTGAAAAGTAGTGGGTGCATTGCAGAGACCAAAAGGCATCCGTCGGAATGCGTACGTTCTGAAGGGGCAGGTGAAAGTGGTCTTTTCTTGGTCCTCAGGATGGATTGCCACCTGGTTATAACCAGAGTACCCATCCAAAAAGCATAAGAATCTATTTTCTGCTAGTTTCTCGAGGATCTGACCAATAAAGGGTAGTGAGAAATGATCCTTCTTTGTGGAGGTATTGAGTCTTCTGTAATCAGTGAAGACACTCCATGAATTCGCCACACGGGTCGATATGATTACTCCAATTTCAGTCGTGATCACGGTGAGTCCTGCCTTCTTGGGCACAACCTGGATTGGACTCACCCACCAACTGTCAGAGATCGAGTAGATGATCCCAGCATCTAACCACTTCATGATCTCCTTTTTCATGATCCCCTGTAGATTAGGATTTAGACGTCTCTGCATTTCACGGAAAGGTCGTGCGCCCTCTTCAGTATAGATGCGGTGTGTGCAGTAAGAGGGGCTGACGCTAGTCAAATCATCAAGCGTCCATCTAATGGCTCTTCGATGTTGCTGGAGAACAATAATTAAACAGGATTCCTGATCAGGTATAAGCTTGGAATAGATAATCACAGGAAATGTCTGATTGGAACCCAAAAAGACATACTTGAGATGATTAGGAAGAGGCTTGAGTTCCAGAATAGGGTTATCAGCAGCAACGGGTGGTTCAGGGTGTGTGTCAGGAGTAAGGGAAGGAGTTATGGGTGTGTATTGGTCAAGTTCGAACTCCTCTGATTGCGGGTTTTGATCCTTTTGTGGTTGATCAGAAGTAGTTAGGTTTTCCTCAATACACAGATAGTCAACCACAGCCTTGATATCACATATCTATTCTATAACTCCGCAATTAATCTTTTATTAGGCCTTAAATATGTCAATCTTTAATATCTGGTCCCCAAATTTTTGTTCAATTCGGCCCTCGTCACAATTTATGTTGGCCCTAGTAGTGGCCAGAAAGGGTTTCCTTAGTATGATTGGTGTGTTCCCCAGATTTTCTAGAGCATCGATATCCAAGACAACGAAATCCACCGGAAAATAGAAATCCTGAACCCTAACAATGACATCCTCAAGAACTCCTTTAGGTGACTTAATAAATCAGTCCGCCAACTGTAATGTCACCATTTTCGATTTAAGCTTAGATTCCTCAAGATGGTCAAGTAGGGATATAGGTATTAGGTTTATGGAGGCTCCTAGATCCAATAAAGCTCTATCAAATTGGATATCACCAATTGTACAGGAAATCAAGGGAGTACCTAGGTCTTTGGCATTAGGTGGGAGTTTGATAAAAATTATCGAGTTGGCTTGCTCTAAAAATACAATTGGGCTCCCACTTTTGGTTCGCAACTTACGCTTAGGTGTACACACATCTTTCAAGAATCGTTCATAAGCCGGTACATGGCGAATCGCATCCATCAAGGGGATGTTTATATGGACCAATTCATAGAGCTTGACTAGATCCTCCTCAGGTGCCATGGGTTTAGTTGTCCTCTTTCCCTTGGTCAAGGCCTTGGGAGATGGAACCTTAGGTGGTTCCTCTCGAATAGGTCTAGGTTCTTGATCTAGGATAGGGGTATCCTGGATGACTTTCCTAGGGTATGGGTTACTACCACGCTGAAAGTGGCTTGGGTAAGGTGGGTCTTGTGTTGCTTTGCCACTATGGGTTGTTACTAAATTCAGTCCTACCTGGTTCTGGTTTGGTGTTGGCAAAATAGGTGGTTGCTGCTGAAATCCCGAATATGATGTTGAAGCTTCCATCCCATCGGGTGATGGAGCAGAAGGGGCCTAATAAATCATGTGGGCTTGGCCCGAATTTGGGTTCATAACGCACCTCTGGTTCAGCACGTTATTCGGATTCGGCAGAGGTTGCGAAGGGAGTGTGCCAGGTTGGCAGGAATTCGCCATCTAGTCAAGTTGATTGCGAACCTCTATGATCTCGCCATTGTGCTATTTTTGCATAGCCACATTCATCTTTTGAATGTCATCCAAAGTCTGAAGGATAAGAGTCATTTGATCTATCTGAGTTGGCTGAGATTGATAGGTAGGGTTGGGCCGAGGCTGAGGCAGCTGATATGGACAAGGAGCCTATGGACAGGGTTGATATGGTGGTCTCTGATTCTAATTATTTTCCACCCACAAGAAATTGGGATGATTCTGCCATCCAGGGTTATAGGTATTAGAGAATGGGTCATTCTAGATGGTGTTGAGGTCCTCACAGGATTGAGGAACCTCAGAAAAGTTAGAGTACGAGGGTTCAGAGTTCCCCTAACTAGAGTATGTAGGGTTGGAGTTTCCTCTGATCCTAGAGTCAGACAGGGGTGGATATGGGTCCATCTCCTGAGAAGATTGGTGATAGATGTTATGCACAGCTTCCCTCCTCGAGGGCATCTGTGGGAACGGGTTTTGCGCAAAGGTTGCTCACTGCAGATGTCGAGTTAGCTCATCCACCTTCTTCTCAATGATAGAGACCTTGTCCAAATGACTGGCCATCAATTCCAAGTCGACTGATGCAGACAGGCCCTACGTCTCATGTGCTCCCCTTGGATTCGTCAATGCACGAGCATTCGTCCGATTGAATAAACCCATGGAGTCATTATTGATGGAGTTCTCACACATATTCTTGAGAATCTCCCACACAATGTCTTCGTGTTGACCCATGATATTTCCTCTACAAGTTGCATTGACGAATAAACGGATATCTTCACAGAGTCCCTGGTAAAAAGACTGGACTTGTTCCCATCTAGGAACTCCGTGATGGTGGCACTTCTGCATGAGATCTAGGAACGATCCCATGCCTCGTGAAGTGGTTCTCTAGGTTGCTGTGTGAAGTGCATGATCTGGTGTAATAAAGCATTCGTCCGACCAACTAGGAAGAACTTTTTCAGAAACTCGGATTGTAGTTCAACCCATGTGTTTATTGGATGCATTTGAGTCTGATACCAGTGAGCTACTTTGTCCATGAGAGAGAAGAACATCTTCATGAGAAGAATATCTCGATTTTGGACATCTGATGTGAAGGTCTGGGCCAGATGCTTGAGTTGTTTGATGTGCTGAAAAGGATCTTCGAAATTGAGCCCATGAAACTTTGGAATAGCATGAATCATGTTGGGCTTGAGTTCAGAATTAGGTCCTCCAGCCGGGATTTGGACTCGAGGTTTGATCGCCACCGCAGTGGGATTGTAATGATCTCACATCATAGGACACTGCGGTGGATTCACAAGTTTTTGAATAAATCATTAAGGCGCTAAAGTTGGTTCTCAATGTTATTTTCTTCTTCTGCGGGTTTTGCCATGATGATGGATGAAGGAGAATTAGGTTCAGATGAATCAGAGGAGATGTCTATGTGATGTGGTTGCTGTACAAACACAGAAGTCAAGGCCTGGCCTCGATGGGAGTGAATACTAAAGGAGGCCTCAAGGATGGTCTTAAGGACCTCCTACCGAACATGCATCGATGGTCTGGATGAGAGTAGAATGTGATGGACCCAATCAAGACACCCAAAAAAATTTTGGATGACTATAGAGGTTCGGGGCGGATGATACCGCTTAGTCAGAAAGTCGTCCACCTGAGAAATACCTAGGCAACTAGAGAGGGAGAGTCCTGCAAAGACCCCTACACAGTAGAGTGCCCCCATGGGTTACAGGGTTTCCCCCACCCGACCTCTCTTGTCACTGATTCTCTAGGTAGACTAGATTGAGGACTTGACCTCTTAAGTCTACTAGTTTTATTAAAGAGCACAAATGCTTAGGATTTCACTTGAACTTCAGATGTATTAAGTGTAAAAAGTGACCTAATTTCAAGGTTGGTTGACCCAACAAGGCAGGTCAACTTCACCTATTTGTCCTTTGAGAAGTTTTAGGTCCCTCTTTTAGGATTCAAGTGAGATTAGGAACCTAATTTCTAGGGTTTGCTTGAATAGATCAATTCAACAAAGGCTTAGGCACACATTATTTTGGAAAGTTGATTCTTAGTTATGAAAGTATGTCTCTAAAAACCCTAACTTGAAATCCTTAATTGGCTCTAATTTTGGTCCAATTTAGTTTTCTAAATGTGGCATCTAGGGCTCAAACAAGAATGTGGTAGCCTTAATTACCTTAAATGGGTGCACAAATCAGCTTTTGTTATTGAAATCAAATCAAGTAACTTGATGAATTAGCTAAGAATGGAAAGCAAGTAGCCCTAATTGATTTTATCCTATTTTTCCTTTTTAGAATGAGGGGCTTAAGAGAGAGAGTAATCAGAAATTACTTGCCCCTAGTGTGTTTGATGTGCGGCTGACTTTCTTCAATGTTTCTTCTTCTTGAAACAACCACAACAAAAGAGATATTGCAAGTTAGTACCAAATCAGGAATTGTAATAAACAATTCTAAATTGCCCGTTGTTCCCCGACAACGGCACCAAAACATTTGTCATGCTAAATCGGGTTTTAAAAAGTGTTGCTTTTTACTACAACCAAGATAGTGTTCAAAACAGATACAATTTTATTACTCGAAAAATGTTCCGAGATCGAACACAGGGAGCAAATTAGTATTTAGAAATCAAGATCACAATTCATAATTAAAAGAATATGCAATAATATCAATATCAGAGTGCAAAAATATGGGAGTACAATGGTGATGTAGATCACCAAATGCTCCTACAATATCAACAAATAATTCAATCTATGACTATGCAATGTAAATTAGAATCTGTCGTCTGATTTGTGAATCAGATGACTTAAACATCTAATCCTTCTTCTCTTCTTTAGCTTCTGTCTTCTTCATCTTCCTTCTACCTTGGCTTCTACTCTTCTTCTTCGATCCTTCTCCTTTTCTTTAGCTTCTTCCTTTGGCCTTCAGCTTTGGCATCTGCTTTCTCTATCTTCTTCTTTTGCTTCTTCTTCTTTCTCTACCTTTGCCTTTTCTCTATCTTCTCCTTCCTTCTTCTTCTTCTTCCTTCTTTGGCTCTTTTTCTCTCAGAATCCAGCTAAGTGTGGAGCCAAACTCTTCAGGGTAAAACCCCCCTAACCCCATGTAGCTCTCCTCTCTCCTTCTCTCTTTCTATTCCAGAACTGCCCTCCTAGAGCCTTAACCGGTTGGGTAATCGGACCTATCGTAGACCTAGGTCCATGCTCACCAGCGTGTGTGGTGAGCGAGGAGTGAAGTCAAGTCAGGTAGTCTGCTCGGCCAGGTCCACGGGTTATGTCACAAACGAGTCTGGTGAAGGGGGGGTGGAGGACCTCACCCTCAATGTTGGAGGCGAACAGCCTTTGGCACCTTTTCCCTTTATGTGGGTGCAGGTGCCTTTCAACTTCTAAGGTGGGACAAAATGTTCCACCTTCCTTTTACGCAACACAGCAGGGAGTCGCTTCCAGTTGGTGAGGCTTCAGAGGCACACAACTTCAACTAAATGCTTGGATGCGTGCACGAGGGAATTCTGCACATCCTGGGGCAGTAGCCTGGGCTTGGTGGAACCTGGAGCTGCAGCAAGCGAGCTTCGGGCTTGCTCGCTAATGGTGGATGGGCGACGAACCTGAAAACACAAGAATGGCCTCGTAGCCACGTCAAATCGTTCAGGAAGGTTCGCCGGAGCATGGAGGATGTTCTGGGTGTGTTGGCATGGCTCAGGGGTGCCTATGAGTGCGTGCCTAGGGTGTACTGTGTGCGAGTGAGTCGGTGTGTTCGATGAGGAGATTGGGTGAGTGGCGCGGTGCGTGGAGTGAGGGGAAATGATTAGTGGGGTGAGGTGGAGGTCGTGGGCTTGTCGGCAAGGGTTGTGGTGGCCTGTGGAGGTGGGATGGCCTCGTTGGAGTTGATGGTCAGAGGTGGAAGGGATGGAGGTGCGACGGGCGTCAATGGTCAATTTGAGGTGAAATAAATGTGGAAATAAAGTAGAGGTGAGAGGGAGCTTATATGGGAACTCAAGGGATAAAGGGGCGAGCGAGGGCATCGAGTCTGGTATGGTCGATGGTGGAGATGAAGGCGGCTCTGTTGTGGTGGGATCGGCAAGGACGAAGGGAGAGAAGTGTCTGCTAGTACGGAGAGATGCGGACAAAAGCAGGGAAGATGGATGCACTGTAGGTATGGTGGTTGGACAACGAGGACGAGTAGGGGAAGTCGCCAGACGTCGAGGAGCCTATGACCGTCAGGGGAAGAGAGGAATTTTAGGTATTAACGGCCAAAATCGAGCGTAGAGAGGTCTGGGAGGTCTGGGCTCCTTTAAATAGAGCTCTGAAGGTCGGTTAGGGCTTGGGAAGCAACCTTCTCAAGCTTGGAAAGTTGTCGACGATGGAAGCTATTGAGATACCCATATCTCTCATGCATTCGCATGAGAGATTGGGAGGGAATCAGATCTCAAATATGGATTCATACTAACGAGAATTTCTCAGAGGATCTTCCTTCCAATTTTGGAAGAGATCCTCCAAGCAATCAAGGAGAACTTCCAAGTTGAAGGTCGCTAGAGTATGTTTCCTCCGCGATAATGGCAGAGGGACCTACTTGTGAAGACGACGAGAAAGCTAGGGGCTATTAGCAAGTGTTTTTGAAAGTTAGGGGTAGAAATGTAATCAGGCTAGATCTTTTTGCAAACTAGGTCAAGGCAAACTCATCCTGAGTCTAAACTTTGGTACAAACCTAATTTGGACCTAAGGAATCCAATGCTGAAGTTGGATTTTGGATTTGACCATGTTTGGCTGGGAAATTTATGCAAAAACCTAATTCAAGGTAAATATCTGTCTGGGACCCCGTTCTAGGTCAAGATGGGTTCTAATGGCCAAATTGAAGGTACTAGACCCCAAAGAATATTTTTTTATGATTTTCAGATATTTTAAGTTAATTTTATCCAGACCAGAACCTTGGTTAATCAAGTGGGTCTATTTTTAGGATTTCAAAAGTCATTTAATTCACAGAACACACACAAACCCTTTTCTATCAAATCCAACCCACTTGTTATCTTATTAAGACCATTTGACCTTTGTTTAGACCTTAAGAAAACCCATGGTTGTACTGCATTGGTAAAATTACAGTTTTACCCCTAGTTTCTTGTGTTTCTCTCAGAAAGGTTATGCAGTGAATTATGACCTTCAGTTGGTTATGCAGGAGCATTTATTCTCTTCATTGGGTCAAAATGAACTAGTTAGGGCTCATGATGGTGTTCCCATCACGGATTCCCTGGTAAAAGACTAGACTTGTTCCCATTTAGGAACTCTGTGATGGGGACATTTGCACATGAAATCCAAAAAGTGGTCCCATGCCTCATGAAGTGGTCCTCTCACATTCTACGTGAAATGCATAATCTAGTGCTTCAATGCATTCGTGTGACCAACTGGGAAGAATTTCCTCAGGAATATAGATTAGAGTTCCTCCCATGTGTTGATTAGATAGGTCAAAGTCTTATACCAATGGGCAAGCTTATCAATAAGTGAGAAGGAGAGCCTCTTCATGAGCAGGATGTCCTGATTCTGAATAGGAGGCCCGAAGATCTGGGCCAGATGTTTCAGCTGCTTGATGTGCTTGAAGGGACCTTCAAAGTTTAAGCTATGGAATTTGGGGATAGCATTAATCAGATTCGACTTAAGTTCAACATTAGGCCCTCCAACTAGGATCTGCACCCTAGGTTCGATTGCCACTACAACGGGATTGTAGTGGTCTTGCATCTGAGGACGCTGCAGTGGATTCATGAATGACTAGAATAGATTGTTGAGTCACTGTAATTGATTCTTAAGATTGGGTTCTTCTTGTTGGTTCTCCATGGATGTAAATGATGGAGATCAAGGCTCAGATATGGAAGAGTTGGAAGAGATTTCATTCTAGTTAGGCGGTAGCACAAACAAGTAGGTTGAGACTTGGCCTCAATGAGAATGGACTACTAATGGAGGCCTCAAGGGTGGTCTTAAGGACCTCCTCCCGATCATACACTAAAGAACTAGATGAGAGACAGAATATGAGTTGGACCCAATTGAGGGACCCAAAAATCTTTGGATAACTAAGGAGGTTCGAGGCAGATGATACCTCTAGATCAGAAAGTCACTCACCTAAGAATTACTTGGGCAACCAGGAAGGGAGAGTCCCGCAAAGACCCCTACATAGTAGAGCATCCCCATGGGTTACAGGGTTTCCCCTACCCAACCTTCCATGTCATTGAGAATCCAGGTAGACCAGAATGAGCAAGCTTGACTCCTACGTCTACCAATTTTAATCCTGAGCATGTTCCTTGAATTTCACTTTAACTTTAGAGTTGATTTTTATTTGTGACCTAATATGGAGGTTGGTTAACCCAGAAGGTGGGTCAACTTCACCTAACCTACCCTAAAGTTTAGGATGAGTTGGGTAAAGAACCCAAAATGACCTTGAGTGGTTTGTAAACAGGTTATTAGGTCCCAAGTTTTAGTGATTCAAGTGATTGTTAGAGTCTACTTTTAAGTTCCACTTGATTAGATTAGTTTAACCAATGCTTAGGTAACACACAATGCAGAAAATCTGTTCTTTTTAAATCAGCAAGTGTGTTTTCCTAAAACCCTAAAATGGAAGCCCTAATTTGGCTCTGTTTTCCAAGTCCAATTCTTTCCAAAGTTGGCACCTAAGGCTCAATCAAGAAGGTGAACAGCCTAAGGCACCTTAAGTCCCTAAAAGGTGTGATGTAAACACATTTATTGAACGTAAAATGCCTATTCATGCATGTTCCTAGCTTAGATTTGCATTTAATGTTATAAATATTGCATAGCATGCATCATTCTGCATTTAGAGTTGTTGTATATAATTTAGGTTAATTGCATCCTTTTTGTGGTTAGGAGAGAAGGATATTTATTTCAAAGCCTTGGATTGACGATCCAACCATACGAATCTAATCAAGACAATGATCAAAATCCAATGCCTCTGAAATCGCCTCGATCGGAGTCCAATAGCACCATATGCAGTCTGAGGAATATCAATGGCCAAGGGACTAGGAGGCATAATTCAGAGCTTCAAATGATAAATCTGACCACGTGGATGGATTCGGGTCGACGATCGCAGCCTAATGGTGCAAAAATCGACTCAATCTGACTTCTGTAGCAGTCCCTACAACAAGAAGAAGATGGACGGCCCAGACTATGCCACGTGCCACAGCCTAGGCCCCTAGTGCACGCACGCAACACTGCAGGCGCATAGCAACACGAGTGCGCACCCACGCACGTAGGCACGCTTGTGCACAACACAGCGCAGTGCAATGCTAGCATGTGGGTGCACACGCGTGTGGCAAGGCAGGGGAGCAGCGCCAGCTATGCATGAGTTGGACCTACAGTGACACATGAGCTGGACCTATAGCGACGCATGAGCTGGACTTAGAGCGACGTTTACAGCCGTCGCTAATTCTTCGCATGCCAGTAAAGCCAACTTTGGGCGTAAGCAAGCATGAGCTACCTATAGCGATGCTTCCAGTGACGGTCTGGATGTCACTAATGGTCCCGTACCTATTTTTGCCTCTTCTCCACTATAAAAGGACCTACACCCCCTCCCTTACAAGCCATCTCTACCTACTCTACTCCCGCCTACTCCCAAGCTCTAGCAAGCCTACCAACGCTCCATTAGAGCTTGTTCTCAAGCTCCCAAGGCTCCTATTAGCATAGCGAACCTTTACCCCACCAAATACTCCTCCAACTTCCCATCCCCTTGCATAGGTTGCCTTGGAGCCGTCCTCCCACCTCCATTCCGGTAGTAGATCACCTCCGTCTTCTCACCTCCATTTCGGAGCCACGTTGAAGCTTTCCTCAACCAAGCATACTCCTGCACCTCACCTCCGTCGTCTCGCTCCTCACCTCCTTCGTCTGAGCTTCCACCAGGTGCCATCGTCTCGCCGAACAGCCAATTCGGGAGATTTCCTTTCACCCCCCTCTCTTTTTATGCTTTCATAGTAGATTGTAATAGACATTGGATTGATATATATACCATTTTTGTTCCACATCTCTATCTTGTGATACGTTTACTTGTTTCTTACAAAAATACAAAAAAATAACAAATCCCTAAAATACCAAAAGGAAACGAATTGAAGCGTGGTTTTCACGTAAAGTAAACGTCGCTTTCCTATGTTTGACCTGGCACTCCGTTGGAGTTTCGATATAAAATTTATCTAATCGACGTGTTTTGCAACTACGATGATGGGTTACTTGTAACCCCAATTTCTAACACGTGAAACATGCCCGACCATTTTGGCGCCGTTGCTGGGGAGGCAATGGAATTTACTTTATTATTTATTGCATTTCTTTGCATTTACATAGCACTAACCCTACTTGTCTTTGATCTATTCTCTTGCAGGTACCCTAGCATGGAGATCCAAGTGCCGTAGACCGGAGTAAAGTGCAGGTAGAGTGTTTTGTAAGTGTCCCCCACACCACCCCCACCTTATTTTTCATTCCATAACCTAATAACTCAAACCCAAATCAACTTAGGTGCTTTCTATAAGCCCTAGGATAGATTTGGTTGTTTGTTTGCCACCTCCACTCACCTCGCCATCCACATAAATTAAAAAATATAAAAAAAAGTGTTATCTGATTGTGGGTTTCTCAGAAAGAGACGCCTTAACACCCACAACTCTCGACTTAAGGTGCACCACTCCACTTTGATTCTACCACTTAACTGGGATCTAACCTATGGACCTGGTACACTTCAACTCAAAACAAATAAGTGAGTAGAAATCTGATTAAACTAAGACATTGTGTGCCTTAATCTATGGTGCGAATAGGCCAATTGATTGATTTGTTTGGGCTGCACCACTTAAGATAAAAGCGATTCATCAAGTAGCTTGCCACTTAGGGTTGATTTTTAGGATTGAACCAGGCACTCCACATTTTATTTCTGATTTTTAAAGGAACATATCATCACCCGTGCTTTCAAAACTTGGAGTGTTCTACTAAACCTTGATTGATCCAACCTAAGAATTAAACACTAAAAGCTGCTAAACAAGGTTAAATCCTAAAAGACACATCATCAAATAACCTTGTTTGAGAACCCTGGTTGTTCACACACACACATTTTAACTGATCATTAAGGGCACAACCCATCTAAATGGCCCATCACATTCCTGAAGCACCATTGTCCCAAGCCTAACTAAAATTGATTAGATGTTGGCCTTAAGGACCGGTTCGCTCATTGGGATCTAGATTGAGATTATTCACAGTTAACCTGCTTATACTAGTCAATCCGATGTCTAGCTAGGGGAGTAGCGTCAAACGACCGTGGCTGGGGGGTACACTAGGAACTGAAGGCGCAAGCCAAAGGAAGAACCTTCTCCCTAGTCCCTCCTAACTGGTTGGATTTCCTGGACATAAGTAGAGTAAATCTTCCATAATCTTAGGATGGATTCTGAGAGTCAGTAGACCTTTGGCTACCCCAACCTAAGGACAGGCTTGTATTTTTGTATTGCAGGGCACCTTTTCTCTTCTACATTTTCCCTCCTTTTTTACCATGTACCCTTCCACATCCTACACATTTCACTCCCTATCCTCCTACCACCACTTATACCCAAGATGATTACTATCCCGACTTGACTTGTAATTACCCATCCACTAGCCAGGATGACTTTGATTGGGGATATGAATCCGGACCTCAGTGTCCAAGGCCTAACCCTGGACAACAAGACTATGATTATTATCCTTCCTAGAGCTATAATGATTATGGACCTCCATCCTTTGATGACCAAACCAACCCAATCTACAATCAGGAAGGATATCATGATTATAACACCTACCCTCCCTAGTATTCCTCTGAATACAGATCACCACCATCCTTTGAACAACCTAGAATGACCTACTTTCAGGGAGGGACCCGAGAACCTCAATATCTTGACTCCCCTAGAATGAACCCAAACCCACCCAACCCTGAACCGAACCAATCAGTTTAGGTGAACCAGATCCAAGATAGGGTGTTGGCTAACTTGAGGAACACCATACAATCTTTAGAAGCTCAGCCAACACCATGCACTAAAGCATTAGAGCCTATGATAAAAATGATCGATGAGCTGAATAGCTCTTTATTGGATTTGCTCCAAAGTGTCAGGGATAGGGACCTAGGTGAGTTTCTTCTTGGGAAATTGTCGAGGTTGAGGATGAAATTTGTGGTTGCCATAGTCAAATCTTGGGATGATTCTCAAGATGAACCCTCTTCAGGAGAGGCAATGTCTGAACCCGCTCAGGTGCCTGTCGGGGGGGATACATATTTTGAGATTGGAGATGACCAGGTTGGTCAAGAGCAACCCTTTGAGGATGAACCAAGTTTCTCACCTGATATCCTTGAGCAAGGGAACAAGGAAAAATATGTCTCTTTGAACCAGGAAATGACAATCAATTTTGAGACATATAAATGATGATCATGGATTCTTTGATTCTGAGGGTGAGGAATCTCTTAGTGAAGTCTTACTTGAGCATAAGGAAAAAGATTTTAGTGAGACAAATGGGCATGAGGAATCTGATGAACCATTTGGTAGCCCAATTACTAAAGATTTTGATTCAGTTAGGATCTGATACCTGATGATTCAATTAGTAGCCCCATTCCTCAACCACACCCCGAAGAGCTGAATGAACATACTTTTGAGATCATTGTTCCCAAGTCAATCTTGATTCAGCCACAACTGTTGGACTTGGGTACTTTAGATGGGGTGTACAACGATCTAGAGGTCCCGGAAACCTTGATTTTAGACGATAGGAAGTTCGAAATAAAAATTTGGGAGGCTAATTATGAGGGAACCACGATTTTGGATATAAGGGTACCTATTGACCTGAAACCACCTTTCTTCTTTACGGATCCTTATGATATCTTTCACATGTGACCCAAGCCTGGAATAACTGATTATTTTTCTGAGCTAGATGTTAAATGGACAACTACACCTATTGAACCATCTTTACCCATTGTCCGACACTTTGGTCTTGGGTTGCACACCCCAAAGCTGCAGGCCCGACCCCGCAATCTCAACAACCTTCGATTTTTGGTCATTTTCATCCAGAACCTAAGAACCGCCCACCCTGAGTCAGGGGTCTGCACCATAATCTCGTCCATGTCTGTGGACATCTTCTGCGGGCGGGTTTTAGGATCAACCTTTTGATTTTGATTCTAACCCGCACTTGTGAATTCTCAATTTCTTCTTTGTATGTATGTTATGCCTAGTTGAAGGCATTAAACTTAGTGTGTATGTATACACTCTTCTCTCTACAAAGCTGATCAGATTTTCACGACACTTAGGTGATATTCTGTTTACTCCACACTTTTCATGTCTTTATTTCTACAGTGAAGACATTGCATCATTTAGGCATGGGGGGGTGGATAATTAATTCCTAAACTCATTATGTTAACTCTGTAGAATTTCTTTTAGTTTCCTATAAAATTTAAAAAAAAATTGAAAATTTGAAAAAGATAAAAAAAGAAATTAGGGAAAGAGAACTTAGGCATTTGGAAGTTATTAACTTTAGGAAACGATATGAGAGGACCTAAACACTTAGACTCTTCAGGTCTTCGAGCTTAATTAGCTCAGATGTCAACTCAATTGTGGACTTAGTCTCGAGTCCTTGCCAATTAAAATTCATTTTAATTTGGTAAATAATTTGGGACAATAAGTATGCGACTTATCAACCTGCCCTCCGATTTGGTGGGACTTTAAGCCTAAGCATCTACACATATTTTTTTGCATTGATTCACTTTCCGACAATTTTTATGGAAATTGGGGAGCTAATGAACCGACTTGGGTGGTATGGCTAGCAAGTTGTCGGTGGTAACAACTCATCAGCCGATTGTCCAGAGCCCAGCCACAAGACCATTTTCATTGTACTACCTTTAGGTAAATCTTAGATCAGGGAAGGCACCTACTTAGAAAGAAAAAAAAAAAGAAACACTCAAAAAGGAAAGAAAATAAAAAAAGAAAAGGAGAAAATAAAAAAATAAATAAAGCCACACTTCACCGCACGAGTATGGCTGGCAAGTTGTCGGTGGTAACAGCTCATTGGCTGGTTGTCCATAACACAACTCACAAAAAAAATGCACAATAATTCCCAAAACACTTTGGGAAGAAGCGAGGAAGAAGAATAAACCGGGGAGATATACATTGGGTTCGCTCTTATGTTGACCCCATAAATAAAAGTAGGGAGAAAGCTACCAATCGTAAAGATAAACCTTTAGGCAAGGTCACCTAGGGTCATAGAAACCCGAAGTCCGTCTTAATGACCATTTTGTGTCTATCACCTTTTCACAAAGGTGCTTAGTACTTAGAGCCCTTTTCGAGTCTTGGGCAGGTCGATAGCCGTAAAAAGTTATCCCGAAACTCTCAAACTTCAAAAGTACAAAAAAATTAGAAAAAAAAATAATAAAAAAAAATGTATCTTCCCTTTTCAAATAAGGTGAGGACTTGGGCGGTTTGCATTCTGGCAGGCACTTGGGTACTGTTGAGTTTTCGTAGTTTAGGTCCTTGAAATTTTCTATTGTTAATAAATGACTTAGTCTTAAGCGATCTAATCCTAATTCTGCTTTTATACATAGCATATAGTTTAATTTTGCTAGGGACTTGCAAAAGATAGGCATGGGGGTATGATGTAAACACATTTATTGAGGGTAAAATACCTATTCATGCATGTTACTAGGCTTAGATTTGCATTTAATGTTATAAATATTGCATAGCATGCATCATTCTGCATTTAGAGTAGTATAAAATTTAGGTTAATTATGTCCTTTTTGTGGTTAGGAGAGAAGGATATCTATTTCGGAGCCTCGGATTGACGATCCAACCATACGGATCTGATCAAGACGACGATCGGAGTCCAACACCTCTGAAATCACCTCGATCAGAGTCCTGTAACACCATATGCAGTCCGAGGAAGATCATTGGCCAAGGGACTAGGAGATATAATTCAGAGCTTCAAATGATAAATCCGACCACGCAGATGGATTTGAATCGACGATAGTAGCTTAACGGCATGAAAATCGACTCAACCTGACCTCTGTAGCAGCCCCTATAACAAGAAGATGGATGGCCCAAACTGTGCCAAGTGGCATAGCCCAGGCCGCTAGTGCACGCACGCAGCACCACACGCACGCAACAGCGTGGGTGTGCGCTCGCGGGCGCAGGTGCACATGCGTATAGTGCAGCGCTGCGTAAGCACGCGCAGCAAGGCGGGGGAGCAACGCCAGCTATGCGTGAGCTGGACCTACAACGACGCATGAGCTGGACTTACATCAACGTTTACAGCCGTGGCTAATTCTTCGAGCGCCAGAAAAGCTAACTTTGGTGTGAGCGGGCATGAGCTACCTACAGCGATGCTTCCAGTGATAGTCTGAATGTCACTAATGGTCCCATACCTATTTTTGCCTCTTCACTATAAAAGGACCTACACCCCCTCCCTTCCAAGCCATCTCTACCTACTCTACTCCCACCCACTCCCAATCTCTAGCAAGCTTACAAACGCTCCATTAGAGCTTGTTCTCAAGCTCCCAAGGCTCCTATCAGTATAGCGAACCTCTGCCCCACCAAATACTCCTCCAACTTCCCATCCCCTTTCATAGGTCGCCTTGGAGCCGTCCTCCCACCTCCATTCCAGTAGCAGATCACCTCCATCTTCTCACCTCCATTCCAGAGCCATGCTGAAGCTTTCCTCAACCCCACATCCTCTTGCACCTCACCTCCTTCATCCGAGCTTCCGCCAGGCGCTGTCGTCTCGCCGAACAGCCGATTTAGGAGATTTCCTCTCATCCCCCTCTCTTTTTATGCTTTCATAGTAGATTGTAATAGACATTGGATTGATATATATACCATTTTCGTTCCACATCGCTATCTTGCGATATGTTTACTTATTTCTTCTTACAAAAATACAAAAAATAACAAAACCCTAAAATACCAGAAAGAAACAAATCGAAGCGTGGTTTTCACGTAAAGTAAACGTCACCTCCTTGTGTTCTACCCAGGACTCCCTTGGAGTTTCGGTATAAATTTTATCTGATCGATGTATTTTGCAACTACGATGGCAGGTTACTTGTAACCCCGATTTCTAACACGCAAAACATGCCCGACCAAGGTGTAACAATCTGGATGAGGATTTCTATTCAATTCAAACAAAATCAAGCAATTCAGATGATTAATTCTATGAAATAATGTGATTTGATCCTAATTGATTCTTGTTTTTAATCCTTTATAGAAATCAGGGGCTTAAGAAGAAGGGAATGAAATTGCCTATCCCTGGTGTGGTTGCTATGTGGCCTATACTGTGATTCACCTCACAAAATCATAACAAATCAGATAAAGCAAGTTAGTATCAAATTAGAATTGTAACCAGTGAATGAAATGAGCATTGCTCCACTATAATGGTGCCAAAATGTCACAATGCATTTTCCAAAATACGACAAAAGCGATGCAACATTTTGATGTTGCGTCAATTTCATCGAGTTTTAAAATACAAGTTGTAGTATAGTTAAGAAGAAATGATACAACACTTAAATTTATAAATCGAAAACACAAGTGAGTCCGAGGTCGTTCGCAGGGAATAATTTGAAATAAATCAGTCACTAATCACAATTATCAAAGAGAATGATGCAATTGAAACCAAATGTACAGCAAAATATATTTCAGATGTCAGGTAGAAAATATCAAAAGAATAGGGTAAAAATGGTGGTTTGAACCACCAATTTTAACCCTTATGACTAAGCACAAATCTCAGCAATACCACCTCAAATATCTCAACAGTACCAACAATCAAATATTTTACGTAAAGCTCAATAAATCCATGATGAACCCATATTTGTGGGTTAATTAGTTACTTAATTGCCTAGACAATAGATTAATATTGACATATAAATAGCATATAATAAGATGTAAATAGATTAGTCTAATTATTCACTTATTTGCATATTTCATACATTTCATTCATATCTAAATGCATTTATAATTAGCTTAGAATTGAATGCATTTAATTAGTTAACCAATTAGGTGCATTGCATGCATCATTTTAGTTTAACATAGAAGTCAAGGGTTTGTGCATAATTAACCCATTATTTATTTTTCATTTTATTTATTTATTCTCTTTTTTGTTAATGGTAGAAGGGATCAGCTGGCCACCATTGAAGGACTGGAAGAAGCAGATCTCCATCACTCCTCCTTTTGAATTGTAGACAGCTACAAGAGAGGGGGAGCAACTACCATGCTTGTGGAGACTCCGCCCCGACTCCACGAATGTGAAGAGCTTCAACCTCACCTTCATCACCACCACTGTGTGTCTCCAAGGCCGAGCTCCACCACACCGTGGGCCGGCGTGGTGGCAGGACACCGCGCCCTGCAGGTGGACTTGTGCCAACACCGTGCGAGTGTGTCTCTGACGGCCTCACAACCATCACCATGCTTCACCACTGTGCACCATCCCCTGTCTATAGTCAACACCAACGCAACCACCACTGTTCATCTTCTTTCCATCCTCTATTTTTCCTTGACCAAAAAGAACCCATCACCTCCTCGCTGCACCACCTTCACCAGCAGCATGCAACCATGGCCATCCACGCACGGCAAGCAATCGCGCCTCGCACCCATCATCCACATGCTCATGCGCTCATGCAGCAGCTACAGCTGCAGTAACACACACAATAACATTCGTGCCTCCTCACACACTTCCTCGCTACGCCGCCTCACCTCCAGTATGTGCACCTCCTCGTTGTGCCCCAGTGCACTCTCTGCTCCAACCGCGCGTGACCTCTGTGTGCAAGCCCTTCGTCGCCCGACCCTCGGAGCACAGCTCCTACCCACGCCCAACCACGCTTCATGCCCAACAGGGATGCCGCATGCATCACCTCCTTCACTACCACCTAGCTTGTTGAGAGCTGCGACCACACCACCGTGCGCATGTGGCTGCAACACCACTAGCACCAACGTGCAACCCCAGCTGCATGTGCATGCACCTCCGTGTGGTCCTCCATCAGTGCGCGCCATCGTCTTTGCAGCTATCTCGCGCGACCATTTCCGTTCCCTCCTCTCTGCAGGCAGCAAACAAAGGTTGCAGCCGGCCACCCACCCTCCATTCGTCCTCGCTGCCGCCATCTCCAGCTGCCATTCTTTGAACCACCACTGCCATCAAAAGCGGCTCGGAGGTCCTCTACTTCACTGTGAATCTCACCTCCAGTCGCGGGTTCTCATGTACTCACACCAAGCGCAAAGGGAATCCCCTATTCAACTATCAATTAATAATTACATTGGCTACCATTGTGAGATTTTATTAGTATTATATTGTGCCACATTGCGAAATATATCCTTCAGATGTGCATAATTGCTATTTCAGCATTAGCTATTATTGTTTACTTAATCTGAAAGTGATTTTGACATGGTTTCTTGACGAAATTATCGTGAACATCTATTTTTAACCCGTATGAGTTTTAATAGGCCATTGCCTCCCTGTGGATACGATCCGCTCTTCTGAAGTGGTTTATTTTAATTCAATACTTTGATTAATCGATTTTCCACCACTTAGAAATACAAATGACAAATCGTTTTAATTATCATATTGTTAAGCAAAAGTCGACTCGTCAAAAGGTGCTGTTGCCTGGGAGGCAACGAGCCTGTTAAACTCGCATTCATTTATTTATTGGTTCACACATTTTATTTAAGGCACATATCAATTCAATTATCTGTTTGGCGCAAGGTACACGTATTTGGAGACATCTTGTCACACTAGCCTCAAAGATTAGGCGATCCTTGATGTTGCCAGTAGGGTCGCAACACTAGGAGAAGGAGCATCACACCTGCCTCCACAATGCCTTGGTGGACCTTGTTTCCACCACTAGAGGAGATATCTGGAGGACCACATCCGCATCTCATCCATTCAGCTGTAGATAGAATTTAGGTTTTAGAACTTTGTTTTCTTGCACATACATTTGGTTTGGGACCCTTGTTCTGGGGTACATTTTAGGGGTTTTCCCCCCACCTTCTTTTAGGCCCCTACGTGGGTAAGCTTTTGGGAGTCTGTTCCCATTTATTTAGACTTAGATTTTTATTTTCTTTTGTGGATTGATTTTTCATTATTTGTGCATAAGTAGGCAAAAAAAAAAAAAAATACACAAGCTACCTACTAGAAGCTGCTTGCCCTTAGGTCAAATCATTTAGGATTGAATGAGTAGCATCTAGATCTAATTTCCCATCTGGCATATTGCATGAAGAATGCTGGAATCAGGTATGCATTTCTAACTTTGCATTTCTACTTATCATGCAAATGCATTTGGATTAATTTCAAGACCACCTAATCTATATTGAATAAATCTAACAAGTGGTCACATTTAATTTTTTTGAAAAAAGGACTAATTAAAGGGGGGACATTTAAAAACCAAGGACTTGATTTTCAAACTTGGCATGCGATTCAAAATCTTTTACGGTGTATGCACACTTGTATCTCTTGCACCACGGCACGCATTTAGACACTTCTTAGGTTTCGATCCTCTAGGACTAGAGCCTCCTATTACTGGGGTCTAAAGTGACCCAAACTTTAGTTTAGAGGTGAAGTTGCCTCCAAACCTTGCAAATTCAGGGTAGTTAAGAAGCACCGTGAGAGCAACACTTCAAAGGAAGGGCTTAACCCTACTTGCATCCCTCTTTGCCGTGTTTGGTGGTGACTAATCTTTTTGGGATTTAGAGAGGATCAACTAAGTCCCAGTTAAGTCTTCTTAGGCGTATCGTTGGTTGACAAGTAGGCACGTAACTATTTAGATAACTTGATTTGTCACCTACAAGTGGACTTAAATCTCAAAAGCCTAATTGATTAAAGGCCTAAAAAGTCCTCTGATTTGTGTTTGTATTGGGAGGAATTTTATTACGGTGTGAGTTAGAATGGACCACGTTGACTTTCATCCTTTCACATCTTGCCCACACCTTACCGCCACTCTGCGATCTTTGATCCCATACGTTGTGATGGTCCATCTTTTGATGGACAAAATGACAACCAGTGGGATGCTTTTTTATCCTACTATAGGAGTATTGGCCTGGTTAATCCTCAAATCAATGAGCAGAACCTAGGAGTGGGATTTGCCTTGCCCAATATCACACACACCATACAAATACCCAACCTACCCTCCTTGAATGATTATAATTGTTGGACAGAAACTCCTAGGAACCATAAACTTGAGCCTAACTTCTCTCCTGATAGTAACGATGACCTATCCTCCTTGAAAATGGAAATACAGAAAATGCAAGACGAAATGATTGAATTATTAAGAGAATCTTCGAGAGCAGGCAAACAAGAAAAAGAAGAAATTAGCCACCCAATTTACCCCATTGAGGATGACGTGCACCCCTCTACGCTAGATGCATCTCCTGTGGGAGAGCCACAACCTAAGTTGGAGGGGAATTTTGGGGATTATGTAAGGGAGAATAGCTACTTTTTGAGGATTGATTTTGAAACCTCTCCACTAGATGACACTTCATTGAGAGGTCCACACCTTATGTGGGAGGAGGATATGAATGAAAGTAGTTATGCATTGGATTTAGAAAGGTGGCAACTCGAGGAAGATGATGATCATGTTGAGTATCCACCTGAATTATATTGGAGTCAAAAGAAGGGAATGATGGTACCATTGGAAGACCTCGACCCATATGACAGTATTTTCATGAAATTTGATGAAGTGGGACAAAATCAAGTTGTTAATCCCTCCCTCCCTTCTGATCATGAGATAGAACTCAAGCACACACTTAGGGAACCTAACCCTAAAGAAATTTACCTATCTGAGGAGTCCGATGTTACCAATGTAAACCATTTACCACAAATAGAGTGCCCTAGGGGGACTACTAAGAATTTAGATAATTCTAGACCTCGGGTATATGATGAATCATATGATGAGGAGAAGGTTGAATTATATGAGGAACTTGCATTCAAGATTTGGAGTGACACTAAAGGTGATTGTCTTATTTGAAGAATTAGCCCCTGAGGATGTCACAAATTTGACCAAATTAGGTTTCCTTAGCACACCCATTGATGATATCTCTCCTCATCATGAAATAATGGAAAACATGGAAGCAACTTCTGAGATTAATGTGGATTCACATATAGACTCTAGGGAGGATTTGAGTAAAGAACAAGAACCCAAGGGTGACATTGATAGGATAATCCTTAGATCTGTTGCTTCTAAGCTGCCTTCATTTTATTCGGAGTCACCCTCTGATTCGCCTATGTCTAAAGGTGAAATGTTGACTCCATACGTTGAAATGATCACTGATGAAGTGCGGGTGGATGCTTGTGATAGTACAAGGGATGCTAGGGGTGCAATTGAGCAAATGGAAATATTGTTAGGGATGGACACCGAGCCAACTAAACCCAACCTAGATCTTATGACCATCTCGCAACCTCGAAACTTGGACACCCTAGACGATCCTTGGCTTAAAGGCATGCTCACTACTATTTTGACCGAGGGGCTTAATAGACCAAGATCTCTTGTAATGGGGTACTGGGTATAGATTGATGCTTTCTTTGGTCAGTCCATCACCCTAGGGGTTTATTTCTGTACCATTACTTCCCATTCCTTTTGGAGGATCCTTGTCATCCTTCCCCTACCCCTTTGGAGGTTGTTATGCCAGTTTGTCCTTTAGAACCACCTCTGGTGACCTGGGATGATTTCATTTCCATCCTAGTTGGGCGAGCATTTGCTATCAGGATTCGTCATCAGCTCGCCAACATGCTAGGTTACCTGTTTTCTAGGCCAGCATTACTTTACTCATTTTTAGGGCCTATTTCTGTGATCCTTGAACCTGATTTGCAAGTTCTTTGGTTACTCAGCTGCTAACAAAATAACTGTAGACCATATCTAACCCAGGTAATATCCTTCTATGCAATTGAGACATTGCATATTTTAGGCATGGGGGGTTGTACTTGGGGATATACATAGCATTTATACAGAGTGCATTCTAGCATTTAGTTAAAACATTCTATATTGCATACATTTGCATTGATTTAAAAAAAAAATTACATCTAGGCATATAATTAAATTGAGCTTAACTGGCTAGCCTTGCATTCTTAGGCATAAGGCTAGAACTTTAGGTTAGACTAAGCGGACTCTAGGTGTCTGACCTTAGAAGCTAAGTTGAGCTACTAGCTTTCGACCCTTAGGGTCCTTTGTGGATTTAAAAACTTAAGTAGGAGTTAAGTTGCGGACCATTCCTCAAGAGGTTGAGGAAGGAAAGTTAGGGATTGAGTTAGAGGCTGGGTAGTACCTGGTGTCTTTTTCTACCTTTTGGTTTGCGGGTCCTTGTAACTTAAGCATCCACGTCTGACATACACTTGGTCTTGTATAAGTAATGATCACCTTAATTTCTTAAAGAAAATTTGCTTGTCTTAGTTCTAACTTAGGAGAAGCTTGAAAACACAATTTGATTAGACAAGCTCCCGCCGGAGGAGAGGTGGAGTATATACTCACCTTGATGATGCGATGATAACATGTCACCTCCTCGGCGCTTGTCTCTTAGGATATCTATCCTATTGGGGGCATGTAAGTGCATTGTGCGATCCAGGTACCATGGGCGACCCTATCTCAAAGTGCCAATTGTCACAGGCCTGAATTTGCTTAAGAAATCCATGGGCGATACAATCTCAAAATGTCAATTGCTAGGAGTTCTTGGGGTTGCCATGGGTAGTGCTATCTCGAAGCATTGAAAGGTAGGCACCCTTCGAGGCTCAGTGATGGGGACAATGAATCTGACACAGATAGTGTTGATAGCTGATCCAAGGTTAGACTTAGAGGAATCAAACAAAAATATGCATATTACAAAAAAAAATCCTTTTACTCTCTTTCTAGGTTATTAATCATACAAACCTCAAATAAATCAGACCAATGCACATGCACGGATGCTTTAATCTTTGTGACCAATAAGCCCTAGGGTAGAGATAGAAATCAAGGAAACCTGTGCCTACAACTCGTCCTTAGCTGACCTAGTTTGTAACTTAGCAACTACTTGGGAACCTTAGGTCTAAAGTCTGAACTTAACATGTTTCTAAAGGAAGACTGATTTGGTTAGCTAGTCTTCTTGAAGAGCTGGGTTATTGCTTGAATTTGCTAGGGACTAGCAAAAACTAAGCATGGGGGTATTTGATAAGCCCATATTTGTGGTCTAATTAGTTGCTTAATTGCATAGACATTAGATTAATATTGACATATAAATAGCATATAATAAGATGTAAATAGATTAGTCTAATTATTCACTTATTTGCATATTTCATACATTACATTCAAATCTAAATGCATTTATAATTAACTTAGAATTGCATGCATTTAATTAGTTAACCAACTAGGTGCATTACATGCAACATTTTGGTTTAGCATAGAAGTCAAAGGTTTGTGCATAATTAACCCATCATTTCTTTGTCATTTTATTTATTTATTCTCTTCTTTGTTTACAATAGAAAGGAATAGCTGGCCACCATTGAAGGACAGGAAGAAGTGGATCTCCATCACTCCTCCATTTGAATTACAGACGGCTACAAGAGAAGGGGAGCGGCTGCCATGCACTTGGAGACTCCGCCCCGATTCCACCACTGTGAAGAGCTTCGAGCTCACCTCCATCACCACCACCGTGCGTCTCCAAGGCTGAGCTCCACCACACCGTGGGCCAGCAAGGTGATAGCTCGCTGCTCCAAGCCAATGGACTCGTGCCAACACCATGCGCGTGTGTCTCCGATGGCCACTCAACCATCATCGTGCTTCACCACTGTGCACCCTACCCTATCCACCGTCAACACCACCACAGCAACAACTATTCATCTTCTTTCCATCCTCTATTTTTCCTCCACCAAAATGAACTCATCACCTCCTCCCCGCATCACCTTCACCAGTAGCACACAGCCACTTCCATCCACGCATGGCAAGCAGTTGCGCCTTGCACCATCCTCCACGCACTCACTCAGCAACTGCAGCTGTAGCAACACGTCCGGCTTGCGCACGCCTCCTCATGTGCTTCCTCTCTGTGCCCCCTTGCTTCTAGTGCACGTGCCTCCTCGCCGCACCACCAGCGCACCCTCTGCTCCAACTATGCGCGACCTCCGCGCGCAAGCCCTTTGCTGCTCAACCCTCAACGCACAGCTCCTGCCTGTGGCCAACAGTGCTTCACGCCTAGTAGGGATGCCGTGTGCATCACCTCCTTCGCCGCCACCTACGTGCGTTGAGAGATGCCACAACAGCACCGTGCATGCGCGGCTGCAACGCCACTAGCACCCACGTGCCGCCCCAGCTGCACGCGCGTGCACCTCCATGCAGTCCTCCATCAGTGTGTGCCACCGTCTCTACAGCTGTCACGCAACACCATCTTGGTTCCCTCCTCTCTGCAGGTAGCAAACAAAGGTTGCAACCGGCCACCCACCATCCATTCCTCCTCGCCGCCGCCATCTCCGGCCACCATTCTTCGAACCACCACCGCCATCAGAAGCAGCTCAGAGGTCTTATCCTTTACCGTGAATCTCGCCTCCAATCATGGCCTACCGTGCATGCATGTCAGGCATGAAGGGAATCTCCTCTTCCACACTCATTTAATAATTTCATTGGCTACCATTGTGAGATTTTATTCGTATTATATTATGCCAAATTGCAAAATATATCCTTCAGATGTGCATAATTGCTATTTTAGCATTAGCTATTGTTGTTTACTTAATCTGAAAGCGATTTTGACTCGGTTTCTTGACAAAATTTATCGTGAACATCTATTTTTAACCCATACGAGTTTGAATAGGCCATTGCCTCCCTATGGATGGATATGACCCACTCTTCTCTAGTGGTTTATTTTAATTCAATACTTTGATTAGTCGATTTTCCACCGCTTAGAAATACAAACGGCAAATCATTTTAATTATCATCTTGTTAAGCAAAAATCGACTCATCAATCCACAATAGCACCATATCAGAACCAACACAAGGACTCAAATGACAAGTATAAGGCTTAGAAGTCTTAACCTTAAGGCCTCAAAGAAGCTAAGGCACAACACCACAGAAGAGAGGAACAAGGGCCTTACAAGGCAAAGTATTGACTGTGGGGGAGGAGATTGGCACAAATCCTGAGGTGCTATAGTGCAAAACCCTCCCCCTCCTCAGATTTCTCCCTCTCAGACCAAGTCAGACTTAAGTAACCAGGTAAACAGATCCAGCCCATACCTGCAAGCATGTTCTCGAGTGAGGGCACGTGAGCGAGCGCATGTCTATGGGCGTGCTAGGGGACCTCACCCCATGCATTCTAAGTGGAAGAGGCTTCTTCACCTTTGCATATTATACACTGTGTGAGCTCTAGTGATGTATGATGTGAGACTAAAGTCCCTCTCCTTCCTTCACATGAAGCTCTACGTGAGCCGCAGTAGATGCATCAAGGAATTGATGTGTTGAAGCTGTGCCTTCGCTCGACTGGAGGTTTGGGTGGCTTCAAGGCCTAGAGCCACGTTGGTTGTTGGTTGCAACAGGGTGTTTGAAGGTTGAAGAAAGGTGAGTAATGACAAAGAAGATAGTGAGTGTCGAGGTGATCGTGAATTGGTGTAAGGCTGTGTGTTGTGTAGTAGCGAAGTTGGAGAGGGTACCTTGTGGTGGGTGTGTTTGGTGGAATGCGTGCATGGTCAAAACTCCCAATAAAGTTGGGGCTTGTGATCAATAGGTCAAGGCAGAGCTAATGGAAGTGATGGTATGGTGTTTGGGGGGGTGTGGAGGCCGTACGAACTTGTTGGACTTTCGCTGGCCATGGGGAAGATGAAGGTATTATGGTGCATTCGACGGTCAAAAGTGAAAAGTGAGTGGACAAAAGTGAAGTGAAGGAGTAGAGGAAGGTATTAGAGGGAAGAAAGAGGAGAAACAAGGTAGGACAGATGCCGACGTTAGTTGACTAGCGCTGAAGATGATGAGGTTGGCGGCGAGGCGTCGGCGAGGAAGAAGAGGGCGAGAGGACTCCCTCTTTGGTCGAAGAGATGCGTGATGAAGAGAGAAGACCAGAGGGACGTCCAATTTGATGGTTGGACAGCTAAAGCAAACGGTTGGAAAGCATGCTAGAGTTCAAGGTTTGGACTTAGGAGAAGGAGAGGAGGGAGAGTTCTCGGCCCAATCTTGGTTCAGAAGCTTGGAACCTAGGAGAGCTCTTATAGAGCTCAGAATCGAGCTCTATTAGGAAATTCGTCACATATTTCTCATGATTTGATTTGATCTTTCCTCAATGATTCTTTGAGCCTGCCTAAGCTCCTGTCTTGAATTCAAAGCTTAAGATCACGTTCAAACGAGAAGGAATCATCTGGCAATTGTTCTCTCCAAATTTGGAGTGATTCCTCTTCAGATTCGAGGAGAAATCTTGGATTGAAGGTCGGCCGGATGTTGTTCACACAAGTCATGACGATAGGGACCCAAGTGAAGAAAATGATGAGAAGTTAGGGGCTCAAAAGCAATAAACTTGAAAGTTGAGGGGCTAATAATAAGAAATAGAATTTTAAAGGACTAAAATGCAAATTAGGTCAAGATGGACTCTAATTGGGACCAAATTTTGGTGCAAACCTAATTTGAACTCAAAGAATCTAATGGTGTACTTGGATTCAAGTTTTGATCACGTTTGACTGGGAAATTTGCACATCAGGGAAAAATCTCGTTTGAAACTCTAGTCTTGGTCAAAATTGGTTCAGATGGTCAAACCAAAGATAGCAAACCTCTTAAAATATTTTTCTATAAATTTTAGGAGGTTTAAATTAATTTTATCCTAACCATAACCTCTTCAATTTAAGTGGGTTGATAATTAAGATTTTGTGTACTATTTTTGCCCTCGAAATGCGTAAAATCTTGTTTCTGTTAGTGTTAACCAACTCTTTGGACTTTTGAGCCCCTTTGACCTTCAATTAACCCCTGAATGATCGAGTGATTAATATGTATTTGTGGTGTGCTGTTAAAATTATAGAATTAACCATGACTCCCTATTCTTTTCTCCAATCAGAATGATATGGAGTTGTGACCCTTAGATAATTAGATAGGAGTTTTAATCACTTAAACCTGACTAAATGTGGCTAGTTAGGGCCCATGATGGTATTACCATCACTAACCTATCACAAAGGTCAGAAACCTAACGAAGAAGCTTCCTCAACTTTGTCGGATTTGAGGAAAACAGAGACTATCATATTGATACAAACAATATAACAAGAGTTTGATAGGTGCAAACAGATCAATAGATCATCAAATGATGATCTAGGGCTCTACAGAGAATTTCAAAGTCTGTAGCACAAGATTGAAGTGGTCGGTGCTCCAGTGAAGGCTGGAAATGGACACTAGAAGTTAGAACTTCATCGATTCTTTCAAGAACTAATTCAAAAGATTCTTGAGATCATCAATAAACTCAAAGAAGAAGATCATACTCAATTGAGTGAGTGGAATTAGAAAGAAGTCTGCGATTGTGTAGGCAGAAGGAATTAGCTGGATAACTCCACTTGAGCTACCATTGGCAGCGAGCTTAAGAGATTGATGTAAATTAGGCGTATGATGTGTAGTGGTTAATTATCTAATTAGGAACTCAAATGGGGTCCTATTAGTGTGAATAGGTGGTGAAGGGCCCCAATTAGGTGTAAGGAGTGTTTTGAGCCTTTGCCATAGACAACGGAGCTCTTTGGTGGAGGTGCTGGTGTATTAGGCAAATTAGGTGATAAAACATAAAATTAGAAGGCGAGATGAAGTTGTGGATAGGTGATGACTCTATGTTGACGAGGCGAAATCATGTTTTAAAAGTGGTTACGTTTAGTATAGATGAAATCACCATAAAAACAAATAAGAATTTATAACTCGAAAATCAAAGTATCCGAGGTCGAACACAGGGAGCAATTGGGTATTTCAAAACTTAAGAACACAACTTTCAATAAAAAGCAATAACTGATTCAACCGAAATGGAAGAGTAATGTTATGGAGAAATAATGCTCAAAAAGAATTGGACGTCTGATATGTTATCAGACATCTTAAAAAATTTTGACTACAGTGCTTTGATTTGTTGTCCTTTTGTGTTTTCTCTATCTTTCTTTTGCTTTGCTCTGTAGCTATGCCTTTTTTGGCATCTTCTACTTCTCTTCTTCTTCCTTGTCTTTCTACAGCTAAGTCCTGCTGCTCTCCTTCACCAGCTACCTTCTTCTTCTTCTGCTTGGCCGCTCCTCTGCTATAGTGCTTTCCTTGGCTTCTTACTTTCTTCCGCTCCTTTTTCCTTCCTTACAGCCGCTACCTTCTTCCTTTTCTTCTCTTTGCTGCGCCTTTTCCTTCCTCAGCTCCTCTTCTTTTTCTTCCATGCACAGCAACACGCAGCAAAACCTATCCCCTACCTTCCCTGCGTCTCTCTCTATTTCACTCTTCGATACACTCTCCCAGAGTCAGGTAATCGTGTCGGGTGCACGCCTGGGTCCAGGAGCACCAGCGTGGGTGTGATGCGCGAGGAGTGGTAGGTTTAGGTAAACGGGTCGAGTGCCAGGTCCATGGGGGCAGGTCACGAACGAGGCATGGGCGAGTGAGGGCGAGGGACCTCACCCTTGTGTACTCGAGGCAAATAACACAAATCACAAAATTAATTTAAACTACGTACCTCACTCCTATGTTTCCGAGGTGGGACTAAAGTGTTCCACCCACTTCTGCTGGCACCTGCAGGAGGATATCTTCACGCAATTGAAGCAGCTGAAGGTCTCACAGTGACTGCTCTCAGGCTAGATTCGCTCGCACACTCAACCCGCGCAGCCTAGGGTCCTGAAACCTGGAGCGCACGGCCTGGAGCTCGAAAGCAAGCAAGCTTGTATGCTTGTTAATGGCGGACGAGGGCTCTACCCTACACAACACAAGAATAGCCTTGCGGTTCTGTCAAACGACAGGAAAACCTTCACCGTAACACGACGAAGGTGTGGTGGGAGTTGGCATGGCTCAAAACGACCGAGGTGTGCATTCCTAGGTCCGACTATGACTGTGTGAGTGGGTTTGTTCGATGGAAGCGTGCGGCATGTGTGGCAGTCAATGGAGAGGGGGAAGATGAACAGTGGACGGAGGTGGAGCTTGTGAGGTGGTTGGCGAGGCGTGTGGATGTGTGGAGTGATGGATGCGCCTTGCCAGAGGTCAGCCGGAGATGAGGAAGATGAGGGTGGACAGTGGCAATCGAGGGGTGGTTTGTGAAATAAAAGGAGGGAAAACAAAGAATAGGAGAAGGGGAACTTATCTGAGGTGATTGGAGTGAAGGGGAGGCAGAGGAGACGAACAGCGCGTATGTGCCCTTGTCGGAGAAGATGGCCCTAAGGTGGAGATAACGGCGATGAGGAGGAGGTCAGAGGGGCATGCGCTGATGCGACGCAACGCGGAGTAATGAAGCGAAGTGAACCCTGCCACTGGTATGGTGGCAGAGCGACGAGAGGAGGGAGGGAGAGTGTTGGACGTACGAATTGCTACGCTAACGTGTTTGGTTTTTAAAACCCTGTCGTTGTAGCTTGAAACCGAAGAACTCGTGTTCAACAAATAAAATTTATACCGAAATTGAAATTCCGGGTCGAACACCGGGAGGGTACGTCGATCTATATTAGCAATTATATTTTTTTTAGGATTTTTCTTGAAAAGTGAGGCGATGTAATTACAATGAAGCTATAATAACAATCAGACCAAAAAGGGAAAGAGAGAGAGAGAAAACATGCATTCAATATTTCAAAATGTTTATACAATAGAACCAAATAAGAATTACACTAGAAAGCGGGAAATCAGCTACACTAGAAAGCAGGAAAATTCTACACTAGAAAGTTGTAAAGAACGGGAGAGAGAAGTTATCCTCCTCGACGATTGCTTGGAGGACGAGTCGGACGGGACGACGCCTGGACAAAGGAGGACGGAGCAGGACGAAGGAGGACAAAGTAGAAGACGGGAATGGGGCAGCATGTTGTCGTCGTTGCTGGATCCACTTCCGAACGGGGATGAAAATTTTGACTTTATCTCGCGAGGAGCATCCCGGGTGTGGGACAAGCTTCTCTTGAGCTTTGGATAGGTAGAGAAGAGAAGGAAGGGATCAGAATTTCATGTGGAGGGGGTCTCCTTTTATAGTTGCAAGGAGTGGGGGCAATTTGGTCATTTAAATCTCAAAACATTAAATAAGGGGTCTTTAGTAATGGATAAAACCGTTACTAAAGCCCCATTGTGGGCGTACTGGGCGCTACCCGCGCGGCTGCTTGCTTTCTTGCGCACTCAATGCACGCTCACGTTCACTGAATCTCAGCCGTCCGATCGCGAGATCAGACGGCTTAAGTTGCACCTTCCCCGCTCCTCACCGCGCACCCGCCCGCGTACGATCCTACGTGAGGCGCGGGCGTGCGATAGTGCGTGGGCGCTATCGAGCACCCGCAACCGCTCGATCGAGATTTGACTCTCGCCCACACCCGCTTGTCCGCACTGCTCGCCCTCTCGCACGATTCGATCACGCATTGCCTACTAGCGATAAAACTCTCGCCCGCTGCGCTGTGGAGTGTGGATGGGCGCGAGGATGTTTTAAGGCGCATGTATCCACAGTCGTTGGATCGAGATCCAACGACCCAGATCGCATGCCAAATCTTCTTTGAAAAAGTAGCAGCGGTCTTGATGGCCGGTTGGACGGCTGAGATGGTGCCACGTGGTGCCATCTTGGCCGTCCATCTTCTGGATGTTGTAAATGGTGCCACGGGTGTCAGATTGAGTCAATTTTTGCGCTGTTAGGTTGCGATCGTTGATCCGAATCCATCCGTGCGGTCGGATTTGTCGTTTGAAGTGTGGATTTACACCATCTTAGCCCTTGATCTTCTAGGGTTCCCCGGTCACTATCTGATGCTACAAATGCTTGATTAGGGTGATCTTGGAGTTGTTGAACTCCAATCGTCGCCCTGATCACATCTATATAGTTGGATCTTCGATACGAGGCCCCGATAAAAAGTTTGCCCTGTCCAAGCACATAAAAGGAGACAATTAACCTCCATTTATTCAAACTACTCTAAATGCAAGATGATGCATGTTTATGCAATATTTATAGCATGCAATGCAATCCTATGCTTAAGAACATGTATAAATAGACATCTTAAGTAGTGTAAACGTGTTTACATCATATCCCATGCCTATCTTTTTCTAGTCCCTAGCAAAAACTATATGCTATTTATAAAAGCATTAGGTTGGATTATTTGGACATGAGTTATTTTCAATCATTAAGAAACTGTCTACTTAGGATCTGAACTTTCAAAGACACAACAGTGGCCGAGTATCTTTTAAAATGTAGATCGCCTCAAGCCCTAGCCTTATTCAAAGAAGAATTTCCTTTTCTCTTTTTCCTTTTTTTAATTTTTTTTTGAATTTTCAAGTTTTAGGGTTGAAGAGTGGCTTTCTATGGCCATTTAACTCACCCAAGATTTGATGAGAACCCTAAGTTCTAAGCATCTTATTGTGAATGTGATAGACTCGTTGACCGGAAATTAAAATGGACTTCGGATTTCTACGCCTCTAGGTGACCTAAAAAGAATTCTGCCTAAAGGTGTATCTTTACAACCGATAGTTTTCACCCTACTTTTATTTTTTTACGGGGTCAACACAAGCGTGAATCTAGTGTATATCTCCCCGATTTATTCTACTTCTCCTCTTCTTCCAAAGTGTTTTGGGAATTTTCAGTGCATTTACTGAGCTGGGTTCTGGACAACCGATCGATGAGCTGTTACCACCGACAACTTGCTAGCCATACTCGTGCGGCAAAGTGTGGCTTATTTCTTTTTTCTTTCTTTTCTTTTCTCCTTTTTTTTTTTTTAAAGTGCGTGGCTTCCCTAGTTTAAGATTTACCTAAAGGCAGCAAAAAGAGAAAGGTCTAGTGACTGGGCTCTGGACAACCTACCTATGGGCTGTTACCCACGATAACTTGCCAACCATATCACCCTAGAAGGTTCATTAGCTACCCAATTTCCATTAGAATCATCGAACAACGAGTCAGTGCAAAGAAAGTGTGTAGATGCTTAAAACTCTTAAATTCCCTTAAATCAGAGGGTTGGTTGATAAGTCGTATACTTATCACACAAACTTATTTATTCCAATTACGACAGAATTAAGATGGCGAGGACTCGAAAGACAAATCCACATTTTAGTGGATACACGGCTAATTAAGTCCAAAGACCTGAAGGGTCTTTGTGTTCAGGCCCTAATGTAAAATTTCCTAAGATTGAAAAGTCCTAATGTCCAACTAATCCTTCCTAATTTTGATTTTTTTTTAATGTATAAATAAGAAGGGAAAAATAATTTACATGAATTTCACAAAGCTGACCAAATGATTCAAAAATGAATCCACCCCCCCATGCCTAGCTGATGCAATGTCCTCATTGAAAAAGAGACATGAAAGAAAGGGTAGAATATGAAAGATGTCACCTGAATATGAAGCTCGTATCAGCCTTGTGTTATATGTATAATTGCTAAGTTTAATGCCATCAGCTAGGCGATGTCCTGCCAAAGAAGTCACAGAATGGCTAGAGCAACTATGTCTAAGACGGGTTTTGAAAGAATACGGTCAATAACAGGCATCAAACGTTGACCGTTGACTTTAAATGTGTTACCCACCTTTTGGTCAGAAATCTGAACGGCTCCATTTGGAAAAATCTGTTCAATTATGAATGGGCCATTCCATTTAGATCTAAGTTTGCCAGGAAAGAGCTTAAGTTTAGAATCAAATAACTAGACCTTCTGGTTCGGCTCAAAGCTCTTGCGGGAAATCAGTTGATCATGTAGAGCTTTGGTTCGAGCCTTGTAGATCTTGGCATTCTCATAAGCATCATTTCTAAGCTCCTCCAACTCAGATAGTTGGAGTTTCCTGGTCTTCCCAGCTAAATTCAGATCTAAATTACATTGTTTGATCGCTCAGAATGCCTTGTGTTCAATCTTTACGGGTAGATGGCATGCCTTTCCATACACCAAACGGAATGACGACATGCCGATGGGCATTTTATACGCCGTATGGTAGGCCCAAAGAGCGTCCTCAAGCTTTTGAGTCTAATCCTTACGATCAGGCCTAACCATTTTCTGCAGAATGTTCTTGATCTCTCGATTGGAGATCTCGGCTTGTCCATTAGTCTGGGGATGGTAAGGTGTGGAAATTCGGTGATTAACCCTATATTTAGCCAATAAATTTTGGAATTGGGCTTTAGTAAAATGAGTGCCACCATCACTGATGATAGCCCTCGGAATCCCCAACCTACTGAAGATATTTTTCTTGACAAAATCGATGACCACCTTGTGGTCATTGGTTCGGGTGGGAATCGCCTCAATCTATTTGGACACATAATCAACAGCAACAAGAATGTACTGATGTCCAAATGAAGGGATAAAGGGTCCCTGAAATCAATGCCCCAAACATCGAAAATTTTGACGGGAAGAATTGGGTTTAGGGGCATCATATCTCTCTTAGTTATGCTCCCGAGTGCTTGACATCGAGAACATGACCTTGAGAAATCCTGGGCATCCTTGAATAAAGATGGCCAATAGAAGCCAGATTGCAAGATTTTTGCAGCCGTCTTTTTCCCAAAGAAATGTCCACCACACCCAGATGCATTGCAGAACTCGAGTATACTATTGAATTCATTCTCTGGTATACATCGGCGAATAATCTGATCAGAGCCGATGCGATACAGTTCAGGGTCCTCCTAGAAGTAGTATTTGACCTCAGATTTGAGTATATCCCGTTGTTGCTTGGTCCAATCCTAGGGGATTTGACCAACGGCCAAATAATTAACAATGTCAGCAAACCATGGGGTGTGGACACCTAAAACTGTAAGAATAGTTTCGTCTGGAAAAGTGTCAGCAATCGGAATGTCCGGGCGAGAGGAATCACCTAGGAGTCTCGACAAATGATCTGCTACCACATTTTGTACCCTGATTTTATCCTTGATTTCAAGATCAAATTCTTGAAGCAGAAGAATCCAAGAAATAAGTCGGGGTTTAGCATCCTTTTTGGCCAAGAGATGTCTCAAAATCGAGTGGTCGGTATAAATGATAACATGAGATCCTAAGAGATAAGCCCTGAATTTTTCGAAAGCAAACACTGCAGCTAGTAATTCCTTTTCAGTAACAGTGTAATTCCTCTGGGCTTCATCCAGAGTTTTACTAGCATAGTAGATGACGGAGGGCTTTCTATCAATTTTTTGACCCAGGACAGCCATGACCGCGTAATCAAAAGCATCGGTCATGATCTCAAAAGGGGTTGTCCAAATTGGTAGTTGCAAAAATGGAGCACATGTGACTGCCGTTTTCAGGAAATCAAATGCCTTTCAGCATGATTCATCAAAAACAAACAATGTTTCTTTTGCAAGAAGATTGCTCAAAGGACGAGCAACCTTCGTGAAATCCTTGATGAATCTTTGATAAAATCCCACATGGCCAAGAAATGATCGGATTTGTTTAATAGATGTGGGAGGAGGAAGTTTAACGATAGCATCAACCTTAGCTTTATCCACTTCAATTCCCCGTTCAGAGATTACATGACCCAAAACGATGCCTTCTTGGGTCATGAAATGACTCTTTTCCAAGCTAAGGACCAATCGTGTTTTGATACATCACTTAAGAATCATTTCCAGATTAGCCAAACAAGAGTCAAATGATTCTCCAAAAATAGAGAAATCATCCATGAATACTTCCATAAACTCTCCCACCATGTCAGAAAATATGGCTAGCATACACCTTTGAAAAGTCGCAGGTGCATTGCATAACTCGAAAGGCATCCTACGAAAAGCAAAGGTTCCGTAGGGATAGGTGAAAGTAATTTTTTCCTGATCCTCAGGATGGATAGGAACTTGGTTGTATCCTGAGTAGCCATCAAGAAAATAGAAGTACTTCTACCCTGCTAATCTTTCCAAGATTTGATCGATGAAGGGCAGGGGAAAATGATCCTTTTTAGTGGCTATGTTCAGCTTCCTATAATCAATACAAATCCTCCAAGAGGAAGCTGAACGAGTTGTGACAGATTCTCCTCTCTCGTTAGTCACAACGGTAATCTCGGCTTTCTTCGAAACAATCTGAACGGGACTTACCCAGGGACTATCAGAGATTGGATAAATAATTCCTGCATCGAGCCACTTTATGATTTCCTTTTTGACCACTTCTCGCATATTTGGATTCAATCTCCTCTGCATCTGGCGAGAAGGGCAAGATCCATCTTCCAAGAATATTCTATGATTACAGTAAGATGGCTTGATCCCCCTGAGGTCATGAATGGTCCAACCAATTGCCTCCTTATGTTCCTTCAAGACCTTGATCAATTTAATCTCTTGCTCCTTTGTGAATTTAGCACTGATAATCACAGGGAGCACCTTCTGAGGTCCTAAAAATTGATATTTCAAATTCTCAAGCAATGGTTTCAATTCAAGCTGGGGCGGGTTGATGATTGATGGTAGGGTAGATGTTGAAGATTCAATAAGAGGAAGAGGTTGTGAGTGAACAAAATCAATAACCTCTTCAGAAGATGGCAGGTCAGCCATAGAGGGTTGCGGGTCAAATTCGTCATCCAAGGAGGAACTTTCAATTGAAGAAACCATCAAACAAGTTTCAATGTTATCATTATCTTCATCAAGTTCCTCAATAAATCCATAATCCTCAAATTTGTTGATCTCCTTAAAAATATCCAATTTCATTCGTTGATCCCCAAAGGCAATTTCCATGCTACCGCTTTCACAATTAATGTTGGCCTTAGTGGTAGCCAAGAACGGACGCTCCAGAATGATGGGCATGTTCCTCAGATTATCGGGTACATCCATGTCAAGGACAAGGAAATCTACAGGAAAATAGAAATCCTTGACCTTAACTATAACATCTTCAATAATGCCTCGCGAGTTTGTGACCAAGAGGTCCACTAACTGTAGCATTACTGAAGTTGGCCGAAGTTCACCTAACCAAAACTTCTCGTAAAGAGAAGTCGGAATTAGGTTGATGGATGCACCCAAATCCAAAAGTGCTCTATCAAATGTGTAATCTCCGATGATGCAAGAAATCAACGGAGCACCAAAATCTCTCTTTTTCTGAGGGAGGTAGTGTACGATAACAGAACTAGCCTGCTCGGAGAGTACCACCTTCCTCGGAACAGATTCTCTTGACTTACGCTTTTGTGTACATAATTCCTTTAAAAATCTTGCATAAGCCGGTATGTGCTTGATAGCATCAAGGAGTGGGATATTGATCTCAACATTCTTAAGTAGATTCAGAAGCTCCTCATTGCTATCAACAGACTTCTTCTTCTTTGATTTGGTTAAGGCTTCAGGAAAAGGAACATAAGTTAGATTTTTGGAATCAGGTTCCTGAGCCTTGATTTCTCCTCTAGAATTCTCCTCTCTCTCCTCAGGTTCTTCAGGATTCAAAAGATCCGAATAGTGTGGTTGTGGATCCTGAGTTTGCTTACCGCTCCTCAAAGTGACAGAATTTGTAGATGCATAAGAATTTGGGTCTTGGGGAGGGTTAGGAAAGATTGGAGGGGCTTGATTAATCATGAATTGTTGATTTGCAGAAGAAGAAGAGGACAAGGAACCCTGCTCAACCACCTGAGCATGTGCATATGGGTCCCTCTAATTTTTGTACCCATGGGCATAGTTGCCCGAATTCATAATATTTCGCAGGTTGGGTACGATTTGGGATGGTAGAGATCCGGGTTGACGAGAGTTAGCAATGAGCTCGGACATCAAGTTGTCCAGCGAGGTTTTCATTTGCTGCATGAGCTGGAGCATGGATCCTTGCATCTCTACCATTTGACGGTTCAAATCAGCTTGCCCTGCGGGTTGACGGGCATTTCAAGCTGGCTGATTGACCTGATTTGGAGGCAACTGAGTATATACTTGACCCTGACCCATTGGTCGTTGCGACACATAGTTGCTAGGTCGGAATTGGGTCTATTGCCCCGGGTTTTTCTAAGAGAAGTTAGGGTGGTTTCTCCAACCTGGATTATAGGTATTAGAGTAGGGGTTGGATCTAACATTCTCTTGTACAGCATAGACATCCTCATAAGGTGAGGATGGAGAGAAAGAAAGTGAAGGATCAGAAAAACTGGGATCAAAGGCCCCAGTTTGGAACCCGTGGGGTTCCGAAAAATGCTGACTCACAGGTTGAGCCGCATTGAGTTGATTCACGAACTCCCATCCAGAAGGAGCTCGTGAAGAATGGAATCCCGAATTTTGGGATTGAGTGGATCGAGAGTTGTTGATAGAATTGCCAGCCATCTACTCTTCCATTCTCTTAGCAACCAAGTCCACCATATCAAGTTTGTTACAAATCAATTCCATATCAAATGAATGAGAGTCATGGACTTCATTGACATTTGATCTGGGCTGCTGGGACCGGTTAAATGTATCCATGGAGGCATGATTGATTGAATTCTCACTCATTTCCTCAAATAAATCATGTGCACTATCTGCATCTTTATTGAGGAAATTGCCTCCGCAAGAAGCATCCACATGATTTTTGAGTTGCTCAGTCAACCCATGATAGAAGATTTGCACAAGTTGTCATTTCGGCACCTCATGGTGTGATCACCTCCGCAATAAGTCCTGGAATCGCTCCCAGGCCACATGAAACTGAAAGTTTCCTACTTGGAGGGGTGAGATCAGCGTGACAAAAAAAAATGCGGAATTGAAAATATAAACAATCTCACAAAAATAAGCAATCACAAAATGTACACAGGAATTTTTAGGTGGAAACCCAAACCGGGTGAAAACCACCACCTAACCCTCTCGAGTTAGGATTTTCCGATCAACCTAGTTGATCAAAATCCACTAAACGAATCACTTTAAACGAGGGTGATTAAACCTCAGTACAACCACGCTACAAGTACGAGGGTAGCATTCCTCAACCCCTTCTCTCCACGAGAAGGATTTTGTCCCACGAAGGAGACGGGAATTCGCAAAGCGAATACCCAACCAAAAGGTAAAATAAAACAACAAACCTATAGAGCCAACAAAGTAATTAACCTAAGCTTCTATAGGATTTAGGAAACTCCCCTTTGCAAGGAGTGCGTCGACGATGACGCGGGTGCGTGAGCCATGCAACGGCGCAATGTCGCTCTCGTAGACAACGGCGGGAGAGCGGGTGCGCGAAGGCTTGATGCTCTCAAGAGAATGAAACTAGAGCTTGGAGAGCAAGGGCCTCAATTGGACACAAGAGAGTGGAAGTATGTTGCTTAAGTGTGTCTTGTGTTTTTCTAAGTGTATATCTTGTGTATTTTTTGTGTTGCAAAGGCTCCCCTCTATTTATAGAGGCCTTAGGAAGGCTTTGGAAGGCTTAAGAAAGGTTCTATAGCCGTTGGGTGCAAAGCCCAAGAGAATCAGGCCGAAATCAGGACAATGATTGCATTTGACAGGGTTATCAGACGTCTAACTCTGGCATCAGACGTCTGTAAGGCCACTTTAAGACGTCTGATTCCAAGGTCAGACGTCTGATTCTATGCGGGTTTCTCCCTGACTTGAATCAGATCTAAACAGGGTTTTTACGCAAGTCCATCAGACGACATACAGGATGTCTGGCACTTAGTATGGACGTCTGGAAACCTACTTTTACTGTGGGAATTGATTTCCAAACGTTGCAACGGCTAGAAAATCTCTGAGAAGAGATTTTGGGTCAGCCGAGGCAAAACGGTCATTTATCAGACGTCTGGAAAGTCCTATGGACGTCTGATAAGGCTCTAATGGTCATAAACTGCCGTGCTTGCTAAGTTAGCCAACGGTCCACTATCTAGACGTCTGGCAAGTCCATCAGACGTCCTCTAAGACGTCTGTACTAAGGTCTGGACGTCTGATTTCATCAGACAGAAAACTAAGTCCAGCCTAAAAGGTTATCAGACGTCTGAAACAACAGTCAGACGTCTTAAAATATTTTATCAGACGTCTGATTTTGGGATTAGACGTCTGGAAATGCTGTTTGAGCCCTATATTGGTTTTCTAAGTATTCTACAGAAAACCTAAGTATCCTAGGGTTGTGCAAGTGTTCCTAGGACTACTTTTAGGGTACTTTGAGGCTCTTTAACATAATGTTCTAAGGAATCAAAAAGAGTAAGAAAATAAAGACAAGAGATACATGAAAGGATAAAAAAGAATCTATCCTATTCTTCTTGTCTTCCATCTTCAATCTTTCGCTCCACGTGAACCTCCTCTGTTTTCCGTCAAGCTCCAATCCGTCCTGGATGCGAGCTCGAACTCCGTCTAAACACGTCCACATTTGCAATTGACCTGAAATCTAGGACTCAAATTGCAAATGTTAAATAACACGTGTTTTGTTATCATCAAAACAAATGATCGTGGTGCTCTAGCACCAGCAATCTCCCCCTTTTTGATGATGACAAAACCGTAAATAATAATGCATAAAAATCCTCCCCCTTTTTGACATTATCAAAAAGGTTTAATTGATTTTATATTTCCTATAACTCCCCCTTAAAACATGCTCTTCTATGAATTTATTTTAACAAAGGTGATATTCTCCCCCTTTTTGTAACAACAAGATAGCTATTATTTTTCTTCCCCTTACTAAAGGAAATTTAGCTAACTTGTATCTCCCCCTTAAAAATTGACAATTAGCTCATCATTTTTCATTTTTTTAACTCCCCCTATCTAAATGCTTATAACAAGATAGGGTTAAGAATTTTACCTCACCTACCATGGCCAATAAAATGGCCCGAATGGTGGTGGTGGATGCCACATCGGATGGGGCTCCCATCCGTAGCTTGGAGGCCCGGGCATTGGCGCCGGTCTCCAATCTGGTGGTCGACGTGCGGCGGGTCCGTCGTTTGTTTGCCGTCTCGTCGGTCTTCTTGTTCTCCTCCTTGGTCTACTCCTTGGTTCTCCCAATTCGAGTTGACCAGCCTTGAGCTTGTAGGTCCAGTCCCTTATGTTGTAATTATCCCTGAACCCTACAAAACAAGATTCTAATTCTTTTTTTGGTATCCAAGTGGGCTTGGATCCGGATTTGTTAGAGGGTCTCCTTGATGGAGATCCTTTCTCAACCTTAGGGCTATAAAAATCATCTACTTTATTGATTAGTTTGTTAGAGTTTTCCCTAAGACATGCAATTTCTTTTTCTATAGTATTCATCTTAGTCTTTAAATCAGAAATTTCTAACTTAAGACTATCATTTTCCTCAATCAACTTATTATTTTCATTGATGAGGTTATGATTTTCTAATAACAGGTTATTATCCTTAGCACTAGTTTCTATGTCCTTAAGTTATTTTTCTAACCTATCATTTTCAGATTTAAGAAAACTAAGGTTCTTTTTAATACTTTTGTTTTCTATTTTAAGTGATTTACTAATCTCAAAAAGTTCATTAAATGCTTCTTGAAGATCGAAATTTACCTCGTCGTCGGAGTCGCTTCCGCTTTTGCTGTCGCTATTGGTTCCTCTGGCCATGAAACCAAAGCAAGCGGTTTCCTCCTTCTCGTGATCTTCTTCCGAGCTTGTCTCTTCATGAGTGCCTTCCAACTTCCTCCATATCTCGTGGGCGGTGGTGCACTCTTGGATTTTCTCGAACTCCTTCAGACTCAACGTGCAATACAAGGCATTCATTGCCTTTGCGTTGAGGTTGAGATTCTGAACCTGATCTTCTGAGTAACCTTTTGCGGGTTTCTTGGGAATCAAAAATGCGGATTCGCATTTTTCCCACACCCGGAAGTCGTAGGCCTGCAACCACATAGTCATACGATTTTTCCAATAAATGAAATCTATACCTGCAAAGTATGGTGGTCGCGAGGTATCGTGTCCTTCAGTGCACACGAATGCTTTTCCCTCCATGTCTAGATCCTCGCCGGTTTGTAACGCCGATAACGTGAGACCTGCTCTGATACCAATTGAAAGTTTCCTACTTGGAGGGGTGAGATCAGCATGACAAAAAAAATGCAGAATTGAAAATATAAACAATCTCACAAAAATAGGCAATCACAAAATGTACACAAGAATTTTTAGGTGGAAACCCAAACCGGGTGAAAACCACCACCTAACCCTCTCGAGTTAGGATTTTCCGATCAACCTAGTTGATCAAAATCCACTAAACGAATCACTTTAAACGAGGGTGATTCAACCTCAGTACAACCACGCTACAAGTAGGAGGGTAGCGTTCCTCAACCCCTTCTCTCCACGAGAAGGATTTTGTCCCACGAAGGAGACGGGAATTCGCAAAGCGAATACCCAACCAAAAGGTAAAATAAAACAACAAACCTATAGAGCCAACAAAGTAATTAACCTAAGCTTCTATAGGATTTAGGAAACTCCCCTTTGCAAGGAGTGTGTCGACGATGACGCGGGTGCGTGAGCCACGCAACGGCGCAATGTCGTTCTCGTAGACAACGGCGGGAGAGCGGGTGCGCGAAGGCTTGATGCTCTCAAGAGAATGAAACTAGAGCTTGGAGAGCAAGGGCCTCAATTGGACACAAGAGAGTGGAAGTATGTTACTTAAGTGTGTCTTGTGTTTTTCTAAGTGTATATCTTGTGTATTTTTTGTGTTGCAAAGGCTCCCCTCTATTTATAGAGGCCTTAGGAAGGCTTTGGAAGGCTTAAGAAAGGTTCTATAGCCGTTGGGTGCAAAGCCCAAGAGAATCAGGCCGAAATCAGGATAATGATTGCATTTGACAGGGTTATCAGACGTCTAACTCTGGCATCAGACGTCTGTAAGGCCACTTTAAGACGTCTGATTCCAAGGTCAGACATCTGATTCTATGCGGGTTTCTCCCTGACTTGAATCAGATCTAAACAGGGTTTTTACGCAAGTCCATCAAACGACATACAGGACGTCTGGCACTAAGTATGGACGTCTGGAAACCTACTTTTACTGTGGGAATTGATTTCCAAACGTTGCAACGGCTAGAAAATCTCTGAGAAGAGATTTTGGGTCAGCCGAGGCAAAACGGTCATTTATCAGACGTCTGGAAAGTCCTATGGACGTCTGATAAGGCTCTAACGGTCATAAACTGCCGTGCTTGCTAAGTTAGCCAACGGTCCACTATCTGGACGTCTGGCAAGTCCATCAGACGTCCTCTAAGACGTCTGTACTAAGGTCTGGACGTCTGATTTCATCAGACAGAAAACTAAGTCCAACCTAAAAGGTTATCAGACGTCTGAAACAACAGTCAGACGTCTTAAAATACTTTATTAGACGTCTGATTTTGGGATTAGACGTCTGGAATTGTTGTTTGAGCCCTATATTGGTTTTCTAAGTATTCTACAGAAAACCTAAGTATCCTAGGGTTGTGCAAGTGTTCCTAGGACTACTTTTAGGGTACTTTGAGGCTCTTTAACATAATGTTCTAAGGAATCAAAAAGAGCAAGAAAATAAAGACAAGAGATACATGAAAGGATAAAAAAGAATCTATCCTATTCTTCTTGTCTTCCATCTTCAATCTTTCGCTCCACGCGAACCTCCTCTGTTTTCCGTCAAGCTCCTCCAATCCGTCCTGGATGCGAGCTCGAACTCCGTCTAAACACGTCCACATTTGCAATTGACCTGAAATCTAGGACTCAAATTGCAAATGTTAAATAACATGTGTTTTGTTATCATCAAAACAAATGATCGTGGTGCTCTAGCACCAACAGAAACTGCTCCCCCGGCTGTTGGGTAAAGGTAATGATTGCCCATCTCAAAGCATTGGTACGTCCAACTGGGAAGAATTTCTTCAGAAAGGATGATTTCAACTCATTCCAAGTTGTAATTGGTCTTCCTATTGTCCTATACCAATGTGCAGCCTTATCCCTAAGAGAGTGGGGGAAGAGCCTCATGATCATTTGCTCCTCGTTTACGCTTCAATCCTTGGTGGTATGGACCAAAGTGGTCAAGTCTTCCAAGTGCTGAAACGGATCTTCGGAGCCAAGCCCATGATAATGTTTAATCAAGCTTAACACCTGGGGCTTTATTTCTGCGTCACCAGCTGGAATCTGGACGTTGGGACGTTCCTCGTAATTTGAAGGATCATAAAAATCCTTCAAGAATTGAGCGCCCTACATTCTCTAGAGCCATTCCTGCATTCTTTGCATTTCTTCCAACTGCATTCGAAATTCTTCCTATGGATTTCCAAGCAAAGGAGGCTGTTGGTCAGCCATGGGATCAATTTGACCAAAATCCAACTTGTGCCTCCTAGAATACTCTAATGGTCCTTCCAATCAGGGATTCAATGATCGTCTTCCCAGCATAAACTAGGAGAAGGTCGAAAGGACTGGGGATAGGGACCCTGTAGCACAACAAAACAAGGTTGTCCTTAAGTGGGGTAGCCTAAGGATCTACTGACTGCCAAAACCTACCTTAAGACTGTAAATGATTTACTCTACTTGCATCTATTTAATCAAACCAGTTAGAAGGAGGGACCGTGGAGAAGGTTCTTCCTTCGGCTTTCGCCTCTGGTTCCTAGTGTACCCCCCAGCCACGGTCGTTTGACGCTACTCCCCTAGCTAGATATCAGATTAATCAGTACAAGTGGGTTAATCAAAGACAATCTCAGACTAGGCCCTTAAGAGCAAATCAGACCTTAAGGCCACCGTCTACTCAATTTTATTAAGGTCTGGGATTGTGGTGCTTATGGAATGTGATGCGCCCTTAAAATGGGTTGTGCCCTTAATGATTGATTGAGATTTGTGTAAGTGCGTACACAACCAGGGTTTTCAAGCAAGATTATTGGTGATGCGGGGATTTTAATGTTCAAATCTTGCTTAAGTAGCTTTTAGGGTTTCAAATTAGGTGGATTGCAATCAAGTTTCTAGGCAAACCAAGTTGTCAAACAGGAGTGAAGATTGTTTTCCTTTAAAACCAAAAAGAAAGTGGAGTGCCTGGAATAGACCTAGATTGAAAACCCTAAGGAGGAGCTATTTGATGAGTTGATTTTAAGTAGAGTGGTGAGGCCCAAATAACTCAAACAATTGGCCACAAATGCACCACTAAGTTAGGCACTCTAAGATAGTTAACCTAGAATGATTTCTACTCTTTTATGTGTTGCTTTGTGTGTATCGGTTCCACAGATCAGAACCCGGTTGAGTAGAAACAAATCAATCCAGTTAAGTGCCTTGAATATGAGTGTACGTTGTGTGTTTGTTGAAAATTGCCCCAGAAGATTATCTTTTTGTTTTTCTTTATATAAATGAGGGTGGAATGAATGTGAATGAGAATCCAAACAACCAAACTATTCCTAGGATTTATGCAAACACCTGGGTTAATTGGAATTTGGATTTAATGTGGCGAATGAAATCTATAGAGGGGGAAGAATGGGGAGCACTTACAGTTGTCTTCAACTGCACTTTACTCCAGTCTATCGCTTGATGATTCCCTGATGGAGGTCTCTGCAAAACAATAGACACAAGAGAAAGCAAGTTAGAAAACAATAAAGCGCAAAAAATGCAAAAAGAAGATCAGAATTCGTTGCCTCCACAGCAACGGTGCCAAAATGTTGAACGTACCAATTGCTACACTAACATGTTTGGTTTTTAAAACCTTGTCATTGTAGCTTGAAAGCGAAGAAATCATGTTCAACAAATAAAATTTATACCGAAATTGAAATTTCGGGTCGAACACAGGAAGGCTACGTCGATCTATATTTGCAATTATATTTTTTTTATGATTTTTCTTGAAAAGTGAGGCGATGTAATTACAATGAAGCTATAACAACAATCATACTAAAAAGGGAAAGAGAGAGAGAGAGAAAACATGCATTCAATATTTCAAAATGTTATACAATAAAACCAAATAAGAATTACACTAGAAAGTGGGAAATCAGCTACACTAGAAAGTAGGAAAATTCTACACTAGAAAGCTGTAAAGAAGAACGGGAGAGAGAAGTTATCCTCCTTGACGATTGCTTGGAGGATGAGCCGGACAGGACGATGCCTGGATGAAGGAGGACAGAGGAGGACGAAGCAGAAGAACAGGAATGAGGCAGCACGTCGTCGTCGTCGCTGGATCCACTTCCGAACGGGGATGAAAATTTTGACTTTATCTCGCGAGGAGCATCCCGAGTGTGGGACAAGCTTCTCTTGAGCTTTGGAGAGGTAGAGAAGAGAAGGAAGGGATCAGAATTTCATGTGGAGGGGGTCTCCTTTTATAGTTGCAAGGAGTGGGGGCAATTTGGTCATTTAAATCTCAAAACATTAAATAAGGGGTCTTTAGTGACGGATAAAACCATTGCTAAAGCCCATCGTGGGCGTAGTGGGCACTGCCCGTGCAGCTGCTTACTTTCTCGCACGCTCACGTTCGCTGAGTCTCAGCCGTCCGATCGCGAGATCTGACAACTTAAGTTGCGCCTTCCCCGCTCCTCAACGCGCACCTGCCTGCGTACGATACTGCGTGAGGCACAGGGGTGTGATAGCGCGTGGGCGCTATTGAGCGCCCGCCGTAGCCGCTAGATCGAGATCTGACGCTCACCCGCGCCCGCTCGTCCATGCTGCTCGCCCTCTCGTGTGATTCGATCGCACATCTCCTGCTCGTGATAAAACTCTCTCCTGCTGCGTTGCGGGGCGTGGATGGGCGCGAGGATGTTTTAAGGTGCACGTATCCACAACCGTTGGATCGAGATCCAACGACCCAGATCGTGAGCCAAATCTTCTTTGAAAAAGCAACGGCGGTCTTGATGGCTGGTTGGACGGCTAAGATGGCACCACGTGGTGCCATCTTGGCCATCCATCTTTTGGATGTTGTAGATGGTGCCACAGGTGTCGAATTGAGTCGATTTTCATGCCGTTAGGCTGCGATCGTCGATCCGAATCCATCCGTGCAGTCGGATTTGTCATTTGAAGTGCAGATTTACACTATCTTAGCCCTTGATCTTCTTGGGTTCCTCAGTCACTATCTGATGCTACAGATGCTTGTTTAGGGCGACCTTGGAGTCGTTGAACCCCAATCGTCGCCCTGATCACATCTGTACGGTTGGATCTTCGATCCGAGGCCCCGATAAAAAGTTTGCCCTGTCCAAGCACATAAAAGGAGACAATTAACCTCCATTTTATTCAAACTACTCTAAATGCAAGATGATGCATGTTATGTAATATTTACGGCATGCAATGCAATCCTATGCTTAAGAACGTGCATAAATAGACATCTTAAGTAGTGTAAACGTGTTTACATCAGAGAGTCGCCGGAGCTTGCGGGCTACTTGCATGGAGAGGGGAAAGAGGAATTCTGGGGGATTCTTCGGCCAAATCAAGCTTGGGGGATTCGCAGAGGACCAAGGATCCTTTTAGGGTCGCTGGCCGAGCTTTTGATGCTTGGAGGCAAGCCTTCCAGTGCAAACTCATCACCGAAGAAGGAAGGTGGTTAGGATACCCAAATCTCTCGAGCGTTCGCACGAGAGATTGGGCGTAAATTTGATCTGGAGATCGCATTTAATCGATGGAGAAATCCTCACAGAATCTCCCTTCCAAATCTAGGAGTAGATCTCTGAGGATTCAAGGAGATATTAGCCTTGAATCCTCGCCAGAGTGGGATTCCTCCACTGTAATCGTGGAGGGACCTGAATGCAAGGGTGGCGAGGAAGCTAGGGGGCTCTACGCAAGGGTTTTTTCAAAAGTTAGGGGCCAGAATGTAATTGGGTGGACCATTTCGCAAAGTAGGTCAAGATGACCTTCCCTTAGGCCCAAATTTTGGTATAAACCTAATTTGGACCTAAGGAATCCAATGGTGAAGTTGGATTTTAGGTTTGACCACGTTTGTCAGGACATTTTGCATAAAAACTTTAATTAGGTTAAATACTATCCTAGGACCCCAATCTAGGTCAAAATAGGTTCCAAAGGCCAAATTGAATGTTCTAAGCCCTAAGGAATATTTCTCCATGAATTTTAGAGGGTTTAGTTGATTTTTATCCTGACCAAAACCTTGCTGAGTTAAGCAGGTCTATTTTAGGGTTACAGAATGTCATTTAATTCTTGGATTACACAATAACCCATTTCTGACTGAACCAACCCACTTTTTATCTTATTCAAACCATTTGACCTATGTTATGCCTTTGAGAAATCCCGTTTATGCACTACAATGGCAAAATTGTATTTTTACCTTTAGTTCATGTTTCCTTCTCATAACAGTAAACCCTTGACTTAGGTCTTCCTTTAGGTTATGCAGGAGATTTTGTTTACTTTCTCAGGTCAAAATGGGCTAGTTAGGGCTCATGATGAGGCTCTCATCATACCCCCATGCCTAGCTTTTGCTAGTCCCTTAGCAAAATTTTAAGATTTTAACCTCTATTCTAGACCATGAGTTTCTTCTACTAGTTGTGACAAGTGCTTTTTTCTTTTTCTTTTGTGAATAGTTCAGAATGCTGATAATAGACCTAGAGGTACTCAAGTACCAACCAAAATCCAAACCTGACCCGCTTTAGCCTCAGTCCTCCGCAAAGGTTTTTAAGGCCTGCAAAAACTATCCTAGGGTTTGTTGGACTCCGCGATTAAAGCACCTGCACTTGAGACATTTTTAGCCTAGGTTCAGTTTGCAGTATGTTTTTGTAAGAGAGAGACAGAGGATTTATTTGTTTGGAGAGCTTTCTTTCTCTTTTCTTTTTATTTCTAGCTTTGGATTGGCTTCTCAACACTGTCTGTATCGGATTCCTCACCCCCATCATCAATCCTCAAGGGTCCTTAACAATCGATGCTTCATGATAGCACCGCCCATGGCAACCCCCAGAACCCTAGCTTTCGAGATAATCCCGCCCATGGAATTCCATGGTCGAATCCAGACCCTGGCAATCGACATTTCGTGATAATACCGCCCATGGTATCTGAACTAGCAGAGTGCTTACATGCCCCTTGTAAGATATTTAAATATCCTAAGAGACAAACATTGAGGAGGCGATATGTTGTTACGCATCTTCGAGGGGAATTTCCTACCTCTCCACACCGGGAACTCATCCAAATCAACTTGTGTTGATCGACCGCTGCTAATCTAGGCAACTTCAGAACATTAAAATACTTTTTGCATGGTTTTGATATTTATGTGCACTGAATCAGACTGTGTGTGAATTGGGGTGCTTAGGTTACCAAATCCCATAAATCGAAGGTCAGTTAATGAGGCCGAATACTCCCTAAGCCTTAGACCTAATACTTAAGCTTCGCATTTTCCCGAATCTCTTGAGGAGTATCCAGATTTTAGTGGGTACTTGAATTTTTAAGCCTAAAAGTCTAGCCCAAAAGGCCTAAAGTCAACATTCCTACTAATTTCTTTTGTATCTCCTTAGCATTTTTTCTCATTTTTCTCTTTTCTTGATGTGGTCTAGAACTTTAGTTAATCCCTTAATCCTTTACTAATGACTATCCTTTTTTCTTTTTCATTTTGTGCTCCTTTTTAGCATTTTTCTCTTTTCCTCCTCATATTTTGTATAGCCCAAAAATTTTCTCTCCCCCCTCAATCTTTGTTCTTTTTCAAGATTTTTCTTTTTTTTTCTTCGTGATATGTGATTTTTTTTTATTGAAATCTTTTCTTGATATGAGTTTTCCTAACATTTTGCACTTTTTCATACCCCCCCATGCCTATGATTTGCAATGTCCCCATTGTAAATTAGGTGGGTTTGAATTCTGCTTAGTTCATTCATTAGGATAGGTGTTGGGTGGGCGAACGGGTTGAAGTGACTGTTGTGAACGATTTCTATTCTCGGGTAGGGGTACTTGAGGTGGAGTCGGCTGTTCTAATGAATGAACCCTAAAGTGCAATATGAATTTAGTGTAGAAATGCTAGAAAAGGTTTCAGGTTTTTCAAAGACTGACGGGTTTCCTCCCGTTAAGCGTTGAGTTTTATGCCATCGGTTTGGCGCAATGAGATCAAGGAGAATGGAGGATAAAGGATGACTTAGCCAAATTTGTATTGGTCATTTCAATGAACGATTTAAGTCTCTGACTGTTCACGACAAAGGGTTCGGAATCGTGGCTGAGTGGACTGATCTCAACAGCTCCATTTCTAAAGATTTACCGGACTAGATAGGGTCTGATCCACTTAGATCGTAGCTTTCCTGGGAATAATTTGAGTCGGGCATCAAAGAGTAGAACCTTTTGACTAGGATGAAAGATCTTTCTAGAAATGTGTTTGTCATGAAAAGCTTTAACCAGTTCTTTGTAAATTCGTGAGTTCTCATACACGTCGTGGCGTAAGTCATCGATCTCGCTGATTTGAAGCCTTCTATGGGTTCTAGCCTTAGAAAGATCTAAGTTGCAATTTCGTACTGCCCAATAGGCCTTATGCTCCAATTCGACGGGGAGGTGAGATGCCTTTTCGTACACCAGTCTGAAGGGGGACATACCTAATTGGGTCTTGTGGGCGGTCCTATAGGCCCACAATGCTTCCAGAAGCCGAGATGACCAATCCTTCCTATCAGGTCGAACAGTAACCTAGAGGATTTTCTTGATCTCTCAGTTTGATAGCTTAGCTAGACCATTAGTTTGGGGGTGGTAAGGAGTAGAGATTCGATGCAACACCCCGTATTTGGTCATTAGTGATCGAAACTGAGAGTTTGTGAAATGGGTCCCTCAGTCGAAAATTATTGCTCGTGGAATCCCGAACCTTGAGAAGATGTGTTGATGAATGAATCTGATAACAACCTTATGATCATTGGTTCAGGTAGGAATGGCTTCTATCCACTTGGGCACGTAGTCAACGGCAAGTAAGATGTATTCGAAGCCATCCGAGATAGGGAAGGGTCCCATAAAATCAATCCCCCAATCAAAAATCTCGCATACCAGGATCGGCTGTAAAGGCATCATGGCAAATACGCCAAAATGTTGACGAGGCGAAATCGTGTTTTAAAAGTGGTTATGTTGTAGTATAGATGAAATCACCATGAAAACAAATAAGAATTTATAACTTGAAAATCAAAGTATCCAAGGTCGAACACAGGGAGCAATTGGATATTTCAAAACTTAAGAACACAACTTTCAATAAAAAGCAATAACTAATTCAACCAAAATGGAAGAGTAATGTTATGGAGAAATAATGCTCAAAAAGAATTGGATGTCTGATATGTTATCAGACGTCTTAAAAAATTCTGACAATAGTGCTTTGATATGTTGTCCTTCTGTGTCTTCTCTCTCTTCTTTTGCTTTGCTCTACGGCTATGCTTCATTTGGCTTCTTCTGCTTCTCTTCTTCTTCCTTGTCTTTCTACGGCTAAGTCTTGCTGCTCTCCATCACCAGCTACCTTCTTCTTCTTCTGCTTGGTTGGTCCTCTGCTATAGTGCTTTCTTTGGCTTCTTTCTTTCTTTCGCTCCTTTTTCCTTCCTTGCAGCCGCTACCTTCTTCCTCTTCTTCTCTTTGCTGTGCCTCTTCCTTTCTCAGCTCCACTTCTTCTTCTTCCCTGCACAGCACCATGCAACAAAACCTATCCCCTACCCTCCCCGCATCTCTCTCTCTCTATTTCACTCTTCAATACGCTCTCCCAGAGCTGGGTAATCGGGTCGGGTGTGCGTCCGGGTCCAACCACACCGGTGTGGGTGTGATGCGCGACGAGAGGTAGGTTTAGGTAAATGTGTCAGGTGCCAGGTTCGTGGGGGCAGGTCGCAGATGAGGCGTGGGCGAGTGAGGGCGAGGGAAGACACCCCTATCTACTCGAGGCAAACATTACAAATCACATAATAAATTTAAACTACGTACCTCACTCCCGTGTTTTCGAGGTGGCATTAAAGTGTCCCACCCACTTCTACTGGCACCTGCAGGAGGATATTTGATGAGACACTCATCATGATCTCTAATTACCCCTAATTAACTAGTCTTCCTAGTTAATTAGCTAAGGTTATGAACATATAAGGGTTAATTATAGAATAAGGGATATTTAGTAAAGGACCTTAAAATATGTTAAAAATGACATTTTATCATTCAATTAACATTATTAATAATCTAGATAATAATTGGACTTGAAAATCCTATTAATCATTCCTTTAATTAATAAGTTAAGTAACTTAAATATAATGTATACCTAAGTATATAATAACTTAAGTGATTTTACTTAATCTAATAAATTAACATAAAAAGGTCAAAAAAGTAAATTCAAGGTGAAAACATAATATTTACCTTATTTAATAACATATATAAAAAGTTGAAAAAGAACTAAGTTAAAATAAACCTTCAAAACCTGAGTTTATATTTTGGTCCTTAAAATTCATTACAGTCGGGTCCTTATTTCTCACACAGGTCCTTAAGATTTATTACATTTAAGTCCCTTTCCCTCTTCTTCTTCTTCAGCTGAATGAACGGCTAGCGGCAGAGAGTCACGCCACCGCATGATCACCTCCCTGCCGACATCAACCTTCTTTGTCCAAGTTCTTGCAACTTGCGCTCACCACCTCCTCTTGATCTACCAGTCTGGATTAATCGGAAATCCTATTTTTCAGTGGGAGATAACCTCACCATTGTTGGAGACGATGCCGGAGGTTAAGCTCCTCAAGCTCCTTCTTCGGCCAGACCCCGCCATTCTCTTCGCCGCCAACTACTATAAATACCCCCTTACCCCTCGGATTTTACTCAAGTTGTCTCCCTTCCCTCCTCTAACACTGCAACCGACCCAATGGGCTATTCATCCAAAACACCGGCGACTTTCCATCTCACTTTCCGACTTCCTCCATCCATTCTGATCAGCCGAGGAGATCTGCCATGGTCTTCTGCAACTCTGACACAGGCGCCGACCAAAGGAGTCCTCTACTTCACCTCATTTTCGCCTGTCGGAGATTCTTCTTTTCACCCACTGATTTCATCATCCACCATGAGACTTTGGCGGAACCCTATTGACCCTTCATCCTGGTAACAATAGATTAGGAGTACGAGTAGGAGTAGGTTAGCTTAGTTTAGGTAGTTAGATTAGATGTAATTTTACAATTTCAGTGTTCATCTTCTCCGACTCCAACGAACTCCTTGAGCTCACCAGAGCCTTAATTTCATCTTTTGAGATCGCTGTCCACCCTCCTTTCTCTCATGACCATTACTAATCCACTTAATCACATAATTGATCATCTAATCGCCTAATTCACATTCCACCTCCATCGACTACTGTCACTGTCCATGGTGATAGTAGTCGACCTCATTCCACCTTCATATGGTCTTTCATCGTCTTTCCACCACTTATGGACCCTAATCGACACTATAATACATATAAATATCACATATAAATTAAACGCTCAAATATAATTAAGTTCCTAAGCTCGCTGTCAATGGCGGCTCAAGAGCAGTTCAAACTATTAATTAACTATATAATTATCACTGCTATTATATGTTGACTTGTTTTAACAGCTCAAACGAGTGGTTAAACAAGTCCCGAGCTTAATTCAAATCAGATTTTTAAAGAAATGAATTCACTGTCAAATCTTACAAATAAAGAGACAAATGAAGAATTAAATGTGATACTGAGGTTCCTTGCAACCTCAACATCATTTTTAGATTAAAAATGGTAAGTTTAAACAATCTGTGCACAATTTTCACATTTTCTGGACTCATCGGAGCTCCGGCGAGCTCCGACGAGCCAAATCTGTGCTTCAGCCTTTAGAATTCGTTGAGAAGCTCCAGAATGATGTAACATGAATCACTGATTAATTTGAAGTCATTTAATTGAGGATTTAGTGACTAGAGCTATAGATAGATCTTCATCTTCTCCAACTCCGATGGAGTTGGAGATGAGTGACAGATAGATTTTAGTCCCGTTTAAGAAGTCTGGAAGCATCATTGTTGATCCCTGGGTTCATTTCTATGGTCCACCCAATGTGATAACCTTCCAATGGCTCTGACGAACAAACACATTTTGAACCTCAGGCGGCGAGCCTGAAACCCTAGGAATATGAGTTAGAACACCTATCTGAAGATCTGAATAAGTTCCTGAGGTTGAGAAGATCCTATTCGAGGCTTTGATTTCTTGAGAGAAGGCTTTGAACATAAAGTCAAATTTTTGTGCCTTCACTATCAAACTAAGTCTGATTATGGAGTTCTGAGCTCGAATTGAGGTATTGAGGAGTTTAAATTGTCTCTAAAATCTTATTGAATGATCTGAGAGAAAATAAAGTGAGCTCAAATGATTTATTTTGTGAGAATTCAAACCCTATTAATTTGGGTTATTTTCAAACCCAAACTTATAGCAGAAGTATTTTGATGAGATATGAACTTGAATCCTGCCCAGAGAAGTCAATTACAACCCTTAGTACTAGTTTAAGTCGATCAAAGATGCTTCTCTATGTCTGTTTACCTATTTAAGTCTAAAAATTTTGATCTCTGAAGATTTCAGAGAAGTGTAGATCTTCTCTGCTGGTCCTGAAGGTCTTGTGAACTTAGAGATTACTCCAACAAATGCGAAATAATTTGTAGAACTTATACAGACCTTTAAATGTGAGAGATAAGTCCATCTAAGGACTCTATGAAGTTAATTTCATTTCCAGGCAATAAATAACCCATAGGAACCCCTTATTTCACTCTTCAAATTGAAGAGGAAAACATCCTCTTATCTTTAAATTGACCTTGCAATCCTATAGAGTAATCTTAGAGCTTTCTAAAAAACTTGAAATCACTTGAAACAGAGGTCTGAGCTGGAAGTTATGATCATTTGTAGTTGGGTCTGGAAGGGGTTAATATAGTCCCACATCGTCAGTTTCTGAGCGCGCACCTGGGAACAAAAGCAATTTGTTACATGGGCTTCCCAGTCGTCAGTGCTCGACGCACCGGTTACCGATTTGAGCATTCTGAACCTATTCTGAGCATATGTATGTGAGTGTGCGGGCATGTGTGCCTACGAGTGTGCGCCCAAGTGGGCATGAGCGAGTGTGCCCTGGGAGGGTGAGGCCTGGGAGGCTGGTTGAGCCGAAGTGGCTCGAGACTATGACCCAAAATGAAATAAACCGAAATCGAACCTAATTAAGATTAGGCGAGGACCAAGTAGGGTCTGGTCCCACCCTCGTCTCAGGGTGCTGTGTATCCTCGAAAGGACCTCACCGCAAATAAAATAATTTTTGGTTGAGAAGAAAAATAAAACCCGGTTCAACTAAAGGATTAAAGAACAAAAGAAAAGAGGCGCAGTGAAGCTAATGGCTAAGGGCTGAAAGCTAAAGTTAAGTGTTGAAGTTGAAGGCTAAGGAAAGAAAAGAGCACAGGCAATACTAAGGCGCTAAGGAGTGTTAAAGAAGAATAGGAACTAAAGGAAGAAAAGAAAAAAAGGTAGGAACAGAACAGAAGAAGAGAGGTAAGAAAGAGAGCTCAAGATAGAGAATAGAAGGAGAAGAACAGAAGAAGAGAGAGGCTGAAGACTAAAAAGGAATTTGTTTTACTTGCATTACTTTTTGTTCTTAATAATTGTAATAAGGCAAGTTTTAATGGAATAACTTTTATTGCCTTAATTTCTTTTGAATAAAATTGGAAAACTAACATGTTTACTTGTTAATAAAGTATATCATTTGAGTAAATAAGTTTTTCATATGGAATTTTGTATATTCTTTATAGTTTAAATATTTTGGCAAAATTCATGTTTTAAAATCAACTTAGTTATACCTCCTAAACCTAAAAGGAAAATAAAAGAAAATTGGTGAATTTGGAAAAAAATTATTATACCTCCCAGTGAACGACCTGGACTCAACCAATAAAAATTTCTAAAATATTGGGTTAATTCGACCCAATATTACACAACCGACACAATTTTGAGTTAACCTAAGTGACTTTTTCTACTCTTAATTAAGTGAAATTAACTTAATTACTGAGTTGAGTGTAAAGCCACATGACCATTTTAATGGCGCCATTGCCAGGGAGGTAATATTTTGCCTCATTTCACTCATCAAAATATTCCCTGGCATTACTTCATCTAAACATCATTTTAATGGCGCCATTGCTGGGGAGGTAATCCCTTAATTCACTAAAATTTTGTTGGATTAATTATCTAATTAGGAGGTATTTTGTAAATATATTTTTGTTTTTAATCCTTTGTTCTAATTAGTGTGTTTTGTTTTTGTTTTTGTTTTGTTTTTATTTTCAGTCTTCTTTTCAGGTTTACCTTCACGGGTGATCTCAGGAGAAGGCGGGAATCAGTTTTAACTGTGCTGCTATTTTTGTGAGTATTTCTTAGTCTTTTGTTTTCTTGCATTTAAAAAGTAAAAAAATACAAAAATACATCTTTATCTGACTAGCAACAGCATATCCATAGGCATACACTCTTAGGAGTGCATATTTCCTGCTAGTATTAGAGCGATCTGACTCGGGAATTTTTAAATGTTTTTCTCACATCAGTGGGAAAACACGAGAAAACCCGCGTAGATCCCTGTCCTCTGATATTTAAAAAGACCACATATTTTTGTTTGAAAAGATATAAAAAGTGGCCATTGCAGTTTAGATTGATATATTTTTGAAAAAGACTAACTAAAAAGAGGAAGTAAAATTTGTGACTTAAATCTGATTGCAGAAATGCATGCAGGTTTTTCAATCGCTATCGTCTGTTGCATGCTATCGCGCACATAGTGCGATCACTAGAGTCACACGAGTCTATTTTTCTATCTTTCCTCTTTGGACCTCTTAGGGCTTTGGCCGAAGATCAACAAGTCTATCTCACTGCTAGAGCCCTGGGGAGCCAGTAGTGAGCGATCTCGATCCTAGACCTTAGACCTTTGAGCTTTAAGGTATGCACCTGCGTAGTCATGGATTAGGACGCGTATTTTGATACTGTTACTCTATTTGTTTGCTTCAAATTATTTTGCGTATCTTAGGAATCTCTTCTTTCCTTTGAAAGAATAGCAAAACCCACGTCTTTTGCACTATTTTGCAGGTTTTTTGTGCTGTTGTTTTCTTATCGGTGGTGTGTGTGTGCACTTGCAAATTATTTTTCCATTCATGGATGGGAGGCGATCCTTGCATCTGCCTATTGCACCACCATTGACAGGTGATCCTAGCTAGTTGCAGATAAGCAACCAATGGTTTTCCCGTCTGATCCATCTTCTTCTATGGATCCAATGTAGAATCTTAATCCTGAGATCCCTTCTTCTTTTGGTCAGGGGGAGATGCCGCCATTTGATGTTCATGAGGCTCTCCTGAACCAGAATCTTAGGATGCTAGAGCAAATAAGACAAATCAATCTATTAATAGCAGCCTTAAATAATTTGTAAACTCTTCAAACTTGTCGTCCACCTCGAACTGGGGTGGGTTTTGGAAACCCTGATTTATTGATATCTCATCCAAGGCCTCTACTTTGAGATTATTATAACCCATCTAATGCACAAGTAGAGCCTAATGTTAGGATTCCAATTGGGGAAAATGATCCTGAATTAAAGCCAAACATTATAGGTTTAATCCCCCACTTTCATGGATTTGCATCCGAGGATCCATTTCAACATATAGAAGATCTTAAAAATTTATCCCAAACTTTTGGTCCTCGAAATCAAAATAGGGAAATCCTACTAATGAAAATGTTCTCTTTTAGCCTTAAAGATAAAGCAGCATATTGGTATAGAATTATAGCAAGACTAATCTCAACTTGGGCTGAACTTGAATCTACATTTTTGAAGAAATTCATTCCTATTGGTTGAACCAATTCTTTAAGTTGAGACATTACTACTTTCAATCAAAACCAAGGAGAACCAATTCATGAAGTGTGGGAACATTTTCATGAATTGCAAAGGAAATTCCCACATCATGATATCCCTCATTGGCAACTCATGCATATCTTTTATTATGGTTTACAAGAGAGCATTCGCAATCTACTTGATGCCTCTTGTGGAGGGAATTTTCTAAATCGCGATGCAGAATCCACTTCAGAATTATTTGAAGGGATGGCGAAAAACTCGATCAATAATGCATCAATGTCGCAATTTACGTGCGGAGGGAACACGAATCACCAAATTACGCATAAGGGCATTCACGAGATTGGTAATCCATCCAGTTCAAAGGACTTAGAGCTTATTGCAGAAAAAATGGACAAAGTAGATATCGTAGCAAAGCATCTCGACGAGGTCAGAAATACAATGAAGACTCTTATGCCTCTAATTGCTACGGATCCTGCATATTCACCTGTTTCGCAAATTCCCGCAGGGAGGGAATTTGTGAATAATCTGGATTCTAGAGATCCATCTTTCTTGGGTTTTCTATCTACTCCTTCACCAACCCAAGGAGGGACCTTTGTCCCACAATCTTACCCACCCTTTTTCCCACCCTTTCCTGTTGCAGAAAACATGCCATATCTTTTAAGTTTACATGCCATCAAGGAAAATATACCATGACCAAACCCTTATTCAAATTCCTATAATCCTGGATGGAGAAGCCACCCAAATTTCACTTAGGCTGATCAAAATCAAAATCAAAGACAAATTATCCGAATCAGACTCATTTTAACCCACCTCCATTGCCTCCTCAACAATCAAATTTAAGGCCTAGCCCAATGAGTATGCAGAATTACTCTAGGCCTATTAGAGATACACAGCTAGAACAAATTTTAAGAGCTATGTTAGATAGTTAGAGACAAAATGCTGAAGCTCTCACTGAGATCCATAGGCAATGTAAGGTAGAGTTGGCTAATTTACGAAATCAGATCATGCTTTTGGTTGAGTCTCGTCAGCCAGGTACTTTTCCATCTCAGCCAATTCTGAATCCTAGGAATCTGCTAAATCCTAGGCAAAAACCAAGGCCAAGTCCATTTCATTAATCAGGCCTTTGATTGTAATCATAACCCGTCTTCCATATTACCTAAAAATAATGCACCAAACCCACATCCGCAACCTATTTTGTGTCAAAATGACCCACCTATTATTGAGAATCAAAACTGATTTTGCTGATCTTCTGAACTTGGTGGAATTATCTTTTAAATTGCCCTAATCTTTAACATTCTACATCTCAACCTAAATAAGATCTACTTTTCACAAGATTCACTCTAATCTTTCTGAGATTTTCACGAGAATTTGATTTTGGGTTCTGCGAGAGCTATTCTAGGCAATTTTTGGCCGAGTTTTGACTGGGTGGTCTAATCTATTTCTTTGTTTTTGATCTAATTCTTTCATAACTCCTTTGTTTTTACCATATACCTATTCTTTCTTGGATTTCTTTACTAGGGTTTACACCTAGTTGAAGGCGTAAAACTTAACACTTGTATATAACTATTTCCTATTTTTACCTTTTATATTTCCCTGCTACACTTTAAAATTTCACTTCATATCATATTGATTACCTTCATTTAGCCCGACTGACTACTCTGACCTTTGGTCAGAATTGAAATTGTCCGCATAGAGATTTTTAATCTCCTCTATTCGACTTCTTCCATCACCCTATACTAAATGAAGTGTAATATCTTTTCACCCTTCTTACAATGAGGACATTGTAAAATTTTGACTTGGGGAGGTGTTGAAGTGAAATTTTCACTTTAAGTGTGGGTTAAAAGATAAAAACACATAAAAATTAAATATCCACAAAATAAAAATTCCAAAAATGATAAAAATTTTAAAAAATTAAAAATTTTCATAAAGATTTGAAAAATTTTTGAAAAAAATTCATAAAAATTGAAAAATCTTATATACATAAAAATAAAAATATATAAATACAAAAATATGAAAATGAAAATTCATAAAAATAATAAGAGGGGAATATTCATTTTTAATAAAGAAGAAAAGAAGAAGTATATATATTATAATTAAGAGCGTAATTTTCTTTTAGGTCAGAAGTTTAAAATATATATAGAGTATTTAAGAGCATTCAATTCTTAGTTAGACTTTTACTTTAAACATTTTGTAGAAACACACTTGTGTTTAAATTTTTAAAACAAGATTTTATTTGAATTAGGAATCTATTAAATCTTCTAAAGATTTGTTTTTCTATTCTTACTTGAATTAAGAAACTAAGTGTGTTAAGATTTAAACTTAAGTTTTGGAATTAAATTATAACTTTTTAATCAATTAGATTAAGCAATCCTTTTGCTTTTTGAAAATTTGATTTTATCATAAAGTTAAGTAAAAGGCCAGATATTCAGAGTTAATTAAATAGAGAGTTGGTAGAATTTTAGTTTACAAAACTTACAGGATAGAGATAAATAACTAGACTTGGTAAATTTTGTCTTGATGGATCCTATAGGAGGAAACTAAAAATTTGAAGAACCTTAGAGTAAAGGGCTTTGTTGTCCAAGCTCTAGTTTGAGAGCTAAGTAACCTAAACACCTAAATTCACACACATAGAATTGTCTTGTTGGCATCTGAGACCGCGAAAACACATAGGTTAAGAGATCAGTTCTGAATCCTCTTTAGTCCAAGTATTTCTGTAGGGCGGTTCTTGAAAGGGTGAAGGATGTGGTACTCACCTAGAAAAAGGAATTGGAGAATAAAGTTAGTAAGAAAAATGAGAAGGGGGGAAAAGAAAAAGAAAAGAAAAGAAAAAGAAAAGAAAAGAAAAAGAAAAAGAAAAAAAAGAAATAAATAAATAAAACACCCTGCAGTTAAGTGCCTTGTTAAAAATGGGTACTTATGCAGTTTTTTCATAAATAAATAAAAGCATCTAAATACAAATGGATGCTACCCTTCCTTCCATCAAATAAAAAGAACACCTCGCTATAAATGGGTGTTCTAACCTATAGAAAAAGTGAAGAAAAAATATGGAGAAAAAAATATTAGGAATAAGAGACTCGGTGGTCCACCGGGGAGATATACACAAAAAGTGTTGACCTCAGGATTAGAAAACTAGTGAGGAGAAAGCAACCAAACTTGAGTAAGGCCAACCCAAAGGCTTGAACTGGAATAATTGGGTTTGGAAAATGATGTCTTAAGATCTAGATTTTTGCAACTTTGGATGCCTTTAGGACAAATCTCTTCACTAAGCACAGATGTTTTAAAATCATAGCTACTGAACCTTGGTATTGGGTAGTGAAGCCTAAGAAATTGGGTTTTGAAGATTTTAAGTTGAAACCTAAAGGGGAAGAATTGACAGAATCCTAGGTCTAGAAGTTATTCTTTAGTGTTATAGGCTAGTAAATTAGAGCTTTACTACTCTAAGTTTGATTAATAATGAGTATCTGGTTAATTTGCTTAAAACTTATATTGATAAAAGTCAAATATCATAAACAAAGGATCAACTTAAATCTGTCTGAGTTTTTGAGTTAAAATTTAATTCTCAATCCGTATGTTTTGCTTCCTTAAAACACTTTGTATTCTAATTTGAGTTAAGAATAGTTACAAAGATTAAGAGATTTTTGAAGAATTCTAATTTAGAGTAAAATTCTTGTTAACAAATGGTTTTAAGTGTGTTTTTGAAAAATGTTATAAATATAAATCCAAGTAAGAAAATTTTCACATGTGCTATTTACATTAATCATTTATATTAAACTTAAAAAAATTTTCTGAACTAAGCTTTCCTCTACATAGTTACTATTTATGATAATTTAAACTCAAGTGCTTTAAATCATCATAGTCTTAGTTAATTTTGCTAGGGACTAGCAAAATTTTGGCTTGGGGGTATGATGAGACACTCATCATGATCTCTAATTACCCTTAATTAACTAGTCTTCCTAGTTAATTAGCTAAGGTTATAAACAAATAAGAGTTAATTATAGAATAAGGGATATTTAGTAAAGGACCTTAAAATATGTTAAAATGACATTTTATCATTCAATTAACATTATTAATAATCTAGATAATAATTGGACTCGAAAATCCTATTAATCATTCCTTTAATTAATAAGTTAAGTAACTTAAATATAATGTATACCTAAGTATATAATAACTTAAGTGATTTTACTTAATCTAATAAATTAACATAAAAAGGTCAAAACAGTAAATTCAAGGTGAAAACATAATATTTACCTTATTTACTAACATATATAAAAAGTTGAAAAAGATCTAAGTTAAAATAAACCTTCAAAACCTGAGTTTATATTTTGGCCCTTAAAATTCATTACAGTCGGGTCCTTATTTCTCACACAGGTCCTTAAGATTTATTACATTTAAGTCCCTTTCCCTCTTCTTCTTCTTCAGCTGAATGAATGGTTGGCAGTAGAGAGTCACGCCACAGCATGATCATCTCCCTGCCGACATCAACCTTCTTTGTCCAAGCTCTTGCAGCTTGCGCTCACCACCACCTCTTGATCCACCAGTCTGGATTAACCTGAAATCCTATTTTTCAGTGGGAGATAACCTCACCATCATCGGAGACGATGCCGGAGGTTAAGCTCCTCAAGCTCCTTCTTCGGCCAGACCTCGCCATTCTCTTCGCTGCCAACTACTATAAATACCCCCTCACCCCTCGGATTTTATTCAAGTTGTCTCCCTTCCCTCTTCTAACACAGCAATTGACCCAATGGGCTATTCGTCCAAAACACCGGTGACTTTCCATCTCACTTTCCGACTTCCTCCATCCATTCTGATTAGCCGAGGAGATCCGCCACGGTCTTCTGCATCTCTGACACAGGCACCAACCAAAGGAGTCCTCCGCTTCACCTCATTTTCGCCTGCCGGAGATTCTTCTTTTCACCCACTGATTTCGTCGTTCGCCATGAGACTTTGGCAGAACCCTATTGACCCCTTCTTCCTGGTAATAATAGATTAGGAGTACGAGTAGGAGTAGGAGTAGGTTAGCTTAGTTTCGATAGTTAGATTATATGTAATTTTACAATTTCAGTGTTCATCTTCTCTGACTCCGGCAAACTCCTTGAGTTCGCTAGAGCCTTAATTTCATCTTTTGAAATCGCTGTCCACCCTCCTTTCTCTCATGACCATTACTAATCCACTTAATCACTTAATTGATCATCTAATCGCCTAATTCACATTCCACCTCCACCGACTACTGTCACTATCCATGGTGACAGTAGTCGACCTAATTCCACCTTCATAGGGTCTTTCATCATCTTTCCACCACTTATGGACCCTAATTGACACTATACTACATATAAATATCACATATAAATTAAATGCCCAAATATAATTAAGTTCCTGAGATCGCTGTCAATGGCGGCTCAGGAGCAATTCAAACTATTAATTAACTATATAATTATGACTGCTATTATCTGTTTACTTGTTTTAAACGCTCAATCGTGTGGTCAAACAAGTCCTGAGCTTAATTCAAATCAGATTTTTAAAGAAATGAATTCACCGTCAAATCTTACAAATAAAGAGACAAATGAAGAATTAAATGTGATAGTGGGGTTCCTTGCAACCTCAGGATCCTTTTTAGATTAAAAATAGTAAGTTTAAACAATCTGTGTGCAATTTTCACATTTTATGGACTCACCGAAGCTCCGGCGAGCCAAATCTGTGCTTCAACCTTTAGAATTCATTGAGAAGCTCCAGATAGATGTAACATGGATCACTAATTAATTTGAAGTCATTTAATTGAGGATTTAGTGACTGGAGCTGTAGATAGATCTTCATCTTCTCCAACTCCGTTGCAGTTGAAGATGAGTGACAGATAGGTTTTAGTCTTGTTTAAGAAGTCTGGAAGCATCGTTGTTGATCCCTGGGTTCATTTCTGTGATCCACCCAGTGTGATAACTTTCCAATGGCTCTGATGAACAAACACATTTTGAACCTCAGGCGGCGAGCCTGAAACCCTAGGAATATGAGTTAGAACACCTATCTGAAGATCTGAATAAGTTCCTGAGGTTGAGAAGATCCTATTCGAGGCTTTGATTTCTTGAGAGAAGGCTTTGAACATAAATTCAAATTTTTGTGCCTTCACAGTCAAACTAAGTCTGATTATGGAGTTCTGAGCTCGAATTGAGGTATTGAGGAGCTTAAATTGTCTCTAAAATCTTGTTGAATGATCTGAGAGAAAATAAAGTGAGCTCAGATGATTTATTTTGTGAGAATTCAAACCCTACTAATTTGGGTTATTTTCGAACCCAAACTAATAACAGAAGTATTTTGATGAGATATGAACTTGAATCCTGCCCAGAGAAGTCAATTACAACCCTCAGAACTAGTTTAAGTCAATCAGAGATGCTTCTCTGTGTCTGTTTACCTATTTAAGTCTGAAAATTTCGATCTCCCAAGATTTCAGAGAAATGTAGAGCTTCTCTACTGGTCCTGAAGGTCTTGTGAACTTAGAGACTACTCCAACAAATGCAAAATAATTTGCAGAACTTGTACAGACCTTTAAATGAGAGAGATAAGCCCATCTGAGGACTCTGTGAAGTTAATTTCATTTCCAGACAATAAATAACCCATAGGAACCCCTTATTTCACTCTTCAAATTGAAGAGGAAAACATCCTCTTATCTTGAAATTGACCCTGCAATCCTATAGTGTAATCTTAGAGCTTTCCAACAAACTTGAAATCACTTGAAATGGAGCTCTAAGCTGGAAGTTATGATCATTTGTAGTTGGCTCTGGAAGGGGTTAATATAGTCCCACATCGTCAGTTTCTGAGCGCTCACCTGGGAACAAAAGCAATTTGTTACATGGGCTTCCCAGTCGTCATCGCTCGGTGCACCGATTACCGATTTGAGCATTTTGAACCTATTCTGAGCATATGTATGTGTGTGTGCGGGCATGTGTGCCTGCGAGTGTGCGAGCAAGTGGGCGTGAGCGAGTGTGCCCTGGGAGGACGAGGCCTGGGAGGCTGGTTGAGTCGAAGTGGCTCGGGACTATGACCCAAAATGAAATAAACCGAAATCAAACCTAATTAAGATATGTGGAGGATCGAGTAGGGTCTGCTCCCACCCTCGTCTCAGGATGCTGTGTATCCTCGAAAGGACCTCATCGCAAATAAAATAATTTTTGGTTGAGAAGAAAAAAAAACCCGATTCAACTAAAGGATTAAAGAACAAAAGAAAAGAGGAGCAGTGAAGCTAATGGCTAAGGGCTGAAAGCTAAAGTTAAGTGTTGAAGTTGAAGGATAAGGAAAGAAAAGAGCACAGGCACTACTAAGGCACTAAGGAGTGTTAAAGAAGAACAGGTACTAAAGGAAGAGAAGAGAAAAGGGTAGGAACAAAACAGATGAAGAGAGGTAAGAAAGAGAGCTCGAGATGGAGAATAGAAGGAGAAGAACAGAAGAAGAGAGAGGCCGAAGGCTAAAAAGGAATTTGTTTTGCTTGCATTACCTTTTGTTCTTAATAATTGTAATAAGGCATGTTTTAATGGAACAACTTTTATTGCCTTAATTTCTTTTGAAATAAAATTGGAAAACTAACATGTTTACTTGTTAATAAAGTAGATCATTTGAGTAAATATGTTTTTCATATGAAATTTTGTATATTCTTTATAGTTTAAATATTTTGGCAAAATTCATGTTTTAAAATCAACTTAGTTATACCTCCTAAACCTAAAAGGAAAATAAAAGAAAATTGGTGAATTTGGAAAAAAAATTATTATACCTCCCAGTGAATGACCTGGACTCAACCAATAAAAATTTCTAAAATGTTAGGTTAATTCGACCCTATATTACACAACCGACACAATTTCGAGTTAACCTAAGTGACTTTTTCTACTCTTAATTAAGTGAAATTAACTTAATTACTGAGTTGAGTGTAAAGACACACATCAATATCTTCACACAATTGAAGCAACTAAAGGTCTCGCAGCGACTCCTCTTAGGCTGGATTCACTCGCACACTCAACCCGCACAGCCTGGGGTCCTGAAACCTGGAGCGTACAGCCTGGAGCTCGGAAGCAAGTAAGCTTGTATGCTTGTTAGTGGCGGATGGGGGATCTACCCTGCACGACACAACAATAGCCTTCAGCTCTATCAAATGACAGGAAAACCTTCACCGTATCACAGCGAAGGTGAGGCGAGAGTTGGCATGGCTCAGAACGACCTAGGCATGCGTGTCTATGTCGGACTGTGAACGTGTGAGTGGGTTTGTTCGGTGGAAGTGTGGGGCATGTGTGGCAGTCAATGGAGAGGGGGAAGATGGACAATGGACGGAGGCGAATCTTGCAAGGTGGTTTGCGAGGCATGTGGATGTGTGGAGTGATGGATGCGCCTCGCTGGAGGTCAGTGGAAGATGAGGAAGATGAGGGTGGACAGTGGCAGTCGAGGGGTGGTTTGTGAAATAAAATGTGGGAAAACAAAGAATAGGAGAAGAGGAACTTATCTGAGGTGATTGGAGCGAAGGGGAGGCAGAGGAGACGAATGACGCGTATGTGCCATTGTCTGAGAATATGACCCTAAGGTGGAGATAATGCCGACGAGGAGGAGGTTAGAGGGGCGTGCGCTGGTGTGGCGCAATGTGGAGGAACGAGGCGAAGCGAACCCTGCCACTGGTATGGTGGCAGAGCGGCGAGAGGAGGGAGGGAGAGTCACCGGAGCTTGCGGGCTACTTGGCCGGAGAGGGGAAAGAGGAATTTTGGAGGATTCTTCGGCCAAATAAAGCTTAGGGGATTCGCAGAGGACCGGGGATCCTTTTAGAGTCGCTGGCCAAGCTTCTGGTGCTTGGAGGGCAAGCCTTCCAGCGCAAACTCTTCAATGAAGAAGGAAGGTGGTTAGGATACCCAAATCTCTCGAGCATTCACATGAGAGATTGGCGTAAATTTGATCTGGAGATCGCGTTTAATCGATGGAGAAATCCTCAGAGGAGATATCAGCCTTTCAAATCTAGGAGATCTCTGAGGATTTGAGGAGATATCAGCCTTGAATCCTCACCGGAGTGGGATTCTTCCGCTGTAATGGCAGAAGGACCTGAATGCAAGGTTGGCAAGGAAGATAGGGGGCTCTATGCAAGGGTTTTTTCGAAAGTTAGGGGCCAGAATGTAGTTGGGTGGACAATTTCGCAAAGTTGTTCAAGATGACCTTCCCTTAGGCCCAAATTATGGTATAAACCTAATTTGGACCTAAGGAATCCAATGGTGAAGTTGGATTTTAGGTTTGATCACGTTTGACTAGAAATTTTGCATAAAAACCCAAATTAGGTTAAATACTGAGCTAGGACCCCAATATAGGTCAAAATAGGTTCAAAAGGCCAAATTGAAGATTCCAAACCCTAAGGGATATCTTTCCATGAATTTTAGAGGGTTTAGTTGATTTTTATTCTGATCAGAACCTTGTTGAATTAAGCGAGTCTGTTTTAGGGTTATAGAATGTCATTTAATTCTTGGATTACACAATAACCCATTTCTAACTGAACCAACCCACTTTTTATCTTATTCGAACTATTTGACTTATGTTATGCCTCTGAGAAATCCCATTTATACACTGCAATGGTAAAATTGCAGTTTTACCCTTTAGTTCATGTTTCCTTCTCAGAATAATAAACCCTTGACTTAGGCCTTCCTTTAGGTTATGCAGGAGCTTTTGTTTACTTTCTCAGGTCAAAATGGGCTAGTTAGGGCTCATGATGAGGCTCTCATCACTCTACAATTACAAGTGTTGATAACATCAATTAGAGTCAATTTCAAGGGTACTTATGAGATAATGTCATATTATAATGGGCTTGGGAGCATTGCAGGCATATTGCATGATCTTTACATTTTAATCACTTGGAATCAATGTTTAATGACCATGTGCACAAGTACATTTTGAAATAGGTCTCAGATGAGCGATCGGACGGTATGGACGGATCCGGATCAATGAACAAAGTCCAACGAACTCTAAATCACTTCAATCTGACGTCCGTAGCTCCTACAACAAGCCCAAGAAAGATCAATGGCCAGGGGGCAATGTGACATCTTTATGGGTCTCAGATGAAAAATCTGATCATACGGATGGATCCATAGCAACAATCGCAGTCTGGCAGCGTGGGAATCATCTTGATCTAAACACCGTGGCACCCTCTATAATAGAAAGAAGATGGACAGTCCAGATGGCGCCACTTCGTGCCATCCAAGCCACCCCTCATGCTCCTAGTAGCCATGTCCTATACCCCTCATCACACCTCATGCTCAATCTCAGTCATTCATCCTTCATCCAACGGCTAGAGAGGCATGTGCAAGGAATGCTCTCCACAACATCCCTTGGCCTTGGCTCATCTGTCGTAAAGGCACCTCTCAAAGAAAGGGTGCGGGTCTGAAACCTGCTTCCCCATCAATTGGGCACTTGAGGAAGGAGTGTAGCAGCACATCTGTGTGCAGCACAAGGCACGAGGTAGAGTGAGCAACACGTGCATGCACGTGTGGGAATGTGCACGACAGCGCAGTAGTGCGCGTAGGGCAACTGCAATGCGAAGACCAGTTTGTGCCAGCATACACGTGTGACACGGCGCAAGAGGTGCACGTCACAGTGCAGACTATTGAAGCATGAGGGTTGGGGCTACGGCGATGGTTGCGGTAGGTCTTCAGCGACGCTTTGAATGTCGTTGTTGACCAGAGGATGATTTTTGGCCTTCTCCCTCCATTATAAAAGGGCCTCCTTCCCTCCACTTTTACGAAGCTTCCACCCACGAGATACCACCACCTTCTAGAGTTCTAGGCAAGGTCTCGAAGCCGCTGACAGAAGGCCCTCCACCACCGTAGATGTCTCGACACATTCTTCTTCCTTGTCTTAGTGTTATTTTATTTTGTAGTGTAGTTCATGTATTGATTTTGTTTAAGGTAATCATCTAAATTACGTTTGATTATACATTTGATAAGAAATTATTGGCACATTGATCATATGATATGGTTCTCTAACCCTTTTCTCTACCTTTCTCTCTCTAACTCTCTTTCTCTCTCTCATTTTCTCAAATCAATTTTCAAGCGCACAAATGACATATTTACATGACACAAAAGCGAGTATATGATCTAATTATTGCCTCCTTGTGTTCAACACTCATACTCACCTCCTATTCTTTATTTAAAATTAACGCCGTAAGCACACTACAATGAACGATTTTACGCAAACGCATCCAGTGAATGTTAGTTTTTGGCACCACTGCCAGGGAGGCAAAAGATCTCTTATTCGCTTTCATTTTCTTGGTTATTATTCATATTTGTGTTATCTAACTCACTATTCTCCCTCTTCTTGTGGTTGCAACACCTCATGCATCAGCAATGGGAGTAGAAAGAGTCAGGTTGGATCAAAGGAAGCACAAGTAGAAGACTGCCATCAACTTGAACGCTTGGTCTGGTCTTCCCATTATCCAAAGGTAACTTCTCATCCTTAGACCAAGAGAAATGGTGGTGTTCTAAAAACTCTCTTTTGTTTGTCAAAGAAAAACACCACCACTAAGTCTTCAACCCATTAACTTTGAAAAAAGTAATATTCTAGACTTGGGTTGAGGACATGATTCAAGGACTCGAAACACCTCTATAAATTTTTAGAAAAATCTCAGAGGTGATCCTTCCAATAGGAGAACTCCCCTTCAAATTTTAGTGCCAAACTTTTTGTGGTTTGACCGTGAGAAATTCGCTACTGAAAGTGTGCAAGGTTGTCCTAAGTTCTGGAGATCTATAGGGTGTTCTTACTATTGCGAACTCCACATAGCTGAGATTTGTAAGAAATTTATATTTCTAGAAAGATCTCGAAATTCTCTACACTTCATCTAAAGAACACTTTCGCATTTGAAATTGATTATTAATTGTTCTAATCAACACATTAAACTTGCACACTGAACTAGAGGTTTTGGATAGATTGACCCCCTCTTGGAAAATGTAAATTTGGGTGGTCTATCATCCTCAAAAAATTCTAAAATTAATTTTTTTGAAAATCTCACTTGATTTCAATTAGGATAGGGTCATTGATTGTTTTTATTGAACCCTTCTTGACAACATCTTAAAAAAGATTCATTGAATAGAAGTTGCACACCCTAGGATCTTCCACACTAAGGAGTTTTTGATTTTATAGACACACAAAAGGCCTTAAAAAAAATCAATCTTCACTAACCATGTTTGATGGGAACTCCATCATGAGCCATAACAAGCTTAATTTAGTCATTATCAAGGAATAAATGCTCCTACATAACTGCAGGGAGCCCTAATTCACTACAAATCCATTCTGAGGGAATTACAAGAAACCAGGGTTAAAATTATAATTTTTCCATCATATCTTGAATGCAGAACAACCACGGGTTTTCCTAAGGGGTAATTAACTATCAAATGGTCTTAAGACTCTATCAAGTGGGTTAGTACAAACAGAAAAGGGTTTTCAAGTGTTTTGAGAATTAAATGACTTCTGAAACCCTAAAAATAGACCTGCTTAATCTACTGAGGTTTTGGTCCAGTTAAAATGCACATAAACCATCTAAAATTTATAGAAAAATATTCTCTAGGGTTTGGTACCTTCAATTTGATCATTAGAACCCGTCTTGACCCAAAATAGAGTCCTAGACAGACATTTGTCTTAATTTAGATTTTTACATAAATTACCCAATCAAACTAGGTCAAAACCAAATTCCAATATCACCATTGGATTTCTTAGGTCCAAATTAGGTTTATACCAAAATTTGGGCCCAATATGAGATCATCTTGACTAAGTTTGCATTTTGATCCAGTTAGACCCTTTTTATCTCATTTAGATCCTTAGCTTTTCAAAATCCTTGCAGATTGCACCTCAGCTTTGTCATCATTTTCACAAAAAGGTCCCTACGGCCATGAATCTTAATCCTACAAACTCCGGTGACCTTAAAATGGCATGTTCTCCTTGATTCCTTGACGGATCCTTCTCAGATTTGAAAGGGAAGTTCGTCAAGGAATTACCTTCCTTTTGAGCCAAATCCCAAGCTCTCAAACCTTCCCAATCTCTCATTTAAATGCATGAGAGATTATGGTATCCTGGAGAATTCCTATTCCGATGAGCTTTCCAAGCTTAGGGAGCTTGCTTCCCAAGCTCAAAACTTCGTCTAGAGGCCTATAAAAGAACCTCCAGATCAAACCGAACTTCCCATACTCAAATTTGACAGGATTCCCCCTTAATTTCGTCTCTCCACATCTGACCGAAGCTCCTCGATGTCCAGTGATCTCCTCTGACTCCATCCTTCGTTCACGCGCAATACCAGTGGCTGGATTTCCTTCCTCTTTCTCATCTGCTCTTGGCCGTACCAGTACGAGCCTCCTTCCTATCGTCGTCGCCGCCTCTACCTTACTGGAGCCTTCGTCTTCTCTAGAGCCGATGTACCCTCGGTAGGAGAATCCTTCCCTTTCGTCTGATTATCTTAGCCTAGATTAGTTTCTCTGTACTTTTATGTTATATTCCCCTCTTCTTATCCCCATTTCAACCCCTCGACACGATCGCAAGCCACCGTCTCCATCTTTGGTGACCACTCTAGTGAATTCATCCGCTTACTCCACTGCTCCAAACACTTCGCCGACAAGTCTACGACCTCCGCTTCGCCTTCCCGCACTAAACCCCCATATTTATTCCACCTTTCGATCGCTCACAACCAACACCGAATAACGCCCCTTTACGTCGTCTTCTCCATCACTGACCACCCTCTACATGCTACCATCCTCCACAAGACCATCACCTTCACCATGCTATGGCGAAGCTAAGGAGCCATTTAACTAGGGCCTTTGAGCCTGTATTTGTGTTCCATGTCTTAGCCAGTTCGCCGCCATTGCCACCTCCATCCCCGGCCATGACTGAGCTCCTCCGGCATCATGACAACCTGGTGCCACTCTCACTCAACATAGCTATGTCCCAGGATCTACTCCAGGTCTTGGATTAAAGGCCCCAAGCTGTAGCAGTGCTCCAATTGGCGAAGACCATCAGCCGTAGCTGCATATGCGAAGATGATGGGACATTTAGTCCCACCTCAGATAGAGAAGAACAGATGCAGCCAAATAAATTGAATTTCTACATCCTGTTGTCTACCTTGACACACAGGGGGGTGAGGTCCCCCGCACTCCCCTCACACGCCTCGCCCATGACATTGTGCATGCGGGCCTGGCTCCGACCAATTTACCTACCTATGCCCACGCACACCTCGACTGCCACTCACAAACGGCAGCCCTGGTCTCGAGTGTGCACTGCCCGTTCACCCAAATACCCTGACTATGGCCCTGGGAGGGTAGATCCTAGAGAGAGAAGGACAGAGAGTGGGGATAGGGGAGGGTTTTACCCTATGTGATAATTAGCCAAATCTAAGAGTGCCTCCCTTGTGCGTGAGAAGAAGGAAGAAGAGATAAGGCACAGCAGAAGAAGAAGAGGAGAAGAGGCTGAAGACAGGAGGAAAGAAGAGAAGAGGAAGAAGAAGAACAGTGCTAAGGATGAACTGTAGCATCTGATGGTTAAGTCGTCTGGTCATCAGACCTGACGTCTGATCTAAGGCTTGATATTGTGAACAATTGATTTGGAATTACTGTTGAGATATTTAAATTGATTGAAAGCTTGAGATATATATGCTTAGAGAGTAATTGGTGATTTAAATCACCATTATTTTAGCTTTTCTACCTTTTTATTACCTCAAAGTACATGAGAATTCATTGAATATCTAATGTGACAGATAAATATTTATTGAATATCATTATTTTGTTTAAGTTCTTGTGCTCATTTTCATTATTTATTGAGATTAGAGATTGAATTCCTATCTACTCCCTGTGTTCGACCTCAGACTTCATTTCTGATATTCGAGTTATAAATTTTATTTATTTTCAAGAAATTTCTACCTATACTATGATGCAACATTTATAAACATCGATTTCGCTTCGTTAACAGTGTGCCTATACATTTGTGCCATGTTTGGTGTAAACAAGTGAAAATTTTAAAAGCCATTAAAGCAAGATTTAAACCCTAAAAATTACACATCTCAATCTTGCTTGCTAAAGAACACTTGTTTTGGCATTGGGTCCTTGCACCTAATTATGCACGAACATGACCCAGATAGGACCAATCTAAGTCTTGGAAGTGTGATTGGGTTTGTAAGTGCTTGGCCTTAATTTCCATTGTGGAATCAGGTGTCTAGGCTGCGAGGAAGTGTCAAATGACCATGGTTGTGGGGTACAAAGGAACCTGCAGCATGAGCCAAATGAAGAACCTTCCCTTCAATCCCCTCGTAATCAAATTGGCTAGATTAACTTTTGGAAAGGAGGTTTAAATGCTTGCAAATTTGATCACTCTCTTTAGACTTCTAGGTCACCTAGGTCTACACTAAAGGGCCTAGTTTTGCATGTTTGATTGTGCACTCTTAATTCGCTCATCCGTCTACTTCTTCCAAACCATGGATTTCAATGCCTATCCTTCATTTCCAAACTATCACCAACATGATTTGTATGCTAACCTAAGTGGGTTGTATCCACAGTTTACTTGGGATAACCAACCACCTAGTCAAGGACTTAATCCAGGACCTGAGTACCCAAAATACTCCCTTATACCAAGTATCCCAATTTTACTCAACATGCATCAACTTCCTATTGGGATGCTTCCAACCCACCCACTCAAGGGTATGATCCAAACCTTGAGGATCCTTACCTTGATTCTTCTTTTGATGGCTCTTCTTTTAGGTCCCACCCACCCACTAATCAATTTGATAGGACGTACACTCTGGAACACTAAGACCTCTACCCTTCCCAAGACCATAACCAAGATGGGTCATCTGAATTCAAGGATCTCTCCTACTTGTCCTATGGATTGGAAGGGATTCTAGAAGAATGGAAATCAAAGGATGATCATAAACCTAGGCAAATCAAGAATGATCAAACCTTGCTTTGGACCCCTGATGAAGAATCCGACTGGGAAGACTTAGAATCTTAATTATTCTAGAGTAGGACTAAATAAAAAATGGTGCCTCTTGAAGAATTGGACCCTTAAAATGATGGAATAGAGGACCCACCTAAGAACTTAAACCCTAGTACAAACTCTATCACACACCATCAACCATACCCTCCTAAAAATGATTTGAATGCTAAGGAGGAAATCCAAGGGAAACCTAATGACACTCTATCAATTCTTGATAACCTTTAGTTGGAGTTACATAGACAGAATCAAGAATTGATTGAAGGGCAACAAGCCATGATTGATATGTTCCAACAATTGGAGGAAGAGGGCCAAAGAAAACTATTGAAAACAACTCTATTTATGGAATTCATGAAGTAAGGCCCTGCAGTGATCGATTGGACTACACCTATTTACCCAAAATTGGTTCAATCCACCATTTATACTCCCCAAGAGTTTGACAACTCAATAGAAAATGTCATTAAGGATTCCTCAGAACATGATTTGGGGAGAGATGAGGACAAACATCAGGAGGAAACTGAGAATTTAGAGGATAATGTCTTTGAATCCAAATCTAATCTTTCCAAGGAAAGTATTTGGTGGAAGAGACATCCAAAATTGAAGATGGGGAGTGGGATTACAATTCCTAAATAACTGATTTCGAATCATTTGAAACCCCCATCACAAGTTTAGAGGAGGGCCAAGGGAATGAATTTGAGCTAGAGGATGAAATTAGCCCTACCTCAAATACAACCTTGAAAATTGAGTCTAATATGAAATAGGTTGAAGATAACATTCTTGGGGTCACGGAATGGGAGGGAATAAGCAATGAAAGTCTAGTTGAAGAAGGGTTGATTTTTATTTAGAGAGCGACCTCATGCTTAGGGCCTATTTTGAAACTCTTGATTTTGTTACGTGCCCTAACAGAATTGAAATCCTGCAACCCGAATGCACTGGAATTGATATAACTTTAGGGGATTACAACTTTAAAGGGAAACAAGCTTATTACAAAACCTGTGCTTTTAGTGTCCGAAATTTTATATTTGGGTTGCACTTATCCAAATCAATTTCTCTGCATGCCTGCAGACTAAGAGAGGAACAGACACGGGCATGCATGGTACACCAATTGCAGAGATCCCGTCCTTTAGGGACAGGACTCCACCACAACTTAGTTCGCATCAGCGGACTTTAGACTCTGGGTCTGGCTGATTTTGTTTTCACCTCCTTTACCTAGACCAGCCTTATTTGTGCATCATGCCTAGCTAAAGGCACTAAACTCAAAGCTTCCTGGGAGACAACCTAGAGGTTTCAAGCTGACCGAATTTGCGATTACAACTCAAGTGATTTCTTTCCCTACTCCCTTGAATACATTTATTTTTCCAATGAGGACATTGTCCAACTTAGGCATGGGGGGTGGTAATTCTCAAGATCTGAGTACAAATTGTGAGTTTGAACTAATTTTAATTCTTTTTGTTAAAAAATAAAATAAAATTAGGCAAAGAAAACATAGGTATTAGAAGCCTGTTGACTTTAGGAAATAATACATGTTGTATGTGGAAAACTACACGATTGGAATTGGATTTTGAAAACCCGTTGTTGTAGTTAGATTTGTGAAGCAATCCGTCAACAGATAAAATTTTACAGAAATTAGTAAAGAAATTCTGGGTCAAACACTGGGCGGCTACATCGATCTAAAATCTGCGATTATATTTTTTTTTGGTATTTTTATTTGTAAGCGAGATAATTACAATGGAATTGATATTAACACACAGAGAGAGAGAACAATCACTTGATATATGAATACTGTTCTTACAACTAGAAAGTGGGAAATGATTATAGATAGAAAGTGGAAAATGGTTACAGCTAGAAAGCAAGAAATTCTATTCTAGAAAGTGATGAAAAGAAGGGAGAGAGATGTTATGCCCCTTGACAATTACTTGGTTGACGAGTCGGACGGAGCGACGCTTAGAAGACAAAGGATGGGGTGGGAAGAAGGAGGATGAAGCAGGAAGAAGCAGGAAGAAGTAGGAACGAGGCAGAGCATCATCGTCATTGTGGGATCTACTTCCAGAATGGGTGCGAGAAAACTTGCGATTTGGCTCTAAAGGAGCATCCCGAGTTTTGGACAAGCTTCTTAAAGCTTTGGAGAGGGAGAGAGGTGAAGGAAGGGATGAAGAAAGTGTGGGGGTCGTAGGGCTATATATATGTGTAGATTAGAGGGGGCAAAAAGGTCATTTGTCATCAAAACATTAATGTACGATTGACGAGTCGACTTTTCACTACACGTTGTAGTATTTAAGTGTTGGAAAAATTGACTAATCAACAATAAAAATAACCACTCACAGAAGAGCAGGTCGTGTCCACAGGGAGGCAATTATGCAATAAACTCTCGATTATTTCGTATTCTTTCGGTTAAGTGCGAAATCCCTAGTCAAATATGACATAAAATTTGATGGAAAGTAGATTCACAATAACTTAAAAATATAAGGGTATATGTGCAATTTTCCCTCAATGAAATCTTCAATAAATATATGATGATTTTATGTAATTTTCAATTGACATATACTAGAGAAAATTGGTGCACACGTTAAGTCCAAAACCAATCTTGAAATAGGTGAATAACAATAACGTGCGATTATCAAAAAATATGAGTGTGCATGTGTAATTTTACCACAATAAAATAATAATAAGTCAAAATTAATTTCTGGTGGCAATGGCATTAGATGTAATTTTTAATTGCAGAGAAAACAGAGCATTTGCTCTCTCCCCTCCTCGCGAGAGAGAGAGAGCACCAGTGGGGCTGTTAACCGCAAGGGAGGTTGGCGAAGACGAGGCCGATCCGATGGAAGTTGCGGCATCGACGGAGATGGTCGGAGGTGGCCAGCCGACAGAGGAGAAGAACGCCGGAGGAGGCACACCTGTGGGGCAGTGTGGCTATGCAAGGCATTGGAGGAGCGCAGGGTGTTGGAGGAGGAGTGCGGTGCGGTGCCTGTGGTTGTGCAGTGCCTGCAGAGGGGGGGTGTTGCAGATGGCGCACGCCTGCGGGTGTAGCAGGAGGGTGCGTGGACGAGGGCGGTGCAGCGCCTTCAGTGAAGGGCGCTGCCAGAGCGCCTGCAGTGCGGCTAGAGGGAGCGCTGAACGGTGTGCGCCTGCAGGAGGGGGTGCATGGAGGTGTGCACGGCCTGGCAGGGGCGCGCAAGGTGGAGTGGTGCAGGAGCGGCTGGAGGATGAAGGCAGGTGGACGCCTGCAGGCGTGAAGGCGTGCAGCGCCTGTAGGTGCGGCTGGAGGTGGGCGCTGGACGTTTGCTGGTGTGTGGGTAGGTGCTTGCAGAAGAGTGCGCGCTTGCTGGCGCGGGTGGCGAGGGTGGAGCAGCACCTTCAGTGAAGGGTGCTGGCAGAGCACCTACGGTGTAGCTGTATGGAGGCGCTGGAAGGGGGTGCGGTGATGGTGTGGCTGGCAAGGGCAGATGCAGCACCTGTGGGTGCTTGAAGGCGGGTGTAGGCGGTGTGCGCCTGCAATGGTGGCTGGAGATGAGAGGCGGAGAAGGAGCGGGCGCCTGCAGGTGCTAGGGTGGTCTGCACTCGCAGTGGGCGGTGTGCACTGGAGTGCCTAAGAGCGTGGCCTGGCAGGGGCACTAGCTAGAGTGGCTGGTGAGGTGAGGCGGGTCTGTAGAGGGGTGCACAGTGCACGCGGTGGAGCAGTTCCCTGCAAGGGGAAAGATGCAGATGCCCCTCTCCTTTCTCCAACTCCTCTTTAACTCCTCTCTCCCCGTGTGCATAAGTTAAGGGATTTTCCAAATCCCTTTGCTATTTTTTGCTGGCGGGGATTGAGGGGAGAGTTATGGCTGGCCGGAGGAAAGGGAAAAGATGCCGCTGGTTGTTTGTTGGGGAAATTTACTCCCCAACCCTTGTTCTTTCTAAATATCATTCCTGCACATAAAAACAACAAAATCATTACATATTAAGTTATAGAATGTTGTAAACTTAAATCATGATGCATACAAATATTCTACAACTTAATGTAGTTATTAACACACCTAAAAGGTAAGATTAAAGTTACTTAGGCGTAATACAAATTCATTAAAGTGGATTCATCAAATACCCCCATGCCTAAGATTTGCTAGTCCCTAGCAAAAATAAAAAAATAATAGAAGTAATAAGAAGATTTCTTCTTTTCTTATTTCAAAACTTTAGAGATCCAGACAAATGTGACGTGATAATAGCCTAAGTAATGGATCCAAGTGAAAAAGCCAATTCGCACTGGGAGTTCATACATCACCCTTGGCAAATATTTCTGTCAGGATAGGCAACTACTTCCGTCGGGGTTAAAGCAGAAGATAATCTGTAATTTGACCCCAGCGTTTGGCTTAGGTAGGAGATATCGAGTAGCATGGATTTGTATTTGGTGGAACACACTCATCTGGTGCTACATAAAGTCTAGTACTGCAGACTCTAGATCTCTAGACTATTGGACAAGTCAACTCTGAGAGAGGCTATACAACTGTGCTCTCTTGATGTTCCTAGTACTCCATCTTCTTTTTCTTTATGAGATCAAAAATCTCGCCAGATTTAGAAATTATACTCACTATTTGGTGGCCTCACATGGCATCCACACTTCAATTAAAGTCCTAATAACTCTACAACTAAGTTAGAGTACTCAACCAGTATTCGGGCGATCAGAAATGCTAAAAGGTAGGTATGGGTCATATTTGGTGGAATGCGAAAAGTGTTCTGTTGCCTTAGAAACAATGTTACATTATAAACTTTGACTCTTCTTTTTTTTTTGCATATATATAACTGTTTCTTCTTTTTCTTTTTCTCCCCTTTTTTTTCTTTTTTTTTTCTTAATGAATATAATATGATACAGACTTTTATTTATGAGGCATTATTAGGGATGATGATGGTCAACAGGATATTGTATGGCTTATTTGGTTGAAGTGCCTATTCTCGGCACCGGGAAGGAATGGATAGGATAGGCGTATTTCTGACCTTTGACACTATTACCCTCCAGCCGAGGACTCTATGAAGGACGGTCGTAACCATCCACCATAGTTATAGTTTTATTAAGACTCAATCTCTGTGTATCTGCCTTATTTGTTGACTCTCAGGAATTCACTCAAAGTATGTACACAGGAGCAGAGAGTGAAAACTACGCTTAACTCTGAAGTATCATCATCTAATTATCCAAAACTTTAGAGTCCTTACACTAGACTTAGCGCACCAATAATCTCTCTACTTTCTTCTCACAAATATGAGGTGCATCTACTAGAAGATAGTATGCCTGACTCCCTATGAACTGTCTAAGGGTTCAGTGGACTACAAATGCTTATTTATTTTCCTCAAGAATCCATTACCCAGTCTACGTGCACATGAAATAAATGTACTAGATTATAAACTTAAGAAATAATTTCGGAAGAAAAACCTCCAATGACAAAGGTATTTTGCTATGGCTAACTCAATCAGCTTAAGAAAAGAGGATATATATATATTTATATGCTAACATAAATGAATGAATACTTCCTAAAATGCAAATGCACCCCCCCATTGCCTAAATCCTACCATGTCCCCATTGTAAAATTAAAACAGGAGGAGAAAGGAAAAGCATCATCTGACACGGTGTTATTCCGACTGCTGGGTTGCCTCCCAACAAGCGCTGCATTTTCTGCCAGTAGCCAGACTTAGAAGGAACCTATAAGTCTAGTTCCAAACAGACAAAGTTAGGCCCTAAAAATATGCGTAATAGTGCGGGCCTAGAAAACAGGTAGCCATGGATGTTGGCGAGCTAATGATGCAACGTAATACCAAATGCTCACCAGAAGATATGAAAGCGAAGAACCTCGTTGGCTACCTTGGGAGGTCTAGGAATAATAAACGGAATATGAAAAGGGACCTCCCAAAATGGAATAAGTGGAGGATAACAAGGATCCTCTATAGCAGGATAGGTTTTAAAAGATATACACATAATTAGTTCAAACCCTTGAATGGCGAGAGTAAAAGTACAAGCATCAATCCACACTCGCCATTCTACCCGAGGATGTACTGGCCTGATATATTCTCCAGAAAGAATGTACATGAGTAGAGATCTGAGCCAAGGATCGGTTAGGGAGTATCAGAGTTATTTGTAGTGTTGGAAGGTAATGGTTAAGTCAAATGAGGGCTTAGTCGGTGTTAGGTCTAATTCCAACAATGATTCAGATTGTGTATACTCCCTAACAGTTGTAGACAACTGCATATTATCCTGCCTAGCATTAATGATTAGAGTCATATTTGAATCAAGGGTAGACTCCAAATTACAACTCTTTGATGGCAGGGTCAAAATGTCAGAATCATTATCATTCAGCTCGTCCCTAGATTCGTTTGATTCAATCAAATTTTTGTCGGGGTGTATATGTGATTCATTAATGAAGACAGGAGTTGGATTTAAATTGACTCCAATAGACTCTTCATATCCCTGAGACCAAAATTGATCTAATTCATCCTCCATTCCGTTAGGGTCACCTTCATTGAGTGCATTTAAATCCTCAGGATACTGAATGATAGGTGTTGATTCCCTAAGTGTAGGGTCAGGAGTAGGCTCACTAAGGGTAGAATGAGATTCCACCAAATAATCAATAGGGGAAGTGATAGGAATAATACAACCTTGACTCAGGTTGGTAGGGGTAAGGAGAATACAGATCATCAAGAGGTACCATCTTCCCTTGCTTTTGACTACAATATAGTTCAGGTGGATAATCACTATGATCGTTGTCCTCTAGTGGCCGTGTCTCATTGGGAGAGTCTACGTGATAGCTACATAAAATTGGATCCTATTGTCATTAGGTTCCTTAGAATTATTTTCATGATCATGATCATATGGGTAAGGATCAGGACTGTTGGGAAGCATGTAGCTAAGTTGTCTTATTTCTTCATTTAACTGTTGACTATTCCTCACATCTCTCCCATTGATTCTATCATTTCCTTTTGCTATTTTTGCATTTCTATCATAAAAGAGGAGAGGCTACTATTATCAGGTTGGGGAGGATAGTCAATTTCAGGCTCTGGTTGCCTAGGGGTATCGATCCAACCTCGATACAGAAAATCATGAAGGGTGGGAGGGTTGGGTGTTTGCGTGGAAGTAGGGATTTCTGGGTTGGGAAATCCCACTCCTAGGCTCTGCTCAAAAGTGGGAGTTATCAAGCTAGTACTCCCAGGATAAGAATAAGAATGATCCCATGAATTGTCAATGTACCCATCAAAGGATGGATACGCTCAGGACATGGGATCCTGATTAAAAGATGGGAAGTATTGATTCTGATAATCTAACTGATAAGGAGTAAGGGTAATCCATTTCTTTAAGCAAAATAGTTTTAACTCTCTTAGGATTTAGCAAAATTCAGAATATAAGTAAAAAACTTCCTAGAGAGTTCTACTATCAAAGCAAACGCAAATTCAAAGGGATCTGTTTTTAGTAGATTGAAGGTCTTAGTATTAAATGTTCAATTGGTGGCCAAACAAGTTTTGCAAAAAATTACGCTTCTTAGGCCAACCTTCGCTGGTGCCTATAACCTACTTGCAAGGGATGGAAGTCTCGAATCAAGCCCACACACGAGGAATCGAAGTAACTTGGTGGATAGGCTTGTTGATTTCTGACTAATTTCCCTTGTGGTGCAAAAGAGGAGAGGTAGAAATTTATCTAGTGACCTTATGTGTGAGGTGCACAGTGTCTCAAGTGTGCAAACATACGATCATGTTTTGATTTTTGAAATTTTGCAAACAGGATCCTTTTGCACACAATTTTCAGTCACAGATTTTAAGGTCCAACCTCTTAGCAGTCCCAATTTTTAAAGTGACCACTGAATTAATTTGATTCAAGTACTTTAGTGGTCTTAGATTTAGGTTCAATGCATATGCATGACAGGTAATTGATGCTCAATAGAAGATGTACCTTACTCCAGCTTTCTTCGTGCAATGTATGAATGCAATGCAATAAAAATAAACTAGATGCTGCTCATTCAGTCCTAGATGGTCGTCCTATAGATATGCAGCTTCTAGCAAGCAGTTCGAATTTTTTTTTAATAATAAACAAACAGACTTAATCTAGCTAACTAACCAAAATTCAGTTCAAATAGTTCAAATAATCCTATAATCTAAATAAATAGGAACACGCTCCCGAAAATACACTCCACATACAAGAGCGATAAGAAATAAAGAGGCACTGGGGATGCATTCCCAAAAATACCCGACAAGGGTCCAAATGACAGTAATTAAATTATAATGCCTATCTAACTAAATCTAACTAAGATCTACTAACTAAATCAGAAATAGGCTTCTTCGTAAGTCTATGTGCGTGGGATCAAGGCCCATGTGTTCCTGTTGCCATCCTCCAGGTGGCATCAAGGTCCACCAAAAAGATCATCTTCGCCGTGCACGTCGTTCAGGTTCAATGTCGTCGCTCTACTACACCTGTCGCCGTGTCAGATTCCTCGCACAATAATAAAAATGATCAGATGATTGTGCAACTCAGAATATTCAAAAAAATAATAACGTGAATCTATTGCGTCTGTTGCCTCCCTGGCAACGATGCCAATTTGACGAGTCAACTTTCCGCTACGCATTGTAGTATTTAATTGGTCAAAAAATCGACTAATCAACAATAAAAATAACTACTCACAGAAGAGCGGGTCGTGTCCACATGGAGGCAATTATGGAATAAACTCTCGATTATTTCGTATTCTTTCGGTTAAGTGCGAAATCCCTAGTCAAATCTGACAAAATGCAATGGAAAGTAGATTCACAATAACTTAAAAATAAGGGTATATGTGCAATTTTCCCTCACTGAAATCTTTAATAAATATATGATGATTTTATGTAATTTTCAATTAACATATACTAGAGAAAATTGGTACACATGTTAAGTCCAAAACCAATCTTGAAACAGGTGAATAACAATAACGTGCAATTATCAGAAAATATGAGCGTGCATGCACAATTTTACCATAATAAAATAATAATAAGTCAAAATTAATTTCTGGTGGCAATGGCATTAGATGTAATTTTTAATTGTAGAGAAAACAGAGCATTTGCTCTCTCTCCTCCACACGAGAGAGAGAGAGAGCACCGGCGGGGCTGTTAACCGCAAGGGAGGTTGGCGAAGACGAGGCCAATCGGATGGAAGTTGCGGCGTCGACGGAGATGGCCGGAGGTGGTCGGTCGATGGAGGAGAAGAACACCGGAGGAGGCGTGCCTGTGGGGCAGTGTGGCTGTGTAGGGCGTTGGAGGAGTGTGGTGTAGTGCCTGCGGCTATGCAGCGCCTGTGGAGGGGGGGCGTGCTGCAGATGGCACGCGCCTGCGGGTGCGGCAGGAGGGCAAATGGACGAGGGCGGTGCAGCACCTTCAGTGAAGGGAGCTGGCAGAGAGCCTGCGGTGCGGCTGGAGGGAGTGCTGGACGGTGTGCCCCTACGAGAGGGGGCACGCGGAGGTGTGTGTGTCCTTGCAGGGGAACGCAAGGTGGAGTGGCACAGGCGCGACTGGAGGATGAAGGCGGGCGGACGCCTGCAGGCATGAAGGCTTGCAGCGCCTGCGGGCGCGGCTGGAGGTGGGTGCTGGATGCCTGCGGGCATGCGGGCAGGTGCTTGCAGAAGAGCGTGCGCCTGCTGGCGCGGGTGGCGAGGGCGGAGCAGCGCCTTCAGTGAAGGGCACTGGCAGAGTGCCTGTGATGTGGCTGGAGGGAGGCGCTGAAAGGGGGTACGCTGATGGTGTGGCTGGCAAGGCCAAATGCAGCGCCTGCGAGTTCTTGAAGGCAGGTGTAGGTGGTGTGCGCCTGCAGTGGCGGCTGGGGATGAGTGGTGGAGGAGCGGGTGCCTCCAATTGCTAGGGTGGTCTGCACTCCCGGTGGGCGGTGTGTGCTGGAGTGCCTGCGGGTGCGGCCAGGCAAGGGCGCTGGCTAGACCAGCTGGTGAGGTGAGGCGGGTCTGCAGAGGGGTGCATAGTGCACGCGGTGGAGCAGTTCCCCGCAAGGGGGAAGATGCAGATGCCCCTCTCCTTTCTCTGCCTCCTCTTTAACTCCTCTCTCCCCGCGTGCGTGAGTCAAGGGACTTTCCAAGTCCCTTCGCTATTTTTGGCCGACGGGCATTGAGGGGAGAGTTACGGCTAGCCAGAGGAAAGGGAAAAGATGCCACCGGTTGTTTGTTGGGGAAATTTACTCCCCAACCCTTATTCTTTCTAAATATCATTCCTGCACATAAAAATAACAAAATCATTACATATTAAGTTATAGAATGTTATAAACTTAAATCATGATGCATACAAATATTCTACAACTTAATGTAGTTATTAACACACCTAAAATGTAAGATTAAAGTTACTTAGGCGTAATACAAATCCACTAAAATGGATTCATCAACGATCTTTAGTGATGGATTTATCTGTCACTAAAGGCCTGAATGTGGGTGACAAGTGCACCTCCTGAGCTTCTCTTCTTCTTTGCACAAACAGCTTACGCATGTTCTTATGATTTTAGCCATCCGATCAAGAGATCGGACGGCTTAAATGCCATCTCACCTATGCCTTCAGCACGCTTGATTGTGCATTCAAAAGCACGTGTGGCGCTTTCCTTCAGCCTTTGAGCACATGACGCAAACGAATCTGAGTCATCCACATGAGATCAGGCGATTCTGATTGAAATAGGATCCGTGCTCAAGAGAAGCGGCGATGGGATTTGATCTTGCATCCTAAGGTGAAGGAATGCCATATCCACTACACTACGCATGGATTAGCGAAGAGACCGCTCGTTCACCGCATGATTTGGAGCATTGGATCCCGATCCAACGGTCAAGAATGCGTTCTCCTTAGCTTCAGATGGTGAGGGCGCTGGTCTGAGATCCAATCTCAGCCGTTGGATCGATGATCCAATGGGTAGGAGGTGTTAATCAACGCATTAAGAGGTTATGCGTATGTCTTGGGCTGGATTGGATGGCTAAGATGGTGCTACGTGTCGCCATCTTGGCCGTCCAACTTCTATGTATTGTAGATGGTGCCACGGATGTCGGATTGGACCAATTTTTGTTGGGCTACAATCATCGATCCGAACCCATCTGTGCGGTCAGATTTGTCATCTAAAGAAAGGATTTACACCACCTGGCCCCTTCACCTCTGATCTTTCTCAGACTGTATTTGATGCTATGGATGTCCAATCAAGGCGATCTTGGAGTCGTTAAACTCCAATCGTTGCCCTGATCCGATCCATATGGTTGGATATTCAATCCAAGGCCATGATTAAAAGTCATCCTATTACCTGACCACAAAAAGAGAAAATTAACCTAAACTTTATACAATCTAACCTAAATGCAAGATGATGCATTCTATGCGATATTTATAATGTATGATGCAACTTTATGCCTAACAACATGCTTAAATGGATAGTTTATGTGATATAAACGTGTTTACATCACACCCCCATGCCTATCTTTTGCTAGTTCCTAGCAAAAATACATGCTATTTGTAAGAGAATTAGGTCGGATTTCTTGGGCAATAGTTATTTTTCAATGCTTATGAATTTCAACTTTGACCTGAATTACAGAGACACAATAGTGTCCAGGTGTCTGCCAAAATGTTGACCGCCTCAAGCCCTCGAGTTATTCAAAGGAGGATCTTTTTCTTCTTTTCTTCTTTTTTAATTTTTTTTTTTATTTTTGAGTTTAGGGTTTTGGAGCAACTTTCTATGCCCACTCAACCCACCCAAGACTCGAAGAGAACCCTAAGTTCTAAGCATCTTTGTGTGAAATGTGATAGACTCACTGATCGGCGATTAGAATGGACTTCAGGTTTCTACGCCCCTAAGTGGCCTTGAAAAGAAATTCTACCTAAAGGTGTATTTATTCAACTGGTAGCTTTCTCCATACTTTTATTTTTATGGTGTCAACACAAGGGAAAACCCAGTGTATATCTCCTCAGCTTATTCTAGTTCTCTGCTTCTTCCTAAGTGTTTTGGAATTTTACATGCATTTCTTAAGCTAGGTTCTGGATAATCTACCAATGGGCTGTTACCCACGATAACTTGCCAACCACACTCGTGCAGTGAAGTGTGGCTTATTATTTTTTTCCTTTTTTTTTTCTTTTTTTTGGATATTTTTCTTTTCTCTTTTTTTTAAGTAGGTGGCTTCCCTGATCTAAGATTTACCTAAAGGCAGTAGGAAAAGAATGGTTGTGTGACTGGGCTCTGAACAACCTACCTATAGGCTGTTACCCACGATAACTTGCCAGCCATACCACCCTAGAAGGTTCATTAGCTACCCAATTTATGTAAAAACTACTGAAAAGCGAGTTAGTGCAAATAGTGTGTAGATGCTTAGACTTAAAATCCCCTTAAATCAGAGGGCAGGTTGATAAGTCATGTACATATCACCCCAACTTATTTAACCAATTAAAATATGAACTTAGAATGGCGAGGACTCAAGAGACAAGTCCACATTTTAGTGGACACCCAGGCTAATTAAGCCCGAAGACCTAAAGGGTCTAAGTGTTCAAATCATACAGTTTTATTCTCTAAGATTGAAAATTTTCTAAAGCCCAAGTTATCTTTTCTAATTCAACTTTTTTTTAATAAATAAAAAGAAAAAAAAAAGAATCTACGCAGCTGATGAAATAATTCAGAGATGAATATCTACCCCCCAATGCTTATCTAATGCAATGTCCTCATTGTATTAGAAAGACATGAAATAGAGTGGAGTACAGTAAAAAGCACCTGAATTACATGAATAACGGGTCCACTCCAAGATGCAAAGAACTGTATACGTGCTAAATTTAGTGCCTTCAGCTAGGCACACTATACACAGAAGAAGAAATAAAGAATTCACAGGTGCAGGACAGAATCAGAATAAAAAGATTCACCTCAGGACCTATTAGCAGATGTCCACAGATGTGGACCAGATTGTGATGCAAATCCATACCCCATGGTCGAGTATATCTAAGGTTTTGCCCGCGTGAATACTGATCTCAGGTTTTGGATAAAAATTATCCAAAACCTGAGATCAGTATGCACGCGGGGTCGGGCCTGTGATTTGTGAGGATGCAACCCAAGACCAAAAAGTCAGATTACAGAGAAATCAAGCTCAAAAGGATAATCAATGAATGTTTGCTTAGGTTGGACATCCTCTTAGTCAAAGATGTCGTAAGGGTCTTGGTAGAAGGTTGAGAGTTTTAGACAAATTGGAACCCTTAGACTCGGTCTTTTGCTTCCTCTGAAATTGTCTTCCCAGATCAATATTTCCCAACTCCTATCTTCCTCATTCAAGATTTAAAATTCCGGGACCTCATGCATGTTAATCACCCCATCTGAAATTTCCAAGTCTAAAAGATGTGACTGAATCAGAATTGACTTGGGTCTAGTAATCTCAAAAACAGAATTGCCAGTAAGCTCAAAGGGGTGTAATTGAGGAATGGGGCATTGAATTAAATCCATCATGAAATCAGGATCTGAATCCACCATGCGAGCCCCAACAGGATCAAGTTCCTCAATTTCAGGGCCATCAAATGATTTATCAAATTCCTCAGGCCGGTTGTTTCACTAAAATTGTGTTCTGTAAACTCATGTGAGACTTCGCATAAAATCTAAATCTGCATTAATGTATGTCTCAAAATTGTCAATCACTTTCTGATCCATGGAGACATATGTTTCCTCGTACCCTAGCTCAGGGATCTCAGGTGAAGAAATCAGCTCATCCTTAATTGGTTGCTTTAGACCAATCTGGTCAATCCTGGTCTTGTAACACGTGTCCCCCCCAACAAGTGCCTGAGCAAGTTCTGACATTAGCTCTCCTAAAGGGGGTTCATCGTGGGAATCATCGCAAGATTTAACTAAAGCAACCACAAATCTCATCCTCAATTTCGATAATTTCCTAAGTAAAAACTCACCCAGGCCCTTATCCTTAACATCTTGGAGCCATTCCAACAAATACTTGTTCAGATCATCGATCATTTCAATCAAGGGCTCCAATTCTTCAGTGCAAGGTGTTGGCTGAGCTTCTAAAGATTGTATAGTATTCCTCAAGTTAGCCAACACCTTCTCTTGAACTTGATTAACCTGAACCAAATGGTTTGGTTCAGGGTTGGGTGGGTTTGAGTTCAGTGCAGGGAAATCAACGAATTAAGGATCCTGATACCCTCCCTGATAATAGGTCATTTCAAGTTGTTCATAAGGTGGTGATGACCTAAAGGTAGTGTATTTAGGGGAAGGATAAGGATCAGTATATCCTTCTTGATTGTAGATCATATTAGGTTGTCCAAGTGTTGAATGTAAACGAACTCTAAGCTAACATGTTCGATTTTGGAAACCTGTCGTTGTAGTTCGAAAGCGAAGAATTCATGTTCAACAAATAAACTTTATACCGAAATTAAAATTCCAGGTCGAATACAGGGAGGCGGACGTTTGATTTAAAAACTACGCGTTTCTTTTTATTTGTCACAGAATAATTCAATTTAAAACTATCTAATTATTTACAATAAATAAAAGAGAGAGAGAGAGTAAGAGAGAAAGAGAATATTACACAGAGAAATCAAAATGAGATGTAGAATAAACAAGGAATTTTTCATTAAGGAGATTGTTCATTACAACTAGAAAGCATAAAACAATTACTCTAGAAAGTGATAAATTTACTTTAGAAAGGATTAAAAGAATAGAGGGAGAAATGTCTTCCTCGACGATTGCTTGGAGGATGAACAAAACTATACTAGAAAGCAGTAAATCTATACTAGAAAGCAGTAAAAAGAATAGGGAGAGAGAAATCCTCCTCGACGGTTGCCTGGAGGATGAGCCGGATAGGACGACGCCTGGACGAAGGAGAACGAAGTAGGACGAAGCAGAAGAATGGGAACGAAGCAGCATGCCGTCGTCGTCGCAGGATCCACTTCCGAAGGGGAACGAAAATTGGACTTTATCTCGCGAGAAGCATCCCGGGTGTGGGACAAGCTTCTCAAGAGCTTTGGAGGGGTAGAGAGGAGAAGGAAGGGATAAAAATTTCGTATAGAGGGGGTCTCCTTTTATAGTTGCAAGGAGTGGGGACAAAATGGACATTACAACTTCAAAACAATGAATGAGGGGTCTTTAGTGACGGATAAATCCGTCACTAAAGCCCCGACGTGGGCGTAGCTTCCACGCCCACGCGCGCCGCTTCAGCTGCCTGCACGCTCAACGCCATCGTACGCATGCTAAGTCTCAGCGATCGGACGGCTTAAAATGCATCTTCGCCCGCTACGCTGCGCACCCGCCCGCGTGTGATCGCGCATCCACACTCGCGTCCAATCACGCGACGGTGCTATTGGACACGCGCAGCTGTCCGATCTCCATCTGACGCTCCACCCACGCCCAATCGCCTGCGCCTCCAGCCCTTTGCTGCGGCTCGAACTCGCGCCCACTGGTCGCGTAAGTGCACTCGATCGCTGTGCTACGGGGCGCGGATGGTCGAGCAGACGCTTTTAAGCGCGGCCGACCACAGCCGTTGGATCAAGATCCAATGGTGGAGAGCGAGCGGGTGCGAGGCCTTCGTAGAATGCGTGCGACCGTTTGGGTGGCCGAGAAGGCGCCACGTGGCGCCATCTTGGCTATCCATCTTCTGGAAGTTGTAGATGGTGCCACAGATGTCTGATTGACTTGATTTTTGCGTCGTTTGGCTGCGATCGTCGATCCAAATCCATCCATGCGGTCGGATTTGTCATCTGAAGTGTGGATTTTCACCATCCTGGCCCTTGATCTTCTAGGGTTCCCCGGTCACTATCTGATGCTACGGATGTCTGATTAGGGCGATCTTGGAGTCGTTGAACTCCAATCGTCGCCCTGATTACATCCATACGGTTGGATCTTTGATCTGAGGCCCCGATAAAATGTTTTCCCTGTCCAAGCACATAAAAGGAGATAATTAACCTCCATTTTATTCAAACTACTCTAAATGTAAGATGATGCATGTTATGCAATATTTATATCATGAAATGCAATCCTATTCTTAAGAACATGCATAAATAGACATTTTAAGTAGTGTAAATGTGTTTACATCATACCCCCATGCCTATCTTTTGCTAGTCTAAAGCAAAAACTATATGCTATTTATAAAAGAGTTAGGTTGGATTATTTGGACTTGAGTTATTTTTCGATCATTAAGAAATTGTCTACTTAGGAGCTGAACTTTCAAAGACACAACAGTGCCCGGGTATTAGCCAAAATGCAGACCACCTCAAGCCCTCGCCTTATTAAAAGAAAATTTTCTTTTTCTCTTTCTCTCTTTTCTAATTTTTTTGGATTTCCAGATTTTAGGGTTTAAGAGTGGCTTTCTACGGCCATTCAACTCACCCAAGATTTGATGAGAACCCTAAGTTTTAAGCATCTTATTGTGATTGTGATAGACTCGTTGACCAGTAATTAAAATAAACTTCGGATTTCTACGCCTCTAGGTGACCTCAAAAAGAATTCTGCCTAAAGGTGTATCTTTACAACCGGTAGGTTTCTCCCTACTTTTATTTTTTACGGGGTCAACACAAGGGTGAATCTAGTGTATATCTCCCCGGTTTATTCTACTTCTCCGCTTCTTCCTAAGTGTTTTGGGAATTTTTAGTGCATTTACTAAGTTGGGTTCTGGACAACCGGTCGATGAGCTATTACCACCGACAACTTGCCAACCATACTCGTGCGGGGAAGTGTGGCTTATTTCTTTTTGTTCTTTTCTCCTTTTCTTTTTGATTTTTTTTTTCGTTTCTTTTTTTTTTTAAGTAGGTGGCTTCCCTGGTCTAAGATTTACCTAAAGGCATCAAAAAGAGAAAGGTCCAGTGACTGGGTTCTAGACAACCTACCTATGGACTGTTACCCACGATAACTTGCCAGCCATATCACCCTAGAAGGTTCATTAGCTACCCAATTTTCATTGAAATCGCCGAACAATGAGTCAGTTACAAGATAGTGTGTAGATGTTTAAGACTCAAAATTCCCTCAAATTAAAGGCCGGGTCGATAAGTCGTGTACTTATCACCAAAACTTATTTATTCCAATTATAATAGAATTAAGATAGCGAGGACTCAAAGACAAATCCACATTTTAGTGGATACACAGACTAATTAAGTCTAAAGACCTGAAGGGTCTTTGTGTTCAGATCTTAATGTGAAATTTCCTAAGATTGAAATTTTTCTTAAACCCAAATCTCTTTCCTAATTTCGATTTTTTTTTTTAATAAAAGAAAAAAAATCTACGGAGCAGACGAATGAATTCAGAGATAAATATCCACCCCCCATGCCTATCTAATGCAATGTCCTCATTGTATTAAAAAGACATAAAACAGAGTGGAAAAACGAAGAAAGCACCTGAATTGCGTGAATGTCAGATCCACTCCAAGATGAAAAATTAAAAAGAACTGTATATGTGATGAGTTTAGTGCCTTCAGCTAGTCACACAATACAAGGAAAAGAAATGAAGAATTCATAAGTGCAGGTCAGAATTAAAATAAACAGAAGAATCCTCTGACCTGTCAACAGAGGTCCACAGATGTGGACCAGATTGTGGTGTAGACCCACACCCCATAATCGAGAATATCTTAGGTTCTGGATAAAAATTACCCAAAACCTAAAATCAGAATGCAAGCGGGGTCGGGCCTGTGATTTATGAGGATGCAACCCAAGACAAAAAAGTCGGGTTACAGAGAATTGAAACTCAAAAGGATAATCATTGAATGTGTGCTTGAGTTTGACATCCTCGAAACAAATGTCGTAAGGGTTCTGATTTGATGGTTTCAGCTTAAAAGGAACCCTTCGACTCAATCTTCTATTTCCTCCAAAATTAACTTCCCAAATTAGAACTTCCTAGCTCCTATCCTCCTTATGCAGCATATCAAATTCCAGGATCTCTTGTATATTCATCACCCCGTCTGAAATCTCCAAGTCTAAATGATGTGGCAGAATCAAAATTGACCTGGGTCTAATTATCTTAGAATTAGAATCATCAATAAGCTCAACAGGGTGTAACTGATAATCAGGGCATTGAATTGATTCCTCCAGAAAATGCGATTCTGGATCCGTAATGTGTGCCCTAATAAGATCAGTGTCCTCAATTATTGGGCTATCAAATGATCTAGCAGATTCCTCAAGCCCAATCGTCTCACAGAATTCGTGTTCAAAAAACTCACATGAGACTTCGCAACTTGAATCTTCACCATCAGGATCCGTATCAATGTATGTCCCAAAATCATTTGTCACTTTCTGTTCCAAGGAGACATACGTTTCCTTGTAACCCGGCTTAAAGATCTCAGGTGAAGAAATCAGATCATCCTTAATGGGTTGTTTTAATTCAATCTGGTCAGCCTCGTAACACGTGTCCCCCCAATAGGTGCCTGAGCAGGATCTGTCATTGGCTTTCCTGAAGAGGGTTCATCCTGGGAATTATTCCAAGATTTAATCAAAGCAACCACGAATCTCATCCTCAATTTCACTAATTTCCCAAGTAGAAACTCACCCGGGTTCTTATCCTTAACATCCTGGAGCCAATCCAACAAAGACTTGTTTAAATCATCAATCATTTCAATCAGGGGTGCCAATCTCTCAATGCAAGGTATTGGCTGAACTTCTAAAGATTGAATGGTATTCCTCAAGTTAGCCTGAACCTTATCTTGAACCTGGTTAACCTGAACCAAATGAGTTGGTTCAGGGTTGGGCGAGTTTAGGCTCAATGCAGGGGAATTAAAGAATTGAGATTCGTTATACCCTTCCTGATAATAGGTCATTTCAGATTGTTGAAAAGATGGTGATGACCTAAAGGCAGTGAAACCAGAGGATGGGTAAGGATCGGTGTATCCTTCTTGATTGTAGATCGTATTAGGTTGTTCATGAAAGGAAGACGATCTATAATCGATGTATCTCTGAGAAGGATAGAAATCAGAATCAAAGTGTTCAGGGTTAGACCCTAAACACGGGGGTGCGGAATTGTATCCCCAATCTGAATTATCCCAACTAACTGATAGTTGATTACAATAGGAGTTGGGATAATCGTCATGTTGAGGATAATTCACAACAGGAGGGAAAGAGCGGGAATGTGTGAAATATGTAGAAGGATTCATGAGACACGGGAGGAAAAACGTGCCCTGCAATACAAACAATCAAACCTTCCCTTAAATGGGTTAGCCTACAGACCTACAGACTCCCAAAACCCGTCTTGAGATAAAGGAACGATTTGATCTACTTCTGTCTGTTCAATCCAACCAGTTAGAAGGAGGGACTGGGGAGAAGGTTCTTCCTTCGGCTTGCGCCTCCGGTTCCTAGTGTACCCCGCAGCCGTGATCGTTTGACTCTGCTCCCCTAGCTAGACATCAGATTGAACAGTAGAAATAGACTAATCGAAAATAATCTCGTTCTGGGTTCTGAAGAGCGAGTCCAATCGTTAAGGCCCATGTCTACTCTGTTTTATTTAGGGCTAGGTTTGAATGTGCTTTGGAATGTGATGGGCCCTTTAAATGGGTTGTGCCCTTAATGATTGATTGATTTGTGTGTGCGTGCACAACCAGTGGTTTTCAAGCAAGATTATTTCTTTGATGTGGTGAATTTTAAGGTTCAAATCTTGCTTAGTAGCTTTTAGGATTCAACTTTAGGTGTTTTCAAACAGGTTTCGTTGGCTCACCAGGTTTTGTAAGCACAGGTGAAGATGTTTTCCTTTAAAGTTTAAAAAGAATGTGGAGTGCCTGGTAAATCCCTAAGAGTTGAACCTAATTGGCAGTACTTGATGAGTTTATTTTATTTGAAGTGGTGCGGCCCAATCAACTCAAACAATTGGCCTGATGCACCACTTAATTAGGCACACAAATGATTACCTAATCTGATTTCTACTCAATTATGTGTTTGAATGTGTGTACCGGTTCCTGAGGTTGGTTTACCGGTTGAGTTTGAAAATCAGATGAGGTTGTGTACCTCTTTGAGATTTTTTTAATTTTTTTCTTTTTTTTAATATGGGGGTTGGGGTGAGTATGGGTGTCAAACAACAAACAATCTAACCTTAGAGTTTATAAAAGCACCTAGGTTGATTGATGTTTGAATTATTATGTTGTGGAATGAAATCTAATGGGTGGGGGGTGGGGGATAACTCACAAAACCTTCTACAGCATTTTACTCCGATCTACCGCTTTTGCCTGTCACGAAAGAGTACCTGCAATCACAATAAGAAAGGAGAAAAGTGAGATAAATGATTTGTAAGTTAGAAAACGTGAAGAGAAACCAAAGAGCATCGCCTCCCCGGCAACGGTGCCAAAATGTTGAACGTAAACGAATGCTATGCTAGCGTTCAATTTTGGAAACCTGTCGTTGTAGTTCGAAAGCGAAGAATTCATGTTCAACAAATAAAATTTATACCGAAATTAAAATTTCAGGTCGAACACAGGGAGGCAGATGTTTGATTTAAAAACTACGCGTTTCTTTTTATTTGTCACAGAATAATTCAATTTAAAACTATATAATTATTTACAATAAATAGAAGAGAGAGAGAGTAAGAGAGAAAGAGAATATTACACAGAGAAATCAAAATGAGATGTAAAATAAACAAGAAATTTTTCATTGAGGAGATTGTTCATTACAACTAGAAAGTATAAAACAATTACTCTAGAAAGTGATAAATTTACTCTAGAAAGCATTAAAAGAATGGAGGGAGAAATGTCCTCCTCGACGATTGTTTGGAGGACGAACAAAACTATACTAGAAAGTAGTAAATCTATACTAGAAAGCAGTAAAAAGAATAGGGAGAGAGAAATCCTCCTCGACGGTTGCTTAGAGGACGAGCCTGACGGGATGACGCCTGGACGAAGGAGAACGAAGTAGGATGAAGGAGGACGAAGCAGAAGAATGGGAACGAAGCAGCACGCCCTCGTCGTCGCAGGATCCACTTCCGAAGGGGAACAAAAATTGGACTTTATCTCGCGAGAAGCATCCCGGGTGTGGGACAAGCTTCTCTTGAGCTTTGGAGGGGTAGAGAGGAGAAGGAAGGGATGAAAATTTCATATGAAGGGGGTCTCCTTTTATAGTTGCAAGGAGTGGGGGCAAAATGGACATTACAACTTCAAAACAATAAATGAGGGGTCTTTAGTGACGGATAAATCCATCACTAAAGCCCCGACGTGGGCGTAGCTTCCACGCCCACGCGCGTCGCTTCAGCTGCCCGCGCGCTCAACGCCATCGCACGCACACTGAGTCTCAGCCGTCCGATCGCGAGATCGGACGGCTTAAAACGCATCTTCGCCCACTACACTGCGCGCCCGCCTGCGTGTGATCGCGCGTCCACGCTGCGGGTCCAATCGCGCGTCGGCGCTATTGGGCGCGTGCAGCCGTCTGATCTCCATCTGACGCTCCACCCGCGCCTAATCGCCCGCGCCTCCAGCCCTCTGCTGCGGCTCGAACCCGCACCCGCTGGTTGCGTAAGCACGCTCGACCGCTGCGCTACGGGGCGTGGATGGTCGAGCGGACGCTTTTAGGCGCGGCCGACCACAGCCGTTGGATCAAGATCCAACGGCAGAGAGCAAGCGGGTGTGGGGCCTTCGTAGAATGCGTGCGGCCGTTTGGGCGGTCCATCTTCTGAAAGTTGTAGATGGTGACACGGATGTCGGATTGACTTGATTTTTGCGTCGTTGGGCTACGATCGTCGATCCGAATTCATCCATGCGGTTGGATTTGTTATCTGAAGTGCAGATTTTCACCATCCTGACCCTTGATCTTTTAGGATTCCCCAGTCACTATTTGATGCTACGAATGTCTGGTTAGGGCGATCTTGGAGTCGTTGAACTCCAATTGTCGCCCTGATTACATCCATACGGTTGGATCTTTGATCCGAGGCCCCGATAAAATGTTTGCCCTGTCCAAGCACATAAAAGGAGACAATTAACCTCCATTTTATTCAAAATACTCTAAATGCAAGATGATGCATGTTATGCAATATTTATATCATGAAATGCAATCCTATGCTTGAGAACATGCATAAATAGACATTTTAAGTAGTGTAAATGTGTTTACATCACCAAGTGAGGGTGATGATCTATAATCGATGTAGCTCGGAGAAGAATAAGAATCAAGATTATGGTGTCTAGGGTTAGACCCTGAACATAGAGGTCTGGAACTGTATTCCCAATCAGGATTACCCCAACTAGAAGATGGATGAGAATAAGTCTAGTTGGAATAATAATCATTTTGGGAATAAGTAGTGGTAGAAGGGTAGGAGTGGATGTACGAATAAGATGTGGAAGGATCCATGATAGAATAAGAGGAAGGAAAGTGCCTTGTAATACAACCAAACAAACCTATCCTTAAGTGGGTTAGCCTAACGACCTATAGACTCCCAGAACCTATCTTGAGATTAATAAACGATTTGATCTAATTCTTTCCGGTCAATCCAACCAGTCAAAGGGAGGGACTGGGGAGAAGGTTCTTCCTTTGGCTTGTGCCTCCAATTCCTAGTGTACCCCCTAGCCGTGATCGTTTGATTCTGCTCCCTTAGATAAACATTAGATTGAACGATAGAAATAGTCTAATCAAAAATAATCTTGGTCTACCCTCCGAAGAGCGAGTCAAATCCTTAAGGCCAACATCTAGTCTGTTTTAATTAGGGTTAGGTTTAAATGTGCTTTGGAATGTGATGGGCCCTTTATCTGGGTTGTGCCCTTAATGATTGATTGATATGTGTGTGCGTGCACAACCAATTATTTTCAAGCAAGACTATTTTCGATGTGGTAAATTTTAGGGTTTAAATCTTGCTTAGTAGCTTTTAAGATTCAACTTTTGGTGTATTCAATCAAGTTCAGTTGGCACATCAAGTTTTAAAAGCACAAGTGAAGATATTTTCCTTTAAAGCTTTAAAATAATGTGGAGTACCTAGTAAATCCCTAAAAGTTGAACCTATGTGGCAACTACTTGATGAGTTATTTTTACTTGAAGTGGTGCAACCCAAACAACTCAAACAATTGGCCAAATGCACCACTTAGTTAGGCACACAAATGATTACCTAATCTGATTTCTAATTGATTATGTGTTTGGGTGTTGTACCGATTCCAAATATTAGTTTACCGGTTGAATTTGAAAATTTTTAGAGGTTGTGTACCTTTGTGAGATATTTTTTTTTAATTTTTCTTTTATATGTGGAGGGTGAGGTGGGTGGAGGTGACAAACAAACAATCAAAAACTAACCATAGAGTTTATAAGAACACCTAGGTTAATTTATGTTTGTGTTATTACGTGGTCGAATGAAAACTAGTGGGTGGGAGATGGGGGTAAACTTACAAACCCTTCAACAACACTTTACTCCAATCTACTGCTTTTGCCCATCTCAATATAGTACCTGCAATCACAATAAGAAAGGAGAAAAGTGAGGTAAAAGATAAGTAAGGAAGGAAAACGTGAAAAATCAAAGATTGCCACCTCCCCGGCAATGGCACCAAAATGTTGTATGTGGAAAACTATGCGATCGGAATTGGATTTTGAAAACCCATCGTTGTAGTTCGATTTGTGAAGCAATCTGTCAATAAATAAAATTTTACCAAAATTCATAAGGAAATTTCGGGTCGAACATTGGGAGGCTACATCGATCTAAAATCTACGATTATATTCTTTTTTGGTATTTTTGTTCGAATGTGAGATAATTACAATGGAATTGATATTAACACTAAAAGAGAGAGAGAGAACAATCACTTCATATATGAATACTATTCTTACAACTAGAAAGTGGGAAATGATTACAGCTAGAAAGCAAGAAATTCTATTCTAGAAAGTGATAAAAAGAAGAGAGAGAGATGTTATCCCCCTTGACGATTGCTTGGAGGACGAGCCGGATGGAGCAATGCCTGGAAGATGAAGAACGGGGTGAGAAGAAGGAGGATGAAGCAGAAAGAAGCGGGAATGAGGCAGAATGTCGTCGTCGTAGCAGGATCCACTTCCAGAATAGGGGTGAGAAAACTTGGGTTTTGGCTCTAAAGGAGCATCCCGAGTTTGGGACAAGCTTCTTAGAGCTTTGTAGAGGGAGAGAGGTGAAGGGATGAAGAAAGTGTGGGGGTCGTAGGGCTATATATAGGTGTAGATTAGAGGGGTCAAAAAGGTCATTTGTCATCAAAACATTAATGTCAAAATCCTTCACTAAAGACTAAACGTGGGTGACGTGAGTACCTCCTGCACGCCCCTCATCTTCTTCTCTACACAAATGGCTTACGCATGTTGTTGTGATTTTAGTCGTCCGATCAAGAGATCGGACGGCTTAAACGCCATCGTGCCTGTGCCTTCAGCACGTATGATCGCGCGTTCAAAAATGTGTGCGGTGCTTTCCTTCAGCCTTTGAGCGCATGACATGGATGGATCAGAGCCGTCCACACGAGATCGGACGGTTTTGATTTAAATAGGATCCGCGCTCAAGAGAAGTGACACTGGGATTCGATCTTGCTTCCTAAGGTGAAGGAACACCTTATCCACTGCTCTATGCACATGGAGTGGCGAAGAGACTGCTCGTGCAATGCGTGATTTGGACCATTGGATCTTGATCCAACGGTCAAGAATGCATTCTCTTTAGCTTCAAATGGTGAGGGAGCCGATCTGAGATCCAATCTCAATCGTTAGATCGATGATCCAATTGCTAAGAGACGTTGATCAACAGATGAAGAGGTGATGTGCATGTCTTGGGTTGGATTGGATGGCTGAGATGGCGCCACATGACACCATCTTGGCCGTCCATCTTCTATGTAATGTAGATGGTGCAATGGATGTCAGATTGGACCAATTTTCGGGCCATTGGGCTGCGATTGTCGATCCAAATCCATCCGTGCGATCAGATTTGTTCTTTGAAGAATGGATTTACACCACCTGACCCCTTGACCTCTGATCTTTCCCAGACTGTATCTGATGCTACAGATGTCTGATCAAGGCGATCTTGGAGTTGTTGAACTCTGATCGTTGCCCTAATTCGATTTGTACGGTTGGATCTTCAATTCGAGGCGCCAATTAAAAGTTGCCTTGTTACTTGACCACAAAAAGAGAAAATTAACCTAAACATTATACAATCTAACCTAAACGAAAGATGATGCATGTTATGCAATATTTATAATGTATGATGCAACTTTACGCCTAAGAACATGCATAAATAGATAGTTTATGTGATATAAACGTGATCCAAGGACTAAGAGGCATTGATCAACACATGAAGAGGTGATGCGCATGTCTTGGGCCAGATTGGATGGTTGAGATGGCACCACATGACACCATCTTGGCCCTCCATCTTCTATGTATTTTAGACAATGCCACAGATGTTGGATTGGACCAATTTTTGGGTCATTGGCTTGCGATCGTCGATCCAAACCCATCCGTGTAGTCAGAGTTGTCATCTGAAGAATGGATTTACACCACCTGGCCCCTTGACCTCTGATCTTTCTTGAACTGTATCTAATGCTACGGATGTTCGATCAAGGCGATCTTGGAGTCGTTGAACTCTGATCATTACTCTGATCTGATCCGTACGGTTGGATCTTCAATCCGACGCCCCTATTAAAAGTTTCCCTATTACTTGGCCGCAAAAAGAGAAAATTAACCTAAAATTTATACAATATAACCTAATTGCAAGGTGATGCATGTTATGCAATATTTATAATGTATGATGTAACTTTACGCCTAAGAACATGCATAAATAGGCAGTTTATGTGATATAAACGTGTTTACATCAATACGTTAGGGACCTAACCACTCAGACTCTTCAGGTCTTCGAACTTAATTAGTTTGAGTGTCCACTAAAATGTGGAATATTAATCTGGTCAATGATGAGAAGCTTATCATGGTCTCTAATTACCCTTAATTAACTAGTCTTCCTAGTTAATTAGCTAGAAATATAAGAATATATGGGTTAATTATTAAATAAGGGATAAATAGTAAATGACCTTAAAATAAGTTAAAAATGCTATATCATCATCCAATTAATATTATTAATAATATAATTAATAATTGGACTTGAAATATTATCAATTATTCATCTAATTAATGTGTTAACTAACCTAAGCATAATATATAACTAAGTATGTAATAACTTAAGAAACATTACTTAATTAAATAAATTAATATAAAAAGGTCAAAAATGTAAATTCAAGGTCTAAATATAATAATTGTATTATTTATAATCATATATAAAAAGTTGAAAAAGATTTAAATTAAAATAAACCTTGAAAATCTGAGTTTACATTTTGGTCCTTACATTTTATTTCAATCGGGTGCTTATTTTCCACTTAGGTCCTTAGGTTTCACTACGATTAAGTCCCTGAACTTCTTCTTCTCTTCTTCACTCATCTGGATAGCTGATGACTGAAGGTGCAGCCACCGCCTGATCATCGCCAATTCGACGTCATCCCTTCCTCTCCAAGCTTCTAGAGCTTGCGCTCACCATCCCCTTTTCATCCACTGATCTGGATGACGCCTAAATCCCATTTTAGGGTTGGAGATAACCTCACCAGCATTGGAGAAGACGCCGGTGGTTATCCCCCTCCTAACCTCAAATCTGTCCAAATTCCACCTCCTTCTCAGTTGCCGTAGACTATAAATACCCCTTGACACCCTTGATTTCCACTAAGTTGTCTCCCTTCCCTCTTCTTCACTGAAGCTGACTTCTATAGGCTATTCTCTTTGCAACTCTGGCGAACTTCCTCCGCCTCATCCGACTTCCTCCATCCATCTTCAGTAGCTCTGGATCTCCGCCGAAGTTAGCCGCATCTTCTGACAAGCACTGACTAGGAGTTATCCTCTGCTTCAACTCACAACTGTCGCCGAAGATCTTTTGACAACACTCTGATTTCCTCCTCCATTATGAGCCATCGACGGAGATCCTCTATCCCCTTCGTCCAGGTAACAGTAGACTAGGAGTAGTTTAGTTTAGTTAGTTAGTTAGGTAGCTTAGGTAGTTGTAATGCTAGAATTAGCTTTCAACTTCCTCAACTCTGGCGAGCACCTTGAGCTTGTCAGGAGTGATAATTTCATCTTTTTAAGTCACTGTTCACATTCTTGAATCTTCCATGATCATTTCTACAACCTTTAATTACTAACTTGATCACTAAATCGCCTAAACCACTTCCACCTCCATCGACTACTTATGATATCCATGGCAGCAGTAGTTGAGTTATTTTCCAGCTTCATTGGATCCTCCATCACCTATTCATCTTCTAAGGATCCTAATCATCACTTTAATTCGATTAAATACCACATATAACCTAAATGCCCAAATTTAATTAAGCTCCTGAGCTCGCTGTCAATGGCGACTCAGGAGTAATTGAAATTCTTAATTATTTATATATTTATGATCGCAATCATCTGTTGACATGTTTTCTCCACTCAATTGAGTGGGAAAACAAGTCCTGAGCCTTAACCAAATCGAACTTTATAAGAATCGAATTCACTGATAAATCTTTATTTCAATGATCAATTGAAGGAATTAACTTGATCCTGAGGTTCCTTGTGACCTCAGGGACCTTTTCAAATCATTAATGGCACAATTTCTCTTTCTGTATTACAAATACACCTTTTTCTAGACTCACCGGAGCTCTGGCGAGCTTTGGTGAGTCAAAACTAGTTTTCAGCCTGTAGAACTTGGTGAGAAACTCTAGATCAATGAAATGTGGATTACTGATTAATTTGAGTGTTTATTTGAGATTTGAATGTCTAGAGCTTGAGATAGGTCTTCATCTTCTCCAACTCCAGCAGAGTTGAAGAAGTCTGATAGTTAGTTTTAGAACGCATTTAATAGGTCTAGAAGCTTCAGTGTTGTGCACTGAATTCATTTCCATGCTTAAACCAGTGTAACAACCCTTAGGTTGCTTTGACGAACAAACACCTTTAGAAGCTCAGGCGACGAGCTTAAAACCCTAGGAACTTCAGTTAAAACACCTATTTAAGGATCTGAGTATGTTCCTGAGACTGAAAGGAAGTTATTTAAGATGTTAATTCCCTAAGAAATGGTTTAAAATAGAAAGTAAAAATTTGAAGTTCTACAGTCAAACCTAAGTTTGATTCCTTGATTTTGGATTTAATCTGATGCATTGATGAGCTTAAATTGATTCTGAGATGTCTGTGGATGATTTTAAAGAGGTTTGGTTGAGCTCTGATGTATAATTCGATTGGATTCAATTTCTACCAGTTTGGGTTATTTTTGAACCCAAACTGATGGCAGTGGATTTTTTATGAGTTTTGAATGTAAATTCTGCCAAGATGAATTGGTAACAACCTTTAGAAGTTGTTTTAATCGATTAAACATGTCTTTAGTTGTCTGTTAGGACTTTTTCATGTCTAATTAACAGATCTTGAAGCTTTCAGAGAAGCTTTGAGCTCCTGCACACTTACTGAAGCTCCTGAGAGCTTAATATCCACACCAGCAATTGCGGAATTCACATCTTAACCTATTCAGAACTTCAACTGGAAGTTAAAGTCTAGTTTGTGGACTTAAAGTTGAAAAATGCACTGTCTAGGCCATTTTAACTGTATATAGAGCCAGTATCTTCGCCCTTCAAATCCAAGAGCATAACTTCCCCTTTGCATTAAATTGACACTTCAATCTTGTAGAGCAACACAAGAGCTTTCCAACAAGCTTTTATTCGCTTGGAACGGAGCTCTGAGTTGTTAGGAATCATCACTTGAAGTCTGCTCTGGGAGGGGATAAGATAGTCCCACCTCGATTAGATCTGAATGGTCGCTTGAGTATAAAATGATTTTGTTGTATAGCCACTTCAGTCGACAGCGCACAGCACATGGTTACCAATTGAGCACTGAATGAGCATTGTGTGTGTGTGGGCGCATATGTGCCTGCGAGTGTGTGCGCTTGTGGCTTGCTAATATGGGCCCTAGGACGGTGTGTGCAAGACCTAGGAGGCCGTGAACTGATTTGGCTCGAAACTTTGAACCAAAAATAAATTGAACTAATTGGACTAGGCTTGGACCTAATAGGGTCTGGTCCCACCCTGAGAAGGGTGCTGTGTATCCCTGAATGGTCCAAGCCATTAACTAATAAACCTAATTTTTGGTTGAAGAAGAAAAAAAAATTGGTTCGACTCAGAAGGAAGAAAGGTTAAGGAAAGGCCAAGGCTCAGAAAGGAAGACATGCTAAGGAAGTTGCTAAGGAAAATGCTAAGGGCTAAAGTGAAGTACTAAGGTTCAGAAGGTAAGGAAAGATGCTAAGATAAAAGGAGTGAAGCAAAGGAAGAGAAAGGAGAAGGAAGATAGGGAGAGTTCGTAAGAGAAAGGAAGGCTGAACAGGCATTAAGAGACAAGGCAAAAAAATAAGAGAAGGAATAAAGAGAAAAAGATAAATAGAAAGACAAAGAAAAGAAAAGGTAAAAGAGGAAGAAGAAAGAGAGAGGGAGGCTGAAGAAAGAGAGAGAATAAATAGTTTAATTTCTTGCATTATTTTTAATTCCTTTTTGAGTTTAATGTTTTAATAAGGCATGTTTCATTTAGTAAGACTTTCTATTGCCTTAATATCTTTGAAATAAATAGAAAATAAACATGTTTATCTGTTATTAAAGGAGATCATTTGTGTAAATATGTTTTCTTATGGAATTTTGCATATTTCTTAAATTTAAAATCATTAGGAAAAATACATGTTGTTAAAATTAACTTAATTATACCTTCTATGAGTTGTTTAGAATGATTGGTGAATTCTGAATAAATTATACCTCCTAGTGAACGACTTGGACTCAACCAGTTAAAAGAAATAAAATCTGAAATGTTAGGTTAACTTGACCCTATACTACTCAACCAACACAAATTCGAGTTAACCTAAGTTACTTTCTTCTACACATAATTAAGCATAATTAACTTAATTAATTGTGTTGAGGTGGACACATCAGTCAATAAAGTATGGTGATAAGTATACGACTTATCAACCCACACTCTGATTTGGGGGGATTTTTAGTCTAAGCATCTACACACGTTTTTCACTAACTCACTCATCGACGGTTCTAACGGAAATTGGGTAGTTAATAAACCTTCTAGCATGGTATGGCTGGCAAGTTGTCATAGGTAACAGTCCATTGGCCGGTTGTCCAAAGCCCAGCCATTGGACCATTCTATTTTATTACTGCCTTTAGGTAAATCATAGATCAAGAAAGTCACATACTTAATATATATATATATATATATATATATAACAAAAAGAGAAATAGAAAAATAGAAAAAGGAGAAAAGAGAAAAAAAGAAATAAGCCACACTTCACTGCATGAGTATGTCTTGCAACTTGTTGTGGGTAATAGCCCATTGGCTGGTTGTCCAGATCCCAACTCATAAAATGCACAAGAATTACAAAACACTTAAGAAAGAAGTGGGGAAGTAGCATAATCCAGGGAGATATAACTAGGTTCACCCTTGTGTTGACCCCACAAAAATAAAAAGTAGGGAGAAAGCTACTGGTCAGATAGATACAATGTTGAAGCGACATGGCTCGATCGTGTTTTAAAGATTTTATTGCGTCGTAGTATAAGTGATCAAGCGTCGTCAATAAATAAAGATTTTATTACTCGAAAATCGGAGTATCCGAGGTCGAACACAGGGAGCAATTGGAATTTACTACTAATCTCAAATGTAATTGAACACTCTAATTTACTCAAAACTTGAATTCAAATATGAATGTATGCGGTTAAAAAGTAATTATGACAAAAGAGTGAAATTGGACGTCTGATCTTATGATCAGACGTCCTAAAAGTGTTTTCCCCTCTTCTCTTGCTTTCTTTCTTCTGCAGCCTTCATTTTGCTTCTTTCTTCTTTTTGTGTTGGCCTTCTTCTTCTTTCTCTGCAGTCTTGCTTCTTCCTTGTCTTCTCTCTTCTGCGAAGGCTTCTTCTTCCTTGGTCTTCTGTCTCTTCTCTGCAGCCTTTTGCTTCTTTTCTCTTTTGTCTTCTTCTTCTCTTCTCTGCAACCTTTCTTCTTCTTTTGCCTTACTCAGCCTCTTCTTCAGAGTTTCTTCTTCTGCTCCTTCTCTTCTCCTTCTTCTCTTCTCCTTCCTGCGGCTAAGTCTCTTCTCTTCAACTCTCAGCCTGCCTGCACAAGGAGCAAAACCTACCCCTTTCCCTCTGCCCGCACGTCTCTCTCTCTCTGCAAATCGCTCAAAGGACACTCTACCAGAGCCGTGGGTAATCAGGGTCGGATTTCGCACCCGGGACCAGGCGCACCAGCGTGAAGGTGATGCGCGAGGTCTGCTCAGATAGGGTCAGGTCGGATCCTGCAATATCCGCGAGGTGAAACCGCAGATGAGGCGAGCGTGCGTTAGGTGAGGGACCTCACCCCTGTGCATTCGGAGGCGAAGAGCTAATAACACAAAATCACTTTATACCTCTTTAGCCGCTTGTAACTTCACGATGTGGGACTAAAATCCCACCTTCTTTTGCTCGCGCCCACAGAAGACCTTAGTCCAATCGCCACAGCTGTGGCCTTAGTTGGTGTTGATTACTGGATCAGATGGCTTCGCAATGCTTGCCTGAGTCCACTGCACCTGAAGCCTGGAGTTGCTCCGCGTCACCGTCAATGGCGGCAGGGGCTGAAATAATGTCAAGCACAAAACAAGCCTCTCGGCTTAATCAGATCAGCTGGGGACCTTCGCACGGCGAAGGTCGTGCACGGTGAAGCAGGTCGTGGGATGGCCTAGGCGTGCGTGCCTAGGTCGTCCTGTGACCGAAGTGTGGGGGTGTTCGGGGGGCTGTGGTGGAGGCGTAGAGGGATGGTGGATGGGTGGAGGTTATTCCTTGTGGTGAGGCGGAGCTTATGAGACGGTTGGCGAGGCGTGTGGAGAGGCGGAATGATGGGGGCGACTTGCCAAAGGTCGGCCGGAGGGATGGAAGATGGCGGTGGTCAGCGACGGTCGAGGGTCGATTGATGAAATAAGGTGAGGGGAATGAAAGAGGGGATAGAGGAGAATAGTTTAAACCTAACTATAGGGATGAAGGGGGACGGAGAGGCGAACAGCTGTACCTGCTATTGCCGGAGAAGAAGCTGCCCAGTGGAGGAAGACGGCGGCGACTTCGGGTCTGAGGCAATGTGCGCGGGTATTGCGCGACGCGGAGGAGAATCAGGAAGATGACTCTGCCACTGGTTTTGTGGAAGAGCGAAGAAGGAGGGAAGGGGGGCTCGCCGGAGCTCGCTGGACCCTTGGCCGGAGAAGAAAGAGAAGAATCTGAGGTGGAAGTCCGGCCAAGTCAAGCTGAAAATGAGCGGTCGGGTTTGGGGGTTCTTTTATAGGCACTGGGCCGTGCTTTCAGAGCCTGGAGGGCACGCCTTTACCTCCGCCGGCTCACCGGAGAAGGAAAGTGGGTGGATACCCAAATCCCTCGTGCATTCGCACAAGAGATTGGGTTCACATAAGGGATCACGGCTGGCCTCAGATGGAAGGGAATTCCTCAGAGAATCTCCCTTCCATTTCTGGGAGGGGATCTCTGAGGAATCAGAGAGTATTCCCTCTCTAATCCTCGCCGGAGAAGGATTCTGCCCCAATAGTGGTGGAAGGACCTGATTGAAAAGGTGGCGAGGAAGTTAGGGGGCTCTCTGCGATGATTTTCAAAAGTTAGGGACCAAAATGTGATTTTGGTGTACTAAATTGCAAAGTAGGTCAAGATGACCTCCCCTTTGGTCCAAATTTTGGTACAAACCTAATTTGGACCTAAGGAATCCAATGGTGAATTTGGATTTTAGGTTTGACCTCGTTTGACTGGACATTTTACGTAAAAACCCAAATTAGGTTAATTGAAGAGCTAGGACCCTGATCTATGTCAAACTGGGTTCCAAAGGCAAAATTAAGCATTCTAAACCATAGAGGATATTTTTACATGAATTTTAGAGGGTTTAATTATTTTTTATTCTGACCGGAACCTTGTTAATTTAAGCGGGTCTGTTTTAGGGTTACCAAATGTTATTTAATTCCTAGATTGCACATGAACCCATTTCTGATTGAATCAACCCACTTTTATCTCATTTAGACCATTTGACCTATGTTTTGTCTCTGAGAAATCCCATTTATGTACTATAATGGTAAAATTGCAGTTTTAACCTTTATTTCATGTTTTCTTCTCAAAACACTTATTCCTTCATTTAGTCCTTCTAGGTTATGTAGGAGCTTTTATCTTCTTTATTGGGTCAAAATGAGCTAGTTATGGCTCATGATGAGGCTCTCATCATACCCCCATGCCTAGCTTTTGCTAGTCCCTTAGCAAAATTTCAAGGTTTTAACTTCCGTTCTAGACCCAGAGTGTCTGTCAACAATCATGATAAGTGCTTCTCCTTTTCTTTTGTGATTAGGTAGGAATGCCGACAATAGGCGTAGAGGTACTCAAGTACCAACCAAAATCCGTACCTGACCGGCTTTAGCCTTAGTCCTCCGCAAAGGTTTCTACGGCCCACAAAAACTAACCTAGGGTTTGTTGGACTCCGCAGTTAAAGCACCCGTGCTTGAGACATTTTTAGCCTAAGTTCAGTTTGCAGTGCGTTGTTTGTAAGAGAGAGATAGAAGATTTATTTGTTTGGAGAGCTTTTCTCTCTCTTTTCTTTTTATTTCTAGCTTCAGATTAGCTTCTCAACACGGTCTATATTGGATTCCTCGTCCCCATCATCAATCCTCAAGGGTCCCTGGCTTTTGAGATTTCGAGATAATCCCGCCCATGGCAACACCCAGAACCCTAGCTTTCGAGATTTCGAGATAATCCTGCCCATGGCGTTCTGTGGCCGAATTCAGACCCTGGCGATCGACATTTCGTGATAATGCCGCCCATGGTATCTGAACCAGCAGAGTGCTTACATGCCCCCAGTAGGATATTTAAATATCCTAAGAGACAAGCACCGAGGAGACGATATGTTGTTACGCATCTTCGAGGGGAATTTCCCGCCTCTCCGCGCCGGGAACTCGTCCAAATCAACTTGTGTTGATTGGCTGCTCTTAATCTAGGTGACTTTTTCAGAACATTAAACGCTTTTGCGTGATTTGGATGTTTATGCTCACTGAACCAAACTGTGTGTGAATTTGGGGTGCTTAGGTTACCAAATCCCGCAAACCGGAGGTCAGTTAATGAGGTCGAATACTTCCTAAGCCTTAGACCTAATACTTAAGCTTCGCATTTTCCTCAACCTCTTGAGGATTATCCAGATTTTAGCGGATACGTGAATTTTTAAGCTAAAGAATCTAGCCCAAGAGGCCTAAGACCAGCGTTCCCGCTAATCTCTTGTTATGTTACCTTAGCACTTTTCTTTTATTTCTTTTCTTGATCTAGTCTAGAACTTTAGTTAACCCCTTAATCTTTTACTAATGACTATTTCTTTTTCTTTTTCATTTTTTGCTCCTTTTAGTCATTTTTGCTCTTTTTCTCCTTATGAATATGTGGCTCACAAAATTTGCTCCCTCCCCCATTTTTTTGTTCTTTTTCATAATTTTTCAATTTTTTTGTGTTTTTGACATGCAAAAATTTTTGTGTGAGACTCCTGACTTTTTCTTGGTTCTGTATGTATGCACTTTATCACCCCCCCATGCCTAAGTTTTGCAATGTCCTCATTGTAAACGGAAGGAGTGAAATAGTGTTGAGGTCAGGGACTTAGAATAGGATACATCAGGTGGGTGAATGGGTCGAAAATGACTGATGCGGATGATTTCAAGCTCTGATACGTGTACCAAAGGTGGGATCAACTGTCTAAGGCTGAACTCAAGGTGCAATGGAAGTGGAGTACAGACGGATAATCAGACGGGTCTCTGTTTTTGGGATGACGGGTTGCCTCCTGTTAAGCGCTAAATTTAATGCCTTCAGCCGAGTGGAAAATGGGGTGGAGAGGGAGTGGTCAAATCAGCAAAATTTTGTAAAACAAGCACCTTGATTAAGAGCCTGGTTGATCCAACCAGGTGCTTGTTAAGATCAGTAGGCTGATGATGCAGTCCAAACCCAATAAATCTGGTGGGTTGATAGATGTAGATCAACAAATGCGGAACCCACCATATGCAGTGAAGTTCTGATGAATATGGAAGTGAAAACTCAGGTTTAGCCTGAGTCGAATCAACCTGGTCAAAGTAGGGTTCCAAAAAATAATCAATGTAAGGTGTGGAATCCCTATAGGGGTGATCACAGAATGACGGCTCCTATTTTTCGGTCTGATCAATGCCCGATACCCAATATAGATATGGAGTTGAATCATCTGCAAAAGGCTCAGTGAGAGGTGAATCTGAATAGAAATTGAGTCCGGTTGCGGGTCGAGGTAGAGAACAGGTTTTGATTGGTTCTGTATATGTGGAGCAGGTGGCTTCAAAGAAAATTGGCTTGTTATAATCAGGAAGCAGATTTTCTCCGATGTTATGGTCAGATTCGAAATCGTCGGAGAGTTTGTGAAAATCAAAGTTTGAATGAGATTCAAGATCATGAGTTCCACCATAGAATAAATCATATGTTGTATACTCAGCAGCATGACTGGGGTCTAGCCTAAATGTGAATTCTGAGCTTAAAAGGGTGTCCCTATTTGGTAGAGGCTCAGGTTCAAAAGTAGGGCAGACCCAATCGAAACCCCACTTGTCCAACTCCTCGGTTTCTGTGTCGTAGATTGGCATGACTTCCGAAAAATCAATTAGTTCCTCTGAGGATGTTGGCGAGGGATATTCATCAAATCGAGGTCCAAAATCATATTCTTCATTGAAAGATTGATCTTCTTCATATGGGGCCTTGAAATCTTCAAAATAGGTTTCAGATCTAGGTTCTAGGCTTAGGATGTGGGTTGAATTACTAGAATCTAGGTCTGAATAACCTTCGAGGGTCACCTTATCAGAATAAGGGACGGAATCTACAACCTCAAGAGGTTCAGTTCTACTCTCATACTTGTAGGAGTTTTGGGATTCTAAAATGGGCTCATCATGGTATTTTCCTGCATTTGGAGCTTCCCAACCTTCTTCAATATCAGGCACATTATACTCCATCTGGGTTGGGAATCCACAACCATTTTGTGCCTCAAACCTGAGATCAGATTGATCCTCGATGTTGTCCCAAGATGGTTCATCCTCTGTTTGTGGTATATACGGGTACTTCTGGTCAATAACTTGTTTTACTAATCTCATTATCTCTTCCCATTTTTCAAGACTATCTTGGTTTTGCTTCCAAAGTTGAGGATTTGTCATACATTGAAGATATTCAATATTGTGCAGTTTTTCTATCTCAATGTATGCAGTAATGATCAAGTAACGGGTTGATCCTTTTGTGGCTTCTGCTAATAGTACTTAGGCACAAGTTATGATAAAGGTTGTGGTTGTTGGGACATCAACCTGAATGTTTCCTACTGGTGTTGAGGTTTCTTCACTTTCATAAAATTTCATGGCATCCTCAATCATTTTATCTCTCATGGATCTCTGATATTCAGGTTTCTTGAATGGTGGTCCTAAGTGGTTTGGCTGTATATTTGGATCAAGTGGTGGAGTCAAGATGTAGAATCAGAGTTTGAATCAAGATGTAGAATCAAGTTATGAAGCGATCAGATCTGAATAATGAGTCCCACTGAAAATGTGTATGTGTGCTCTAAAGAGAAAAGATGAGGGACTGGAGATGTTTTTGACCCAATCAAGACACCCAAAGACGTTTGGATGACTATGGAGGTTTGGGGCAGATGGACCCCTAGATCAGAAGATCGTCCACCTGAGAATTACCTGGGCAGCTAGAGAGGGAGAGTCCTGCAAAGACCCCTACATGGTAGAGCGTCCCCACGGGTTACAGGGTTTCCCCCACCCGACCTCTCTTGTCACTGAGATTCCAGGTAGACCAGAATGGGGACCTTGACCTCTTAAGTCTACCACTTTTATTTCAAAGGTGCTTTAGGGTTCTCACTTGAACTTTAGATGTTTTGATATTCTGACCTAATTTAGATGTTGGTTGACCAAAGGGGTCAACTTCACCTGACTTGTCCTATAGATGGAAGAATGATTCTAGGTTTGGAGCCTAGAGATCACCCTGATTTGACTCCTAGGTTATTAGGTCCAAAAATTTTAAGATTCAAGTGATTTTAGAACTCAATTTTTCTTAGGGTTTGTCTTGTTTAGATCTCTTCAATCAAGGTCTTGGGTGACACACTGATGTGGGAAGGTTTATTTCCTTTTATGCAGGCATGTGTGACTAACACTCCAAGATCCTATTGTAGAAACCCTAATTTGGTTCTATTTCGAATCCTTTTTTCTTTTTCACAAAAATTCTCTTTGGACTTGAAAGCAAGAAGCGTGTTGTCCGTAGAGATTAAGCGTTATTTCTATTAGGCACATGAATTTGTGGGATGGACTCTAAAAAATCGCTCCAACTTCAAGAACATTTGAAAACATTTTCGCAAACTTAGGAAATGTTTGCCTTAAAGATGGTGCTTACTATGGAAAGAAGGCAATTGATTCATAAATTAGTTTCTTCCTTTTGTCTTTCAAAGATTAGGGGATAGTTTAAGGAAGAAAAGAAATTATCTGCCCTGGAGTGGTTGACTTGCGGGAGGAATCTTCTCGTGGAATACCTGCAAGATCAAAACAAAGCAAAGTAGGGCAAGTTAGTGTTCAATATGATAAAAAGAATGTAGAGACTAGTGATAAATTGCGCGTTGTTCCCCGGCAACGGTGCCAAAATGTTGAAGCGACATGGCTCGATCGTGTTTTAAAGATTTTATTGCGTCGTAGCATAGGTGATCAAGCGTCGTCAACAAATAAAGATTTTATTACTCGAAAACCGGAGTATCCGAGGTCGAACACAGGGAGCAATTGGAATTTACTACTATTCTCAAATGTAATTGAACACTCTAATTTACTCAAAACTTGAATTCAAATATGAATGTATGTAGTTAAAAGGTAATTATGACAAAAGAGTGAAATTGGATGTCTGATCTTGTGATCAGACGTCTTAAAAGTGTTTTCCCCTCTTCTTTTGCTTTCTTTCTTCTTCTTGTGTTGGCCTTCTTCTTCTTTCTCTGCAGTCACTCTTCTTCCTTGTCTTCTCTCTTCTGCGAAGGCTTCTTCTTCCTTGCTCTTCTATCTCTTCTCTGCAGCCTTTTGCTTCTTTTCTCTTCTGTCTTCTTTTTCTCTTCTCTGCAGCCTTTCTTCTTCTTCTGCCTTACTCAGCCTCTTCTTCAAAGTTTCTTCTTCTTCTGCTCCTTCTCTTCTCCTTCTTCTCTTCTCCTTCCTGCGGCTAAGTCTCTTCTCTTCAACTCTCAGCCTACCTGCACAAGGAGCAAAACATACCCCTTTCCCTCTACCCGCACGTCTCTCTCTCTCTCTGCAAATCGCTCAAAGGACACTCTACCAGAGCTGCATGTAATCGGGTTGGACTTCGCACCCGGGACCAGGCACACCGGCGTGAGGGTGATGCGCGAGGTGTGCTAAGATAGGGTAGGGTCGAATCCCGCCAGATCCGCGAGGTGAAACCGCGGACGAGGCGAGGGTGCGTTAGGTGAGGGACCTCACCCTTGTGTGTTCGGAGGCGAAGAGCTAATAACACAAAATCACTTTATACCTCCTTAGCCACTTGTAACTTCATGATGTGGTACTAAAGTCTCGCCTTCTTTCGCTCACGCCCGCAGAAGACCTTCGTGCAATCGCCACAGCTGCGGCCTCAGTTGGTGTTGATTACTGGATCAGATGGCTTCGCAGTGCTTGCCCGAGTCCACTGCACCTGAAGCCTGGACGTCCTGAAGCCTAGAGCTACTCCACATCACCGTCAATGGTGGCAGGAGCTGAAATAATGTCAAACACAAAACAAGCCTCTCGGCTTAATCAGACCAGCTGGGGACCTTCGCACGGCGAAGGTCGTGCACGGTGAAGCAGGTCGTGGGACGGCCTAGGCGTGCGTGCCTAGGTCATCCTGTGACCGAAGTGTGGGGGTGTTCGGGGGGCTGTGGTGGAGGAGTAGAGGGATGGTGGATGGGCGAAGGTTGTTCCTTGTGGTGAGGCGGAGCTTATGAGACGGTTGGCGAGGTGTGTGGAGAGGCGGAATGATGGGGACGACTCGCCAAAGGTCGGCCGGAGGGATGGAAGATGGCGGTGGTCAGCGACGGTCGAGGGTCGATTGATGAAATAAGGTGAGGGAAATGAAAGAGGGGATAGAGGAGAATAGTTTAAACCTAACTACAGGGACGAAGGGGGACGGAGAGGCGAACAGCTGTACCTGCTGTCGCCAGAGAAGAAGCTACCCAGTGGAGGAAGACGGTGGCGACTTCGGGTCTGAGGCAGTGTGCGCGGGTATTGCGCGACGCGGAGGAGAATCAGGAAGATGACTCTGCCACTGGTTTTGTGGCAGAGCGAAGAAGGAGGGAAGGGGGGCTCGCCGGAGCTCGCTGGACCCTTGGCCGGAGAAGAAAGAGAAGAATCTGAGGTGGAAGTTCGGCCAAGTCAAGCTGAAAATGAGCGGCCGGGTTTGGGGGTTCTTTTATAGGCACTGGGTCGTGCTTTCAGAGCGTGGAGGGCATGCCTTTACCTCCGCCGGCTCATCGGAGAAGAAAAGTGGGTGGATACCCAAATCCCTCGTGCGTTCGCACGAGAGATTGGGTTCACATCAGGGATCACGACTGGCCTCAGATGGAAGGGAATTCCTTAGAGAATCTCCCTTCCATTTCTGGGAGGGGATCTCTGAGGAATCAGAGAGTATTCCCTCTCTAATCCTCGCCAGAGAAGGATTCTGCCCCAATAATGGCAGAAGGACCTGATTGCAAAGGTGGAGAGGAAGTTAGGGGGCTCTCTGCGATGATTTTCAAAAGTTAGGGACCAGAATGTGATTTTGGTGTACTAAATTGCAAAGTAGGTCAAGATGACATCCCCTTAGGTCCAAATTTTGGTACAAAACTAATTTGGACCTAAGGAATCCAATGGTGAAGTTGGATTTTAGGTTTGACCTCGTTTGACTGAACATTTTGTGTAAAAACCTAAATTAGGTTAATTGAAGAGCTAGGACCCTAATCTAGGTCAAACTGGGTTCCAAAGGCCAAATTAAGTGTTCTAAACCCTAGAGGATATTTTTACATGAATTTTAGAGGGTTTACTTGATTTTTGTCCTATCCAGAACCTTGTTAATTTAAGCAGGTCTGTTTTAGGGTTACCAAATGTCATTTAATTCCTAGATTGCACATGAACCCATTTCTGATTGAATCAACCCACTTTTTATCTCATTTGGACCATTTGACCTATGTTTTGTCTCTGAGAAATCCCTTTTATGTACTGCAGTGGTAAAATTACAGTTTTAACCTTTATTTCATGTTTTCTTCTTAGAACACTTATTCCTTCATTTAGGCCTTCTTCTAGGTTATGTAGGAGCTTTTATCTTCTTTATTGGGTCAAAATGAGCTATTTATGGCTCATGATGAGGCTCTCATCATACAACTTTAGGAAATATTTTCTCTTTTGGGTCACCTAGGGGTGTAGAAACCGAAGTCCATTTTAATTGCCATTGAGTGAGTCTATCACTTTCACAAAAAGATGCTTAGTACTAAGAATCCTTTTCGAGTCTTGGGTGGGTTGGGTTGCCGTAAAAAGTTATCCCAAAATCCTAAACTCAAAAAATCCAAAAAAATTAGAAATGATGAAGAAAAAAATATATAGTTACTTCTGTATAGAATAAGGCGAGGACTCGGGCGGTCGGCAATTTGGAAAGTAACCCAGGCACTATTGAGACTTAGCGAGTTTGGTTCTTAGTAGAAATTTTCACCAGTTGACAAGCAACTTCTACCTAAGCGATCAATTCCTAATTTTAGTTGAAAATAGCATTTAGATCAAACCTTGCTAGGTACTAGCAAGGGGTGGGCATGGGGGTATGATGACTCTACAATTACAAGTGTTAATAACATCAATTAGAGTCAATTTCGAGGGTACTTGTGCGATAATGTCAAATTATAATGAGCTTGGGAGCATTGGATGCATATTGCATGATCTTTAATTTTAATCGCTTAGAATCAATCTTTAATGACCATGTTCACAACTCCATTTTGAAACAGGTCTTAGATGAGCGATCAGACCGTACGGATGGATTCGGATCGACAAACGAAGTCCAACAAACTCTAAATCACTTCGATCCAACCTTTGTAGCTCCCACAACAAGCCCAAGAAAGATCAATGGCCAGGGGGCAATGCGACATCCTTACAGGCCTCGGATGAAAAATCTAACCATGCGGATGGATCCGGAGCGATAATTGCAGTCCGACAATGTGGAAATCATCTCGATCTAAGCACCGTGGCACCCTCTAAAATAGAAAGGAGATGGATGGCCCAGATGGCACCATGTGACACCATCCAGGTTGCCCCTCACGCTCCCAGCAGCCATGGCCTCTTCCCTCCATCACACCTTACACTCCATCCCAGCCGTTCATCCTTCATCCAACGGCTAGAGAGGCGTGTGCAAGGAATGTTCTTCACAACATTTCTTGGCCATGGCTCATCGGTCGTGAAGGTGCTTCTCGAAAAGAGGGCGTGGGTTCGAAACCCACTTCCCCCTCAATTGGCCGCTTGAGGAAGGCATGCAGTAGCACATTCGCACATAGCACAAGGCACGCGACAAAGCGAGCAGTGAGTGCATGCGCACGTGGGCATGTGTGCGGCAGTGCAGTAGCTCGAATGGGGCTGTAGCAACGCGGAGACTAGCATGCACCAGCATTTGCATACGACACGACGCGCAGGGCGCATAGCACAGTCTAGAGCATAGAAGGTGCGAGGGTCGGGGCTACGGTGACAATTGCAGCGGGCCTTCAGCAACGTCTTTGAATGTCGCTGTTGACCCGAGGATGACTTTTGGCCTTCTCCCTCCATTATAAAAGGGCCTACCCCACTCTACTTTTACGAAGCTTCCAGCCACGAGATACCACCACCTTCCAAAGTTCCAAGCAAGGTCCCAAAGCCGCCAACGGAAGTCCCTCCACCGCCGTGGCTATCTCGGCGTGTTCTTTTTCATTGTCTTAGTGTTATTTCATTTTGTAGTGTAGTTCATGTCTTGATTTTGTTAAAGCATTTCTCTACATTATGTTTGATTACACATTTGATAAGAAATTGTTGGCACATTGATCTTATGATATGGTTCTCTAACCATTCTCTCTCTTTATCTCTCTTTCTCTCTCTCATTTTCTCAAATCAATTTTCAAGCGCACAAAAGAAATATTTACATGACACGAAAGTGAGTATTTGATCTAATTACTGTCTCCCTGTGTTCGACACTTGGACTCACCTCTGATTCTTTATTGAAAATTGATGTCGTAAGTGCACTACAACGAACGATTTTATGCAGACACATCCAGCGAATGTCATAAGGTATAGAAGGTGATTAATTGATCAAGTAGATAGAAGGAGGCCCAATGAGCAAGAGTTGGCTTTCCAGAGTCAAAGAAGAAGGTGAGAAATGTGATCTAATTACAGCCTAATCCTAGGAATTAAAGACCTAAATCTAATCTAGAGACTCAACTAGAGTTCTAGAGCTACTTACCTAATGAAGGAGATGAGGGAACTCACCTATGGCAGGGCAAGAACAATAAGAACTCTGATGTTAATTGAAGGAAGATCTAGTGATGATAGACGAGTGGAAGAAAAATAGATGACGCGCTCCTTAGTCTCGTCACGACTGTTGGAGAGGAAAAGGTGGTGAGAGAGATGAGTTCGTCGTCGGAGAAACTCCAAGAAGAGGAAGAAGAGTCGTCGGACATGGATGAATAGCCTATTCTCAACCTTAGTTTGGGGAAGAAGGAAAGGGGGTCAACCTCAATCATCGGAGGGGTCGGGGGTATTTACAGGGAGAGATGAGGATTAAGAGCTAGGAATCTAGACGTAAACACATCGAGATGCACCAGAATATAAGTCTTCATCTCCGACAATGGTGGACTCACCGTGTTGGAGTTTGTTGAGATTAGGAAGATCCAATCTACAAAATCATGGCGGCAATGGTAGCAACCAAGTATTGTTGATACAATAGTGATCGAGGAGGTGTTATCACTAGAAGTTGTGGACCATTTTTGAAGATGAAGAAGAGAGGAAGAGAGTATACACAGGAACCTATGTGTAAATAGTGAAGGACCTGATCGAAAGGAAAATGACTCAATTGATATGAAAGCTAGAGGCATAAATGCAAATAATGGATTTAATGGCCTATTTTAATTATTTCTTTTCAAACTTCTTATATATTATTATAAATAATGTAAATAACATGTTTATGCCATGGAATTACATTTTTACCCATTTTAGCTATCTTTATTTAAGTACTTACATTATTAAGTTAATTATTATCTATAGATATAAGTTATATATAAAAGACTTTATATATAGCTTTATGGTTTTGATTTGAGTCATATCTACTAATTAATCTTAAGTTAACACTAATTAAACCTTAATAAGTTATTTTAACTTAGTTTCAAGGTCCTTACTATTTTATCTTAATTGTATAATTAACCCTGTATTAATGTCATTCATATATTAATTAGCTAAGGAAACTAGCTAATTGGTAAATTAAGAACCATGATGAGTCTCTCATCAATGGACACCATGATTACCTAGATTACTACTGAACAAGCATTTAAACAAGTTAAACCCATCAAACAACCATACCATGAGTGCTACATTTATTCCAAAGAAGATAAACCTCTAACAAGGAATAAAGAAAAAAAATCCCAAAAACTCAAGTTGAGGACCTTTCAAAGGTATTAATAATCCACCAAATCAGGGTAATGCTACCTACAAAATCGTAAACCAATAATGAACACAATTACCTTGATCATAAAAGATAAAAGATGGAAAGAAAAGATGAATCAAATATGGGAAGAAAAGGATAATGGGTGAGGGAGGGTAGGGTTGTGAAAATTTGAGGAGGAGGAGGAAAGGAAAGGGACGATGGGAGTAGGAGATGAAGGCTAATGATGAGAGCCTCATCATGAGCCATAACTAGCTAATTTTGACCCAATAAAGAAGATAAAAGCTCCTACATAACCTAGAAGAAGGCTTAACTGAAGGAACAAGTGCTCTGAGAAGAAAACATGAAATAAAGGTTAAAACTGCAATTTTACCATTGCAGTACATAAATGGGATTTCTCAGAAGCAAAACAAAGGTCAAATGGTCCAAATAAGATAAAAAGAGGGTTGAGTCAATCAGAAATGGGTTTATGTGCAATCTAAGAATTAAATGACACTTGGTAACCCTAAAACAGACCTGCTTAAATTAACAAGGTTCCGATCAGGATAAAAATTGAGTAAACCCTCTAAAAATCATGGAAAAACATCCTCTAGGGTTTAGAACACTTAATTTGTCCTTTGGAACCTAGTCTGACCTAGATTAGGGTCCTAGCTCCTCAATTAACCAAATTTGGGTTTGTACGCAAAATGTCCAGTCAAACGAGATCAAACCTAAAATCCAACTTCGCCATTGGATTCCTTAGGTCCAAATTAGGTTTATACCAAAATTTGGACCTAAGGAGAGGTCATCTTGACCTACTTTGCAATTTAGTACACCCAAATCACAAATAGGTCCCTATCTTTTGAATATCCTTGCAAAGAGCCCCCCAAGTTCTTCACCCCCTTTGCAATCCGGTCCTACCGCCATTGTTAGGGTAGAACTGAGCTCCGGCGAGGTTCAGAGAGGGATTGCTCTCTAATCCCTCAGAGATTCCCTCCCAGAAATGGAAGGGGGATTCTCTGAGGAATTCCCTTCCTTATAAAGCCAATTACAATCGCTGGTGTGAACCCAATCTCTCGTGCGAACGCACGAGAGATTTGGGTATCCACCTTCCTTCCAACTCCGGCGAGCCGGCAGACCTAATTGCGCGCTCTCCACGCGTTGATAGGAGCGGTCAGCACCTATAAAACACCCCCCAGACCGTGCCGCAGCACCCAAGCTTGATTTTGACGGAGATCCCCTCCAAATTCCCTCTCTCCCATCTCCGGCCAAATGACCCGCAAGCTCCGGCGACCTCCTCCCATCCTTCTCGTCGCTCTGCTGCCATACCAGCAACAGAGTCCTCTCCGCCTCTTCCTCCCGCGTCGCGCTGTACCCCACGCGCGTGCTCCTGACCTCATCTTCGTCGCCACTTCCTCCCTCAGGGTCTTTCTTCCCCGACGACAGCAGTTGCGAGCCATCCTCTCCACCGCCTCCCTTCCTTCTAGACAACCCCAGATACATTCTCCATCCTCTCTCTCTTTTCCCCCTACTATTTTACTTGATTACCCCTCGACAGTACCTAACCACCTCCATCGTTCTCGCCTCCGACCGCCCTCCGGCGAGCTACCCACACCACTCCGCCCCTCCACACGGCTCGCCAACCCCCTCGTGAGCTTCGCCTCACCACCAGGAACCCATTCCACCCCATCACTGCCACTCCAGACCTCCACAAGCACCCCCCGACCAACCCACCATCTCCGGCAACAGGTTGACCTAGGCACACACGCCTAGGCCGACCTGCAACCTGCAGCATCGCCCACCACCTTCACCGTGCTATGGCGAAGGTTTCCATCTATTCTGATTGGGCCAATAGGCCGTTCTGTTGGGTGTCAGGTGTACGCTCCGACGGCCATTAACAGCCGAAGCAACAGGGAGCTTGGAGCAGCTTCAGGCATCAGGCTTCCCAGGCTGCAGGTGCAGTAGACTCTCACGAAGGTCGCGAAGCGAACGAGGCCAGCCAGTCGCACAGAGGAGCCATCAGCTTGGGCAATCGAGTGACGAAAGCTTTGCGGGCGCGCGTGAAGGCAAGATCGACCAGATAGTCCCACATCGTGGGATTGCGAAACTCAGGTATCCTATAAATTGTTTTTGTGTTTTCTTCTTACTGCCTCCGTAAGCATAGGGGTGAGGTCCCTCACTGCCTCCACACGCCTCGTCCGCAGCTTGACGTCGCGGATCTGGCGGATCCGACCCGACCTAAACCTACGCACTCCTCGCGCATCACCACTTGCCGGTGCGCCTAGTCCCGGGTGCGAATCCGACCTGACTACCCCGTGTGGCTCTGGGAGAGCGTGCTTCAGTGAACTGCTTGAGAAAAAGAGAGACGCTTGGGTAGAGGGACGGGGATAGGTTTTTGCTACTGTGTGGTGTGTGCAGGAAGGAAGAAGTGACCGAGGCAGCGAACACTTAGCAGCTGAAGAACAGGAAGAGAAGAAAGAAGAGGTTGTGTAGCAGTGAAAGGAGAAGTCTTTGCCGAGAAGAAGAGGAAGAAGAAGGAAGACAAGGCAGAAGAGAGAGAAGAACAAAGAAGAGGCCAAGTGAAGACTGCAAAGAGATCAAAAGAAAAAGAAGAAGAAAGAAGAAAGGCAAGGCAGGAGAAAAAGGAAGATACAGAAGCAGAAAGGAGAAGAAGAGAGAAAGAGAGATCACATTTAAGACATCTGATACAGAAATCAGACGTCCAATTCTACTTTTTTTTCACAAATCCTTTTTAAAATTCTCTCTTTGAATCAATTATATTTGCATTTAACAGTTGTATTCTTTGGTTTTACAAAGTACTGAGATTGCTCCCCGTGTTTGACCTCGGATACTCTAGTTGTTCGAGTAATAAAATTCTTTATATTTGTTTAAACGTTTTGTCGGTTATACTACAATGTAATACGCTTTAAATCCGCACAAAATCGTTGAGAACAGCTGACCTTGGAGGAGGGGCGACATGGTGGTTGCTGGAGAGGAGTGCATGCAATTTGAGGAGAGTGGTTGAGGTTGATATTGAGGATGTCAAAGGTTAGCATGGAGAGGTCGTAGGTTACTCCATGAAGAAGACGTCGTAAGTGAGCAAGGAGGTGGTCATAGGTGACGAAGCAGAGAGGATGCAATTGGTGATGAGGATGGGGAGGAGACAGCTGGCGACACCAGAGAGGGAGAAAGAGGAGAAAGGCACAGGGTTTTCAGGTGGGAAAGGAAGGGTTTTCTTTCTCGTGGAAGGGGGGTTTTCGACAGAAAGAGGACCAGTCTATGGGGAAATCGTGTGTGGGCTTATTTTTGCAAAAAAATCTTCGTGATATAGGGAAGGTTTTAGATGAGTGGAAGTAAATTCCCTTTGGTTTTATTGTAGTTTTGATTTTGCGACAGCATATTAGTGTCTCAATTTTCTTTTAATTTTGTGGTAAACCATCACAAAATGACATCAAATTTACGACAGTAACATTTGCTGTCACTAATGTCTGTCACGAAAGACATGTTTTCTTGTAGTGGTTCTTTGGGTTGCCATGGGCGATGCTATCTTGAAGCATCAAATGCCAGGGATCCTTTGAGGTTTGATAATGGAAACAAGGAATCTGACATAGACCATATTGAGAGCCAATCCAAGGTTGGACTTAGAGGAATCACAAAAAATTACAAAAAGAGAAATCTCAAAACTTTCTCTTTCATCACTTTTCCAAAAAATGCACTAACAAGCTGAACTAAGACCACTTGCAAAAACATACAGGTGCTTTAACCTCTAGGGTCAGCAAACCCATAGGCAGGTTGTGAGGTCTAAGAAACCTTACATGAAGACCAAAAGTTGAAGTCGATCAGGTCTGTATCTTGACTGGTACTAGAGTACCTTAAGGCTTTGGGTTAGTATTTCAAACTACTCTCTAAAGGCGAGGTACAACAAGGCATCTTGATGACAATTTCTAGTCAAGAGATCTAGTTCTCTATATGATTTTGCTTGGGACTAGCAAAATTTAGGCATATGGGTATTTGATAGATCAACTTTAGTGGACTAAATTAAAACTTAAGTACCTAATTATTAGAATGGGAATTTGGTTGAAAGTATCCATTATAGTGATGAAATTAATTAAGCTTTAGAATTATCATTCCTTGTATTTTATCAATTTTTTACCTACTTTGCATAATTTGATTAATTACTTATCTATTTTTGATGTAGAAATCAACTTGAGCTCGTGTGTCTGACTAAGGGCTGAAGCTATTCGCTAACCCTAGCCTAATTGATCCCTACCTGGAGCCTGTTTAGGGAACTAATTTCCTTGACTAACCTGACCCTATTAGCACATGTTGGTAGTCCAATTTGCTACTCATTTAAATTAGCCAAGCATATATGTTGCATTAATCCCAATCTTAGGTCCACAAATTCCATAACCTATTCATTCCTAAACCCCCATGTACTGGACCATGTAAAGCCACACAAACAAACCTTCCAACCAAAAATCCTATTCGTGCACCAAATTCTATCCCAATTCCCTCCAAACAACATCCCACATAGTTTCACCACCAAACTCCCAAGGCCATCCACATAAAATCCCCACTAATCCCAAACCAAACCTATTCCTACGTAAACCCAACTCTTTCCATGCAGCAAAACCATCGAACCCTCTCTCCTTTTCCCTCATTGGCAAAACCCACCACCAAAGACCCTTGCTACATCAACCCCTCCATGTGATCTGAGCAGAGAGCCCTCCCTCACCTTTCTTCCTCACGTCCTGATTGCAGAGCAATCATGCAACCTAAACCACCTAAATTAAGTTAGATTCTAGCATAACTTAGGAATAATGCATGCATAAGTGTCCTAATTTGCATAATAATTAATTTGTTAGCTGCATAAATAATATCATTTTATGCACTAAAAGAGAGATGAAATTAACTGCGGATGATTCCAAGCCACAGATGATAAATTAGACTATATAGATCTGATTAGGACGATGACGGGAGTCCAATGCTTCCAGAATCGTCTTGATCAGACAACCCTAGCATCAAGTGCAGCCCATAAAAGAATAGAGGCTAAGGTGCAAGATGACAGAGATCCAAGCCTCAAATGAAAGATCCAACCGCATGAATGGATCCAGATCAACGATCGCAGTCCAAGGGCGCAAAATCATCTCAATCAGAGGCCTAGAGCACCATCTACTAAGCAAGGAAGATGGATAGCCATGATGGTGCCATGTGGTGCCATCATAGTCGCCCCTTGCCGCGCCCCCAATCCCTAAAGATGCCCTCCTCACGTATTGTGGGCTGTTGGATCGTCATCCAATAGCCACCATGCACCCACGTTGGCCTCGCCCCCACACTTCATTAGCCAAGAGAAATATTAGTCGTTGGATCTCCATCCAATGGCTGAGGGTGGAGTTTCCTAAAACCTAAATGCAACACAAAATGCCCTTAACGCATTGGTTAGTATGCTCCATCAGCAGCGAGGGGCGTGAGATCGAGCCGCGCTGTGCACAAGTTAGGAAAGTGGTGAGGCACAGGCAAAATCTGATCGTGGGATCTTCAATCAGCAGTGCAGATGCGAACGCATGGCGCGACCAAAGGCTTCCGTAGCTACACATGAAAATGAACATGTGCGCTATGCATAATCTCACGTGCTCTCTTCAACAACGGCGGTGTGGGCGAGATTCTAAGCCATCCAATCGAGGGATCAGAAGGTTGAGTGCATTAGCGTGTGATTTGAATTGTGCGTGTGCAAGGAGAAGAGAGTGAGCGGCCGATCATGATTGGGCAGCTCACAAGCTACCACGTGATGCCACTAGAATGCATCTGTGCGTATAAGGCACATTAGAGGTTGGATTGAGTTACGATCAGAGTCTTTGATCTCCCGATCAATGAATCTGGTCAAATCAAGGTTGTTGCATGAGTTAGAGGGTTAAAATGTCCTCTTTGCCCCTCATCAAAGCTATAAAAGAAGACCATGGCCCCCTGTTGATCATCTCTTCCACTAAAACTCCCACCAGATACAACTCTAGTCTCTCTCTCTGCAACTACTCTCTAGAGTTTCTCCAGGCGCTCTCGATCTGAAGTGCTGCCACACTTCCCATAGGAATCCCACAAGCAATGTCATCGTCATTTGCTCTCTATGTCTCTCTATCTCTCTCTCTCTCTCTCTTTAGCATAGTTATTTCTATTCATAGTTAAAAACTATTTCCAAATAGCAATAAAGTTTTGATTATCTAGATATCTGATGCCTATATATATACATATATAAATATATAAATATTCATTTAGAACAACTTTACGAAAGGGTTTTGCATCAAAATAGTGTTTTTCCTTCCTTTGAATGAGTCGGTATTCATCGAAATCTTTACAAATATTACTTGTTTCATCACAAATTGCACTACAATGATAAAACTAATCTTTAACGCATCTCGCGATCAAACAAGTTGGCATCATTGCCGGGGAGGCAACGGAAATTTTTAGAAGTCTTTTATATAAAATGCTTATTTGAGATTTCTAATATGTTCTATTTTCGTTGATTTCATGTGTGCAGGAAGCGAGGAAATCCAAAAAGAATGCATCCACGGAAAAATTGCAGGTTCTCAATCTCAAGTAAGTACTCGTCGCTTAGATTAGTTTAAATTTTGAAAAAAAAATTCCAAAAAATTTTTTTAGGTGTTTTTCTTGAATCTTAGGATTATTTAGCACTTATTTGCATTATGAAAAAAAAAATCTCTCTTAGTGATTGTTCGGGCTGAAACAAACTTTCATATTAAAAATTCAATTCCTGAAAATTCACACATATAAAAATTCTAAACATTTTATTAGACATGGGGTTTGAAGTCAAGAACAACATATGCAAAGTTTACGCAAATCTGATTACAGAAAAATTTTAGCAATTCACGTATTGATCTGTTATCAATTCGGTTACTGTTTCTGATTTTTCAGAGTTCAAAATATCATAAGAATTTTTGTACAACTCCGATTGATTTAAGTTTTATGGCACTAATTTTTTATTGAAATCAAGAAGTTAGGAAAAATCTGAAAAAACATTTCTTATACGTTTGGTTGAACGGATTATTCAATCACTAAGTAAGGGTCAAAACAAACTATAAAACCCCAGTACACTTTAAATATGAGAAAACTAGAAAAAGTGCATTAAAATTATTGAAAAAATATTTTATGAGTGCCTAGTTAGTGGTGCAATAGGACCAATTGATTGCATTACTTGGGTTGCACCACTTCCCTGAATTTGGAATTAAAAGAACCATCTAGCACTATCTGCGCTTAGGGTTTCACGTTAAGGGTAGAGCACACCTGCATTTCCATTCATAAAGGAAATCTATCAAACAATTGGGATTTGCAAAACTCTTGTGTGCCTCATCAAAACCCTTGATTGAAGATATTAACTCAAGTGAACCCTAAAGCCAATCAATACAAGCATTTGAACCTTAAAATTCACTTCATTATAAAAAATTGCTTGTGGACCCCTTGCCTAAGCACTCACACAATTGAAAATTAATCTTAAGGGAAACACCCCCCTAACACCCATCATATTGCAAAAGCACATCAAGCCTAAGCCTAAAACTGAGTAGACGAGCTCTAGGTAGGACTAATATTCTTGGGGACTTGAAATTTGATTGGGCTAAGGTTAAGGCATTATCTAGTTGTACCCACTAGTGGCAAGAAAGGTCGGTGCAGTAACCGCATTAACCCTTAGTGGTGTCTCACAGTACGGGGTGTCCTAGGGGGTCCCATCCTTTTGGCTAGCCAAGTAATTCAAGGGTTGACCTAACCTAGTCGTGTTTTGGGGAACCAATATTAGGTCTATTTAGGGTTTACCCTCTAAGGAATATCTTGATTGCTTGCATTGAAAGGGTGGGGTATTCTCTCATCTATCTTCTTTCTCTCATCTATTAATTTTCTTTTAGTACATGGACGCTAGAAGGTCTCTGAACCCTGATTTGGTACCACCTTTAGAGACTAATTAAAGGAGAAGACCCAATTTTTTTGTGTCTAATTCCTTTCCCATGGGTAGTTACCATGAGGAAGAACCAATTGAGGATAACTTGAACCCATACTCTTTTGCTTCCCACTATTCCTCCTTTTCTCCCTATCCATACACATCCTTTACTCAAACCTCTTCAGGATGGGAAAACTCTTCTCAACACCTAGGACTTGATCCCCTTGCTTACACCTCATATTCCTCAGGTATATCCAGGCCTACCTCATTCTTACAGAATCCCACATGAATCTCTGGATATCAAGGATCTCTACAATCTCAAGAGACATTCTCCATATAGGACCAGCACCTGATTGGCATGACAAACTATCTTGACCGATTTAGCCATACTCATCTCTCCCCTAGTCAAGGATATGCCTCAGAGTCCAAATACCTTGGAGTTCAATCCTATCCTCACAATCACTTTGCAAATCATCCCAATTACACCCAAACCACTCCACCTTCTTATTAGGATACTCTACACCACCCAACCAAGGATATGATTCCTACCCTAGATATTCAAATAATAGATATTCTGATTTGACTGAGGAGAGAAATCTTGGAAATTATTATCCTTAGCCCACTCAAACCCCTGACCATGGCAGTGATCCTAAGATCACCCAATTACTCCAAGCAGTCCAGGACATGAGAGAAGCTAATAAAAGAAATATGGATAACCTGACAAAACAACTTAATAGAATCCGAAAAGCACAAGGTGATAAACCTGGTTCGAATGTGCCACAAGTTGGTGGTAAGCCACTCGAGGTTGAGGATACATCCTTAAGTATGACATCTTACTCAGTCTCAACCTCTCCATACACCGAGCCCACCCACCAGCCCTGTGATTATGTAGAACAGATCCTACTCAGGCCTACAGTTTAACTTATAAATAATTTTGACATCCCGAAAACTAACTTTGAGGAGGAAGACCCACTTGAGAAATTATATCTTGATTTCGGACCTAAATTACAATCATTCTATTTTGAGGAACCAATCCATGGTGGGCTGGAGTATGAGTCCTTTATGTTTAAGGACACATAATTGGACATTGAGGATGATCCTGAGTCTGATATTACAAAAATTGTGGGAGAACTTGAACTACGGAAGGATGAACAAGATCAAGACCAGGAACAAATGGAACAAACATTACATGGAAATAGAAAGATTGGTCCCTACGAGGCAATTTTGGATGATACTAATCTAATTTTGATGGACAATTTTTCTAATCATATGTGCTTGGAAGATTCAGGCTCCATACCTAGGGTCGACTCAAATGAGTTTTCTAACTCAACTCCCCTAAAAGTTAAATCCATTCCAACTTCCACACTATTTGATTCTCAGCCATCTCTCCCACTTATCCAGGATTCTGATGGACCACTCTTTAAGGATTACAGTATTGATGTGGAGATACCTGATTCTACATGTTCTGTTCCTGATTTTGACCCTCAATAGCATGTGAAAGAACAAGACAAACAATCCCCTTATGAAAAAGAAGTTCAAGAAATTGTAGAATTATTGGGGATGACTTATGATGATTTATCTGAGGAAGCAAAGAATATAGCTGAATCATGGAATTTTGAGGAGTTTGATTTGATTGATGAGAAATGGGAAGGCATACCCTTAGAAGATGTAGTTCAAGAGAAAGACAATTGGGATCAAATTCAAAAGTCCACAAAACTAAAAGAATTTGAGGTTTTGATTAATCTAGATTTTGATCTTACTCCCCCTCGAGGAATGATTCTAAGGAATAACGAATTTTTGTCCATTACATTTGAGAATTTGTATCATGAATTAAAATAAGATTTAGGTGACTCGAATGAGACTTTTGATCACCTCAGGGAGGAGATTAAGGATTCTAATTCAAATATCCATCATGATTTGGAGATGGACCACTATATCTTATTTGACTCACCTACTCGACATCCATCTACACCTGACTTAACATACGAAGTTGCTTCCTATACCATTTCAGACTACACCACTCGGGTTCCTCCTTTCATTTCCCATCACTTTCAAGACCCGTATGCTCTATTCCACACTAACCGTTATTTACCTACCTCATCTACCTTATTCATGCATCACTTATTAAGGTTGCCATTATCTACTTTCCACTCTGGCATCAACACTTATTTTTCTCTCTTTTGTAGCATCTGGCTGCAAATAATTCCAAGCCCATTTATTTTATTTTTTCGACTGTTTGGGCTTGGTATTCACCATTAGCTGATCTGCATTTCTGGGTCATTAATTCTTGGGCTGCACGATCATATCTTCATATTAATCTTGACTCAACCCATTAATTTAATCATTCATTTTTGGGTTTAAGTCTGGCAAATGATGTTAAACTTAGCATTGGCTGGGAGGCAACCCAATATTCTTTATAGAAAGTTTTGCATTTTCTCTATCCAAGCTAACCTGGATTAATAAGCTCAGTTAGGTGATATCCCCTCCTCTTGCTTATTACATTTTAATTTTATTGCATACATTTCAATGATGACATTGTAATGAATACGCATGGGGGGGTGGACATTGCATGTCTTATTTTTATGTCAGAAAAAAAATTGCATTTAGGTATAAAGGATTTTTATCAAAAAGGTTCTATTAGAGATTTATTTTTAAGTTGATTCCTAAGTTTAGAATCAAGTACAATTTCACACTTACACTTAGAATTTGAAATGGATCCTATGTGAAGACCGATAAACATCTTTTGTTTATTGATAAGAAGCAATGCTTCTCCTGAGCCCTCAGACAGTAATTAGGGAGTCAGGCTAACTATCTTCTAACAAATCCATCAAACAAGTGTGAGGGGAGAGTAGAAAGTCTATTGGTGCTCCAAGGTTAATATGAGGAATCTTAAATTCTAGATAATTAGATAATGATACTCGAAGTTAGGCATAGTTTTTCGCTCCCAGTTTCTACGTATAAATTCTTAGTGTGAATTTTTGAGAGCCACGAAATAAGGCAAATACGTAGAAAGTAGATTTTGATAAAACTAAGACTAAGGTGGATGATTACAAATGCTCTTTACAGAATCCTTGACTGAAGGAGGGTTTTAATGTCAAGATCAGAAATATGTTGTCTCATCCATTCCTTTCCCGGTGCGGAGAGTAGGCACTTCCACCAAATAAGTCACCCGACATCCTCTTGAACATCGCCAATCCCACATAATGCCTCATAAATAAAAGTTCATATGCTATACTACATTGCGTTAGTAGATATATGGAAAAGAAAAGAGAAAAGAAGAGAAAGAGAAAAAAGAGAAAATATATATATATACATATATAGAAAAAAAAGAGAAGAAAAAAAGAAAAAGAAAAGAAAATATATATATATACTTAGAAAACAATTTAGAAAAAGAAAAGAGTAGAAAAAAATAGAGTTTATGAGTTTAGAATTTCTTTCAAGTATATTGGGGCAACAACACCTACCACCCTCACGATTCACCAAATATAGCCTTGACCTACTTTTCTATATTTCTGGCCACCTAAATACTGGCTGAGGATTTCTGACTTAGTCGTAAGGTTATTAGAACCTAATCAAAGTGTTAATGCCAGGAGAGACCACCAAATATACTGACAAATCTGGTGAGATTGTGAGCTCAAAAAGAAAGAAAAGAAAAAGAAGAAAGAAGAAAAAGAAAAATGAAGAAAGAGAAAGAGAGAGAATGAGTACAAAGGAACTACAGAGAGCACACTTTCTCTACCTCTCTTTGAGTTGATTTATTTAATAGTCTTGAGATCTAGGTTCTAAAGTATTAGTCTACATGTAGCACCAAATGAGTATGAGCCACCAAATGTAAATCTACTAGACTCAAAGTATCTTCTACCTAATCCAAAAGCTGGGGCTAAGTTTACAGATTACTTTATAACCTCGAGGGAAGAAGTCTGCCTATCCCAATAAAATTTTACTGAAGGTCAAGTACGAGCTTTAGATGTGGATTGGCTTTTCACTTAGATCCATTGCATAGGCTACAATAATACACTTTCGTGACTGCCAGGATTTCTAAATTCTTGGATGAAAATAAAAGAAATAAATCTCTAATCAAACTCTGTCATATAGGATCACTTTGCATTTAGTCATGCATTTGCTAAGGACTAGCAAGATTTAGGCATTGTTGATAGAGCTTTTCAGGAGTTTTAAATATGTTTTGTTTTAGCAAAATCTCCCAAATAGCTCAGTCAACAAATAATATTTATAACTCATATATCTAAAATGAAGTCTGAGGTCGAACATAAGGAGCAAGTATTGCAATTCACGTGCCAATCAAGATGAATATGTAAATGAGCACAAAAAGTTAAGCCAATAATGATATTCAATGAATAATAATTACTCAAAATTGATCTTCAATATAAAACATGAGTATTTCAAGAGTTTGACAAGGCAAAAAGATATCTAAGCTAAAATAATGGTGATTTGAATCACCAATTATTAGTTTAGATATATATATACTAATTACTCAATGAATCAAATAAATGCACAGTGGCCTGAACCACTTAAACCATAATTCCACGCAGACAAATAACTCCACAATGCTCAATGTCAGAGCTCATCAGACGTTGGGCTTCCAATTCAGAAGACTTAAGTTAAGCCAACTATAGTGCTCTACAGAGAGCCTTTTCTTCTTCTTTTCCTCTTCTTTCCTTCTTCTTCAAGCAAGGCCTCTCTTCTTCTTTCCCTTCTCAAAGTCTTCTCTTCTTCTTTCTCTCACACACAAGGGAAGCCAAGGCCTTCAACGACTAAGTGTCGCACAGGCCTACCTATCAGAGAGCAAAATCCCCCCTCCCTTACTCTCACTCTCTTTCCTGCCTCTTTATCTCTTAGATATTCGGGCCATAACCGGATATTCGGATCATGCAGTATCGAGTCTAGGGCTACTGGCGTGGGTAGTAGCCAAGGAGTGAGGGGCTTAGGCGGGTTCATGTGAGCAGGTAAGGTGCTATGGACCCAACCCCCATGTTACTGGGCGAATAGCTCATAACACAAAATCATAATAAGCGGGTGTGGGAGTCTTTCTCCCACCGATGTGGGACTAAACCCACAAGCCTCCTTGCGTACAACTGCAACTGTGAGGATCTCCCAATTGATGTAACAGCTATAGTTAAAGTTCTAGAGAGGGTCCTAAAATGAAGCCGCTTCTCCTGGGTGCGTTGTCCAGAAGCTACGTGGTCGCAAGACTGAAGATGAGGCCAGAGATGTCATGGCGACGACGGAGCTCCGATGAGGGTGCCTGCAATAGAAATACAGGCTATAAGCTATAGTTAAAATGCTCAAGAGGATTGTAATAATGCGACGAAGGCATTAGTGGCAGTGGCAAGCTGCGAAGGTGGTCGTAGGTGGCTGGTGAAGGAGGAGGAGGTCGCATGAAGGTTGGTTGTTCGGTGGGTGGTTTGGATGGGTGATTGATGGAATTAGGAGAGGGCTTTTAGTCATGGTGGAATGGAGGAGCTTTTGGAGTAGGTGACGAGGTGTGTGGTGAGGTGGAGTAATTGGAAGACCTCGTCAGAGGTGTGGCTGGAGAGGAAGAAGATGGAGGTGAATGGTGGCGTTGGAGGCTAAATCTAAGGATAAGGTATCCTAAACTAACCTACAGAGCTCAAGGAAGCTAACTAACCTAAATCTAATGGATGAAAGAGATGGAGAGGCACTGGCTTTGATTGGCCGATGTCGGAGAAGGGGAAATCTCCGGTGGGCGAACGACAAGGAAAGGAGGGAGATGGCGTATGCTGGTACCATAAGATGCGGACGATCGTGGGGAAGGAGAATCCACTCGCTATTGTCTGTGATGGTGGACAAGGAAGGTGGTCGAGGAAGCTTGCCAGAGCTAGGTTGGAGAGGAGCTAGAGGTATGGATTTGAAGAGGGTTTTGGCCCCAAACCTTGCTAAGGAGGCTAGGTAGGTGTCCTGGGTTCTTTTATAGGGCTTAGGAGAGCATTCCAAGCGTGGAAACCAAGTTTGGAAGCTCAGAAGCTTCACGCATAAGGAAACCCTAAGTTTAAATTGATTCATATTAGGATTTGGGTGCAAATCAGAGCCTAATACGTGGCTCAGATTGAAGAGGACTACTTCAGGAATTCCCCTTCCAATTTTGGAAGGGTATCGTCGTGAAATCAGGGAGAGAACCCTGATTGAAGTTCGTCAATGAAGAAGGTTCCTCCGTGATAATGGTGGAGGAACCTGATTGCAAAGAAGATAATAAATTTAGGGGGCTATTTGCAAATATTTCAAAAGTTAGGGGCATATGTGTGAGAGAAAAGAGTCATACTGGATTAAAATGCAAACTTGGTCAAGGTGATCTCTGATTGGGCCCAAATTTTGGTATAAACCTAATTTAAACACATGGAATCTGATGGTGAAGTCAGATTTTGGTTTTGAGCAAGTTTGACTGGGTAATTTACGTAGAAACCCAAATTAGGGTAACTTTCCATCTGAGACTTTATTTTAAGTCAAAATGGGTTCAGATTGTCAAATCAATGTACCAAACCTTAGAGAATATTTTTATATGATTTTTAGAAGGTTTAGGTGAATTTTATCTTGACCAGAACCTCAGTTATTTAAGTGGGTCTCTTTTTAGGGTTTCAGATGTCCCTTAATTCTCATAATGCGTGAAAACCCATTTCTGTCTACATGGACCCTCTTGTTAGACTTTAGTGCACATTTTTCCTTTAATAAAACCCTAGGAAAACCTGTGGTTATTCTATATTTATGATATGATGGTAAAATTGTAGTTTTAATGTTGTTTTTATGTTAATCTCTCAGAAAGGATATGAAGTGAATTACGGTCTTCTAGTAGTTATGTAGGAGCATTTGTCTATTGATTATGAATAATTAAAGATACTTATGGTAGATGATGACGTTACCATCAGGCATGGGGGTGTGATTGCACAATAATCATGCAACCTAAACAACTAGAATTAAGCTAGATTCTAGCATAACTTAGGAACAATCCATGCATAAGTGTCCTAATTTGCATAATAGTTAGTTTGTTAGCTACATAAATGATATTATCATTTTATGCACTAGAGGATAGATGAAATTAATTGCAGATGATTTGAGGCCACTGATGACAATTAGACCGTACAGATCTAATCAGGATGATGACGGGAGTCGAATGCTTCCAGAATTATCTTGATTAGACAACCATAGAATCATGTGCAGCCATAAAAGAACAGAGGCTAAGGAGCAAGATGATAGAGATCGAAGCCTCAGATGAAAGATCGGACTACATGGATGGATTTGGATCAACGATTGCAGTTTAATGACACAAAAATCACCTCGATTGGAGGCCTAGAGCATCATCTACAAAGCAAAGAAGATGGATGGCCACGATGGTGCCACATGGTGCCAACACAGTCACCCCTCATCACTCCCCGAATATCTGAAGAAGCCCTCCTCACACATTGTGGGCCATTGGATCATCATCCAACAGCTACCATGCACCCACGTCGCCCCCACCCCCATGCCTCATCAGCCAAGAGAAGATCTCAGCCGTTGGATCTCCATCCAATGGTTGAAAGCGGAGTTGCCTAATGCTTAAACGCAACACAAATGCCCCTTAATGCATTGGTTAGCGTGCTCCAACCACAGCGAGGGGCATAGGATCGAGCTGCGCTACGCATAAATTAGGAAAGCGGTGTGGGCGAAGTCAGACTGTGGGATCTTCAATCAGCAGTGTAGATGCGAACACATGGCGCGAGCAGAGGCTTTCGCGGTTGCACACGAAAATGAATGCACGTGCTACGTGCGATGTCACGCGCTCTTCAACAGCGGTGGTGTAGGTGAGATTCTAAGCCGTCTGATCGAAAGATCAGACAGCTGATAGCATTAGTGTGCGATTTCAATTGTGCACGGATGAGGAGAAGCGAGCGAGTGACAGATCACGAGCGGGCGGCTCACAAGCTACCACGTGGCGCTACCAAAATGCATCCGCACGTATAAGGCACATTCAAGGCTAGATTAAGGTGCAATCAGAGCTGTTGATCTCCCAATCAACGAATATGATCAAATCAAGGTTGTTGCACGAGTTAGAGGGATAAAATGCCATCTTTGCCCCCCATCAAAGCTATAAAATAAGAGCAAGGCCCCCTATTGATCATCTCTTCCACTAGAACTCCCACCAGATACAACTCTAGTCTCTCTCTCTGCAACTCTCTAGACTTCCTCCCAGCGCTCTGGATCTAAAGTGCTACTGCACTTCCCACAAGAATCCCACAAGCAATGTTGTCATCATTTTCTCTCTATCTCTATCTTTTTAGCATAGTTATATCTATTCATAGTTGCTGTTTCCAAATAGCAATAAAGTTTTGATTATCTAGATATCTGATGCCTATATATATACATATATGAATATATAAATATTTGTTTAGAACAACTTTTCGAAAGGCCTTTTGCATTAAATTTGTGTTTTGCCTCCCTACGAATGACTCGGTATTCACTGAAATCTTTACAAATATTACTTGTTTCATCGCGATTCGCACTACAGAGATAAAACTAATCTTTAACGTGCTCACGATCAAACACATCCCACGGATACCGAAGTCCCCCGTGTGTTCATTCTTTTATTCCTCTCCTATGATACGACCTTGTCGTAACCCTCTGCATGAGACCCTCCCCCGCCCACGTACCCTCTTCTCCACTCCCTCTCTCTCCACACGTATTGATTCCCCGCACCATCAGCCCCCCTCTCCCCCTCTCACAGACACACACACCCATGCACAACCCCCTGATTGCATAGCAATCATAGGACCTAATCAGCCTAAATTAAGTTAGATCCTTGCCTAACTTAGGAATAATACATGCATGGGCAGCATATTTTACTTCGTAGTTTATTTATTTAGCTATGTACGTAAATAATAATGTCATTTTTATGTTCTAATTGATATGCAATAACAATTACAGATGATTCAGGGTCGCGAATGATAATCTGAGCATGCGGATGGACTCAAAGTGACGATCGCAGACCGATGATGCAAAAATCACCTTAATCGAAGCCCTGTAGCACTATCTACAAAGGTGGGAAGATGGATGGTCAGGATGGAGCCATGTGGCTCCATCCCAGCGCCCTACCATCATACCCCCATCCACTAAAGGACATTCTACGTGATTTTGATCCAATAGCCACAAAAGCACCACATCGCCAACTCCATCCCTCGAATCAAGCAACACTCCACCTCAACCGTTAGATTTGCATCCAACGGTTGAGGGCATTCAAGCAAAAAAGCATCTCCATGATCATTCGTAGCTGCAGCATGCTGGAGAGCATCATCAAACACGAAGTTGACCCATGTGATCGAAGCCTTGTGATCGAAATTAATCCGCTGAAGCACGTGTGGGTGGAATTTAGCCGTTAGATTTGGATCGCATGCCATTCAAGGAGACGTGTGGATCATGGGTGTGTGTTCGATCAACACTTGCATGATGACACATGATTGCATGCGGGCATGGTAAGGTAGTTGCGAGCGTGCAATCTCAGTCGTCGATTGTCAAGATCAAACGGTTGGAATTGAACATGCATGCGCATAATGAGTGGTCATGTGGTGGATCGGGCGGCACTGGAGGCACTACGTGTCACGATCTGGTGTGAGCGCATGTTGGGAACGTAATGGAGGCACGTGTGTGTGCGTTTTGCATGCGATCTGAGTCGTAGATCTCTAGATCAACGACTCTTGTTGCTCTAAAGTGTTTGACTAGATTGGGGGTCTAAAAAAACCAATTTTGCTCCACACTTTGGCTATAAAAAGGATCCCAGACCCCCATTCTAGAGGCAATTCAACATCCATGCATCTTTCGCTCCCTTCTCCTCTGAAAAGCCCTCTTCCTCTGAGATGTCCACCAGGGGCACCCTTGGTGCACTGGTGCTGCTCCTCCATGCCTCCCTAAAGGCCACCAAGGACCACTCTTTGGTGCCCTTATTCTAGTAGAATAGCTAGTCATCTTTTTAATTCTTCTATTAGTTCTAGTTCTAGTAGATTTTGTTCTAGTTGTTCTAATTTAGTTCTAGTTATTCTTCTTATCAAGCATTCAACTAGATGGAAAACTTGCCTGATTATTATGTCAATAAAGTTGATATCATATATCTATCTTGCATATTGTTCTAGTTCTAGTTAGATTAGATCGTTATTAGATCAAGTTGCATTTTCGCCTCCCTGAGTTTGACCAGGACTTACCAAATCTTGTTATATTTATTTGTTGGCGTGTTTTCGCACTACACTACAACGAAAGTATTTCAAAAATGCAATTTCATGACATGACACCCCTCGTCAATCTCTCTCTCTCCAATGCATGGGACCCACCGCCAACAACACTGCACCATCCTTGGTCGGGCGTGTTTCGCGAGTTAGAAATTGGGGTTACAAGTAACCTGTCGTTGTAGTTGCAAAACAAGTTGATTAGATAAAATTTATACTGAAACTCCAAGGGAGTTCCAGGTCAAAAACAGGGAGGCGACGTTTACTTTAGTTGAAAACCGTGCTTCGATTCGTTTCTTTTTTTTATTTTAGGGTTTTGTTATTTTTTCTGTATTTTTGTAAGAAGAAAACAAGTAAACGTATCACAAGATGGAGATGTGGAACAAATCTAATATATATTACTTCCAAAGTCAATTACAGTAAACTATGAAAGCATAAAAAGAGAGGGGATGAGAGGAAATCTCCCGAATCGACTATTTAGCGAGACGATGGTGCCCGACGGAAGCTTAAACGAAGGAGGTGAGGAGCGGGACGACGGAGTTGAGATGCAGGAGGACGTCAGGATGAGGAAAGCTTCGACGTGGCTCCGGAATGGAGGTAAGAAGATGGAGGTGATCTGCTACCGAAATGGAGGTGGGAGGACAACTCTAAGGCGACCTATGAAGGGGGATGGGAAGTTGGAGGAGTATTTGGTGGGGCAGACGTTCGCTACACTAATAGGTGCCTTGGGAGCTTAAGAAGAAGCTCTAATGGAGCGTTGGTAGGCTTGCTAGAGCTTGGGAGTAGGTGGGAGTAGAGTAGGTAGAGATGGCTTGGAAGGGAGGGGGTGTAGGTCCTTTTTTAGTGGAGGAGAAGAGGCTAGAAATGGATAAAGGACCTTTAGTGACCTCCAGACCATCGCTGGAAATGTTTCTGTTGACAGCTCACATCCGCTCGCTCCCTTACCTGGCTCTATTGGCTTGCAATGAAGTAGTGATAGCTGTAAGCGTCGCTATAGGTCAGCCCAGTTGTCGTTGAAAGCTAGCCCCAACCACGCTTGCGCCCGCGCTGTGCTGCCGCCCATGACGCGCACTGATTGCGTGGCACCTTGCTGTGTGCGCACTGCCATGTGCTCGTGTGTGCGTGCACGCTCGCGCTGCGCTGTCGCTATGCATGCACTACTGTTGCTACTATGCATACGGCTGATTTGAGGATTGGGGGGGCCTGCGAGGATTCGAACCTGCACCCTTTCCTTGTGAACCACCACGTCATCCAATGCGCTATGTCGACCTTTGTGTCACGAGGAGAGTTTGGTGTAGATGCTTCCCAACCATGGATCTTGATCCAATGGCTAGGATTCATGGGTGCGGATGATCAAGGGAGTGGGCGGTGGCAGCTGGCCGATAGTGGGCAGTCTGGATGGCACCACGTGGTGCCATCTGGGTCATCCTTCTTCTTGTAGATGGTGCCACGGTGCTCAGATCGAGATGATTCCCACGATGCCGAACTACGATTGTCGCTCAGGATCCATCCGTATGGTCTGATTTTCCATCCGAAACCCATATCGATGTCGCATTGCCCCCTGTCCATATAAAATGAGGGAATTAATATACAAAACATACAACTATCCTAAATACCATGCAATGGATTTTATGCAATATTTATAACATGATATGCAATGCTAAGCCTAGGAACTATCATAAATAAGCAATTTATCATGAATTTATGTGTGTTCATCATACACCCATGCTTACTTTTTGCTAGTCCCTAGCAAAATTAACCTAAATGCTATGTATAAAAGTAGAATCAGGGTTCGAGTATTTAGGCAAAATTCATTGATTGCTTTAGAAAATCTCAACCCCAAGACCTAATTACAAAAACTCAATAGTGCTCGGGTGCCTGCCAGAATGCAGACCATCCAAAACTTCACCTTATTTGAGAAGAGAAGATAATTTTTTTTTTCTTGTTTTTCTTCTTTTCTAATTTTTTTTGTACTTTTGGAGTTTGAGAGTTATGGGATAACTTTTTACGGCTACCCGACCCACCCAAGACTCGAAAAGGACTCTAAGTGCTAAGCATCTTGTGAAAATAGTGAAAGACTCACTAGACGGCTGTTAAAATGGACTTTGGGTTTCTAAGACCCTAGGTGACCTTGCCTAAAGGTTTATCTTTACGATCGATAGCTTTCTCCCTACTTTCTTTTATATGGGGTCAACACAAGGGCGAACCCAGTGTATATCTCCCCGATTTATTCTACTTCCTCGCTTCTTCCCTAAGTGTTTTAGGAATTATTGTGCATTTTTTTTTGTGAGCTGGGTTCTGGACAACCACTCGATGAGCTGTTACCACCGACAACTTGCCAGCCATACTTGTGCAGTGAAGTGTGGTTTTATTTATTTTTTTATTTTCTCCTTTTTCTATTTTTTTTCTTTCATTATTTTTTTTTTAAAGTAGGTGGCTTTCCTGATCTAAGATTTACCTAAAGGCAGTATAATGAAAATGGTCTTGTGGCAGGGCTTTGGACAACCGGCCGATGAGCTGTTACCACCGACAACTTGCCAGCCATACCACCCAAGTCGATCCATTAGCTACCCAATTTCCATAAAAATAGTTGGAAAGTGAGTCTGTGTAAAAAATGTGTGTAGATTCTTAGGCTTAAAGTCCCCTCAAATTAGAGGGCAGGTTGATAAGTCGCATACTTATCATCCCAAATTATTTACCAAATTAAAATAAATTTTAATTGGTGAGGACTCGAGACTAAGTCCACATTCGAGTGGACACTCGAGCTAATTAAGACCAAAGACCTGAAGAGTCTAAGTATTATGGTCTCAAAGTATCAATTCCTAAAGTTTACAACTCCTAATGCGTAAGTTCTCGTCTCCAAATTCTATTTTTTTTTAATCTTTTTCAAATTTTCATTTTTTTTAACAAGAATCAAATAACAGGAAATCACTGTTACAGCTGACAAAATGGTTATAAAATATGTCCACCACCCCATTGTTAGCTATTGCAATGTCCTCATTGTGAAAAATGAAAGCATGCAGGAGAGTAGAAGTGGAAGAATAACACCTGGTTTCCATGAGACTCTGGTCAGCTTGGAATAGTCTTTGCTTGTGCTGAGTTTAGTGCCTTCAGCTGGGCGATGATCAACCTACGGTGGTTACGGCAAGGTAAGAGCAACCTTGTCTGAGACGGGTTCAGGGAGCACATGGTCAACAAAGGGTTTGAGATGCTATCCATTGACCTTGAAAATATTACCCCTCTTTGGGTCAGAGATTTCGATGGGCCCGTTATGGAAAATCCGCTCAATAACGAACGGGCCGTCCCACTTAGACTTGAGTTTATCAGGGAAAAGCTTCAATCGAGAATCGAAAAGCCAAACCTTCTAGTTTGGCTCAGAGCTCTTACGTGAAATCATCTGGTCATGGAGAGCTTTGGTCCTTGCCTTATAGATTCTAGCATTTTCATAAGCATCATTTTGAAGCTCATCCAACTCAAATAGTTGGAGTTTCCTGATTTTCCCGGCCAACTCAAGGTCCACATTACATTTCTTGATGGCCCAAAATGCTCAGTGTTCAAGTTCTACGAGTAAGTGACACGCCTTACCAAACACCAAACGGAACAAAGACATACCGATAGGCATTTTGTACGTCGTACGGTAAGCCCAAAGAGCATCATCTAGCTTTTGGGTCCAGTCCTTCCTATCAGGCCTAATGATTTTCTACAAAATGTTCTTGATCTCCCGATTGGAGACCTTGGCCTGTTCGTTTGTCTGAGGATGGAAAGGTGTGGAAACTTGATGGCTCACCCCATATTTCCCCAGTAAATTCCAAAATTGGGCATGAGTAAAATGTGTGCCACCATCAGTAATAATTACCCTAGGAACCCTGAACCGACTAAAGATATTTCTCTTCACAAAATTGATCACCACCTTGTGGTCATTGGTCTGGGTGGGAATTATCTCAATCCACTTGGACATGTAATCAATAGCGACTAGAATATACTGGTGTCTAAATGAAGGAGGGAAGTGTCCCATAAAGTCGATGCCCTAAATGTCAAAAATTTTGACGGAAAGAATTGGGTTCAGGGGCATCATATCTCTTTTAGCCATGTTCCCAAGTGTCTGGCATTGGGTGCATGACTTAGAGAATTCCTAGGCATCCTTAAATAATGACAGGCAATAGAATCCGGATTGCAAAATTTTTGTGGCTGTCTTTTTCCTGGAAAAGTGTCCACCACACGGGGATGTGTGATAGAACTCAAGTATGCTGTGGAACTCGACTTCCGGGATGCATCTGTGAATAATCTGGTCTATGCCAATGCGGTACAGCTCAGGATCATCCCAAAAATAATATTTGGCCTCAGACACAAGTCTATCCTATTTTTGTTTGGTCCAATCCTGGGGGATTTGACTAATGGCCAAATAATTGACAATATCTGCAAACCAAGGGGTTCGGATACCCGAGACTGTGAGGATAGTTTCATTCATAAAAGTGTCAGAGATCGAAACATCCAGATGTGGAGAATCAATTAGGATTCTTGAGAGGTGATCCGCCACTACATTTTGTGCCCTGGCTATATCCCTGATTTCAGGATCGAACTCTTAAAGCAGTAGAATCCAGCGAATAAGCCAAGGTTTGGCATCCTTTTTGGCCAAGAGATGTTTCAAGGCTGAGTGGTCTGTATAGATGATGACACGAGAACCTAACAGATAAGCCCTGAATTTTTCTAAAGCGAAAACTACGGCTGGAAATTCTTTTTCAGTAACGATGTAGTTCCTCTGGGCCTCGCCCAGAGTTTTGCTAGTGTAGTAAATCATAGAGGGCTTTCTCTCAATCTTTTGACCCAAGACAGCCCCAACGGCATAATTAGATGCGTCAGTCATAATCTCAAATGGGGTTGTCCAGACTGGTGGTTGCAATACCAGGGCACAAGTGACTACCATTTTTAATAAATCAAATGCCTTACGGCATGATTCATCAAATTCGAATGGCATGTCTTTGGTTAGAAGGTTACTAAAGGGTCGAGAAACCTTCGAGAAATCCTTAATGAATCTTCTGTAAAAACCCACATGTCCAAGGAAAGAGCAAATCTATTTTACGAATGTGGGTGAAGGAAGTCTAGAGATAGCATCCACCTTAGCTCTATCAACTGCAATTCCCTGACTAGAGACCACATGACCCAAGACGATGCCTTCCTGAGTCATAAAGTGGCTCTTTTCCCAGATAAGGACTAGCCGTGTTTTGATGCATCTTTGAAGGTTCAATTCCAGGTTAGCTAGGCAAGGCTCAAAAGAATCTCCAAAAATGGAGAAATCATCCATGAACACCTCAAGACAATCTCCCACCATATCATAAAAGATGACTAGCATGCACCTTTGAAAAGTTGTAGGCGCATTGCAAAGCTCGAACAGCATTCTACGAAATGCGAAGGTTCCGTACGGACATGTGAAAGTTGTCTTTTCCTGGTCTTCGGGATGGATAGGGACTTGGTTATATTGAGAATAACCATCCAGGAAGCAAAAATATTTTTGCTTGGCTAACCTTTTGAGGATTTGATCAATGAATGGCAAGGGAAAGTGATCCTTTTTAGTGGTTGTGTTCAGCTTCCTATAGTCAATGTAGACTCTCCAAGCAGAAGCTGAATGAGTGGTGAAGGTTTCCCCTTTCTCATTAGTTGCAACGGTTATTCCCGCCTTCTTCGGTACAATCTGAATGGGGCTAACCCACGGACTATCTGAGATTGGGTAAATAATCCTAGCATCGAGCCACTTGATTATCTCCTTCTTGACCACTTCTCGCATATTCGGGTTTAGTCACCTTTGCATTTCACGAGAAGGGCGGGATCCATCTTCCATGAAAATATGATGACTACAATAAGATGGCTCGATCCCCCTAAGGTCGTGGATGGTCCAACCAATTGCCTCCTTGTTGTTCTTAAGGACCTTAATTAACCTCAATTCTTACTCCTTAGTCAAATCAATAGTAATAATCACAGGGAGCGTGTTTTTAGGTCCTAAGAACTCATATTTCAAATTTTTGGGCAATGGTTTTAATTCCAGCTAGGGTGGGTTTAGAATAAAAGGAAGGGAGGATGCTGATGAAGATTCATCAGGATGATCTAGTGGAAGAGGCTGGGAATGAACAAAATCAATAGCCTCTTCAGGATGTGGTAGGTCTACCACGAAGGAGGGTTGTGGGTTGGGTTTGCTAAAGCTAATGGAGTCCTCGAGTGCATTTATTGTCATACACATCTCAAGATCCTGATCCTCAAGTTCCTCAATGAATCCACAATCCTCAAATCCTCTTATCGCCTTAAAAATATCCAGAGTTAATTTCTTATCCCCAATTGCGATCTCCATAATACCGCTTTCACTATTTATGTTGGCCTTGGCGGTAGCTAGGAACGGACGCCCCAGAATGATGGGCGTGTTCCTCAAATCATTAGGTACATCCATGTCAAGGATGAGGAAATCTACAGGAAAATAGAAATCCTTGACCTTGACAATTACATCCTCAATAATGCCTCTCGGTGTGGTGACCGATCAGTTCGCTAATTGTAGTGTTACTGAGGTTGGCCTGAGTTCACCTAACCCAAACCTCTCATAAATAGAAGTTGGGATTAGGTTGATGGTTGCACCTAGGTCCAATAGTGCCCTATTAAAAGTGTATTCCCCAATAATGCATGAGATCAAGGGGGCACCTAGATCTTTCTTCTTTTGAGGAAGGTGATGCAGGATCACAGAACTTGCCTGCTCAGAGAGAATCACCTTCCTCGAAGTGGGTTCTCTCGTCTTACACTTTTGGGTACACAGTTCTTTCAAGAATTTAGCGTAAGTCGGGATGTGCTTACTAGCATCGAGGTGCAGAATATTGATCTCTATGCTATTGAATAAATTAAAAAGCTCCTCATTGCTGTCTAGGGTTTTCTTTTTCTTGGTTTTCCATAGGGCCTCAGGGAATGGGATATGGGTGGAATTTTCAATTTCTGGTCCTTGGGCCATATTGTCTTCTTCAACCTCCTCTTTCTCTTTCTCAAGCTCCTTAGGATTTTGACTTCTAGAAGGTAATTCAGGGTTCTGGGTTTGCTTCCCACTTCTCAAAGTGATAGAGTTTGCAGAGGCATAAGGGTTTGGGTTTTGAGGTGGATTAGTGAAGATTGGAGGCCTTGGTTGGTCATGTAACTAGAGGAAGAAGAAGAGAGACCCTGCTCAACCACCTAAGCATGTGTGTGTGGGTCCCTTTGATTCCCGTACCCTTGGGCTTTATTGCCCTGATTTTGCACATTACGTGGGTTGGGTACGGGTTGAGATGGTAGGGATCCAGGTTGTCGGGTGTTTGCAATTAACCCGGATTGCAAGTTATCCAAGGATGTCTTCATTTGTTGCATAAGCTGAAGCATGGACCCTTGCATTTCCACCATCTACCAGTTTAAATCAGCCTACCCTACGGATTGTTGGGCATTCCAAGATGGCTGATTAACTGGTCTCAGGGCAACTGGGTGTATGCTTGACCCTGACCCATAGGATTTTGAGATGCATAGTTGCTGGGTCGAGATTGGGTCTGTTGCCCCTGATTTTTCCAGGAGAAGTTAGGGTGGTTCCTCCATCGCGAGTTAAAAGTGTTGGAATACGGGTTGGAGCTAACATTCTCCTGCATTGCATATGCATCCTCACAAAATGAGGATGAAGAGAAGGAAGGATAAGAGAAACTGGGATCAAAGGCCCCAGTTTGGAACCCATATGGTTCCGAGAAATCCTGGATCACAGGTTGAGCCGAATCGAGTTGGTTCAAGAATTCCCGCCCCGTGGGAGCTCGTGAGGAATGGAATCCTGAATTCTGGGATTGAGTGGGTAAAGAAGTGTTTCTTGAATTCCCAGACATCCATTCTTCCATTTTCTTAACAACCAAGTGCATTTTATCCATTTTATTACAAATTAATTCCATGTCAAATGAATGAGAATCCTGGTCTCATTAGCACTTGACCTAGGTTGTTGGGACTGGTTTAATGCATCCATGGAGGTGTGATTAATTGAGTTCTCGCTCATTTCCTCAAATAGGTCGTATGCGCTATCTGCATCCTTGTTGAGGAAATTGCCTCCGCAAGAAGCATCCACGTGATTATGGAGTTGCTCAACCAACTCATGATAAAAATTTGCAGGAGTTGCCATTTCGGCACCTTGTGGTGTGGACAATTCCTCAAAAGTTCCTGGAATCGCTCCCAGGAACCATGAAACGGTTCCCCTGGCCGCTGGGCGAAAGTGGTAATTTCCCATCACAAGGCATTAGTCCTTCCGGTAGGGAAGAATTTCTTCAAGAAAGCCGATTTAAGAGCAGCCCAAGTTTTAATCGGCCTTCCTATAGTTCGATACCAATGTGCGGCCTTATCCCTAAGAGAGTGGGGGAAAGGCCTCATGATCATTTTCTCGTCGTTCACATTCCTTGCTCTGGTTGTCTGAACCAAAGTGGTCAAATCCTCCTGGTGCTGGAATGGGTCCTCCAAGCAAAGCCTATGGAAATGCTTAATCAAACTTAAGACTTGGGGCTTGATTTCTATGTCTCCAGCGAGAATCATGACGTCGGGACGTTCCCCATAGTTTGAAGGATCATAAAAATCCTTTAAGGGCCGAGCACCCTGACCATGCATACGTTGGAACCATTGCTGCATCTGTTGCAATTCTTCTAACTACCTCTAAATCAGCTCCTGCTGGTTTGGAGGCGAGGGAGGTAGTTGTTGATCAGCCATGGGATCTGCTTGGCTATAGCTCAACCTCTACCTCGTAGAATGGTCTAAAGGTCCTTCCAATCTAGGGTTCAATGACCTCCTCCCAAGCATACACTGGAAAGAAGTCGAAAGGACGGGGAATGGAGGGAACCCTGTAGCACAATAATACAAGCCTGTCCTTAGATGGGGTAGCCTAAGGTCTACTGACTCTCAGAATCCGTCTTAAGATTATGGAAGATTTACTCTACTTATGTCCAGGCAATCCAACCAGTTAGGAGGGACTAGGGAGAAGGTTCTTCCTTTGGCTTGTGCCTCCAGTTCCTATTGTACCCCCTAGCTGCAGTCATTTGACGCTACTCCCCTAGCTAGACATCAGATTGACTAGTATAAGCAGGTTAATCATGAATAATCTCAATCTAGATCCCAGCGAGCGAATGAATCCTTAGGGCCAATGTCTAATTGATTTTAGTTAGGCTTGGGAAATTGGTGCTCTGAAATGTGATGGGCCCTTAATGGGTTGTGCCCTTAATGATTTGTTTGAGAACGTGTGAATGTGCACAACCAAGAGGTTTTCAAGCAAGATTATTAATGATGAGGTGAGTTTTAGGGTTCGAATCTTGCTTAATAGCTTTTAGGATTCAAATATTAGGTGTTTTCAGCCATGTTTTGTGAGGCAAACCAAGTTTGTTGTTGAAAGCACGTGTTCAAGTATTTTCCTTTGAAAATCAAGAAAAATATGGAGTGCCTGGCTTGACCTAATTATTGAATACTATGGGGCAGCTAGAAAATGAATCTCTTTTAGTTTAGGTGATGCGGCCCAAACAATTCAATCAATTGGCTCAAATGCACCACCGATTAAAGCACACAAAAAGGTGGTTAACCTAATATGATTTCTACTCTTTTATGTGTTGAATTCATGTACCAAGTCCACAGGTCGGAAGCCCAATTGAGTATATGAAAATCAAGTTCGATTATGTGCCTCAAATGTGGGTGTATAAAGTGTGTATATTGATTTGTTGCACAGAAAGTATCTTTTTGTTTTTTTTTTATATGCGGGAGTGAGGTGGGTGAAGGTGGCAAACAAGACAAACAATGCTATCCTAGGGTTTATGAAAACACCTAAATAGATTAAGTCTTAATTATGAGTATGACGAAATGAACTAGTGGGGGGGATGTGGGGGACACTTACAGAGTACTCTACCTACACTTTACTCCGGTCTACCGCACTTGGATCTCCATGCTAGGGTACTTGTAAGATAGTAGATCAAAGACAAGTAGGGTTAGTGCTATGTAAATGCAAAGAAATGCAATAAACAATAAAGTAAACTCCATTACTCCCCGGCAACGGCGCCAAAATGGTCGGGAGTGTTTTGCGTGTAAGAAATCGGGGTTACAAGTAACCCGTCGTCGTAGTTGCAAAACACGTCAATCAGATAAAATTTATACCGAAACTCCAAGGGAGTCTCGGGTCGAACATAGGGAGGCGACGTTTACTTTAGTTGAAAACCGCACTTCGATTCGTTTCTTTTTGGTATTTTAGGGTTTTGTTATTTTTTTGTAATTTTGTAAGATGAAAACAAGAAAACATATCACAAGATAGAGATGTGGAACAAATATGATATATATTACTTCCAATGTCAATTATAATAAACTATGAAAAAAAGAGAGGGGGGTGAGAGGAAATCTCCCGAATCGACTGTTCGGCGAGACGACGGCACCTGGCGGAAGCTCGGACGAAGAAGGTGAGGAGAGGGACGACGGAGGTGAGATGCAGGAGGACGTCGTGTTGAGTAAACCTTCGGCGTGGCTTCGGAATGGAGGTGAGAATATGGAGGTGATCTGCTACCAGAATGGAGGTGGGAGGATGGCTTTAAGGCAACCTATGAAGGGGGATGGGAAGTTGGAGGAGTATTTGGTGGGGCAGAGGTTCGCTACACTAATAGGTGCCTTGGGAGATTGAGAAGAAGCTCTAATGGAGCATTGGTAGGCTTGCTAGATCTTGGGAGTAGGTGGGAGTAGAGTAGGTAAAGATGGCTTAGAAGGGAGGGGGTGTAGGTCCTTTTATAGTGGAGGAGAAGAGGGTAAAAATGGATAAAGGACCTTTACCAACCTCCAAACCATCGCTGGAAACGTTGTTGCAGACGGCTCACATCTGCTCGCACCCTTAGCTGGCTCTGTTGGCTTGCAATGAAGTAGCAACAGCTGTAAGTGTCGCTATAGGTCAGCCCAGCTGTCGTTGAAAGCTGGCCCCAACCGCACTTGCGCCTGCGCTGCGCTACCGCTATGCATGCACTGCTGTTGCTGCTATGCATGCAGCTGATTTGAGGATTAGGGGGGCTACAGGGATTCGAACCCACGCCCCTTGTGAACCACCACGTCAACCAATGCACCACGTCGACCTTTGTGTCGTGAGGAGAGTTTGGTATAGACGCTTCCCAGCCATTTGACCTTGATCCATCGGCTAGGATTCAAGGACGCGGATGATGAAGGGAGTGGGCGGCGGCTGCTGGCCGATGGTGGGTGGTCTGGATGGCACCACATGGCACCATCTGGGCCATCCATCTTCCTTTTCTTGTAGAGGGTGCCACGGTGCTCAGATCGAGATGATTCCCACGATGCCGAACTGTGATCGCCACCCGGATCCATCCGTACGGTCGGATTTTCCATCCAAAACCTATATGGTTGTCGCATTGCCCCCTTGCCATATAAAATGAAGGAATTAATATACAAAACATATAACTATCCTAAATGCCATGCAATGATGTTATGCAATATTTATAACATGATATGCAATGCTAAGCCTAGGAACTATCATAAATAAGCAATTTATCATGAATTTATCTGTGTTCATCAATCCTCCATGTCTCTCATCCGTGCACAGACCACTCCTGACTCTCACCAATAGCAAGCCACCATCGACCACAGCGACCCTCCACAGCAAGCCACGTCCGCTCTCCACCTTCGACGGCTTCTTAGCATTGCTTCCACTGACCGCAACTCCAAGAGGAGACCATTGCACCATCACCTTCTCCACTCCCTTGGGTTGCTCTCTCCCTCGAGAGTGGCCACCACTACGTCACCACATCTTGATGTCTCATCCTCAACGACCGTTCACCATTAGCACTATGTCCGATCGTCCTCTACATCATCATTGTGACCGCACCAGCCACACATAGTCAAGCATGGTGACAACACGCCCGTCTCTGCCATTGCACCACATCTACAACCGTGAGTTCATACCACAACTACATATTGGTTTTGACTGTCTACATTTGCTTTATTTTCCTATCATAGTTGATTTACTTCTCTTTTTTTTAAAACTACTATTTGTTACCTTGAGATTAGAATATTGAACCTATTTTTAAGTTATTTCCTCCCTGTGGAGATGACATTATTCTATTTGTGGTTATTTAATCTACTTCATATTTAAGTTGATTACATTTTATCTGTCGCACATTTTTGTTGATTAGTGGATTGGATATGAATTATATTTCCATGGTTCATTTCTTTTAATACCATATCTATTCGAATTGATTGAATCATCGATGCAGATATTTGATTATTTGTTGATTGGAAATTGATTTGATTTTATTAGCTCGTGCATGTCTAATCTAATATCAATTTATCTTTGATTGGGATTCTTCCACCACAACTCATACTGCGACAACATATTATTATTAGTATTATTATTGTTACTATTATTAATATTGCTATTATTATTACAAAAAGCGAAAGAATCCCTTGATCAGTGCCTATGGGGGTTCTCTCTTTTATAGAGAGGCCTCCTAGGTATGGTCATCCTAAGGCAAAGTGTAGGGCATAGATTTAGGACACAACGTAAGGTGGAGGTGAACGTCAAGGGATGGTCAAGATGTGGGGATAAGATTAACTTGGCGTGGGACAAGGGCCATTAGGCTTGGTGGTTTGGGTAGTGGTTAAGGTGGAGTGGGGTATTATGTAGGGTTGGGCTTGGTAGGGACAACTAGGTGATATACACCACTTTCTCATCACTATATTATGCCTAAAAACAAATCTAGCTCTTAGGTTTTGCACATTTCATTATGGTTTTGGGTTGCATTTAAGCATTTCCTAGGATAGGCATGCATTGCGTTGTTTTTGTGTTTTTATATCTTTATTTCAGTGTCAGGGATGAACAAATTTAGAATATCCCGCAAACCCTGGCATTGAGAAAAGCAGAAGATGAAGGCAAAGTTCAACTTAGCGAGATTCCAACTCATTCCAGCTCAACCCAGCTAGTTCCAACTCATCTAAGCTCCATTCAGCTCACCTCAGATGAATGGCAACTCAGGCCAGATCAACTCAGCTGAACCCAGCTCCTTTCAGCTCCTCCCAACTTTATCAGTCCATGGAAGCTCCACTAGATTATGCTTAGCTACTACCATCAGCTAGCTAAGCCTGGTCAGCTGATGAAGTCCACAACCAGCTCAGGGCAACTCAACACCAGCTCATGAAGACTCACCCTAGCTCAACTTAGTTGAACTTGTCAACTGACCTTAGCTAGCTACCTTAGCTAGCTATGGAGCCTTCATAGAGATCAGAACCAGCTCCCCTCAGCTCTAGAATACTTGAGTCCAGCTCAACTTAGCTCAAGTTACTCAACTTAGTAGCTACCAAAGAACTACATAGCTAAGTTGAATAGCTGAGTTCCTAATAAGACCTTCTTCAGCAACCCTGAACTCCAGCAGACTCAGAGTATCTCATGCCTCCTCAACTAAACCCTAACTCATCCCCCACTACTCTACTAGCTAAGTACCTCCTCTACTATGGCCAACCACTACCCTACTACCCTATTACCTAAGCTCCACCAAATATACCACTTAGCTCCACCTACTCCTACCACATTTTGGCACCAACCTATATGCACTTTCTCACCCCTCAACCAACACCAAAGGGCACCTTAAAAGTGGAGCCAAACACCTACAACCACCCCCTCTTTTGGAGCCATATTTTCCCTCCAACAACCCATTAATCTCAACCATCCATCTTCCACCAAAACCCATCTCCACCAACCATATTTTCCCTCCAAAACCCCCCTTCTAGAAGCCCCCATAATTGGTGCCCTAGGTGTCCTTCCACCAATAGACGGCCACCAAAGGGTGGCTACCATCCATAACCATCACCACTTACACCCCCTCCTTTGGAGCCATTCCTTCTCCACCCTACATTCATTAACCACCTCCCAAATCCAATCCTTGCCCTTCCTTTAAACTCCATGCCAACCTCTCTTTTCCATTCCTATAAAAACCCCATTCCTACCACCTAAAAATCTATCTTTTGACTTCACAAAATTCACCCTATATCCATCCCCATATTCGACCATAGGAAGGAGAGAAGAAAAGAAGACTAAGAGAGCTACCTTGCTCTCTTGGTGCCTTCTTCTTCCTTCCTTCTTCCATGGTCCAAGCAAAGGATCAACCCTAAGGAGGACAGCCAGGTAGAGGAGAGTTCAAGGTGGTGCACATCCACCATGGAGGAGGAGTATAGGGTGGAGACATCCACCATTGGAGGAGCTCAAGGAGAAGCTGTCAAGGAGAATGAAGGATCCTTCAAGTTCAGGAGCTACTGAGCTTGAAGCAAAGGCTACTTTCATCTACATGCAGATTCTTCTTCTTCATCTTTATCTTTTTGTATCAGCTTTTTGTTGCAAGCATTCTTCTATTATTGACTCTATATGTTTTAGCAATACAAAAGGTCATTTTGCCTTTCAATTGTGTTTTTAATTCAAGTAGTTGTTCCTTACTTTAGTGCACCCATTCTTCCTTTCTAATTCCCTTAGGGGCACTTGCCTAAGGTGAGTTTTGAAAGTAATACTTCATTCTTTCCAGTTAGGTGTAGTTGAGTGTTTTACATTTCTATTACCCAATTATTCCTTTCAAACCCTAAAAACAACAAAGCAAAAATACAAAAAAAGAGAAGATTCTAGTTTTTGCAAGAGAGAAAATACTTTTTGAAAACTAAAATTACCTCCTTGTATGACCCTAGATATTTCACCCTGTCTAGGTTATAAATTTAAAAGTTGATCAGATTTATGCATTGCAACGACTCAAAACTCGCTTTTTAGAAACCATGTATTTTTTGAACCACTTTTTAGCATCATTGCCAAGTAGGCATAGCTTAGTTTTTCATTCATCTCTCTCTTGCATACTTGAGTCTTCACTTTTCCTTTTTTTATGTTTTAACCAGGTGTGAATTAGGCAGAAGCAGGAATTTAGTTGATTTGAAATAGAAGCTTCAAGTTTTCTTTTCTTCCCGAAGAAATCAAGTACCCAATCCAAAATCTCTTGGATTATAACAAAAATTTGAAAAAAATATTTTAAATTATCAAACTATATAAAAATAAGAAAATTTTGGGGTAGTGGAACCCTAAAATTGATTTGAGTGCTTGTTTGCTTCATTTCTCCACCACCTCTTTCATCTTGGTGTTGAAAAATTCATTTGTAGGCCTCAGATTGAAGATCCAACCTACATATCTGATCAGGGTGATGTTCGGAGTCCAACATCTCCAAAATCACCTCAATCTAACTTCTGTAATATCATATGTAGTCTAAGGAAAATCAAATGCCAAGGGGCAAGGTAGTGCAAATCCAAACCTCAGTTGACAAATCCGACCGCATGGATGGATGTAGATTGACTATCGCAGTCCAACAACATGAAAATCAGTCCAATCCGACATCCGTGGCATCAACTGCGAGCAAAAGATGGACAACCAGCTTGGCACCACATTGTACCATCCTAGCCATCCAAATTGCCCAAGACCAACTATAGCCCACTCCTTTATTTCTTGCACCATTAATCCCAGCCGTTGGATCATGATCCAACGACTACAATTAGCCCTCTGGTCCTACCTGTACATCTTCAAAGGAGATAACGAATGCAAAATTCTAGCCATTGGACCTTGATCCAATGGCAATTTTTTGCACCTGCTAGTACCTTCATCTCTCACAAGGAGCACCTCATTAGGTGATCACAATTGTTGGATCTTGATCCAACGGTCCATGCTTGCCCTTAGGCACTACAACACAACAGATGAGAGAGCACACTCACAAAGAGAAGGCTCAAGTTCAACTCGCGATTCACAGGCACAGACATTGATTAATTAGATTATCTGATTGGTAATGGAGGGTTAATGTTGTGGCATGTTGCCAGCTGATTTTGAGGATGCGTGAGACGCATGATGCATGCCATTAGATTGGGATCGGGTAGAGCCGAAGCTTCCACATGGTAGTACAGATCTTCGCAGATGTGCCAAGGAGTAATATGCGTGGATGCATGCCCGTGGGAGGAATCTGAAGGCGCGATCTGCACGAAATCTTGATCTTTCATTTGTGATCTAACAAATTAATTAAATTGGGATAGCAATTTGATAAGGGGAGAAGAATAAAGAAAATTAAACCTTGATAAGGGATCATTGTTTGAGGGGTAGAATCAAGATCACTTTCTTAGTAGCATCTAGATAGCATATTTATCAATGTTGGAATGTATAACTCTTAATCAACACTTCATTTTATTTTGATATTGTCATTGTGTTAGACTATCATGAATTTCATCATCTCCTTATTGTGAACTTGATAATTTTCATATGATAAATATGACATCATGCTTAATAGAATATTACTTGAAAATGGGGGAGAAAAATGTAAATTTCATTCTTAGAATTTTACTTGTTTAAGTATGATTGATAATAAGTCACTTGAGATATATCTTTTTGTTGATAACAAAAAGGGGGAGTAAAATATGCATGCAGATAGGGGGAGTAATTCTAAAGTAATTATTTATTTCTTCGCATTCATAATTGTAATTGTGTTATTAGCAAAAAGGGGGAGAATGCTGAGATCTCTATTTTGATTAAACAAAATTATGTTTTAATCTTTCAGGATCATGCTCACACAAATCAAGTCAATTATCCTCCGCGTCGATCAAACTGAAGATTATCTTTAATCAATGTAATTCTTTTATATTTCTTAAGTCTAGAATTAATGTAAGGAACCTCAGGATTAAAGGCAAAGCATTCTAAATTGTAAAATAAATATCTAGATAGTATTGATCGACCAAAACATTAGAATTGATCAATCAAATCAATTGATTGATCAAAATAAGAATATTGATAGACTAAATTAGCCTAATGGTCAAATCCAATTTTCTTGCAATTAATCAACTAATTAAATATTTCATCTATTAGGAGTTGATTGACCAATTAAGTAAATTGATTGATCAAAATGAAAATTGATCGACCAATTTGGTTCGAATGATGTTTTTCAACATTCCAAAAGGGCCCTATTTTCACCTATAAATAGGGATCCATGATGATAACTTCACCATTAGCCATATCTAGCTTTATTTAGTCATAATCCATTAATAAATGTTCCTACATAACCGCTAGAAGACTATAATTCATTGCATATCCTTTCTGAGAGATAAACATGAAACCAGGGTTAAATCTGTAATTTTAATAGAATATCCTAATTGCAGAGCAATCATAGGGTTTCCTAGGGTTAATTAAAGTAAAAATGTTCATAAATGTCTAATAAGTGGGTTCATGCAGACAGAAATGGGTTTTCATGCACTTCAAGAATTAATGGACATCTGAAACCTAAAAATAGATCCACTTAATTAACTGAGGTTCTGGTTAGGATGAAATTCATCTAGACATTCTAAATATCATATAAAAATATTCTATAAGGTTTGGTACCTTTGATTTAACAATTGGAATCCTTTTTGACCTAAAATAGAGTCTTAGATAGATAATTGCCCTAATTTGGGTTTCTGTGCAAATTACCTAGCCAAAATTGGTCAAAACCTAAATTTTACTTCACCATTAGATTTATTGGGTCAAAATTAGATTTTTACCAAAATTTGGACCCAATCAGAGATCATCTTGACCTAGTTTGCATTTTGGTCCAGTCAAACTCTTTCTCCCTCACTTAAACCCCTATCTTTTGAAATCTATTGCAGGGACCCCCCTAGCTTTGTCATCTCCTTCACATCTAGATCCCTACCACCATTAGGAATAGCTGCACCTCACCGATGAGATTTGAGTGAGATTTTCTCGCTTGTTTCTCAATCAATTGTCTCGAATTTGAACTAGAGATTCCTTGAGGAATTCTCTTCCATCTGAACCTGGCCTTGCCTTCCGAATCTCGCCCTAGGGTTCATGCAAATCCATGAAAGGTTTGCATGTCCTACTTGTGCCAAAACCATGGTGTAACAAGCTTGGTTTTCAAGCTTGGAGTTCCTCCTTAAGTTCTATAAAAGAACCCAAGACGCATGCCTTACCTCCTTAGCTCATTTTGGTTAGTTTCTCCACCTTCTTCTCTCCTCTCCAGCCGAAAGCTCCGCGAGCTCTAGCGAGCTTCTCCATCTACATTCTTCACTGGCCGCCACAAACCATAGTCAACTGGACCTTCCTCCCTACATTCTTCCGCAGCTCACAATACCAGTGAGGGCCTTCTTCCATGTCTTCCTCACCGTTTCTTCCCCACCGGAGATTTCATCTCCTCCAAGTCTAGCATACCACTGGAAATGAATCCCTCCCTTTTTTGTCCAATTAGAGTAGGTATATAGGTTCCCTTAGTTCCCTAGGTTCTAGCTCTCTATCCAAAACACAAAAACACCCCTCGACTTAACCGCACGCCACCTTCTTCCTCTGCTCTGACCACCTCTCCGGTATGGTTTTCCACTCACCACACACATCCAACCACCTCTCCACCTACTCCACAACCTCCGCCACATCACCACGAACAAAACCCCTCTCCTATTTCATCCTTTTGACCACCCAAATCACCCATCGACCAACCCACCTACACAGCTTCATTTTCATCACCGTTCGCCCTTGTCCATGCACGGATGTCGCCATCACATTCCACGCTCTATGGCGATCCTCCTGAGCCTTTTAACAGGGCTTTTAGCCCGTACTTTATGTTTTGGGTATCATGTTGGAGCTCCGCCGCTGCGTCATCCCTTCGATGTTGTCTTCATGTTCAAGGCCACGATAGCCCCAGGTCTTCATTCTAGGTCATGCAGAAGAGCCCAGGCCCACTTCCAGGTGGTCAATTGAAGTCCCTACCCTTAGCAGCTATGCCAATTGGAGAAGATTTCCTTATTGCTGGCGCATGCAAAGAAGGTGGGCAAGATAGTTTCACATCGTGGGATTAGGAGCCGTAGTTGTGACATAAGTTATTTTTTGTGCATAGACTTTATCGCCCAAGCACATGGGGGTCGGGTCCCCATACACCTCACGACCTACTTAACCTGCCTAAGCTCTCACTCCTCGGTTGTGACACTAACGCACGTAGCCCTAGACTCAATATTGCTCTGATCCGATTACCCGGTTACGACATGTACCTGAGGAGAGGAAGGAAGAAAAGGAAAGAGAGAGAGAGCAAGGGAGGGGAGGGCTTTGCTCCTTTGTGCATTGTGTGACACTTAGTCACTGGGAAGGAAAGAAGAGAAGAGGAAGAAGCTTTAAAGAAGGGCTGAAGGAAAGACAATGCTGAAGACTTGAGCAGAAGAAGAGAAGAAGCTAAGAAGAAGAAGAACAGTAGTGAAAGCTTTGAAGGCACTATAGCAGACGACAGTTAAGTCGTCTGTATTAGATGTCTGATCTCTGTTCATTTATTTGAAATATTTGAGTAATTGATATGTGCTTAACGAAGGCTAATAATTAGCAATCTAAATCACCATTTTTTTTGGCTTTTTTATTCTTTTTGTCTTGAAATACATTGAGTACCATTGAATATTTGATGTGACAGATTACCATTCATTGAATATCATTATTGTGCTTAATTTTCTATGCTCATTTACATGCAATTAAAGATTAGGGCGTGAATTTCATATTAGCTCCCTGAGTTCAACCTCGGACTTCTTTTAGATATTCGAGCTCTAAATTTTATTTGTTGAGAGAGCTATTTAGGAGACATAACTACAACGAGACACATTTAAAACTCCTATCTAAGATCCCCTCCAACATTTTGGCACCGTTTTCGGGGAGCAATGCGTAATTCACCACTATTCTTTGTTTTATCTGATTATATTTGAGCATTGACTTGCACTGTTTGTTTCTTATGATTTTTGCGAGGAACTTCACGAGGAGAACTTCCATGCAATTCAACCTCTCCAGGGCAGGTACCTTTCCTGTTCTTCCCTAATCAGTCTCCTAATCTTGGGAAGATAAAAAGGAAACAATCAACTAGGTACTATCTACCTTATTTTTTTAGTAAATCTTCATTTAAAAGGCCGATTTTCCTAATTTGTGAAAATTTTCATATCAAATTGAAGCTTGAAGCGATTTTGATTAGAAAATCCCTACCTTGATTGCCTAGACCTATTAGGCACTACTCTTAATTTCTAAATCTCTTTAGGCTAACACACTTCTTGCTTGAAGCCCAAAGTGAACATTTTGAGATTAAATTGGACTTGAAATAGAGCTAACTAGGGTTATAGTCTAGGGTTTTGAAGTGCTAGTTCACACTTACCTGCATTAAAGAGAATAAACCCTCCTGCATTTGTGTCCTACCTAAGCCCCTATTTGAAAAGATCTAATCAAGAAGAACCCTAAAAATCAAGCTCTAATTTCACTTGAACCTTAAAAATTATAGACCTAATAACTTGAGAATTAATTCAAGGTGATTTCTAGTTCTTGACCTAGATTTCATTTTGCCATCTTTAGGGCAGGTCATGTGAAGTTGACCTACATTATAGGCCAACCAACCTCCAAATTAGGTCACAATCAAATCAACTTCTAATCAAGTGAAACTCAAGGCACTAGTTAGGCAAAAATTGGTAGACTTAAGATGTTAAGTCTGTACATTCCGGTCTACTTGGAACCGTAGTGACAAGGAAGGTCGAGTGGGGATGCTCTATTGTGTAGGGGTCTTTGCAGGGCTCTCCCTTCTTGGATGCCTAGGTATTTCTTGGGTGTGTGGATTTCTGATTCAGGGGTATCAACCACCTTGAAACAGCCTTAGTCATCGAAAAATCTTTGGGTGCCTTGAATGGGTCCAAATAACATCCAGTCCCTCATCTTTTCTATAGAACACACACACAGGAAGGTCCTTTGGTTTTTAACCTAAGAGACCTCATTAGATCTTCTCAAGGATTTCTAATCTGATCTGATCAACTTCAATCTAAACCTGAGTTTGATTGTACATTTTGATTCCACCACCTGATTTGAAAATGCAACCTGACATGTTAGGAAAAGTGATTAAGAAGCCTATGTCCCAAATGATTATCAAGGATAAGATGATTGAGACTACCTATAAACACCATGAAGAATATTATGAAGCCTTAGATAGGGACATTCAGGATAAATTTATAAAAACAACAGACCACATTCTAAATCGTTTCAAAATAGCATGGACATAAATAAAACACAGTTCGACCCAGGATGATCTCTTAGTAGAATACAATGAATTAATGACATTACATAGCAATGAGTATTTGCAATGTTGGTCAAATCCTTCACTTTTGGAAAAAAACAAGATCTCATGGAAAAATGGGAAGAATGGCTAAATGAGTTATATATAACCATTGAACAAAAATACTCGTCAGATAATAAGACATCTTGAAGTAATTCTGATGATCAACATGATTCAACAAATCCCAGGTTTGATGATCCGGTTGTTGTGGACCTCCAACCCAAATGAATTTAGATTCAAATTTCATAACAATTGGCATACCTAATCATAATGAGGGTTGGGTGGATCCAATTATAGGAATTTACACTTCCAAACCAGCCCTAGAAAACTAGGATGTTGGTCCATCAATTTTAGATTTTCCCAACACCTGTGATGATGAGCTTAAAATAGAATCCCTGATGGGAACACCATCATGAGCCCAAAGTAGCTCATTTTAACCCAACAAAGAGAATAAATGCTCCTACATAACCAACTGAAGGTCATAATTCACTGCATAACCTTTCTAAGGGAAACACAAGAAACTAGGGCTAAAACTGTAATTTTACCAATGCAATACAACCATGGGTTTTCTCAAGGGCTAAACAAAGGTCAAATGATTTTAATAAGATATCAAGTGGGTTGGATTTGACAGAAACGAGTTTGTGTGTGTTCTGTGAATTAAAAGACTTTTGAAACCCTAAAAATAGACCCACTTGATTAACCAAGGTTCTGGTTAGGATAAAATTCACTTAAACACTCTAAAAATCATAGAAAAATATTCTCTAGGATTTAGTACCTTCAATTTGTCCATTAAAACCCATCCTGACCTAGAATGGGGTCCCAGATAGATATTTACCCTAAATTAAGTTTTTGCATAAATTTTCCAATCAAACATTGTCAAACCCAAAATCCAACTTCACCATTGGATTCCATAGGTCCAAATTAAGTTTGTACAAAAATTTGGACTCAAGATGAGTTTGCCTTGACCTAGTTTGCAAAAAAGTCCAGCCTAATTACATTTCTACCCCTAACTTGTAAAAACCCTTGCTAACAGCCTCCTAGCTTTCTGATGTCTTCACAAGTAGGTCCCTCTGCCATTATCGCGGAGGAAACCTACTCCAGTGATTTTCAACTTGGAAGTTCTCCTTGATTGCTTGGAGGATCTCTTCCAAAATTGGAAGGAAGATCCTCTAAGGAATTCCCATCCGAATGAACCCATATTTGAGATCTAATTCCCTTCCAATCTCTCATGCAAACGCATGAGAGATATAGGTATCTAAATAGCTTCCATCGCCAATGACTTTCCAAGCTTGGGAGGCTTGCTTCCTAAGCCCTAATCGACCTTCAGAGCTCTATTTAAAGGAGCCCAGAACTCCCAAACCTCTCCACGCTCGATTTTGGCCGCGAATACCTCAAATTCCTCTTTTCCCCTCATGGCCATAGGCTCCTTGACATCCAGCGAGCTTCCCTGCCTCTCCTTGTCATCCGACCACCATATCTGCTGTGGATCCATCTTCTCTGACTTTGTCTATGTCTCGCTGTATCAGCAGGCTCTTCTCTCCCTTCGTCCTCGCTGATCCCACCTCACCGGAGCCATCTTCGTCTCCGGTGTTGTCCACACTAGACCTGACGCCTCCGCTCACCCCCTTCGTCCCTTGACCTGCCAGATAAGTTCCATCTCACGTCTACTTTCTTTCTTGTGCTCTACTTTCCTAAACTGACCACTACCGCCCCTCGCACCTTCATCTCCTTCATCTCCGACCACCAACTCCACCGAGGCCATCCCACCTCCACAGGCCACCAAAACCCTCGCTGACAAGCCCATGAGCTTTGCCTCACTTCACTGATCACTTCCCCTCACTGCACTCACCATGCCACTCATCCAAACCACTCCCTGAACACACCCACTCACACGCACACAGTGTGCCCTAGGCACGCACGCACGGGCACTGCCACGCCACGCCACCACTCCCAGCACCTTTGTCGTGCTCCGATGAACCTTTTTGAATGATTTGACGTGGCCACGAGGCCATTCTTGTGTTCTCAGGTAGCAGACCCCATCCACCATTAGTGCAAAGCTTGAAGCTCGCTTGAAGCTTCGCCTAGGCTGCTGCCCCAAGACACGCGAAAGCCCATTGCGCATTCATCCATGACTTCAATTGGAGTCATGTGCCTCTGCAGCCTCGCCAATTGAGGAAGCCATTCCATGCTGCAGATGGGTGGAAGACAGGTGGGACATTTAGTCCCACCTCAGATGTTGAAAGGAACCTGCACCCACATAAAGGAAAAAAGTGACAGAGTTTGTTCACCTCCAACACTGAGGGTGAGGTCCTCCTCCCCCCCTTCATCGGACTCGTCCACGACATAACCCGCGTACTTGGCCGACTCGACTACTCAACCTGACTTCACTCCTCGCTCAATACACATGCCAGTGAGCCTGGACCTGAGTCTGTGATAGGTCCGATTATCCGACCGACTAAGGCTCTGGGAGAGTGATTCTGAAATAGAAAGAGAGGAGAGAGGAAATCTATGCGGGGTTAGGGGGTTTTTGCCCTAAAGAGTTTGGCTCCACACTTAGCTGGATTCTTAGAGAAGAAGGGCAAAAGAAGGAAGAAGAAGAAGCAAAGGAAGAAGATAGAGAAAGCAGAAGCCAAAGCTGAAGGCCAAAGGAAGAAGATGAAGAGAAAGAGAAGGATCGAAGAAGTGTAGAAGCCAAAGCAGAAGGAAGATGAAGAAGAAGATAGAAGCTAAAGAAGAGAAGGATCAGACATTTAAGTCATCCGATTAATAAATTAGAGGACAGATTTTAATTTACATTACATAGTCATACATTGAATTATTTGGTGATATTGTAGGAGTATTTGGTGATCTAAATCACCATTTTACTCCCATATTTTGCACTCTGATACTGATATTATTGCATATTCTTTTAATTCTGAATTGTGATCTTGATTTCTAAATACAAATTTGCTCCTTGTGTTTGACCTCGGAAATCTTTTTGAGTAATAAAATTATAACTGTTTTGAATGCTATTTCGGCTATACTACAACACAACACTTTTTTAAACCCCGATTTAGTGCGAAAAACATTTTGGCACCGTTGCCGGGGAGCAATGGGTAATTTAGAATTCTTGATTACAATTCCTGATTTGGTACTAACTTGCTATATCTCTTTTGTTGTGGTTGTTTCAAGGAAAAGATTCAAAGAAAGTATAGCCGCACATCAAACATACCAGGGGTAGGTAATTTCTAATTACTCTCTCTTAAGCCCCTCATTCTCGAAAGGAAAAAAAGGATAAAATCAATTAAGGCTACTTACTTTCCATTCTTAGCTAATTCATCAAGTTGCCTGATTTGATTTCAACAACAAAGCTGATTTGTGCACCCATTTAAGGTAACTAAGGCTACCACATTCTTGTTTGAGCCCTAGATACCACATTTGGTAAACTAAATTGGACCAAAATTAGAGCCAATTAAGGATTTCAAGTTAGGGTTTTTAGAGACACACTTTCATAAGCAAGAATCAACTTTCCAAAATGATGTGTGCCTAAGCCTTGTTTGAATTGATCTATTCAAGCAAACCCTAAAAATTAGGCTCTTAATCTCACTTGAATCCTAAAAGAGGGACCTAAAACTTCTCAAAGGACAAATAGGTGAGGTTGACCCACCTTGTTGGGTCAACTAACCTCAAAATTAGGTCACTTTTTGCACTTAATACATATAAAGTTCAAGTGAAATCCTAAGCACCCTTGCTCTTTAATAAAACTAGTAGACTTAAGAGGTCAAGTCCCCATTCTGGTTTACCTGGAACATCAGTGACAAGAGAGGTCGGGTGAGGGAAACCCTGTAACTCATGGGGGCGCTTTACCATGTAGGGGTCTTTGCGAAACTCTCCCTCTCTGGCTGCCTAGGTATTTCTCAGGTGGACGACTTTCTGACTAAGGGGTATCATCTGCCCCGAAGCTCTATAGTCATCCAAAATTTTTAGGTGTCATGATTGGGTCCATCACATTCTATTCTAATCCAGACCATCAGTGCATGTTTGATAGGAGGTCCTTAAGACCATCCTTGAGGCCTCCTTTCGTCATTCACTCTCGTCGAGGCCAGGCCTTGACTTCCATGTTTGTGCAGCAACCCCATCACATAGACATCTCCTCTGATGCATCTGAACTAATTCTCCTTCATCCATCATCATGGCATAACTCGTAGAAGAAGAGAATAACCTTGAGAACCAACTTCAGCGCCTTAATGATTTATTCCAAGCCTTTGTGAATCCATCGTAGCGTCCTATGATGCAAGATCATTATAATCCCACTACAGTGGCAATCGAACCTCAAGTCCAAATCTCGGCTGGAAGTCCTGATTTTGAACTCAAGCCCAACATGATTCATGCTATTCCAAAGTTTCATGGGCTCACTTCCAAGGATCCTTTTCAGCACATCAAACAACTCAAGCATCTGGTCCAGACCTTTGGGTCAGATGTCCAAAATCAGGATATTCTTCTAATGAAGATGTTCTCCTTCTCTCTCATGGACAAAGTAGCTCACTGGTATCAGACTCAAATGCATCCAATCAACACATGGGTTGAACTACAATCCGAGTTTCTGAAAAAGTTCTTCCCAGTTGGTCGAACGAATGCTTTACGACACCAGATCACGCACTTCACACAACAGCCTGGAGAACCACTTCACGAGGTATGGAATCCTTTACTGGATCTCATGCGAAAGTGCCCCCATCATGGAGTTCCTAAATGGGAACAAGTCCAGTCTTTTTACTAGGAACTCCGTGAAGATATCCGTTTATTCGCCAACGCAACTTGCGGAGGAAATATCATGGGTCAACACGAAGACACTGTGTGGGAGATTCTCGAGAATATGTGCGAGAACTCCATCAATAATGACTCCATGGGCTTATTCGACTGGACGAATGCCCGCACATCGATGAATCCAAGGGGAGCACATGAGATGCAAGGCTTGTTTGCATCGGTCGACTTGGAATTGATGGCCAGTCGTTTGGACAACGTCACTATCATTGAGAAGAAGGTGGATGAGCTAACTCAACATCTACAGCGAGCCACCTCTGCACGAAACCCGTTTACACAGTTGCCCCCTGGGAAGGAAGCTGTGCATAACATCTATCATCGATCTTCTCAGGGGTTGGACCCGTATCCACCCCCGTCTCACTCTAGGACCAGAGGAAACTCTGACCCAACATACTCTAGTTGGGGGAACTCTAAACCCTCGTACTCTGACTTTTTTGAGGTTCCTCAGACCTGCGAGGACCTCAACGCCCTCTAGAATGACCCATTCTCTAATACCTATAACCCTGGATGGCAGAATCATCCCAATTTCTTGTGGGCAGGAAACAATCAGAATCAAAGGCCACCGTATCAACCCCATCCATAAGCTCCTCGTCCATATCAGTCGCCTCAGCCTCGGCCCAACCCCACCTATCAAACTGGGACAACTCAGGCAGATCAAATGACTCATCCCTCAGACTCTGGCTAACATTCAAAAGACGAATGTGGCTATGCAAAAATAGACAAAGACAAGATCACAGAGGTTCGCAATCAACTCACCCAAATGGCGAATCCCCACCAACCTGGCGCACTCCCTTCGCAACCTCTACCAAATCCTAATAACATGCCGAACCAGAGGTGTGTTATGAACCCAAATCCAAGCCAAGCCCACATGATTTATCAGGCCCCTTCTGCTCCATCACCCGACGAGATGGAAGCTTTGACATCATACTTGGGATTTCAGCAGTAGTCACCTATTTTACCTACACCAAACCTAGAACAAGGCAGGACTGAATTCAGTAACAACTCGTAGTCGCAAAGCAACACAAGACCCACCTTACCCAAGCAACTTTTAGCCTGGTAGTAACCCAAACCCTAGGATAGTCATCTAGGATACCCTTGTCCCAGATCAAGAACCTGGACCTATTCTAGAGGAACCACCTAAGGTTCCATTTCCCGAGGCCTTAACCAAGGGAAAGAGGACAACCAAACCCGTGGCACCTGAGGAGGTTCTGGTCAAGTTCTTTGAACAGGTCCATGTAAACATCTCCTCGATGGATGTGATTTGCCACGTACCGGCTTACGCATGATTCCTGAAAGACGTGTGTACACCTAAGCGTAAGCCGCGAACCAAAAGTGGGAGCCCAATTGTATATTCAAAGTAAGCCAGCTCTGTAATTTTGAGCAAACTCCCACCTAAGGCAAATGACCCAGGTACTCCCCTGACTTTTTGTATAATTGGTGAAATCCAATTTGATAGAGCTTTATTGAATCTAGGAGCCTCCATAAACCTAATACCTACATCCCTACTTGACCATCTTGAATCTGAGCTGAAACCGACAGAGGTAACATTACAGTTGGCGGACCGATCTATGAAGTCACCTAAAGGAGTTCCTGAGGATGTCATTGTTAGGGTTCTGGATTTCTATTTCCTGGTGGATTTCATAGTCTTGGATATTGATGCTCCAAAAAATCCAAAAGATACACCAATCATACTAGGGAGACCCTTTCTAACCACTTCTAGGGCCAACATTAACTGTGAGGAGGGCCAAATTGAACTGAAATTTGGGAACCAGACATTAAAGATTGACATTTTTAAGGCCCAACAAGGGATTAATTGAGGAGTTATAGAACAGATATGTGATATCAAGGCTGCGGTTGATGACCAATATATTGAGGAAAACCTGACTACTTCTGATCAACCACAAGAGGATAAAAACCCACAATCAGAGGAGTCAGAACTTGACCTAGACACACCCATAACTCCTCTTGCTCCTGACACACACCCTGAACCACCCGCAGCTGCTAATAACCCTATTCTGGAACTCAAGCCTCTTCCCGATCATCTAAAGTATGTCTTTTTGGGTTCCAATCAGACGTTTCCTGTGATTATCAATTATAGACTGACACATGATTAGGAATCCCGTCTGATTATTGTTCTCCAGCAACATCAAAGAGCCATTGGATGGACTCTCGATGATTTAACTGGCATCAACCCCTCGTACTGCACACACTGCATCTATACTGAAGAGGGCACACGACCTTCCCGTGAAATGTAGAGGAGTCTGAATCCTAATCTATAGGAGGTCATGAAAAAGGAGATCATCAAGTGGTTAGATGCTGGGATCATCTACCTGATCTCTGACAGTCGGTGGGTGAATCCAATCCAGGTTGTGCCTAAGAAGGTAGGACTCACCGTGATCACGACTGAGATCGGAGAAATCATATTGACCTGTGTGGTGAATTCATGGAGAGTCTGCATTGATTATAGAAGACTCAATACCTCCACGAAGAAGGATCATTTCCCACTACCGTTTATTAATCATATCCTTGAGAAACTAGCATTTAATAGATTCTTCTGCTTTTGGACGAGTACTCCAGTTATAATCAAGTAGCAATCCATCCTGTGGACCAAGAGAAGACCACTTTCACCTACCCCTTCAGGACATACGTGTTCCGAAGGATGCCTTTCGATCTTTGCAATGCACCTACTACCTTTCAGCGGTGCATGCTTGCCATATTCTCAGATATGGTAGGTGATTATCTAGAAGTCTTCATGGATGACTTCTCATTGTTTGGCAAATCATTTGACGATTGCCTCTTGCACTTGGTCCAAATCCTCAAGTGATGCATTGACGTGAATCTGGTTCTTTCCTGGGAAAAAATCCATTTCATAGTGCTTGAAGGAATTGTCCTGGGACATCTCATGTTAGAAAAAGGCATCTAGGTTGATCATGCCAAGGTAAATCTGATTTTCAAACTCCTTATGCCTAGCTCGATCAAGGACATCCAATCTTTCCTGGGGCACATCGGTTTTTACCGTCGATTCATTCCTGCTTTCTCAAAAATCATGCGCCCCCTGACTACTCTACTATCTAAGGATGTTCCTTTTGAAATTTCCAAGGAATGCACTCAAGCATTTGAAATCCTACGTGATCGAGTTACCCAAGCCCCGATCCTACAGTCCCCTGATTGGTCTCAACCCTTTGAGATCATGTGTGATGCATCTGATTTTGATGTAGGAGCGGTACATTGGCAGAAAATTGATGGGAAACCCATGGTCATCTACTACGCTAGCAAGACACTTGACAAGGCTCAGCGTAACTACACAGTTACTGAGAAAGAGCTGCTAGCCATAGTATTTGCCTTGGAAAAATTCAGATTGTATCTTCTGGGTTCTCATGTTATCATTTACTCTGATCACATAGCTGTGAGGCATCTCCTTGCAAAGAAGGATGCGAAACCTCAACTAATCCACTAGATCTTGCTGTTGCAAGAATTTGACCTCGAGATTTGCGACAAGGCAGGAAAATAGAATGTGGTAGCTGATCACTTGTCCCGCCTTCCTTCTGGTATTATTGACCCTTCCGAACCCATTACAGAACATTTTCCTGATGAGCACCTCCTGACTATCAGTACAGGACTTCCATGGTTTGATGATCTAGTAAACTACATGCCATCACATTAGATTCCGTCCGATTGGTCAAAGGCCAATAAGGACAAATTGCTTTCCGATGCCAAGTACTACTTTTGGGAAGACCCGTATCTTTTCCGCATCGGTGCTGATCAAATCATTCGACGATGTGTCCTGGAAGTAGAAATTCAAGACATCCTGTCCTTCTGCCATGACCAGGCATGCAGTGGACACTTCTCTAGTCATAAAACTGTAGCTAAAGTCCTCCAATGCAGCTTCTATTGGCCCACGATTTTCAAAGATGCATACAATCACTGTAAGGCATGCACTCGTTGTCAGACCTTAGGCAACATGAGCCATCGTGATATGATGCCCCTACAGCCGATTCTCGTATGCGAAATCTTCGACGTCTGGGGGATTGATTTTATGGGACCCTTTCCTGTTTTGGACAACTTTGAGTACATTCAACCTGCTGTTGACTACGTGTCCAAATGGATCGAAGCCATTCCGACCAAAAGTAATGATCATAAAGTGGTTGTCAAATTCATTCATCAGAACATCTTTTCTCGGTTCGAGATTCCACGTGCTATAATCTCTGATGGAGGGACCCATTTCACTAATGCTTAGGTTAGTTCACTGATGACCAAATACAGGGTGTCACACTGAATCTCTACACCTTATCACCCCCAAACTAATGGTTTAGCTAAGCTATTAAATAGGGAGATCAAGAAAATCCTCCAGGGTACTGTTCAACCTGATAGGAAAGACTGGTCATCCTAACTTCCAGAAGCTTTGTGGGCTTATAGACTGCTCACAAAACCCAATTAGGTATGTCTCCCTTCAGATTGGTGTACGAAAAGGCATGTCACCTCCCCGTCAAATTGGAGCACAAAGCCTATTGGGAAATACGAAATCGTAATCAAGATCTTTCTAAGGTAGGAGCCCACAGAAAGCTTCAAATGAGCGAGATTGATGAATTATGCCACGACCTGTATGAGAACTCGTGAATTTACAAAGAGCGGGTTAAAGCCTTTCACGATAAGCACATATCCAGAAAGATCTTTTACCCTAGTCAAAAATTCCCACTCTTTGATGCTAAGCTCAAACTGTTCACAGGAAAACTAAGATCAAAATGGATCAGACCTTACCTCGTCCGATGAATCTTTAGAAATGGAGCCGCTGAAATCAATCAACTCAACCACGATTCAGAACCTTTTGTCATGAATGGTCAGAGACTCAAACTGTTCATTGAACTTACCGATACAAATTTGGCTGAGACATCTTTTACCCTCCATTCTCCCTAAGCTCATTGTGCCCAGCCGATGGTGTAAAACTCAATGCTTAACAGGAGGTAACCCGTCATTTTGAAAGACCCAAAACCTTTCTTGACACATCCTATGCTGAACTCATATTGCACTTTAGGGTTCAACCATTAGAACAACCAACTCCACCTCTGGTACATGTACCCGAGCTTGAAATCTTCTGCAACAGTCATCCCGACCCATTCACCCACCCAAAACCTATCTTAATGAATGATCAAAGCTGAACTCGAACCCACCTAATTTACAAGAGGGACATTGCAAATTGTAGGCATGGGGGGATATGAAAGGGCAAAATGCCATGAAAATCATCTCACAAGAAAAGGTTTCATCAAAAAAATCACATATCCCAAAAATGCCAAATAATAAAAAAATTCTTGAAAAAGAACAAACAAATGAAAGGAGAGAAAATTTTGAGGGCATATCAATTTTGAGGAGAAAAAGGGGAGAAGCTAAAAATGTCATAAAGGAGCACAAATTGAGATAGTCATTAGCAAGAAATTAAGGACTTGACTTAGTTCTAGACCATATCAAAAGAAAAAATGAAAGGTAATAAAGTGCTAATAAAGCACAGAAGAGATTAGTAGGGATGCTAATTTTAGGCCTCTTGGGCTATAATCCTTGGCTTAAAAATTCAAGTACCCACTAAGATCTAGATAGTCCTCAAGAGGTTGGGGAAAATGCGAAGCTTAAGTATTCGGCCTCGTTAACTGACCTCTGGTTTGCGGGACTCGGTAACCATAGCACACAAATCCACACACAGTCAGGTTTAGTGTGCTTAAATATCAAAATCACGCAAATGTATTTAAGTTGTTCTGAAAATGTCGCCTAGATTAGGAGCGGCCGATCAACACAAGTTGATTTGGACAAGTTTTTGATGCAGAGAGGCAGGAAATTCCCTGCGAAGATGCGCAATAACATATCATCTCCTTGGTTCTTGTCTCCTAGGATATTTACATATCATACCGGGGGCATGTAAGCACCCTATGTTGGTTCAAATGCCATGGGTAGCATTATCCCGAAATGTTGATTGCCAGGGTCTAGATTTAGCTACAGAATGCCATGGGCAGGATTATCTCAAAATCTCGAAAGCTAGGGTTCTGGGGTTGCCATGGGTGGTGCTATCTTGAAACATCGATTGCCAGGGACCCTTCAAGGATCGATGATGGGGACTAGGAATCCGATACAGACCATGTTATGAAGCTAATCCGAAGCTAGAAATAAAAAGAAAGAGAGAGAAAACTCTCTAAAAAGAAAATTCCACTTTCTCTCTTTGACAAAAATGCACTGCAAACTGAACCGATGCTAAAACATGTTACAAGCACGGGTGCTTTAACTGTAGAGCTCAATGAACCATAGGATAGTACTTGTGGGCCTTAAAAACCTTCGTGGCAAACTGAGGCTAGAGCTGGTTAGGCCTGGATTTTGGTTGGTACTTGAGTACTGATAAACGCCAGTTTATCATCATTTTTATGCATTAAAACAAACTTAGCTCTTAGGATTTTGCTCCGCAAATGGGTTTTTGGGCTGCATTTAGGCATCAATTAGGTTAGGCATGCATTGCACTTTTTATTATCTTTTTAATGTGTTTTTGTGAGTGTTAGGGATATGCAGATTGTCAGAACTCCAAAACCCTAGCACTCAGGAAGGCAACTGGAGAAGAAGAAGCTCAAACTAACTGGAACTCAGCCTGATCCAGCTCACCATAGTTGGATTCCAACTCACTTGAACTAGGGTTAGCTCATCTTAGCTCCATTCAGCTCATCTCAGCTGAATGGCAGCTCAATAGAGCTCATCTTAGCTCACCCTAGCTCAGGTCAGCTCAGATCCAGCTCAACTAAGCTGAGTCTAGCTCATCTCAGCACCCATTAGTCCATAGGGAGCTCTAGCTAGCTCAGCTGAGTTGACTGGAGTTCACCCCAGCTCAGGTCCTGCTACATCCAGCTCTACTCAACTCCGACCAGCTAAAGATGACTTCATTCCAGCTTAGGAAGCTCAAGTCCAGCTCCCGGGGACTAAGCTTAGCTCAACTCAGTTGAGCTAAGATACCTTAGCTGCCTCACCCAGCTTGATCCTCCCTGGGAGCATTAGACCCAGCTCACCTCAGCTCCTTTTAGCAGAAGCCAGCTTACTTTAGCTTGGCTTAGTAGCTAGCAAAGAACTAGCAAGCTAAGCTAGCTAAGGTAGCTCCTTCCAGCTCTCTTCAGCATCCACCAGCTCTAGTGCAGCTCAAGATAAATACCTCCAACTCTTCTCCCTGAAATCCTTAGCTCCAAATGCCTCCAACTCTACTCCCTACTAGCTAAGCTGTTTAACTTAGCTAGTCCACCTCCATGGCACCAAAACCTACTGCCCTACTACCTAAGCTCCAGCAAAAAGACCACCTACTCCTACTTTATTTTGGTGGCAACTATCCCTTCCATCACCACCCTACATCCACCATCAAAACCCATCTCCACCCTCCATTTTTTTCCCTCCAAAATTGCCTTCTAGAAGGTATTTTTAGAGGGAAAACCAAGGCACCTCTTCATTTCCCTCCCATTTTTCCCTCCAAAAATAACCAAGCACCCCTTCATTTCCCTCCAAAAAAACACCATAACCACCCCCCTTCCCATCCTATAAATACCCTACCCTACCACCACATAATTCCCATCCTCCATTAGTGTATTTTTCTACCTACATCCACCTATACCTACGCCCAAGGAGGAGTAGAGAAGGAGATTAAAGGGGCACATCACCAGCCCTTTTGGTGCCTTCTCCCCACTCTCTTCAACTTGGGCCACGCCAAGGAGGAGGACTCTTCCACTTCAAGAAGGATGGCCAAGCAAGGGAGAAGAACCTAGGGTGGACATCCACCCTTGGAGAGAATCTTAAGGCACGCCCCCTTAGGGCTTTCCTTGGAGGACATCACCTTAGCGGAGCACTACAAGGAAGGAGTTAAAGGACTCTTTTCAAGATTGGGAGCCACCAACCTTGGAGCAAGAAGCCCTCTTCTTCACCATCTATCTAGAGGATTTGTGTTTTCCTTTCTTTATGTCAATTTTCTAGTAGTAGAAGCATTCCTCTACTAGGCATTTTTGTTAAACACTTTTTTTTAATTATCTAGTTGCCTTCTTTGCAATTTCTTGTTTGCATTTCTATTTGCTTGTTTTTAGCATTCCTCACTCCCTCTCCCTAATTATTCTTGGCCTCCACTTGCCTAGACTGAGCTTAGGGAGAGGCTTTACTTGCCACTTAGAAGTAGTATTTTAAATTGAAGTGTAAATCACCTTCCCGTCACCATTCCACATGTTGTCTTAATTTAAAACAAAAAAAATGATATATTGAAAAATACCAAAAAGAAAGTTGAGATTGTATTCCTAGCAAGAGAATCACTATTGCAAACATTTGGCCTCCTTGGACGACCCTAGATACTCCCCTATCTAGGAATATAAATTTAAGAGTTGATCGATTTTACGCGTTACAACGACGTATTTTAACAAACCGCGTGAAATCGCTATCACTTTTTGGGGCCGTTGCCGGGGAGGCACGGCTTGCATTAATTAATTTTCTCTTGCTTGAATTGGATCTCATCCCCTTCTCTTTCTTTCTTTTGTGTGTGCAGGAACTACAGCGGGAAGGCGGGAATCTGGAAGCGAGAGCTCAAAGTTCCTTTTCTTCCCGCAAAATTCAAGTTGGTTCCTCTTTCTGGTCACATAATTAATTAAAACTACCAAAAATATATTAAAGTTGGCTTTCAGGATCCCAAAAAACTTAATTAAGTGGAGTGGTGCATTATAAAATCCATTGTTTGCTTGTATGCTTCTTTAACACCACTCCATTGCAAGTATTGGTGTTCTATTTTTCGGGTCCAGATTTCTATCCGGACTTGAAAAATCGATTCCTAGCATCACAGGCCTCCTAAAATCATAAAATTTCATAGATTGATTCCCAATTAAGTTTTTAACATCTGTTCCAAATTTCAGATCAATTAGATTTGTATTTAACTTTTAAAAATTCGTGGATTGCAGAGGGGTCACACCCTTTAATCTTCCTATTTGTCTACTGTCTGCGAATTTTTAGAATTTTTATACTCATCCAATTTTTGTGAATTTTAGTTTTCTGGAATACTTGTGAAATTTTACACATCATCTAAAATCACAAAAATTTTCTGAGGTCAGTGGTAATACTGAAAAGTCCACAATACCCACGGGTATCATTTCTGGACTTTGACACTAGTACAATTAAAAATTTAAAATAATTATCAAACAAATTCTTAAAATCTTCAAAAAATTTTTTTGGAATCCTTGTTTCATTTTCTTCAAAGTAGTGGTGTTGTTTGACTTGTTTGGACCACTACTTAATTCTGAAAGCCCAAAAATAATTCATTGGTAGTAAAATTTCTGTCTTAGGGAAAATTGGCTTAGGGTTTCTTCTTTCTTTTTAGAGACTCAATTAAAAGGAAATATACAATCACCCATACAACTTGTTTTCCTTTGATTGTGGATCTTCAAACTTGTTTAAAAATTTAATTAGAAAAACCCTAAAACACATTTGATTAAATTGAATCCTAAAAGACATAAATACAAGAAAATTGTGTGACAACTTGATTTTCATTGGAGCCACTCCCCAATTCCTGCACACACAAAAAAATCAAATACCAGGGCAACAACCCAATAAACACCCTCCACATTCCGTGTTCACTATAGCATCCTAGACCTAATTAAAATTTGTAGCAACTTGACCCCTAAGGCTTGATCAACTTAGGCTTGCTATTTAGGTCTTAAGTTCTCTTTAATTAATACCAATTCTGTCATCTGTATCTGGTGTTCAGGCTGAGGGGCTGTGTCAAACGACTAGGCGCGGGTTTGTACAAGCACCTGGGGTCTTCCCTGGGAAACGTTTCAGCCCAAACCTCCCCTTAAGCAACTTGGCTAGATTTGTTGACAGAACGGGTATTCACTATTGACTACTTATTTCCTATATAGACCAAGTCTTAGGTTATTAGGGAGTCACATTTAAGTTAGGTCTAGTTTTGTTTGTTTGATTTGCACACTTTCTCTCATCTCTATCTCTTCTCCTCCCCTCCAAGTCTTCCAAGTAGTGCATGCACGGGCGACGGTCCCAAAAGCCACACCTCGAGGGACCATCTGATTTTGCCCCCCGCAGCAAGAAATCATTGTTTTCTTCCCCCTCGTCTTCTAAAAGAATGGAAAACCTAGGAAGCCGCCAAAAAAATTTTGCTTCCACTTCTAACCCGTCAGCTGACCCATAAGCTGACTCCACCCTCCCTCACCTTTCTAACTTGGAGCAACCAAAAATACCAGCAGGGCCAGGTGGCCCTCCAATTATAACCCATAATACAAATCCCTTTGCATTAATGGTCGACCATTTGGCTCGACTACAGCAAAATCAAGAAGATCTAGCTAGGATTGTCACGAACCTAGCTAATCAAGGACAAAATCCACCACCCTGCCAACAGCCTGTCGTTCCTCTTAAGGATTTCTATGATCCTTCCAATTATGAGGAAAGACCAGGGGTGGTCATACCACAAGGGGATTTCGAAATCAAACCTGCCATTCTAAACCTTATCAAGCATTTTCATGGTCTTCCAAGAGAGGACCCTTTTTGTCATCTCGAGGAATTAACTGTCCTCGCTCAAACCACTCGTTCCCGCAATGTGCAGGAAGACATGTGGTTAATGAGACTCTTTCCTCTCTCTCTTAAAGACAAAGCATCACATTGGTTTAGAACAGTTGGGCGTCCTATTACCACCTGGCCCCAATTAAAAAGTGCTTTTCTTAAAAAAAATTTTTCGATCGGTCAAACAAATGCATTAAGATCTATAACGACCTTTCAACAAAAAATTGGTGAACCCCTCCACGAAGCCTGGGAAAGATTTCAGGAACTTCTAAGAAGTTGTCCCCACCATGAAATTCCACAATGGCAGCTAGTGCAGATCTTCTATCATGGATTAGAAGATCAATTAAAATGATTTGTGGGTGCCTCATGTGGGGGTAATTTTCTTAACAAAGACGCCGAAAGTGCCTATCTTCTCTTTGAAGAAATGAGTGAAAACTCATTTAACATGACTTCAATGGACACTTTTGGCAGATCACAAAACCCCAAACACGGAGTCCATGAAATTGACTCCAAAACCACCTCTATTCCAGTCACACATGATGATTTATATATGTTAGCTCAACGACTGGACCAGATGCAAATTCACCAAAAGAAAATGGAAGAAAAGGTCACAAACAAACAAGCTCCACACGTCCACTCTCCACACACTAACCCCCCACACATTCTCCGAAGAGAAAATCTACACAATATCAATGCCACATCTGCTGGCCAGCAAATTCCAGCTGATTTCCCGCAAGATTTAACTGGGAATTTTGACCAAAATATTTTTGATTCCACCTCGGAAAATATTTATGCTCTCCAGGAGCAATTTAGAAACCCCTCCAACACTTCCAATCAAAATTGGACTAACCCGAATCACTCCTGGAAAAACCCGAATCTGATTCCTTTTCCCAAACAAAACTATTTTGGGAATTATGGGCAACCTTTGTATCAACCTGGACCATCCCAGGATGATATTAATAATCAGGTCATGAAAACTCTGAAAGGAATGCAGACTCAAATGACAGAAGTAACCCGCATGATTACCAATTTACAACACCAAGTTAAGGTTACTCCTGATCATCGACCTATTGGGAATTTACCATCCCAACCCATGCCCAACCCAAATAATCAAAGGAATCAATTTCAAGGTGGATATCACAGTCAACCTATTCAGCCAGCACCTCAGCATCTGCCAAGTTTCAATAACAGCCAGGCCCCCCGTCCTCATCCTAGAAACAACCAGGCTGCAAATGCAGTTACCTTGAGGAATGGGAAAACCACTCACAATACCCTGCCTGTTAAAGAAAACCGCTCTAATGACACACAGATTAACTCTTCCCCTCCTATTGTTCAGGAACCAATTCATGCAAAACAGGGCAACCCTGCCCCATTTCCACAAGCCCTCCACTCTTCAATTTTTTTTTTTTCTTCCTCTTTTTCCAGGTTTTGTTCCTCCTAAACCCGACCGTTCTTCACTAAGGTGATCCCTTTTCCCTCCTAATGCATGAGGACATGGCATATCTTAAGCATGGGGGGATGTTTTTAAATTTGACGATCGATTTAGGATGTTCAAAACCTAAAAACATGCATTTTTGTTTAATTTATTTCCTGCTTGCATACCTAAAAACAAAAAATGCAATTTTCTTTAATTTATTTCCTGCTTGCATACCCAAAAAGGTAAAAATGTTGAAAACTTTTTGAGGAAGAATTTTGAAATCGGGACTAAGGTCGAAAAATTCACTTTTGGTACAATGGGATTTAATCTTTAACAAACTAAGGATGAGGACATGGATCTGATCATTAGAATTCCAGGGTCTATTTTAGATTAGATCAGATATCCTTCTCTAAAACTCCACCTGAACTCATGATAGTTCAGGTGACTTGATCCTATTTTGTAATATGGAAAGTATTTGACTTAGCTTCTGATTCAAAAACTTGCGTGTCTTGAGAAACTTTTTGTGTCAAGCCAACACTTAAAAACAATTAAAAATTTGAAAAACTCCCTTGTTTAGACTTAGTAAAAGTCTGAAGCAGATCATTGGTTTGAGTTCCCACCGTCGAGAAGAAGGAAAATACCTCCTTTGAGGATGCGATGTCAACATGTTACCACCTCGGTGCTGCTCCATATCTATATTTCATATCTTTAGACGGAGCATTAAAGCACATTTTAGTAGCTCAAGTGTCTTGGACGGTGCTCTACCTATAGTGTCGGAGCAAGAGCTTGAGTTTGCTTGGAGCGCCCCTTTACACCGCATTGTGTTTTGGGGTTGTGAGCTCCTGGGTGGTGTCATGGACAGTGCTATCCCGAAGTACTGGCACCAGAGCCCCCTCGAGGATTGGTAACGGGAATGATGATCCTGACACATCTGTTGTAAGACTAAGCTAATAATAAGCATGGGGGAGAAAAAAAAAAGAATAAATAAATAAATTAACATGCTCCTATAAATGTTGGCTTTTCACAATCATAGACACAAGACTTTAAAGAATTTTTGCAAGTTGCAAATCAGATTCATGAGCCAGAAAAATCCTAAAAACAAAAATTTCAAGTCATCTGAATTAACAAGGAGTTAATTTGCGAAGCTTCCGAAGGATATATTGATCCTGTTTCATCTAATGGATGGATCCAAAACAAATCTCGACATTTATCTTTAACAAATCCTGTACCTCTTGTGTTTAGATCAACCAACATCCCTTAATCTATTTCTCCTCAAAAGTAGAAAAAAATTAGATTTCCCAAAAATTCCATTTTTTAAAAAAAAATTTAAGTTTTGCTAAGAGACTAGCAAAAGATAAGCATGGGGATGTGATAAACGCCAGTTTATCATCATTTTTATGCATTAAAACAAACTGAGCTCTTAGGATTTCGCTCCACAAATGGGTTTTTGGGCTGCATTTAGGCATCAATTAGGTTAGGCATGCATTGCACTTTTTATTATCTTTTTAATGTGTTTTTGTGAATGTTAGGGATATGCAGATTGTCAGAACTCCAAAACCCTAGCACTCAGGAAGGCAACTGGAGAAGAAGAAGCTCAAACTAACTGGAACTCAGCTTGATCCAGCTCACCATAGTTGGATTCCAGCTCACTTGAACTAGGGTTAGCTCATCTTAGCTCCATTCAGCTCATCTCAGCTGAATCGCAGCTCAAGAGAGCTCATCTTAGCTCACCCTAGCTCAGGTCAGCTCAGATCTAGCTCAACTTAGCTGAGTCTAGCTGATCTCAGCTCCCATTAGTCCACAGGGAGCTCTAGCTAGCTCAACTGTGTTGACTGGAGTTCACCCCAGCTCAGGTCCAGCTACATCCAGCTCTACTCAACTCCGGCCAGCTAAAGATGACTTCATTCCAGCTTAGGAAGCTCAAGTCCAGCTCCCGGGGACTAAGCTTAGCTCAACTCAGTTGAGCTAAGATACCTTAGCTGCCTCACCCAGCTTGATCCTCCCCGGGACCATTAGACCCAGCTCACCTCAGCTCCTTTTAGCAGAAGCCAGCTTGCTTTAGCTTGGCTTAGTAGCTAGCAAAGAACTAGCAAGCTAAGCTAGCTAAGGTAGCTCCTTCCAGCTCTCTTCAGCAGCTACCAGCTCTAGTGCAGCTCAAGATAAATACCTCCAACTCTTCTCCCTGAAAACCTTAGCTCCAAATGCCTCCAACTCTACTCCCTACTAGCTAAGCTATTTAAGCTGTTTAACTTAGCTAATCCACCACCATGGCATCAAAACCTACTGCCCTACTACCTAAGCTCTAGCAGAAAGACCACCTACTCCTACTTTATTTTGGTGCCAACTATCCCTTCCATCACCACCCTACATCCACCATCAAAACCCATCTCCACCCTCCATTTTTTTCCCTCCAAAATTGCCTTCTAGAAGGTATTTTTGGAGGGAAAACCAAGGCACCTCTTCATTTCCCTCCCATTTTTCCCTCCAAAAATAACCAAGCACCCCTTCATTTCCCTCCAAAAAACACCATAACCACCCCCCTTCCCATCCTATAAATACCCTACCCTACCACCACATAATTCCCATCCACCATTAGTGTATTTTTCTACCTACATCCTCCTATACCTACGCCCAAGGAGGAGTAGAGAATGAGATTAAAGGGGCACATCACCAGCCCTTTTGGTGCCTTCTTCTCCCCACTCTCTTCAACTTGGGCCACGCCAAGGAGGAGGACTCTTCCACTTCAAGAAGGACGGCCAGGCAAGGGAGAAGGACCTAGGGTGGACATCCACCCTTGGAGAGAAGCTTAGGGCACGCCCCCTTAGGGCTTGCCTTGGAGGACATCACCTTGGCGGAGCACTACAAGGAAGGAGTTGAAGGACTCTTTTCAAGATTGGGAGCCACCAACCTTGGAGCAAGAAGCCCTCTTCTTCACCATCTATCTAGAGGATTTGTGTTTTCCTTTCTTTATGTCAATTTTCTAGTAGTAGAAGCATTCCTCTACTAGGCATTTTTGTTAAACACTTTTTTTTAATTATCTAGTTGCCTTCTTTGCAATTTCTTGTTTGCATTTCTATTTGCTTATTTTTAGCATTCCTCACTCCCTCTCCCTAATTATTCTAGGCCTCCACTTGCCTAGACTGAGCTTAGGGAGATGCTCTACTTGCCACTTAGAAGTAGTATTTTAAATTGAAGTGTAAATCACCTTCCCGTCACCATTCTGCATGTTGTCTTAATTTAAAACAAAAAAATGATATATTGAAAAATACCAAAAAGAAAGTTGAGATTGTATTCCAAGCAAGAGAATCACTATTGCAAACATTTGGCCTCCTTGGACGACCCTAGATACTCCCCTATCTAGGAATATAAATTTAAGAGTTGATCGATTTTACGCGTTACAACGACGTATTTTAACAAGCCGCGTGAAATCGCTATCAAGTACCTCTAGGCCTACTATCGTCATTCTAACCTAATCTACAGAAGAAAGCACACATCACAGTTTTGAGCATCAAAAAGATTGCATGGTCTAGAATCAAAGTTAAAACCCTAAAATTTTGCTAAGGGACTAGCAAAAGCTTGGCATGGGGGTATGATGGGAACACCATCTTGAGCCGTAACTAGCTCATTTTGACCCAATGAAGAGAATAAATGCTCCTACATAACCAACTGAAGGTCATAATTCACTGCATAACCTTTCTGAGAGAAACATAAGAAACTAGGGGTAAAACTACAATTTTACCAATGCAATACAACCATGGGTTTTCTCAAGGGCTAACAAAGGTCAAATGGCCTTAATAAGATAACAAGTGGGCTGGATTTGACAGAAAAGGGTTTGTGTGTGTTCTGTGAATTAAAAGACTTTTGAAACCCTAAAAACAGAGCCACTTGATTAACCAAGGTTTTGATCAATATAAAATTCACTTAAACTTTCTAAAAATCATAAAAAAATATTCTCTAGGGTTTAGTACCTTCAATTTGGCCATTAGAACCCATCTTGACCTAGAATGGGGTCCCAGATAGATATTTACCCTAATTTAGGTTTTTGCATAAATTTCTCAATCAAATGTGGTTAAACACAAAATCCAACTTCACCATTGGATTTCTTAGGTCTAAATTAGGTTTGTACGAAAATTTGGACCCAAGATGAGTTTGCCTTGACCTAGTTTTCAAAAAGGTCCAGCCTGATTCCATTTCTACCCTTAACTTTCAAAAATCCTTACTAATAGGCCCCTATCTTCTCATCATCAGGCCATTATCGCGGAGGAAACCTACTCTGGTGACCTTCAACTTGGAAGTTTTCCTTGATTGCTTGGAGGATCTCCTCCAAAATTGTAAGGAAGATTCTCTGAGGAATTCCCGTTAGTATAAACCCATATTTGAGATTTGATTCCCTCCCAATCTCTCATGTGAACGCATGAGAGATATGGGTATCTCAACAGCTTCCATCGCCGGCGACTTTCCAAGCTTGAGAAGCAAGCTTCCCAAGCCCTAATCGACCTTCAGAGCTCTATTTAAAGGAGCCTAGACCTCCCAAACCTCTTTACACTTGATTTCGGTTGCGAATACCTCAAATTCCTCTTTTCCCCTCATGGCTGTAGCCTCCTTGACATCCGGCGAGCTTCCCTGCCTCTCCTCGTCGTCTGACCGCCATAGCTACGGTAAATCCATCTTCCTTGACTTCGTCCGAGTCTCGCTGTACCAGCAGGCACTTCTCTCCCTTCGTCCTGGCTGATCCCACCTCACTGGAGCCATCTTCATCTTCGGCGTCGGCCACACCAGACCCGATGCCTCCGCTCACCCCCTTCGTCCCTTGACCTCCCAGATAAGTTCCATCTCACCTCTACTTTCTTTTCCACCCTCTACTTTCCTAAGCCAACCACTGCCGCCCCTCGCACCTTCATCTCCTTCATCTCCGACCACCAACTCCGACGAGACCATCCAACCTCCACAGGCCACCAAAACCCCCTCCGAAAATCCCACGAGCTCCGCCTCACTTCACTGATCACTTCCCCTCACTCCACTCACCGCACCACTCATCCAAACCACTCCCTGAACACACCCACTAACACGCACACAGTGTGCCCTAGGCATGCACGCACAGGCATTGCCATGCCATGCCACCACTCCCAGCACCTTCGCCATGCTCCGACGAACCTTTCTGAATGATTTGATGTGGCCACGAGGCCATTCTTGTGTTTTCAGGTAGCAGGCCCCATCCACCATTGGTGCAAAGCTTGAAGCTCACTTGAAGCTTCGCCTAGGTCTTTCTACACCCAGGCTACTACCCTAGGACACGCGAAAGCCCCTCGCGCACGCATCCAAGACTTCAATTGGAGTCGTGTGCCTCTGCAGCCCCGCCAATTAAGCAAACCATTCCTTGCTGCAGACACATAGAATACAGGTGGGACATTTAGTCCCACCTCGGAAGTGGAAAGGTGCCTACACCCACATAAATGGAAAAAGTGCCAGAGGCTGTTCGCCTCCAACACTGAGGGTGAGGTCCTCCTCCCCCCCTTCACCTGACTCGTCCGCGACATAACCTGTGGACCTGGCCGACCCGACTACTTGAGCTGACTTCACTCCTCGATCACCACACACACCAGTGAGCCTGGACCCGGGTCTATGATAGGTCCGATTACCCGACCGGCTAAGGTCTGGGGGAGCAGTTCTGAAATAGAAAGAGAGAAGGAGAGAGGAGAGCTATGCGGGGTTAGAGGGTTTTTGCCCTGAATAGTTTGGGTCCACACTTAGTCGGATTCCGAGAGAAGAAGAGCCAAAGAAGGAAGAAGAAGAACCAAAGGAAGAAGATAGAGTGAGCAAAAGCTGAAGCTTAAGGCCAAAGGAAGAAGTTGAAGAGAAAGAGAAGGATCGAAGAAGTAGAAGAAGAGGAAGAGTAGAAGCCAAGGCAGAAGGAAGAAGAAGAAGACAAAAGCTAAAGAAGAGAAGAAGGATCAGACATTTAAGTCATCTGATTCACAAATCAGATGACAAATTATAATTTACATTGCATAGTCATACATTGAATTATTTGGTGATATTGTAGGAGTATTTGGTGATCTAAATCACCATTTTACTCCCATATTTTTGCACTCTGATACTGATATTATTGCATACTCTTTTAATTCTGAATTGTGATCTTGATTTCTAAATACCAATTTGCTCCCAATGTTCGACCTTGGAAATCTTTTCGAGTAATGAAATTATATCTGCTTTGAACGCTATTTCGGCTGTACTACAACGCAACACTTTTTTAAACCCCCATTTAGCATGACAAACAACCTCTCAGGAGTGTAAATTTCACCCTTTATTCTGATAGGGCGACTCCCAAGAGAAATTCTGACATCCTTGTAGATCCCAGCCTAGATCCTAGAAGCCCAATGCCTACCTTTAACCTAGAATCTAGATCTGAGCCTAATTAGGATGATTATGAGGCCCAATGTGATGAGAATCAAATTTTAAATCTAGAATACAATTCTAAGCCTGTATTTGATTATTCACCTCTTCAACTTCCTCAGAGACACATTGATTTTTTGAAAGTCACTCCAATCTATGATATAGAAACCGAGGAGTTGGAAGAGTTGGGAATCGAGTGGGTCTACCATAAGAGCCATGAACCTGAGCCCATGCCTAATCAGGACACCTTTTTAAGCTCAGAATCTGATATTAGATTAGATCCAGGTTAGGTTGTTGATTCTACACATCTTGATCATCTCTGTGGTGGAACTCTCAATCCAGAATAAGATTCAAAAACTTATTCTTGCAAATTCTTTGATGATTTCGAATCCCACTTTGATTTTGGAGAACCTTTGTATCCTAACGATTATAAACCAATCTACGACCTCAGCATCCATGACCCATTATTTGACTCTAACTCTAAGGTCCCTAATCTCGAGATCACTGATTCAAAATCAGGTTCCATTGAGATGGAATCATTCCTTTTTGATCTTCAGGAATCAAAAATAGTAAGTACTGAGAGTGTCTGTAATCCAGAGATCGAATCTTTTCTTTACTCATATTTTTATGATCCTATAAGCACTCTTCAGGCATTTACCTTTGATTTTGATGGGCATTATAAGGACTGTCTAGATGAACCTACTTTTGAATCCTTTCTATAGGAGCCATCAACACACATAGTTCTCAAGAAAGCCACCTCTTCGAATCCACATACAGAACCTTCTTGAATCCGATCCCAACATCGACCTGCCACTGAAATCAATTTCTACTCTGATTCTCCTCTCAATGATCTGGTCACACATGATTCTTGTCCATCTTTTGATCAAGATTTGGACATCGATCAGAATGCAAATCACATCCTACCCTTCTCTGATCACTCTCGTAGGGATCTCACATCCTCCATAGATACATTTTCTTTTGAGGATCCCTACTCTGACCAGGCTGATCTAATTCAGCCAAACCCACGTTTTGCACTACCACATCCATTTGAGTCACAGAATATATGGTAGGCACCATATCTCTTGATCCACATCCATCAACCCACCAGACTGATTGGGTTTGGGCTGCATCATAAGCTTGTCGATCTGAACAAGGACCTGGTTGGACCAACCATGCTATTGATCAAGGTGCTTGTTCTACAAAATTCTTCTGATTTGACCACTCCTCCATGATTATCTCCTGCTCAGCAGAAGACATTAAATTTAGCACTTAACGAGAGGCAAACCGTCATTCCAAAAATCTGAGACCCTTTTAAGCTTCATGTTTACTGCACTTAGAGTTCAGTGTTAGAACAACTGACTCCACCTTTAGTACTCGTACTAGAACTTGAAATCGTTTGCAATAGTCATCCCAACCCATTCACCCACCCTTTGATCCTGTTCTAATCCAACTAATTTCATACCCTCCGATTTACAATGAGGACATTGCAAAACTTAGGCACAGGGAGGTGTTAAAGTGCAAACACATAGAATTTAAAACTTCTGAGGGGTTCTCACAAAAAAAATACATATTCAAAAAACCAAAAAATAAAAAAAACAAAAAAAATGGAGAAAGGGGAGGAAATTTTTGAGAAATTGATTGCATATCATTCTTGAGGAGGAAAATGGGAGGTGATTTAAATGTCAAAAAGGAACTACAATTTGAAACAAAAATTAAGTCATTAGTAAATGATTATAGAATCTACTTAAGTTCTAGACCAAATCGAAAGAAAAAAATTAAGTCCTAAAATGATAGAGAGACATGGAGATTAGTATGAGTGTTGATCTTAGGCCTCTTGGGTTTGTTTTCGGGCTTAGGCATTCGCATATCCATTAAGATCAAGATAGCCCTCAAGAGGTTGAGGAAAATGTGAAGCTTATGTATTAGGTCTAAGGCTTAGGGATTATTCGGCCTCATTAACTAACCTCTAGTTTGCGGGACTTGGTAACCTAAGCACCCTAACCCACACACAAGTCTGGTTTAGTGCACTTAATAATCAAAATCATGCAAGAACATTTATTCTGTTCTGAAAAATCTACCTAGATTCAGAGCAGCTTTTAAGCACAAATTGATTTGGACGAGTTCTCAATGCGGAGAGGTAGGAAATTCCCCTCGAAGATGCCCAATAAAATGCTGTCTCCTTGGTGCTTGTCACCAAAGATATCTAAATATCCTAATGGGGTAATGTAAGCACCTTGTGTAGATTCAGGTTCCATGGGTAGGATTATCTCAAAATGTCGATCGCCAGGGCCTAAATTTAGCTACAGAATGCCATGGGCGGCATTATCTCGAAGTGTCGAAAGCCAAGATTTTGAGGGGTGCCATGGGCGGTGCTATCCCAAAGCATAAATTTCCAGGGACCCTGTTGATGCGGAAAATCATCACAAATAGATTTGAGTTTTGAAAGCACGTCATTGTAGTGCAATTTGCTAGAAAAATCGTCAATAGATAATTTTTACCGAAACATAAAATGGAATTTTGGGTCAAACACAAGGAGGAGGATGTTTAATTAAAAATCACATTTGTTTTATTTGTCACGAAGCAGATTAGCTGGTCGAATTGATTCTAAACTAGCTATCTACTTAAATAATAATGAATAGAAGAAAGAGAAAGAATATTACAAATAAAGATAAAATAGAGAGAATAAACATGGATTTCATAATCACAGAATGATGTTCATTACAACTAATCATTACACTAGAAAGCTGGAAAGATTACAACTAGAAAGCTATAAATCTACTCTAGAAAGCAGTAAAAAAAAGGTGGAGAGAAGTTATCATCCTCGACGGCTGCTTGGAGGACGAGCCGCTTTAACGGAGCACCCAGACGAAGGTGGTGAGATGTGGGACGAAAGATAATGACGATGGACGATGAAGAATGGGGCAGGGTGACATCGCAGTAGGATTCGCTTCCCGAATGGTAATGAGAAGACAACTGCGGGATGCTCAAAGAAGGAGGTGAGAAGGTGGAAAAATTATATTTTTAACTCTAATGGAGCATCCTGGGTTTGGAACAAGCTCTTAAAGCTTTAGAGGGGGTGAGAGAAGAGAGGAAGGGATGAGAAATTCGAGTGGTAGGGGTCTCCTTTTATAGTTGTAGGGATTGAGGGTAATTTGGACATTTTACACTTGAAAACATTAATTCAAGGTCTTTAGTGGCAGATTTAAGCGTCACTAAAGACCCCAAACATGGGCATAAGCACCTCCTCCTCTCCTTGCATTCTCAATGCTCGCGCACGCCTACGCTCTCTTGACCATCCGATGAGGAATCAACGGCCCACAATGCACGATCTCGCGCCTTTACAAATCGCACCCCCTGCACATGATATCGGTCGTGGGATCAGGCGTCATCTTACGCATGTGGCCAATTGATCCATCTGAGTAATTGGAGCTTGATCGAGTGGCTTGATTTCATGCTCGCACGCCAAGAAGAGGGGCGCTGCGCTCAATTCGAATGTGGAAACTCTGTATGCACAACATTCTTAACCACTACGCTATTAGCTGTTCTTTGTCATGTTTTTGATTTAACACTCAAGCACCCATGACCGTTGGATCAAGATCCAATGAGCGCACGAGGAGAGAGAGAGGGGGAGCAGGTGCCTTTGGCCGATGTGGTGGTTGAGATGGCGCCACGTGGTGCCATCTTGGTTGTCCATCTTCTATGTGTTGTAGATGGTGCCACGGATGTTGGATTGGAACGATTTTCACGTCGTTGGGCTACGATCGTCGATCTGAACCCATTTGTGTGGTTGGATTTGTCATCTAAAGTGCAGATTTACACCATCCTAGCCCTTGATCTCTGATCTTCCTCGGATTATATCTTAGCTACGGAAGTCCAATAAGGGCGATCTTGGAGTCGTTGAATCGGATCGTCAGCCTGATCAGATCCGTATGGTTAAAACTTCAATCCGAGGCCCCAATTAAATGTTGTCCTATCACCTGACCATAAAAAGGGAAAATTAACCTAAATTTTATACAATCTTTCCAAAATGCATGATGATGCATGTTATGCAATATTTATAATGTATGATGCAACTATGTCTAAGAACATGTAAAAATAGATGGTTTATGTGATATAAACATTTTTACATCAGACCCTGCGAGGATTGATGGTGGGAACAAGGAATTTGATACAGACCGTGTTTTTGAGTCAATCCGAAGCTAGAAATAAAGAATAGAAAAAGAGAGAGAAAACTCTCCAAAAATGCAAAAATTCTTCTATCCCTCACTCTTATAAAAAAAATGCATTGTAAACTGAACTTGGACTAACCATGTTACAAGCACAGGTGCTTTAACCATTGGGTTCAACAAACTTTAGGATAGTTTCTGTGGGCCTTAGAAACCTTTGTGGTAGACTAAGGCTAAAGCTAGTCAGGTCTGGATCTTGGTTGATACTTGAGTACCTCTAGGCCTATTATTAGCATTCTGACCTAATTTTTAAAAAGAAGAATAAATTAAGACTTTGAGCATCAAAGGATGGTCTAGAATTCAAGTTCATTCCACAAGATTTTGCTAAGGGACTAGCAAAAGTTAGAAATGGAGGTATGATGATAACATCATCATCAGCCATATCTAGCTTTATTTAGTCATAATCATTGATAAATGCTCCTACATAACCACTAGAAGACTATAATTCATTGCATATCCTTTCAGAGAGATAAACATGAAACCAGGGTTAAATTTGCAATTTTAATAGAATATCCTAATTGCAGAGTAATCATGGGGTCACCCAAAGCTTAATTAAAATTCTAATGTTCATAAATGTCTAATAACTGGGTTCATGCAGATAGAAACAAGTTTTCATGTGCTTCAAGAATTAATGGACATCTGAAACCCTAAAAATAGATCGGCTTAATTAACTGAGGTTTTGGTTAGGATGAAATTCACCTAAACATTATAAAAATCATATAAAAATATTCTATAAGGTTTGGTACCTTTGATTTAACCATTGGAACCCATTTTGACCTAAAGTAGTCTCAAACAAATAGTTGCCCAAATTTGGGTTTCTGTGAAAATTACGTAGTCAAACTTGGTCAAAAACTAAATTCAACTTCACCATCAGATTCCTTTGGTCAAAATTAGATTTGTACCAAAATTTGGACCTAATCAGAGATCATCTTGACCTAGTTTGCATTTTGGTCCAGTCATATTCTTTCTCTCTCACTTAAACCCCTAGCTTTTGAAATCTATTGCAGGAACCCCCCTAACTTTATAATCTCCTTCACATCTAGGTCCCTGCTGCCATTAGGAATAGTTGCACCTCATCAGAGTGATTCGAGCAAGATTTTCTCGCTCGTTATTCAATCAATCAGTCCCAAATTTAAACTAGAGATTGCTTGAGGAATTCTCTTCCATCTGAACCTAGCCTTGCCTTCCAAATCTCGTCCTAGGGTTCATACAAATTCTTGAAAGGTTTGCATGTTCTACTTGTGCAAAAACATGGAGTTACAAGCTTGGAACTCCTCCTTATGGCCTATAATAGAACCCAGAATGCATGCCTTACCTCCTTAGCTCGTTTTGGCCGATTTCTCCATCTCCTTCTCTCCTCCCCGACTGAAAGCTTCGGTGAGTTTCTCCATCTACATTCTTCGCCGGCTGCCACAGACCACAGTCAGCTAGATCTTCCTCCATACATTCATCTGCCACTCGCGATACCAACGAGGGTCTTCTTCCACGTCTTCCTTGTTGTTTCTTCCCCACCGGAGATTTCACCTCCTCTAAGTCCGACGTACCATCGGCAATGAATCCCTCCCTTTTTCATCCAATTAGAGTAGGTAGGTAGGTTCCCTTAGTTCCTTAGGTTCTAGCCCTCTATCCAAAATCCAAAAACACCCCTCAACTTAATCGCACTCCACCTTCTTCCTCTGCTCCGGCCACCTCTCCGGTGAGGTTTTTTGCTCACCACACACATCCAACCACCTTGCCACCTACTCCACAACCTCCGCCACATCACCACCATCAAAACCCCTCTCCTATTTCATCCTTTCGACCACCCAAATCATCCATCAACCAACCCACCTATGCACCTTCATTTTCATCACTGTTCGCCCTCATCCACGCACAAAACACCCCATAAATGTTGCCATCGCATTCCATGCCCTACGACAATCGTCCTGAGCCTTTTAACCGGGGCTTTGAGCCCATACTTTGTGTTTCAGGTATCACGTTGGAGCTTTGTCGCCACGTCATCCCTCAAATGTTCTTCGCGTTCAAGGCCATGATAGCCCTAGGTCTTCATTCCAGGCCGTGCGGAAGAGCCCTAGGCCCACTTCCAAGTGATTAATGATAATGCCATCATCAACCATATCTAGCTTTAATTAGTCATTATCAAGGAATAAATGCTCCTACATAACCTCTAGAGGACTATAATTCATTACAAATCCTTTCTGAGAGAAAAACAAGAAACCAGGGTTAAAACTATAATTTTACCATCATATCATGAATGCAGAATAACTGTGGGTTTCCCTAGGGGTTAATTAAGGATCAAATGACCTTAAGTGTCTAACAAGTGGGTTAGTACAAACAGAAAAGGGTTTTGACACATTATGGGAATTAAATCACTTTCGAAATCCTCAAAACAGACCTGCTTAATTAACTGAGATTCTGGTTAGGATAAAATTCACCTAAACCCTCTAAAATTCATAGAAAAATATTCCCAAGGGTTTGGTACCTTCAATTTGACCATCAACACCCGTATTAATCCAAAATAGAATCTCAGACAGACATTTTCCCTAATTTGGGTTTTTGCATACATTAGCTAGTCAAATGAGGTCAAAACTAAAATCTAACTTTATCATTGGATTCCTTAGGTGAAAATTAGGTTTGTACCAAAATTCGGGCCCAATCTGAGATTATTTCAACCTAGTTTGCACTTTGGTCGAAGTCTGACTTTCTTTATCTCCAATAGCCCCTCAGCTTTTGAATTCTTCACAACAAGCTCCCAAGCTTCTTTGTCTTCTTCACAAAAAGGCCCTGCCACCCTAAAATCCTAATGGTACAACTCTAGTGACCTTTGATTGAAGTGAGCTCATCCTCTGATCAATGAATCCCTTCCAAAATTGGAAGGGGGATTCCTTGAGAAGTTCTCTTTCCAATGAATTAGATCCGAAGCTCAACAACCTTCCTAATCTCTCATGCAAATGCATGAGAGATTCAAGTATCTTTCAAATATCCTATTCCAATGAACCTTCCAAGCTTGGAAGCTTGTCTTCTAAGCTCTTTCACCCTCTAGACCCCTATAAAAGGACCCCCAGACCTCACCGAGTTCCCGACACTCAAATTCGACCGGAATAATCCCCAATTCTTCTCTCCTCCTTCGGCAAAGTGATCCTCGACGTCCAGTGACCTCCTCCATCTCCATTCCTTGTCCGTTCGCAATATTGGTGATGACTTTATCTCCATCAGCTTCATCCACGTCCTGCAATACCAGCCACCGTCGCTCTACCTTTGTCGTCGTCGCCGTCCCCCACTACAAGAGTGTTTTCTTCCCCTGTGTCGGCCTACCAACATCCGTTTCGTTCTCCCCTCTTCATCTATTAGATTAGGGTTAGTTTAGTTAGTTTATATCCTTAGGTTAGTTTTATACCCAAAAATCCCAAAAATAACCCTCGACACCATCATTCATCCTCGTCTTCCCTATCTCCGACCGAACCTCCGCCGAGGTGCCTCCTCCGCTACATCCCTCCATCTACCTTGCTGACACTTCCTACACCTCCGCCTCGACCCCAAGAACAAAAGCCCTAACGTAGTTAGGTTGATTGCCCTTCCAAACCTTCTACAGAACAGACCCACAATCACATACATATTCCGACATCGTCAAATCTCCTCACTCCGCCAATCACCTCCACACCACCACCATTGCACTCCACGACATCTGATGATGCTTCCTGAGTTGTTTTGACGAGGTTGAGAGGCCATCTTTTGATTTCAGGTACTCAAGTCGACTCTGCCATTAACGAAGAGCTTTGAGCTTGCTTCAAGCTTGCTCCAGCACCTGCAAGTCTCAGGTGGAAGTCCCAGGTAGAGCGGAAAGATCCCAGGATGTGATCCACGGCTTCTATTGGAAGCTCTACCATCAGTTGCTCCCTCATCAACCACTACAGCAGTGTGCACATGGAAGGTGGGACATTTAGTCCCACCTTGGAAACCACTGAGCATCCAGCACCGCATAAGAAGAATTTGTGTCAGTGTCTATTCGCCTCAACACATAGGGGGTTGAGATCCCCCGCACCCTCACATGCGCCTTGCCCATGACACTATGCATGCGGGTCTAGCTCTGACCCGACCCGCCTAACCCACACACACCTTGGTTGCTACCCCACACCAGCAGTCCTAGTCTCGGGTGCACTTAGATCCGAAATCTGACTACCCAGTACTGTGCATGGCCCTGGGAGGGCATAAAAGAGGAGAACCCTGAGAGAGGAAGAGGAGAAAAGAGAGAAGAGAGCATAGGGGTAGGAGGGTTTTGCTCTCACCAGCACTTATACGACACTTAGTCTATTTTAGAGGAGAGTTTTCCCCTTGTGCATTAGAAGGGTCAAAGAAGAAAGAAGAGGAGAAAGACAGAATGAGAAGAAAGAGAAGAAAGAAGAAGAATAGAAGGAAAGAGAAGAAGTAGAGAAATAAAGAGAAGCACTGTAGAATCAGGCATTTAAGACATCTGATCCTACCATTAGACATCCAATTCTCCTATTTTAGGCTAATTAACTTGATTAATATTGAGCATCTATTTGCTATGATTGTGAGGAGTAATTGGTGATTCAAGTCACCATTTTACTCTATTCTTTTTACACATTGATACTTGACATTATTGCTATATCATTCTAAATTAATTTTGGTTGCAATTTCTTATAGTAATATATTGTGTTCATTTACCTTATTTCTTGAGATTAGCACATGAATTCCTACTTGCTCCCAACGAACGACCTCGGACTTTCATTCGAGTATAAATTTTATTTCTTTTCAAGCAATTTCAATCTATACTACGATGTAGCTTTTATAACCTCGATTTTGCTCAGCTAACAGTGGTCAAATGAAGTCCCTGCCCTTAGCAGCTACACCAATTGGAGAAGATTTCCTTGCTGCAGGTGCATGAGAAGAAGGTGGGTGAGATAGGCCCACATCGTGGGATTAGGAGTCGCAGCTGTGACATAAGTTATTTTTTGTGCATAGGCTTTATCACCCAAGCACGCGGGGGTTGGATCCCCATACACCTCACGACCCACTTAACCTGCCTAAGCCTCTCACTTCTCGGCTGTGACACTAATGCACACAGCCCTGGACCCAATATTGCTTTGATCCGATTACCCGATTACGACATGTACCTGAGGAGAGGAAGGAAGGAAGAAAATGAAACAGAGAGAGCGGGGGAGGGGAGGGTTTTGCTCCTCTATGCATTGTACGACACTTAGTCACTGGGATGGAAAGAAGAGAAGAGGAAGAAGCTTTGAAGAAGGGCAAAATGACAAACAAGGCTGAAGACTCGAGTAGAAGAAGAGAAGGAGCTAAGAAGAAGAAGAAGAAGAAGAAGAAGAAGAAGAACAATAGAGAAAGCTTTGAAGGCACTGTAGTAGGCACAGTTAAGTCATCTGATTACCAAATTAGATGTTTGATGACTATTCATTTATTTGAAACATTTAAGTAATTGATATGTGCTTAACAAAGGCTAATAATTGGTGATCTAAATTACCATTATTTTTGGCTTTTCTATTCTTTTTGTCATGAAATAAATTGAGTATCATTGAATATTTGATGTGACAAATTGGTATTCATTGAGTATATCTTTATTGTGCTTAATTTTCTGTGCCCATTTATATGCAATTAAAGATTAGCATGTGAATTCCATATTTGTTCGCTGTATTCGACCTCAAACTTCTTTTAGATATTCGAGTTATAAATTTTATTTGTTGAGAGAGCTATTTAGGAGACCTTACTACAACGAGACACATTTAAAACTCCTATCTACGATCCCCTCCAACACTCCACGCCCCTCATTTTAAAACACACATTGAAAGACATTTGAAGGAGAAAAAGTGCTTCTACTGCAACTCTGCCTCGTGCTTTCATGCTCATTTTTCTATGTTCTTCAAAAGCATGTCACTCTGTGCTTCTAAAAGGAAAACTTGGTTTGCATATTTTAATTCCCTAAGGTTCCATAGGATTAATTTCTGTATTTCATTTATTTCTTCCATTTCAATTGTTTGGACTCTTTGTGTTGGAATTCCTAACGTTGTTTGTGACTTCTCTTTGTTGGTAAAAGAGAAGTGGTTTGCAAGAGGTTGTGCCACCCTGATTCAAGTGGTACGTTTGTGAAATCGAGAAGATCCTAAGCTGGGAGGTTTAGGCAATGGTTTTTACCCGTAGGGGTTTCCACTATATATCTCTGTGTATATTGTGGGATTGTTTTTATTGTGCCATAATTTTTTACAATCGATATCACACTTGATCTTGTGTTTGTGGCCAAGTAATTCACCTTATATAACCCCCACATTCGGCCATAGGAAGGAGACAAGAGAAGAAGATTAAGAGAACTACCAGGCTCTCTCGGTGCCTTCTTCTTCCTCCCTTCTTCCTTGGTCCAAGCCAAGGATCAGCCCTAAGGAGGATGACCAGGTAGAGGAGAGCTCAAGGTGGTGCACGTCCATCTTGGAGGACGAGCACAGGGTGGAGACATCCACCATTGGAGGAGTTCAAGGAGAAGCTATCAAGGAGAAGGAAGGACCCTTCTTCAAGTTCAGGAGCTGCTGAGCTTGGAGTGAAGACTACTTTTGTCTACACGAAGATTCTTCTTCTTCATCTTTATCCTTTTGTATCATATTTTTGTCGCAAGCATTCTTCTATTGTTGACTCTATATGTTTTAGCAATACAAAAAGTCATTTCACCTTTCACTTGTTTGTTTTTAATTCAAGTAGTTGTTCCTTACTTTAGTGCACACACTCTTCCTTTCTAATTACCTTAGGTGCACTTAACTAAGGTGAGTTTAGAAAGGAAGACTTCATTCTTGCCACTTAGGTGTAATTGTGTGGCAAAAAGTGGTAGCAAAAATATGTGATTTGTTAATTAGTGTTTTGGAAATCGTAAATCTATTTTGCTTTTAAAAATTTATAACCTAGATAGTGGAGTATCTAGGGTCATCCAAAAAGGCAATTGTTGCAATTATAAATCCCTTACTTGAAAACATGGAAATCACCTTTCTTTTTGGTTTTTTTAATATATGTTTTTTTAGGGTTTTTGACTTAACAAGGCAATACAAAGATTGGTAGCGGAAAAGACTAAACAAATCTTAGCACTAGATGACAAGAATGTCTTCTTCCCAAGCTCACCCTCCGCAAGTGAGGACCTAGGATAATTAGGAAGAAGGTGTGAAAATTCTAAAACAAAATTAAAGTGAGAATAAGATGTACCAAATTTAAGAAGGCAATTTTATAGAAAATGGATTCTTATTTACACTTGTAGAGGAAAGCTTCTAAAAAAAATAATTGAAACTAAAGACAAATGAAACAAAAATCCTGATTATGTTGGTGACGAAGAGATGCTCTTGCTCCAACTATGGCTGCTCTCGTAGTTAGAAAGGGCTCCTTCCTTCTCCTTCTCTGTGCTGCAGGCTCCTCCTAGCTGATGTCCTCCATGGCAAACCCAAAGGGGGGCATGCCTTAAACTTCTCCCAAGGGTGGGCATGCACCACCTTTTCTCCTACAATGCCTAGCCATCCTCCTTCATGTGGAATGCTCCTCCTTCTTGGCATGGCATAAGGTGAAGGATTGGGGAGAAGAAGGCACCAAAGGGGTGGGTGATGTGCCTCCTTAATCTTCTTCTTTACTCCTTCTTCTTGGCCGTAGGTATGAGGTGGGTGTTGACGCGCGAAACTCGATCATGTTTTAATAGTTAATTACGTCGTAGTATAGGTGATCAAGCGTCGTCAACAAATAAAAGTTTTATTACTCGAAAACCTAAGTATCCGAGGTCGAACACAGGGAGCAATTGGAATTCATTACTAATCTCTAGAATGTAATTGAACACTTTAATTGCTTAAAATTTAATTCAAATATAAATGCATGAGTTTGAAACGTAATTGAGGCAAAAAGGAGAAATTGGACGTCTGATCCTATGATTAGATGTCTTAAAAGTAGGTTTCCCTTCTCTTAATTCTTTTTCTTCTTCTTTCTCTTCTGTAGTGCTTCTTTTCTTCTGTCTTCTTTCTTTCTTCTCCTGCAGTATCTCTCTCTACTGGTCTTCTTCTTCTTCCTTGGCTCTGCTTCCTTTCTTGGTTCTGTTTGCCTTCAGTCCCCTCTTCTTCAGTTCTTCTTCTCTTCCTTTTCTTCTCTTTTTCTTCTGCAAAGGCTTCCTTACTTCTTCATTTCCTTTACTAGTAGCGGCTAAGTGTTTGCTTCATTCCTTCCCCGCACAACCACAGCAAAGCACAAAACCTAACCTTCTACCCACACCCGCACGTCTCTCTCTCTCTAAACCACTCTCAGGACGCTCTCCCAGGAGCTGGGTAAACGGGTCGGATCGCGCGCCCGTGACCAAGCGCACTGGCGTGAGGGTGGTGTGCGAGGTGTGCTGAGGACAGGGTTGGGTCAGGTCGCGCCAGATCCGCGTGGTGAACTCGCGGACGAGGTGGGGTGAGACAGGTGAGGAACCTCACCCCAAGTGCGTTCGGAGGCGCTCAACCAATATCACTAAAACAATATAAACCATGGAAGCACTTTGTAAGTTACTGATGTGGGACTAAAACTCTCGACGTTCTCTCGCGTGCGCCCGCAGAAGTCTATCGTTCAATTTCCACAGCTGCGGACTTCGCAGCGTCTCTTGCTGGGTAAGATATCTTCGCAATGCCTCCCCGAGTGAGCTACACCTGGAGCCTTACTGTCCTGAAGCCTGGAGCGAGCGTGGAGCTTCCTCAAGTTGCTGTCAATGGCGGCCGGGGCGTGGAACCTGTCAAACACGAAAAGAGCCTTGCGGCTTAATCAGATCATCGGGGAACCTTTGCCGTGTCACGGCGAAGGTGAAGAGCTAGGTGGTAGGCCGTGGGCCGGCCTAGGTCGCCTTGTGGCCGGATGGATGGGTGAGTTCGGGGGACTATTGTGGAGGCATAGAGGGACGGTGGATGGGCAGATGTTACTCAGTGAGGTGAGGCGGAGGTTATGTGATGGTTGGCGAGGCATGTGGTGCTGCGGATCGATGGGAGCGACTCGCCGGAGGGTGGCCGGAGATGAGGAAGGTGATGGTGAACAGCGTTGGTTGAGGGGTTTTTGATGAAATAAAATGAGGGGAATGAAAGAGGGGATAGAGAAGAAGAGTTTTAACCTAATTAAAGGGACGAAGGGGACGAGGAGGCGAACGGCAGTACCTACTGTCGCCGGAGAAGAAGATGCCCAGTGGGGGAAGACAGTGGTGACGACAGGGCTAGGGCAGCGCGCGTGGGTGTTGCGCGACGTGGAGGAGGATGAGGAAGATGGCTCTACCACTGGTTTTGTGGCTGAGCGAAGAGGAAGGGGAGGGGGGCTCGCCGGAGCTCACTGGACACCTTGGCCGGAGAAGAAGGAGATGAATTTGAGGTGGAATCCCTGCCAAGTCAAGCTGTGGAGGTGCGGCCGGAGTTAGGGTTTAATTTATAGGTGTTTGGCCGTGCTTCTGGTGTGTGGAGGGCACGCCTTCTGTCATCGACGTCTCATCGGAGATGGAAGGTGGTTAGATACCCAAATCTCTCGTATGTTCGCACGAGAGATTGGGTGCAAATCTGGGATTATGATCGGGCCTAGATGGAACGGGATTCCTCAGAGAATCTCCCTTCCAATTCTAGGAGGAGATCTTTGAGGGATTTGAGCGTATCCCCCCTGTCAACCTCGCCGGAGAAGGATTCTACCCCAATAATGGCATAAGGACTTGATTGTAAGATTGGCAAGGAAGCTAGGGGGTCTATGTGATGGTTTTCAAAAGATAGGGACCAAAATGTGATTGGGTGTACTAAATTGCAAAGTAGGTCAAGATGACCTCCCCTTAGGTCCAAATTTTGGTCAAAACCTAATTTTGACCTAAGGAATCGAATGGTGAAGTTGTATTTTATGTTTGACCACGTTTGACTAGACATTTTGCGTAAAAACCCAAATTAGGTCAATTGATGAGCTAGGACACTAATCTAGGTCAAACTAGGTTCCAAAGGCCAATTTGAATGTTCTAAACCATAGAGGATATTTTTCCATGAAATTTAGATGGTTTAATTGATTTTTATCCTGATTGAAACCTTGTTGAATTAAGCGGGTCTGTTTTAGGGTTACAAAATGTCATTTAATTCCTGGATTGCACATGAACCCATTTCTGATTGATTCAACCCACTTTTTATCTCATTTAGACCATTTGACCTATGTTTTGTCTCTGAGAAATCCCGTTTATGTACTGCAATGGTAAAATTACAGTTTTAACCATTATTTCATGTTTTCTTCTCAGAACACTTATACCTTCAATTAGGCCCTATTGAACGTTATTTTTCGCGAATCGCTACGCTTATGAGATTGGTTTTGGAAAACCTGTCGTTGTAGTTCAAAAAGCAAAGAATTCGTGTTCAACAAATAAAATTTATACCGAAAATAATTCTGGGTCGAACACAGGGATTCTACATTGATCTATATTCGCAATTATATTTTTTTTAGGTTTTTTTTATAAGCAAGGCGATATAATTACAATGGAGCTATCAGACTAAAAGAAAGAGAGAGAGAGAGAGAGAAAGAGAGAGAGAGAGAAAGAGAACATTCATTCAATATTTCAACTATTTATAAAAGTTACACTTGAATGCGGAAAATCAATTACACTATAAAGCAGGAAAATTGTATAGTAGAAAAGCTGTAAATAAGAATGGGAGAGAGAAATTATCCTCCTCGACGATTGCTTGGAGGACGAGCTGGACGGGACGACGCCTGGACGAAGGAGAACGAAGCAGGACGATGGAGGATGAAGTAGAAGAACGGGAACAGAGCAGTACGTCATTGTCGTCGCGGGATCCACTTTCGAAGGGGAACGAAAATTGGACTTTATCTCGCAAAAAGCATCCCGGGTGTGGGACAAGCTTCTTTTGAGCTTTGGAGGGGTAGAGAGGAGAAAGAAGGGATGAGAATTTCATATGGAGGGGGTCTCCTTTTATAGTTGCATGGAGTGGGGGCAAAATGGACATTACAACTTCAAAATAATAAAAGAGGGGTCTTTAGTGACGGATAAATCCGTCACTAAAGCCCCGACGTGGCCGTCGCCTCCGCGCCCACGCGCGCCTCCTCAGCTACCCGCTCCTCAATGCCCGCACACGTCCAGCGCTTTTCAGCCGTCCGATCGCGAGATCGGACGGCTTAAGATGCGTCTACGCCCACGCGCTGCGCGCCCCCAGCGCGTCTGATTGCACGTCCGATTGCGCGTGCAATTGCGCGTCGGCGCTATCGGGCACGCACGGCCGTCCGATCTCCATCCGACGCTCCAATTGCTCGCGCCCACCGCTCCTCGCCACGGCTCAAACACCCGCCCCGCGCTCGCGATAGCGCGCTCGACCACTACGCTATGGGGCGCGGATGTCGAGCGGGCGTTTTTAAATGCGAGCGCCCACAGCCGTTGGATTAAGATCCAACGGCGGAGAGCGATTGGGCGCGTGGCTTTCACAAGACGCAAGCGGCCGTTTGGGCGGCTGAGATGGCACCACGTGGCACTATCTTGGTCGTCCATCTTCTGGAAGTTGTAGATGGTTCCACGGATGTCGGATTGACTCGATTTTTGTGTCGTTGGGCTGCGATCGTCGATCCGAATTCATCCGTGCGATCGGATTTATCATCTGAAGTACTGATTTACACCATCCTGGCCCTTGATCTTCTAGGGTTCCCGGGTCACTATCTGATACTACGGATGCTTGATTAGGGCGATCTTGGAGTCGTTGAACTTCAATCGTCGCCCTGATCACATCCATATGGTTGGATCTTTGATCCGAGGCCCTGATAAAATATTTGCCCTGTCCAAGCACATAAAAGGAGACAATTAACTTCCATTTTATTCAATGCATTCTAAATGCAAGATGATGCATGTAATGCAATATTTATATCATGAAATGCAATCCTATGCTTAAGAACATGCATAAATAGACATCTTAAGTAGTGTAAATGTGTTTACATCATACCCCCATGCCTATCTTTTGCTAGTCCCTAGCAAAACTATATCCTATTTATAAAAGAATTAGCTTAGATTATTTGGACTTGAGTTATTTTTCAATCATTAAGAAATTGTCTACTTAGGAACTGAACTTTCAAAGACACAACAGTGCCCGGGTATCAGCCAAAATGCAGACCGCTTCAAGCCCTCACCTTATTAAAAGAAAAATTTCTTTTTCTCTTTTTCTCTTTTCTATTTTTTTTTTATTTTCAAATTTTCAGGTTTAAGAGTGGCTTTCTACGACCATTCAACTCACCCAAAATTTGATGAGAACCCTAAGCTTTAAGCATCTTATTGTGATTGTGATAGACTCATTGACCGGCAATTAGAATGGACTTCGGATTTCTACGCCTCAAGGTGACCTCAAAAAGAGTTCTACCTAAAGGTGTATCTTTACAACCGGTAGCTTTCTCCCTACTTTTCTTTTTTAACGGGGTCAACACAAGGGTGAATCCAGTGTATATCTCCCCGATTTATTCTACTTCTCCGCTTCTTCCTAAGTGTTTTGATAATTTTTTTAGTGCATTTTCTGAGCTGGGTTCTGGACAACCGGTCGATGAGCTGTTACCACCGACAACTTGCCAGCTATACTCGTGCGGCGAAGTGTGGCTTATTTCATTTTGTTCTTTTCTACTTTTCTTTTTGATGATTTTTTTTTCTCTTTTTTTTTTTTAAGTAGGTGGCTTCCCTGGTCTAAGATTTACCTAAAGGCAGCAAAAAGAGAAAGGTCCAGTAACTGGGCTTTGGACAACCTACCTAGGGGCTGTTACCCACGATAACTTGCCAGCCATATCACCCTAGAAGATTCATTAACTACCCAATTTCTATTAAAATCGCCGAACAACGAGTCAGTGCAAAGAAAGTGTGTAGATGCTTAAGACTTAAAATTCCCTCAAATCAGAGGGCGGGTTGATAAGTCGTGTACTTATCACCCAAACTTATTTACTCCACTTATGAAAGAATTAAGATGGCGAGGACTCAAAAATAAATCCACATTTTAGTGGATACACAGGCTAATTAAGTCCAAAGACCTGAGGGGTCTTTGTGTTCAGATCCTAATGTAAAATTTCTTAGGATTGAAAAGTCCTAATGTCCAACTAATCCTTCCTAATTTTTTTTTTAATCAAAATAAAATAAATCTATGGAGCTGACAAATGAATTCAGAGATAAATATCCACCCACCCATTCCTATCTAATGCAATGTCCTCATTGTATTAAAAAGACATAAAACAGAGTGGAAAAGCGAAGAAAGCACCTGAATTACGTGAATGTCAGGTCCACTCCAAGATGAAAACTAAGAAAAACTGTATATGTGCTGAGTTTAGTGCCTTCAGCTAGGCACACTATACAAGGAAAAGAAATGAAGAATTCACAAGTGCAGGTCAGAATTAGAATAAATAGAATAATCCTCCGACCTGTTAGCAGAGGTCCACAGATGTGGACAAGATTGTGGTGCAGACCCACACCCCATAATCGAGAATATCTTAGGTTCTGGATAAAAATTACCCAAAACCTAAAATCAGAATGCAAGCAGGGTCGGGCCTGCGATTTATGAGGATGCAACCCAAGACCAAAAAGTCGAGTTACAGAGAATTGAAGCTCAAAAGGATAATCGTTGAATGTGTGCTTGGGTTTGACATCCTCGAAACAAATGTCGTAAGGGTTCTGATTTGATGGTTTCAGCTTAAAAGGAACCCTTTGACTCAGTCTTCTATTTCCTCCAAAATTGACTTCCCAAATCAAAACTTCCCAACTCCTTTTCTCCTCATTCAGCTTATCAAATTCCAGGGCCTCTTGTATATTCATCACCCCATCTGAAATCTCCAAGTCTAAATGATGTGGCAGAATCAAAATTGACTTGGGTCTAATTATCTCAAAATTAGAATCATCAATAAGCTCAACAGGGTGTAACTGATAATCAGGGCATTGAATTGATTCCTCCAGAAAATGCGATTCTGGATCCGTAATGTGTGCCCTAATAGGATCAGTGTCCTCAGTTATTGGGCTATCAATTGATCTATCAGATTCTTCAGGCCCAATCATCTCACAGAAATCATTTTCAAAAAACTCGCGTGAGACTTAGCAACTTGAATCTTCACCATCAGGATCCGTATCAATGTATGTCCCAAAATCATTTGTCACTTTCTGTTCCAAGGAGACATACGTTTCCTCGTAACCCAGCTTAGGGATCTCAGGTGAAGAAATCAGATCATCCTTAATTGGTTGGTTTAATTCAATCTGGTCAGCTTCGTAACACGTGTCCCCCCCAACAGGTGCCTGAGCGGGTTCTGTCATTAGCTTTCCTGAAGAGGGTTCATCGTGGGAATTATTCCAAGATTGAATCAAAGCAACCACGAATCTCATCCTCAATTTCGCTAATTTCCCAAGTAGAAACTCACCTGGGTTCTTATCCTTAACATCCTAGAGCCAATCCAACAAAGACTTGTTTAAATCATCAATCATTTCAATCAGGGGCTCCAATCTCTCAATGCAAGGTATTGGCTGAACTTCTAAAGATTGAATGATATTCCTCAAGTTAGCCAGAACCTTATCTTGAACCTGATTAACCTGAACCAAATGAGTTGGTTCAGGGTTGGGTGGGTTAGACATCAATGCAAAGGAATTAACGAATTGAGATTCGTTATACCCTTCCTGATAATAGGTCATTTCAGATTGTTGAAAAGATGGTGATGACCTAAAGGCAGTGAAATTAGAGGATGGGTAAGGATTAGTGTATCCTTCTTGATTGTAGATCGTATTAGGTTGTGCATGAAAGGGAGACGATCTATAATCGATGTAGCTCTGAGAAGGATAGAAATCAGAATCAAAGTGTTCAGGGTTAGACCCTAAACACGGGGGTCCGGAATTGTATCCCCAATTCGAATTATCCCAACTAACTGATGGTTGATTACAGTACGAGTTGGGATAATCGTCATGTTGAGGATAATTCACAGCAGGAGGGAAAGAGCGGGAATGTGTGAAATATGTGGAAGGATTCATGAGACTCGGGAGGAAGAAAGGTGCCCTGCAATACAAACAATCAAACCTGTCCTTAAATGGGTTAGCCTACAGACCTACAGACTCTCAAAACCCATCTTGAGATAAAGGAACGATTTGATCTACTTCTATCTGTTCAATCCAACCGGCTAGAAGGAGGGACTGGGGAGAAGGTTCTTCCTTCGGCTTGCGTCTCTGGTTCCTAGTGTACCCCCCAGCCGCGATCGTTTGACTCTGCTCCCCTAGCTAGACATCAGATTGAACAGTAGAAACAGACTAATCGGAAATAATCTCGTTCTGGGTTCTGAAGAGCGAGTCCAATCCTTAAGGCCAACGTCTACTCTGTTTTATTTAGGGCTAGGTTTGAATGTGCTTTGGAATGTGATGGGCCCTTTAAATGGGTTGTGCCCTTAATGATTGATTGATTTATGTGTGTGTGCACAACCAGTGGTTTTCAAGCAAGATTATTTTTGATGTGGTGAATTTTAAGGTTCAAATCTTGCTTAGTAGCTTTTAGGATTCAACTTTAGGTATTTTCAAACAAGTTTCATTGGCACACCAAGTTTTACAAGTACGTGTGAAAATGTTTTCCTTTAAAGTTTAAAAAGAATGTGGAGTGCCTAGTAAATCCCTAAAAGTTGAACCTAATAGGCAGCTACTTGATGAGTTTATTTTATTTGAAGTGGTGCGGCCCAATCAACTCAAACAATTGGCCACAAATGCACCACTAAGTTAGGCACTCAAAAATGGTTAACCTAGAATAATTTCTACTCTGTTATATGTTGTTTTGTGTGTACCGGTTCCATGGATCAGAACCTGGTTGAGTAGAAAACAAATCAACTTGATCAAGTGCCTTGAATGTGGGTGTGTTGTGTGTTTGTTGAAAATTACCCCACAAGATTATCTTTTTGTTATTTTTTTTTTTTATGAATGAGGGTGGAATGAATGAGAGTGGAAATCCAAACAACTAAACTATTCCTAGGATTTATGCAAACACCTAGGTTAATTGGGATTTGGATTTAATGTGGCGAATGAAATCTATGGAGGGGGAAAGAATGGGGAAGCACTTACAGTTGTCCTCAACTGCACTTTACTCTAGTCTACCGCTTGTTGATTCCTTGATGGAGGTCTCTGCAAAATAATAGACACAAGAGAAAGCTAGTTAGAAAACAAATAAAGTGCAAGAAATGCGAAGAAAAGATCGGAAATCATTGCCTCCCCAGCAACGGTGCCAAAATGTTGAACGGTATTTTTCGCGAATTGCTACGCTTACGAGATTTGTTTTGGAAAACCTGTCGTTGTAGTTCAAAAAGCGAAGAATTCGTGTTCAACAAATAAAATTTATACCGAAAATAATTCCGGGTCGAACACAGGGAGGCTACGTTGATCTATATTCGCAATTATATTTTTTTTTGGTTTTTTTTATAAGCAAGGCGATATAATTACAATGGAGCTATCAGACTAAAAGAAAGAGAGAGAGAGAGAGAAAGAGAGAGAGAGAGAGAAAGAGAACATTCATTCAATATTTCAACTGTTTATAAAAGTTACACTAGAATGCGGAAAATCAATTACACTATAAAGCAGGAAAATTCTACACAAGAAAAGCTGTAAATAAGAATGGGAGAGAGAAATTATCCTCCTCGGCGATTGCTTGGAGGACGAGCCAGACGGGACAATGCCTGGACAAAGGAGAACGAAGCAGGACGAAGGAGGAAGAAGCAGAAGAACGGGAACGAAGCAGCACGCCATCGTCGTCGCGGGATCCACTTCCGAAGGGGAACGAAAATTGGACTTTATCTCGCAAGAAGCATCCCGGGTGTGGGACAAGCTTCTTTTGAGCTTTGGAGGGGTAGAGAGGAGAAAGAAGGGATGAGAATTTCATATGGAGGGGGTCTCCTTTTATAGTTGCAAGGAGTGGGGGCAAAATGGACATTACAACTTCAAAATAATAAAAGAGGGGTCTTTAGTGACGGATAAATCCGTCACTAAAGCCCCGACGTGACCGTCGCCTTCGCGCCCACGCGCGCCTCCTCGGCTGCCCGCTCCTCAACACCCGCCACGTCCAGCACTTTTCAGCCGTCCGATCGTGAGATCTGACGGCTTAAGATGCGTCCGCACCCGCGCGTTGCGCACCCCCCGCGCGTTTGATTGCGCGTTCGATTGCACGTCCAATCGAGCGTCGGCGCTATCCGGCACGAGCGGTTGTCCGATCTCCATCCGACGCTCCAATTGCTCGCGCCCACCGCTCCTCGCCACGGCTTGAACCCACGCACCGCGCTCGCGATAGCACGCTCGACCACTGCGCTATGGGGCGCGGATGGTCGAGCGAGCATTTTTAAATGCGAGCGCCCACAGCCATTGGATTAAGATCCAACGGTGGAGAGCGATTGGGCGCGTGGCTTTCACAAGACGCAAGCGACCGTTTGGGCAGCTAAGATGGTGCCACGTGGCGCTATCTTGGTTGTCCATCTTTTGGAACTTGTAGATGGTGCCACGGATGTCGGATTGACTCGATTTTTGTGTCGTTGGGCTGCGATCGTCGATCTGAATTCATCCGTGCGGTTGGATTTATCATCTGAAGTGCGGATTTACACCATCCTAGCCCTTGATCTTCTAGGGTTCCTAGGTCACTATCTGATGCTACGGATGCCTGATTAGGGCAATCTTGGAGTCGTTGAACTCCAATCGTCGCCCTGATCACATCCATACGGTTAGATCTTTGATCCGAGGCCATGATAAAATATTTGCCCTATCCAAGCACATAAAAGGAGCTAATTAACCTCCATTTTATTCAAAGTATTCTAAATGCAAGATGATGCATGTAATGCAATATTTATATCATGAAATGCAATCCTCTGCTTAAGAACATGCATAAATAGACATCTTAAGTAGTGTAAATGTGTTTACATCAGGCCCTCTTCTAGGTCATGTAGGAGCTTTTACTCTCTTTATTAGGTCAAAATGAGCTAGTTATGGCTCATGATGAGGCTCTCATTAGTGGGTATAGGGTAGATTTACCTAAAGGGAGGATGATCCAAATGTGGGTAGTTAGGTGGGTATATATAGAGTAGGGAGGAGGGGGGTTGGCATGGATAAAATAGATGGCTAGGATGGGATTTGGGATGGTAGTTAAGGATCCTAGGGCTAGGAATAAATGGCGCCAAGGTGGGTATGCTAGGTTGGCGCCAAGGTGAGCTGGAAGTAGAGTTAGCTAATGTGGAGCTTAGGTAGAGTTAATTGGTGGAGTTGGTTGATGAGACACTCATCATGATCTCTAATTATCCCTAATTAACTAGTCTTCCTAGTTAATTAGCTATGGTTATGAATATATAAGGGTTAATTATAAAATAAGGGATATTTAGTCAACGACCTTCAAATAAGATAAAAATGATATTTTATCATTCAATTAACATTATTAATAATCTAGATAATAGTTGGACTTGAAATCCTATTAATCATTCTCTTAATTAATAAGATAAGTAACTTAAACTTAATGTATACCTAAGTATATAATAACTTAAGTGACTTTACTTAATCTAATAAATTAATCTAAAATGGTCAAAAATGTAAATTCAAGGTGTAAACATAATATTTACCTTATTTACTAACATATATAAAATGTTGAAAAAGATCTAAGTTAAAATAAACCTTCAAAACCTTGGTTTACATTTTAGTCCTTACTTTTCATTACAATCGGGCTCTTATTTCTCACACAGGTCCTTAGGTTTTATTTCATTTAAGTCCCTCTTCATCTTCTTCTTCAGTCGAATGAACGACTGGCAGTAGAGAGTCACCCCACCGCGCGATTACCGCCCTACCGACATCATCCTTCTTTGTCCAAGCTCTTGCAGCTTGCGCTCACCACCTCCACTTCATCCACCGGTCTGGATTAACTGGGAATCCAATTTTTCAGTGGGAGATAACCTCATCGTTGTCGGAGACGACGACGAAGGTTAAGCTCCTCGAGCTCCTTCTTTGGCCAGACCCCTCCATTCTCTTCGCGGCCAACTACTATAAATACCCCCTTACACCTCTGATTTTATTCAAGTTGGCTCCCTTCCCTCTTCTAACACTGAAGCTGACTTCGATAGGCTATTCATCCAAAACTCTGGCGAATTTCCATTCCAATTTCCGACTGCCTCCATTCATCTTAATCAGCCGAGGAGATCCGCCGTGGTCTTCCGCGTCTCTGATACAGGCGTCGACCCAAGGAATCGTCCGCTCCACCTCAAATCCGCTCGCCGGAGATCTTTCTTCCACCCTCTGATTTCGTCATCCGCTATGAACCTTCGGCGTAACCCTATTGACCCCTTCGTCCAGGTAACAGTAGATTAGGAGTAGGAGTAGGCTAGCTTAGTTAGTTAGTTTAGGTAGTTAGATTAGAGTTAATGTCAGATTTTAGTTTCATCTTCTCTGACTCCAGCGAGTTCCTTAAGCTCACCAGAGACTTAATCTTGTCTTTTGAAATCACTGTCCACCTTCCTTTAACTTCCATGATCGTTTCTAATTCACTTTAGTACGTAATTGATCACCTAATCGCCTAATTCACATTTCACCTCCACCGACTGCTGTCACTGTCCATGGTGACAGTAATCGACCTAATTCCACCTCCATTGGGTTCTTCATCAACTATTCACCACTTTAGAACCCTAATCGACACTATAATGCATATAATTACCACATATAAATTAAATGCCCAAATATAATTAAGTTCCTGAGCTTGCTGTCCACGGCAGCTCAGGAGCAGTTCAAACTATTAATTAACTATATAATTACGACTACTATTACTTGTTGACTTGTTTTAACCTCTCAATTGAGTGGTTAAACAAGTCCTGAGCTTATCTCAAATCAAATTTTTAAAGAAATGATTTCACTGTCAAATCTTACATTTAAAGAAATAATGAAGAATTAAATGTGATATTGAGGTTCCTTGCAACCTCAGGATCCTTTTTGAATCAAAAATGGCAAGTTTAATCAATCTGTATACACTTTTCATATTTTCTGGACTCACTGGAGCTCCAGCGAGCTCCGGCGAGCCAAATTTGTATTTCGGCCTCTAGAACATGTTGAGAAGCTCCAGAATGGTAAAATGTGGATCACTGATTGTTTGAAGGATGTTTAATTGAGATTTTAATGTATGGAGCTATAGATTTGACTTCATCTTCCCCAACTCCGGTGGAGTTGGAGAAGTCTGATAAAGAGACATAAGAAGCATTGAAGGAAGTGTTTAAACTCTTGGAACACTGTAACAACCTTCCAATGGCTCTGTCAAACACACACCTTTTCAAGTTCAGGCGGCAAGCTTGTAACCCTAGAAATCAAGGCCAGAACACCTATTTGAAGATCTAAATAAGTTCCTAATGTTGAGGAGACACTAATTGAGGTTTGATTTGTTGTGGAGAAGTTTTGAGTAGAAAGTCAACTTTTCTGCCTGCATATTCAACATGAGTTTGATATTTTGAATTTGAGTTCAATCTGAGGAATTGATGCAATTAAACTATTTCTGAGAATTTGTTGAATGGTTTTAGAGAGAATTAAGTGAGCTCAAGTGAATAAATGTTTGAGAATTTTGTTCGTGTCAATTTGGGTTACTTTCAAACCCAAACCAACAGCAGTAACATTTTATTGAAATTTGAACTTGAATCCTACCCAGATTAATCTGTTATAACCCTTAGAACTTGTTTAATTTGATCAGAGATGCTTCTCTGTGTCTATTTACTTATTCAAAGTTTGAAATTTGAACTCTAAAGCTTTCAGAGAATCTTCAACCATTTGTACACTGTCTGAAGGTCTTAAGAGCTTAAAACTTACTCTAACAGATGCAGAATAACTTGTATAACTTGTATAAACCTTTAAATAAGAGAGAGAAGTCCATCTGAGAACTCTGTAGATAAAAAAACCATTTCTAGGCATTTAATAACCCGTAGGAACCCCTGATTTCATCTTTCACATTGAAGAAGAAACGTCATCAAAACCTTAAATTGACCCTGCAATTGCGTAGATCTATCTTAGAGCTTTCTAACAAACTTGAAATCACTTGATTTGAAGCTCTGAGTAGGAAGTTATGATCATTTGAAGTTGGGTCTGGAAGGGGTTAGTTAGTCCCACATTGTTGGATTCTTAGCGTGCGTATGGAGATAAAATGAATTTGTAGCATGGCGTCTTCAGTTGACAGCGTTTAGCGCACCTGTTATCGATCTGATCCTATCTGAGCATGTGCATGTGTGTGTGTGTGCGGGCTTCTGTGCCTGTGGGTGTGCGCCTTTGGGGGCGTGAGCGAATGTGCCCTGGGAGAGCGAGAGGCCTGGGAGGTCAGGTTGAGCCGAAATGGCTCGAGACTGTGAACCGATAAGAAATAAACCTAAAATGAACCTAATTAAGATTAGGGGAGGACAGAGTAGGGTTTGGTCCCACCTTGGTCTTAGGGTGCTATGTATCCTCAAAAAGACCTCGCCGTAAATAAAATAACTTTTGGTTAAAAAAAGTAAAAAAAACCTAGTTCAGCTGAAGAACTTAAGGAAAAGAGAAGCCGAAGGTTGTTAAAGTGTTGAAGCTGAAGGCTAAGGAAGAAAGGAGCACAGGCACTAAGGAAAAGAGATTAAGGAACAAAAGGTGAAGTCTAAGGGAAGAAAAGAAGGTAGGAGAAGACAGGAATAGAACAGAGGAAAGGTAAGAAAGAGAGCTCGAGAGAGAGAAGAAAATAAAAGAATGAAAGAAGAAGAGAGAGGATGAAGAAATAAATGAAGAAAATCTTTTCTTGCATCATTTTTAATTACTTTTTGTTCTTAATTGTAAAAAGGCATGTTTTAATAGAACAACTTTTAATTTCCTTAATTTCTTTTGAAATAAAATTGGAAAACTAGCATGTTTACTTGTTAATAAAGTACATCATTTTGAGTAAATATGTTTTTCATATGGAATTTTGTATATTCTTTATAGTTTAAATATTTTGGCAAAATTCATGTTTTAAAAATCAACTTAGTTATACCTCCTAAACTTATAGAGAAATAAAAGAGAATTGGTGAATTTGGAGAAAATTATTATACCTCCCAGTGAACGACCTGGACTCAACCAGTAAAAATTTTTAAAATGTTAGGTTAATTCGACCCTGTACTACACAACCAACACAATTTCGAGTTAACCTAAGTGACTTCTACTCTTAATTAAGTGAAATTAACTTAATTATCGAGTTGAGTATAAAGACACGTGTAGGTAGGGTTTTAAGGTGGTGAATGCCAAGGGAGTTGGATCCTAGCTAAGCTAAGCTAGCTTAGCTAGTAATGGAGTGGAGGAGGTAATGGGAGCTAGGGTTTGAGGAGAGGAGCTGGACAGAGGAAGTTTAAAGTTGAACCAGAGCTGGTAGCTGTTGAAGAGGGTGGCATGGAGCTACTTTAGCTGGCTTAGCTTGCTAGTTCTTTGCTAGCTACTAAGCCAAGCTAAAGTAAATTGGCTTCTACCACAAGGAGCTGAGGTAAGCTAGGTTTGGTGCTCCTGTGGAGGATCAAGCTGGTTGAGGCAACTAAGGTAGATTAGCTCAACTTAGTTGAGCTAAGCTGAGTCCCCGGGAGCTGGACTTGAGCTTCCTAAGCTGAAATGAAGTCATCTTCAGCTGGCTGGAGTTGAGTGGAGCTGGATGTAGCTGGTCCTAAACTGAGGTGAACTCTAGTCAACTCAGCTGAGCTAGCTAGAGCTCCCAGTGAACTAATGGGAGTTGAAATGAGCTAGACTCAGCTACGTTGAGCTGGATATGAGTTGACTTGAGCTAAGGTGAGCTAGGATGAGGTCTCTTAAGTTGTCATTCAATTGAGATGAGCTGAATGGAGCCAGGATTAGCTAACCCTAGCTCAAGTGAGCTGGATTCTAGATATGGTGAGCTGGATCATGCTGAGTTCCAGCTGGTTTGAGCTTCTCCTTCACCAATTGCCTTCCTGAGTGCTATGTTTCTAGGGATCTGACAATCTGTTTATCCCTAACACTCACAAAAATATATCAAAAAGACAATAAAAACTAAAATGCATGCCTAACCTAATTTATGCCTAAATGCAACCAAAAACCCATTTGCAAAGTAAAATCCTAAGAGCTAGGTTTGTTTTAATGCATAAGAATGATGATAAATTGGCATTTATCAGTTTCACATTTCTATTATCCGATTATTCTTTTCAAAACCCTAAAAATAACAAAATAAAAATAGAAAAAAAAGAAGATTCTAGTTTTTGTAAAAGAGAATACCTTTTGAAAGCTAAAATTGACTCCTTGGACGACCCTAGATACTTCACCCTATCTAGGTTATAAATTTAAAAGTTGATCGGATTTAGCATTGCAACAACTCAAAACTCACTTTTTACAAATTGCACATTTTTCGAACCACTAGGGTGGTGTTGGGATTGTTGTAGTGAGTATTGGTGGGCCTAGGTGACCTATGAGTAAAATTAAAAGATGTTAAAACATAAAATGATATCCTAGAGCCCACATTCTAGTGACTAAGTAAATAAAACATGCAATAATTTGCACATGTAGCATATGTGCCCAATTGCTTGCAAGGTGATTGTGTGCACATGAATTGTGAGTGATTTTGATGTTTGTGCATGAGTGAGTGATTTTAAAGAGGTGTGCATGGGTGTGTGACAAGCCAATTTTTGCTTTAGAAGTAGTTTTGCACAAAAAATGATGTGTCGAAGTAGCATGTAAGTGGTGGAAAACCGCTAATCAAAATAATTTAAATTAACCACTCACTAAAGGAGCAAGTTGTATCCAAAGGGAGGAACACACCCATTAACACTCGCAAAATTTGAAAACAAATGTTTACCGATTTCCACACAGAAACAGAGTTGAAACGCTTTTCAGATTAGGCTAACTATGACAAGTAATGCTGAAATAGTATTTATGAGAAAGAGGGAGGTCCTTTGCATAAACTAACCACAATATTTAATTAATAAAATCAAAAATCAAAAGTGGCAATGGCATTAGATGTAAAAACTATTGCAACTAAAATAAAGGAAAACTTCCCCTTATGCTCACGCACAGAGGAGGCCTTCGCTGTGAAGGACAAGTCCTCTGAGCCAATTTCGATGGCGGTGGTGGCACGGCAAATGATTACCAAAGCCAACGGCGACGAGGAGGAGATGGCGGTGGGTCTCTTCCTGTTGCTTGTTGCTGGAGGTGAGGGTGTAGAAAGGAGAGGCACGCGCTGCTACTGGAGGTGCGTGCGTGGGCTATTGGAGGTGCACGTGGCTGGACGCGGGTTGCAATACAAGTGGGTGCACTGCTGTGCATGGGCTGAGGCATAACCAAGGGAGGCGTGCACACTGGGCATGAAGTTGGGGAAGGCACGGGCTGCTGGAAGTGTGTTCGGTTGCTAGTTGTGCATGGATGGAGTGATGAGATAGTGGAGGTGGCAGTACTAGGTTGATGTTTGGGTTGTTTTAGGTGGAGTAAAAACAAAGGAAGAAGAAAAGATGGGGAAGAAGATGAATAGTGGTGGTGCATGGAGTGGATGATGGTGATGGTGGTGGGGTGTTGGTTCATGAGAGGATGAAAACAAGGGAGAAGGATGGTTAGGAGAAGGAGATGGGCGTTGGTGATGTTTGTGATGGAGAGTAGATGGTGTTATTGGAGATGAAATGGAGGGAATGAAGATGAGGATGGATGATGATAGGTGAGCTGCAGGGAGCTCGTGCATAGTAATGGTCAAGCTCGCCAGATTGGCGCGGTGGCCTGTCACCCCATCATCCCACATTTGGCAGAGCTTGACCTTGGAGACACACAGTGGAGAGGAGGTGAGCTTGAAGTTCTTCACGGCGGTGGAGTCAGGGCAGAGTCTCCTCGAGCCTGATTGTGGCTCCTCCTTTGTTATAGCTGTAGGGGAAGATGAAGAAGAAGATGGAGCGTCAACTAGATCCACTTCAACGGCTCCTCCTTGAATGCAGGTCTTCGATACCGTGTAGCTAATGTGAAGAGGCAGCAGCTGTTGAGGAAGAAGAAAAGTGGATTAATAAAATAAGAAAAGAAATGATGGCTTATTTATCTACAAACCCTCACATATAATGTTAATTCTAATACATGCATTTAATGCAACCTAAAAGACTAATTATTTCAATGCATGTTATCTAAATGAATTCTAAATGGTATTTCAATCTAAACCATGCATGTAGTGTGTGAGATGCATGCATTCAAGCTAATTACAAACTAGTCTACTCATGTCTAAGGCATGTTATCTAAATGAATGTGTTACCTTAATGTCTAGGCATTTACACATTTAATTAGCCCATAATTATGGGCTTATTGTTCTCGCGTTTTTGTGCGGATTTAAAGTCTATCACGTTGTAGTATAACCGACAAAATGTTTAAACAAATATAAAGAATTTTATTACTCGAAAAACTAGAGTATCCGAGGTTGAACACGGGGAGCAATCTCAGTACTTTTTAAAACCAAAGAAACAACTGTTAAGTGAAAATGAGTGATTCAAAGAGAGAATTTTAAAAAGGATTTGTAAAAGAAAATAGAATTGGACGTTTGATTTCTGTATCAGACGTCTTAAATGTAATCCCCTTTCTCTCTTCTTCTCCTTTCTGCTTCTTTCTCTTTCTGCCTTTGCTTCTTGTCTCTTATTTCTTCTCCTGCCTTGCCTTCCTTCTTTCTTCTTCTTCTTCTGATCTTTGCAGAGTCTTCACTTGGCCTCTCTTCGTTCTTCTCTTTCTTTTTCCTTGCCTTCCTTCTTCTTTCTCTGCAGTCTTCCTTCCTTCTCTTCTCTTTTCTGCTAAGGCTTCTTCTTCCTTGGTCTCTTCTATCTTGCGCACACCACAGCCAAGTCAAAACGTACCCCCGTCCCTTTACCCAAACGTCTCTCTCTTTCTCTGCAATTCGCTCAAGGACGCTCTCCCAGAGCCACATGGGTAATCGAGTTGACTTCACACCCGGGACCAGACGCACCGGCAGGTGGTGATGCGCGAGGAGTGCTCAAGGTTAGGGTCGGGTCGGATCCCGCCAGATCCGCGAGGTCTAGCCGCGGACGAGGCGGGTGTGAGGGCAGGTGAGGGACCTCACACCTGTGCTTACGGAGGCAGTGAGCTTAAAACACAAAAACAATTTATATTATACCTGTGTTTCACGATTCCATGATGTGGGACTATCTGATCAGTCCCGATTTCACGCACGCCCGCAGAGCGACTTGCTGGCCTCACTCGCTGCTGGTATGGCAGCAGAGCAATGAGAAGGAGGGGAGGAGGTCGTCGGAGCTTGCGGGTCTTTTGGCCGGAGATGGGAGAGAGGAAATTTGAGGAGATCTCCGTCAAATTCAAGCTTAGGATCTGCGGCAGGGTCGGGGGAGTCTTTTATAGGTGCTGGCCGCACCTTCTAGCGCGTGGAGACCGCGCAATTAACTCTGCCGGCTCACCGGAGATGGAAGGGGGGTGGATACCCAAATCTCTCGTGCGTTCGCACGAGAGATTGGGTTCACACCAGGGATCGTGATCTGCTTTAGATGGAAGGGAATTCCTCAGAGAATCCCCCTTCCATTTCTGGGAGGGAATCTCTGAGGGATTAGAGAGTAATCCCTCTCTAAACCTCATCGGAGATCGGTTCTGCCCTAACAATCGCGGCAGGACCGGATTGCAAAGGGGGCGAAGAACTTAGGGGGCTCTCTGCAAAGATATTCAAAAGATAGGGACCAATTTATGATTTAGGTGTACTAAATTGCAAAGTAGGTCAAGATGACCTCCCCTTAGGTCCAAATTTTGGTAAAAACCTAATTTGGACCTAGGGAATCCAATGGTGAAGTTGGATTTTAGGTTTGACCACGTTTGACTAGACATTTTGCGAGAAAACCCAAATTAGGTTAATTGAAGAGGTAGGACCCTAATCTAGGTCAAACTGGGTTCTAAAGGCCAAATTAAGTGTTCTAAACCCTAGAGGATGTTTTTCCATGATGTTTAGAGGGTTTACTTGATTTTTATTCTGACCGAAACCTTGTTAATTTAAGCGGGTCTATTTTAGGGTTACCAAGTGTCATTTAATTCTTAGATTGCACATAAACTCATTTCTGATTGACTCAGCCCACTTTTTATCCCATTTATACCATTTGACCTATGTTTTGCCTATGAGAAATCCCGTTTATGTACTGCAATGGTAAATTTACAATTTTAACCTTTATTTCGTGTTTTCTTCTCAGAGCACTTGTTCCTTCAGTTAAGCCTTCTTCTAGGTTATGTAGGAGCTTTTATCTTCTTTACTGGGTCAAAATGAGCTAGTTATGGCTCATGATGAGGCTCTCATCATACCCCCATGCCTAGCTTTTGCTAGTCCCTTAGCAAAATTTCAAAGTGTTAACTTTCGTTCTAGACCCTGAATGTCTGTCAACAATCATGATAGGTGCTTCTCCTTTTCTTTTGTTATTAGGTAGGAATGCCGACAATAGGCCTAGAGGTACTCAAGTACCAACCAAAATCCAGACCTGTTCCACTTTAGCCTTAGTCTTCCGCAAAGGTTTCTACGGCCCACAGAAACTAACCTAGGGTTTGTTGGACTCCGCGGTTAAAGCACCTGTGCTTGAGACATTTTTAGCCTAAGTTCAGTTTGCAGTGTGTTTTTTTTTTGTAAGAGAGAGATAGAAGATTTATTTGTTTGGAGAGCTTTTCTCTCTCTTTTCTTTTTATTTCTAGCTTCGGATTAGCTTCTCAACACTGTCTGTATCGGATTCCTTGTCCCCATCATCAATCCTCAAGGGTCCCTGGCTTTTGAGATTTCGAGATAATCCTACCCATGGCAACCCCCGGAAACCTGGCTTTCGAGATTTCGAGATAATCCCGCCCATGGCATTCCGTGGCCGAATCCAGACCCTGGCGATCGACATTTCGTGATAATGCTGCCCATGGTATCTGAACCAGCAGAGTGCTTACATGCCCCTAGTAGGATATTTAAATATCCTAAGAGACAAGCACCGAGGAGACGATATGTTGTTACGCATCTTCAAGGGGAATTTCCCGCCTCTCCGCGCTGGGAACTCATCCAAATCAATTTGTGTTGATTGGCCGCTCCTAATCTAGGTGACTTTTTCAGAACGTTAAACGCTTTTCGTGTGATTTGGATGTTTATGCGCACTTAACCAGACTGTGTGTGAATTTGGGGTGCTTAGGTTACCGAATCCCGCAAATCGAAGGTCAGTTAACGAGGCCGAATACTTCCTAAGCCTTAAACCTAATACTCAAGCTTCACATTTTCCTCAACCTCTTGAGGACTATCCAGATTTTAACGGATACGTGAATTTTTAAGCTAAAGATACTAGCCCAAGAGGCCTAAGACCAGCGTTCCTGCTAACCTCTTGTTATATCTCTGTAGCACTTTTCTTTTCTTTTTCTTGATTCGGTCTAGAACTTCAGTTAACCCCTTAATCTTTTACTAATGACTATTTCTTTTCATTTTCCTTTTGTGCTCCTTTTTGTCATTTTACTCTTTTCCTTTTCTCATTTGTATGACCCTGAATTGTTCCTCCCCTCTATCAAGTCTTTTTTTTTTTAATTGAAACCCTTTCTTGATATGAATTTCCTGACATTTTGCACTTTCATACCCGCCCATGCCTAAGATTTGCAATGTCCCCATTGTAAATTAGGTGGGTTCGAATTTAGCTTAGATCACTCATTAGGACAGGTGTGTGGTGAGTGAATGGGTCGAAATGACTTGTTGTGAACGATTTCTAATCTCGGGTAGGGATACCTGAGATGAAGTCGGCTATTCTAATGGGTGAACCTTAAAGTGCAATATGAATTCCGCATAGAGATGTCAGAAAATGTTTCATTTTTTTTTTTTTTTCAAAGAATGACGGGTTGCCTCCCGTTAAGCGCTGAGTTTTACGCCATCAGCTGGGCGCAATGAGCTCAAGAGGAATGGAGGGTAAAGGATGACTCAGCCAAATCTATATCGGTCATGTCAATGAAAGGCTTGAGTCTCTGACCGTTCACGACAAAAGATTCAGAATCATGGCTGAGTGGGCTGATTTCAATGGCTCCATTTTACGAAGATTTGCCGGACTAGGTAGGGTCCGACCCACTTGGATCTTAGCTTTCCTGGGAATAATTTGAGTCGGGCATCAAAGAGTAAAACCTTTTGACCAGGGTGAAAGACCTTTCTAGAAATGTGTTTGTCATGAAAAGCTTTAACCCGTTCTTTGTAAATTTGCAAGTTCTCATACGCGTCGTGGCGTAACTCATCGATCTCACTCATTTAAAGTCTTCTGTGGGTTCCAGCCTTGGAAAGGTCAAGATTACAGGTCCGTACTGCCCAATAGGCTTTATGCTCCAACTCGACGGGGAGGTGACATGCCTTCCCGTACACTAGTCTGAAGGGAGACATTCCTAATTGGGTCTTGTGGGCGGTCCTATAGGCCCACAATGCTTCCGGAAGCCGAGAAGACCAATCTTTTCTATCAGGTCTAACAGTAACCTGAAGGATCTTCTTGATCTCTCGGTTAGATAGATCAGCTAGACCATTAGTTTGGGGGTGGTAAGGAGTAGAGATTCGGTGTGACACCCCGTACTTGGTCATCAGTGACCTGAAATGAGCGTTTGAAAAATGGGTCCCTCCGTCGGAAATTATAGCACGCGGAATCCCGAACCTGGAGAAAATGTTTTGATGGAGGAATTTTATAATGACTTTATGATTGTTGGTTCGGGTCGGAATGGCTTCTATCCACTTGGAAACGTAGTCAACTGCTAGTAAGATATATTTGAAGCCATCCGAGATCGGGAAGGGTCCCATGAAATCAATCCCCCAAATATCAAAAATTTCGCATACCAGGATCGGCAGTAGAGGCATCATGTTGCGTAGAGTCTGGCAACGGGAACATGCCTTACAGTGATCGTATGCATCCTTGAAAATTGTGGGCCAGTAAAAGCCACACTGGAGGACTTTTGATGCGGTTTTATGTCCTGAAAAATGTCCACCGCACGCCTGGTCATGGTAGAATGAGAGTATGTCTTTGATTTCCACTTCCTCAACACACCGTCGGATTATCTGATCAGCACCAATGCGGAATAGATACGGGTCTTCCCATAGGGAATACTTGGCATTGGAACGCAATTTGTCCTTTTCGGCCTTCGGCCAATCGGACGGAATCTGATGTGATGCCAGGTAATTAACAATATCAGCGAACCATGGAAGACTTGTACTGATAGTCAGGAGGTGCTCATCAGGAAAGTGTTCTGTAATAGGTCTGGAAGGATCAATAATTTCAGAAGGAACGTGGGACAAGTGATTGGCTACCACATTTTGCTTTCCCTCCTTGTCGCGAATCTCGAGGTCAAATTCTTGCAACAGCAAGATCGATCGGATTAATCGAGGTTTCGCGTCCTTCTTAGCAAGGAGATGCCTCACAGCTGTGTGATCCAAGTATATGATAACACGGGAACCCAAAAGGTATGATCTTAATTTTTCCAAGGCAAATACTACAGCCAGCAGCTCTTTCTCAATAACCGTATAGTTACGCTGAGCCTCATCCAGTGTTTTGCTGGTGTAGTAAATGACCACAGGCTTCCCATCAATTTGTTGCCCCAAAATCGCTCCTACAGCGAAGTCAGATGCATCGCACATGAATTCAAAGGGTTGATACCAATCGGGGGACTGTAGGATCGGGGCTTGGGTGACTCGGTCACGTAGGATCTCAAATGCTTGAGTGCATTCCTTGGAAATTTCGAAAGGCACATCCTTGGAGAGAAGATTGGTTAGGGGGCGCGCAATTTTGGAGAAATCAGGGATGAATCGACGGTAGAAACCAACGTGCCCCAAAAAAGATCGGATGTCCTTAATCGAGCTAGGCATAGGGAGCTTGGAAATCAAGTTAACCTTAGCTCGATCCACTTGGATGCCTTTCTCCGAGATTAGATGTCCGAGGGCAATTCCCTCAGGCACCATGAAATGGCTCTTTTCCCAGGAAAGAACCAAATTCACCTCGATGCATCGCCTGAGTATTTGGACCAAGTGTTGGAGGCAATTGTCAAATGATTGTCCAAAAACTGAAAAGTCATCCATGAAGACTTCCAGATAATCACCTACCATATCTGAGAATATGGCAAGCATGCACCGCTGAAAAGTTGCAGGTGCATTGCAGAGACCGAACGGCATCCTTCGAAACGCGTACGTCCTGAAGGGGCAGGTGAATGTGGTCTTCTCTTGGTCCTCTGGATGGATTGCCACCTGGTTGTAACCGGAATACCCATCAAGAAAGCAGAAGAACCTATTTCCCGCTAGTTTCTCGAGGATCTGATCAATAAATGGTAGTGGGAAATGATCCTTCTTCATGGAGGAATTGAGTCTTCTGTAATCAATGTAGACTCTCCACGAGTTAGCTATTCGAGTAGGAATGACTTCTCCGATTTCAGTCGTGATGACGGTAAGTCCTGCCTTCTTAGGCACCACTTGTATTGGACTCACCCAACGACTGTCAGAGATCAGGTAGATGATCCCTGCATCTAACCACTTTATGATCTCCTTTTTTACGACCTCCTACAAGTTAGGGTTTAGGCGTCTTTGGATTTCTCTTGAAGGTCGTGCGCCTTCTTCTGTGTAGATTCGATGTGTATAGTATGAAGGGCTTATACCAGTCAAATCATCGAGAGTCCATCCAATGGCTCTACGATGTTGCTGGAGAACAGAAATCAAATGGAGTTCCTGGTCAGGTGTGAGTCAAGAATTGATAATCAAAGGAAACGTCTGATTTGAATCCAAAAAGACGTACTTCAGATGTTCGGGAAGGGGTTTAGTTCCATGACAGGGTTGTCAGCAGCAGCGGGTGGTTCGGGGTTTGTATCAGGAGCAATGGTAGGAGTCATAGGTGTGTCTAGATCATGTTCGCACTCCTCTACTAGTGGTTTTTGATTCTCTAGTGGTTGATCAAGAATAATCAGGTTATCCTCTATATGCAATTCATCAACCACGGCTTTGACATCACATATTTCCTCTATAACCCCGCAATTAATCGCTTGTTGGGCCTTGAAAATGTCAATCTTCAGATTTTGATTCCCAAATTTTAATTCTATTTGGCCCTCTTCGCAGTTTATATTGGCCCTAGCAGTGGCCAAAAAGGGTCTCCCTAATATGATTGGTGTGTCCCTTGGGTTCTTATGTGCATCCATGTCCAGTACTATGAAGTCGACTGGGAAATAAAAATCTCGTACCCTAACAATGACATCCTCGAGTATTCCTTTGGGTGACTAGATGGATCGATCGGCTAACTGCAATGTCACCTCAGTGGGTTTAAGTTCAGATTCTTCAAGGTGGTCAAGGAGGGATGTAGGTATTAAATTTATGGAGGCACCTAGATCTAGTAGGGCTCTATCAAATTGGGTTTCACCAATTTTACAAGAAATCAAGGGAGTTTCTGGGTCTTTAGCCTTGGGTGGGAGTTTTCTCAAGATGACAGAGCTGGCATGCTCTGACAGTACGATTGGATTCCCATCCTTGGTTCACGGCTTACGTTTAGGTGTACATATGTCTTTCAAGAATCTTGCGTAAGCCGGTATGTGGCGGATTGCATCTATCAACGGGATGTTTATCTGGACCTGTTCAAAGAGCTTGACCAGATCCTCCTCAGGAGCCACAGGTTTGGTTGTCCTTTTTCCTTTGGTTAAGGCCTCAGGAAATGGGATCCTAGCTGGGTCCTCTAGGATATGTCCAGGTTCTTGATCTGAGACAGTAGTATCTTGGATATCTATCCTAGGGTCTTGGCTATTATCAAGCTTGGAGTGGTTCGGATAATGTGGGTTTTGGGTTATTTTACCACTATGTGTTGTTACAGAGTTCAATCCGGCCTGATTTTGGTTTGGGTTAGGTAGGAGGGGTGGCTGCTGCTGAAATCCCGCGTAAGATGTTGAAGCCTCCATCCCGTCTGGTGATGGAGTAGCATGGGCCTGATAAATCAAATGTGCATGGCCTGGATTTGGATTCATAACGCGCCTCTGGGTGGGCACGTTATTTGGGTTGGGCAGAGGTTGCGAAGGAAGGGTGCTAGGTTGGCAGGAATTTGCCATCTGGGCCAGTTGGTTGTGAACCTCTGTGATCTCATCCTTGTGCTGTTTTTGCATTGCCGCATTCGTCTTTTGAATGTCAGCGAGTGTTTGAAGGATAAGAGTCAGTTGATCCTGGTTTTGCCCGGATTGGTAGGTGGGATTAGGCCGAGGCTGAAGCGGCTGATATGGACGAGGGGCTTGTGGACGGGGTTGATATAGTGGTCTTTGAGAATTTACCGCCCACTGAAAGTTAGGATGATTTCACCATCCAGGGTTGTAGGTATTGGAGAATGGGTTATTCTGGATGGCGTTGAGGTCCTCGCAGTTCTGAGGAACCTCAGGAAAGTCAGAATACGAGGGTTCAGAGTTCCCCCAACTCGAGTAGAATGGATCGGAGGTCACTCCGGTCCGAGAGGCAGACGGGGGTGGATATGGGTCCATCCCCTTGGCAGATTGGTGATATATGTTTTGCACAGTTTCCCTTGCCAGAGGAGGTCGTGCAAAAGAGTTTTGCGCAGAGGTGGCTTGCTGCAAATGTTGAGTTAGCTCGTCCACCTTCTTTCCTATGATAGAAACCTTGTCCAACCGACTGGCCATCAGTTCCAAGTCGACGGAAGTGGATAGGTCCTGCATCTCATGTGTCCCTCTTAGATTCGTCGATGCGCGGGCATTCGTCCTGTCGAATAAGCCCATGGAGTCATTATTTATGGAGTTCTTGCACATGTTTTCGAGAATCTCCCACACCGTGTCCTCGTGTTGACCCATGATGTTTCCTCCGCACGTTGCATTGACAAATAAACGAATATCCTCATGGAGTCCCTGGTAAAAAGACTGGACTTGTTCCCACTTAGGAACTCCGTGATGGGGGCACTTTCGCATGAGATCTAGGAATCGATCCCAAGCTTCGTGAAGAGGTTCTCCCGGTTGTTGAGTGAAATGAGTGATCTGGTGGCGCAAGGCATTTGTCCGACCAATGGGGAAGAATTTTTTCAAAAATTCGGACTGCAGTTCCTCCCATGTGTTGATCGGATGGGTTTGAGTTTGATACCAATGTGCGGCCTTGTCCAAGAGGGAGAACGAAAACATTTTCATGAGTAGGATATCCCAGTTTTGTACATCTGACCCGAAGTTCTGGGCCAGATGCTTGAGTTGTTTGATGTGTTGGAATGGATCCTCAGAGTTAAGCCCATGGAACTTCGGTATGGCATGAATCATATTGGGCTTCAGTTCAGAATCAGGTCCTCCAATTGGGATTCGTACTCAGGGTTCAATTGCCACCGCAGCGGGATTATAGTGATCTCGCATCATAGGTCGCTGCGGTGGGTTTACAAAGTTCTGAAAGAGATCATTAAGGCGTTGAAGTTGGTGTTCAAGGTTATTCTCCTCTTCAATGGGTTGTGCCATGATGGGAGAAGAAGGAGAATCAGGATCTGAATCAGATGAAAGATTTATGAGGTGGGGTTGCTGCACAAACAAGGGCGTTGAGGCTTGGCCTCGACGAGAGTGAATTTCTAAAGGAGGTCTCAAGGGTGGTCATAAGGACCTCCTACAGAACATGCACCGAAGGATGTGATGAGATTAGAAGGTGCTAGACCCAATCAAGACACCCAAAAATTGTTGGGTGACTATAGAGGTTCGGGGCAGATGGACCCTTGGATCAGAAGATCGTCCACCTGAGAAATACCTGGGCAGCCAGAGAGGGAGAGTCCCGCAAAGACCCCTACACGGTAGAGCGTCCCCACGGGTTACAGGGTTTCCCCCACCCGACCTCTCTTGTCACTGCGGTTCCAGGTAGACCAGAATGGAGACCTTGACCTCTTAAGTTTACCTTTTTTAAGATCAAGGTGCTTAAAGTTCCACTTGAACTTTTAAGTATTTTGAGTGCAAAAGTGACCTAATTATAAGGTTGGTTGACCCAAGGGATCAACTTCACCTCTTGTTCCTTTGAGAGCTTTTAGGTCCTTTCTTTTATGGTTCAAATGGATTAACAGCCTGATTTGCTTAGGGTTCCTTTTGTATAGATCTTTTCAAACACGATTTAGGCACACCTCTTTTTGGACAATTTGTTTCTTTGTTTTAAGAGAAGATGTGTCTCTAAAAACCCTAGCTTTGCAATCCCTAACTTGGCTTTAGTCGGTCCAATTTAGTTCCCTCAGAAATTAGCACCTAGGGCTCAATCGAGAAAGTTTAGCCCGAGTTGCCTTAGTTGGATGAACAGATAAAAATGTGTTGAAATAAAAATCAGGCAACTTGATGAGTTACTAATTATGAAACAGGTAGCCCTAAGTTGATTTTTCTTTTTTTTTTCCTTTTTAGATTTTGAGAGGGTTAAGAGAGAGGGCTTATGGAAATTACCTGTTCCTTGGAGAATTTGTTGTGCGGTTATTGTTCTTTCCTTTTTGTTTTGCTTTCCCTGTTTGAACACAACAAAAGAGAGAAGTTAAGTCAGATATTAGATAGAATAGTTGTAATCAAAAGCTTTAAAAGTGCCCGTTACTTCCCGGCAACGGCGCCAAAATGTTCTTGCATTTTTGTGCGGATTTAAAGTGTATCACGTTGTAGTATAAACAACAAAATGTTTAAACAAATATAAAGAATTTTATTACTCGAAAAACTAGAGTATCCGAGGTCGAACACTGGAAGCAATCTCAGTACTTTTTAAAACCAAAGAATACAACTGTTAAGTGAAAATGAGTGATTCAAAGAGAGAATTTTAAAAAGGATTTGTAAAAGAAAATATAATTGGACGTCTGATTTCTGTATCAGACGTCTTAAATGTAATCCCCTTTCTCTCTTCTTCTCCTTTCTACTTCTTTCTCTTTCTGCCTTTGCTTCTTGTCTCTTATTTCTTCTCCTGCCTTGCCTTCCTTCTTTCTTCTTCTTCTTCTGATCTTTGCAGAGTCTTCACTTGGCCTCTCTTCGTTCTTCTCTTTCTTTTTCCTTGCCTTCCTTCTTCTTTCTCTGCAGTCTTCCTTCCTTCTCTTCTCTTTTCTGCTAAGGCTTCTTCTTCCTTGGTCTCTTCTTTCCTGCGCATACCACAGCCAAGGCAAAACCTACCCCTGTCCCTCTACCCAAACGTCTCTCTCTTTCTCTGCAATTCGCTCAAGGACGCTCTCCCAGAGCCACACGGGTAATCGGGTCGGCTTCGCACCCAGGACCAGGCGCATCGGCAGGTGGTGATGCGTGAGGAGTGCTCAAGGTTAGGGTTGGGTCAGATCCCGCCAAATCCGCGAGGTCAAGCCACGGACGAGGCAGGTGTGAGGGCAGGTGAGGGACCTCACCCCTGTGCTTACGGAGGCAGTGAGCTTAAAACACAAAAACAATTTATATTATACCTGTGTTTCGCGATTCCACTATGTGGGTCTATCTGATCAGTCCCGATTTCACGCACGCCCGCAGAGCTTCCGTCGTGCAATTGCCCCAGCTGCTGGCCTCGCAGTGCGACTTGCTGGCCTCACTCGCTTCGCGACACTCGCGTGAGTCTGCTGCACCTGCAGCCTGGGATCCCTAGTGCCTAAAGCTGCTACGAGCTCCTCGCTGCTTCGGCCATCAATGGCGGCAAGAGCTGCATCCTGTCATACACAAGAACGGCCTATTGGCCTAATCAGATTAGCTAGAAACCTTCGTCGTAGCATGGCAAAGATGATGCGCAGTGCTACAGGCCGCAGGTTTGCCTAGTAGTGCGTGCCTAGGTCAACCTATGGTCGGAGGTGTGGGGTTGATCAGGGGGTGATTGTGGAGGTCTGGAGTGGTAGTGGAGGGGTGGACTGAGTTCCTGGTGGTGAGGCGGAGCTCAAGAGAGGGTTGGCGGGCTGTGTGGAGGGGTGGAGTGGTGTGGGCGGCTCGCCGGAGGGCGGTCGGAGGCGAGGATGATGGAGGTGGTTAGGCACTGTCGGGAGGTAATTGGATAAAATAGCATTGGGAAAAGAGGGAGGAGAGGATGGAGAGGGTATCTGGGGTGATCTGGAAGGAAGGGAGGCAGTGGAGTGGACGGTGCGTAACTACCGTCGTCGGGGAAGGACCCTGAGGGAGGAAGTGGCGACGAGGATGAGGGCAGGGGCACGTGCGCTTGGTACGGCGCGACGTGGGAGGAAGCGGCGGAGTTGACTCTACTGCTGGTATGGCAGCAGAGCGACGAGAAGGAGGGGAGGAGGTTGCCGGAGCTTGCGGGTCTTTTGGCCAGAGATGGGAGAGAGGAAATTTGAGGAGATCTCCGTCAAATTCAAGCTTAGAATCTGCGGCAGGGTCGGGGGAGTCTTTTATAGGTGCTGGCCGCACCTTCTAGCGCGTGGAGACCGCGCAATTAACTCTACTGGCTCGCCGGAGATGGAAGGAGGGTGGATACCCAAATCTCTCGTGCGTTCGCACTAGAGATTGGGTTCACACCAGGGATCGTGATCTGCTTTAGATGGAAGGGAATTACTCAGAGTATCCCCCTTCCATTTCTGGGAGGGAATCTCTGAGGGATTAGAGAGTAATCCCTCTCTAAACCTCGCCGGAGCTCGGTTCTTCCTTAACAATGGCGGCAGGACCGGATTACGAAGGGGGCGAAGAACTTAGGGGGCTCTCTGCAAAGATATTCAAAAGATAGGGACCAATTTATAATTTGGGTGTACTAAATTGCAAAGTAGGTCAAGATGACCTCCCCTTAGGTCCAAATTTTGGTATAAACCTAATTTGGACCTAGGGAATCCAATGGTGAAGTTGGATTTTAGGTTTGACCACGTTTGACTAGACATTTTGCGAGAAAACCCAAATTAGGTTAATTGAAGAGGTAGGACCCTAATCTAGGTCGAACTGGGTTCTAAAGGCCAAATTAAGTGTTCTAAACCCTAGAGGATGTTTTTTCATGATTTTTAGAGGGTTTACTTGATTTTTATTCTGACCGGAACCTTGTTAATTTAAGCGGGTCTCTTTTAGGGTTACCAAGTGTCATTTAATTCTTAGATTGCACATAAACCCATTTCTGATTGACTCAGCTCACTTTTTATCCCATTTAGACCATTTGACCTATGTTTTGCCTATGAGAAATCCCGTTTATGTACTGCAATGGTAAATTTACAGTTTTAACCTTTATTTCGTGTTTTCTTCTCAGAGCACTTGTTCCTTCAGTTAAGCCTTCTTCTAGGTTATGTAGGAGCTTTTATCTTCTTTTTTGTGTCAAAATGAGCTAGTTATGGCTCATGATGAGGCTCTCATCACTTATCAAATGCCAGCATGCCTCATTTTTGCTAGTCCCTAGCAAACTCAAGTAATAACTGATTGCATAGCAATCATAGGTCTTAATTGACCTAGATTAGGCTAGAACTTAGCATAAGTTAGGGAAATTCATGCATGCATAAGCATTATCTGCATCTTTACTGCTTTACTTTAGGCATGCGTAAAATAATGTTATAATGTGTTGATTAAGTGCATTATGTCGATTGCAGGCAATAAGTAGATCTAAAGTTGGATCTGGAGTAGGATTTGAAGTTGGATCATGAATAATGGGAGTTGCAGCAGAGCTGGAGCAGAAGGCTTAGTTTAGATATAGGAACAATAATGTAAGGGGATTAAAGTTTGCTATTCTATTAAGTAGGAATAAAGTAGTAAAATGTGAAGAGCTTAGGTCCATCCTAGCCATAGGATAGCCTAAAGACTTCCCCAAGCCTTAGCCACCCTTTGATTAGGTCACAACACCCTAGGAAGCCTTAAAACCCTAGTTCCAGCCCTTATCTGGATGTCCAGATAAGTTATAGGATGTCTAGGACCCTTAGCCATCTCCCGTACACCTTAAACCCTTCCAGATAAGTTATAGGATGTCCAGGACCCTTAGCCATCTCCCGTACACCTTAAACCTACTTCTGCAGTGCTATTGGACGTCCAAACAATTTGTCAAATGTCCAATTTCTACAGAGTACCCAAAACAGAACCCTGATTTCCCCTGACTCAAATTGGATGTCCAGAACTGAAGTCTGGACTTCTAATTTTTGAGTATAAGTCGTCTGATCCTATTATTGGATGCCTGATGCTCAGTCTCCAGTCCCTATTTTAAGATTCAAGTCTTGATCTTGGATCTATAGCTCTGATGTAAACACATTTACACTACTTAAGATGTCTATTTATGCATGGTCTTAAGCATAGGATTGCATTTCATGATATAAATATTGCATAACATGCATCATCTTGCATTTAGAGTAGTTTGAATAAAATAGAGGTTAATTGTCTCCTTTTATGTGCTTGGACAGGGCAAACATTTTATCGGGGCCTCGGATCAAAGATCCAACCATATAGATGTGATCAGGGCGACGATTAGAGTTCAACGACTCCAAAATCGAGTCAATCCGACATCTGTGGCACCATCTACAACTTCCAGTAGATGGACGGCCAAGATGGCGCCACGTGGCGCAATCTCGATCGCCCAAACGGCTGCATGCAACCTCTGAAGATCCCGCACCCGCTCACTCTCCACCGTTGGATCTTGATCCAACGGCTATGGTTAGCCGCGCCTAAAAGCGTCCGCTCGACCATCCGCGCCCCGTAGTGTAGCGGTCGAGCGCGCTTACACGAGCGGTGGGCGTGGATTCGAGCTGCAGCGAAGGGCTGGAAGGCACAGGCGATCGGACGTGGGCGAGCGTTGGATCTTGATCGGATGGCCGTGCTCGCCCGATAGCATTCACGCGCGATTGAATGTGCGTCCATGAAGGCGCGACTTAAGCCGTCCGATCTCGCGATCGGACGACTGAGACTCAGTGGACGTGCGCAGGCGTTGCGCGCGCGAGTAGGCGAGTAGGCGCGCGCGAGCCGCCCACGACGCCCACGAAGGAGGCTTTAGTGATGGTTTTATCCGTCACTAAAGGCCCCTCATTTATTATTTTAAAGTTGTAATGACCATTTTACCCCCACTCCTTGTAACTATAAAAGGAGACCCCCTCCATACGAAATTATCATCCCTTCCTTCTCCTCTCTACCCCTCCAAAGCTCAAGAGAAGCTTGTCCCACACCCGGGATGCTTCTCGCGAGATAAAGTCCAAATTTTCGTCCCCCTTCGGAAGTGGATCCCGTGACGACGACGGCGTGCTGCTCCATTCCCGTTCTTCTGCTTCATCCTGCTTCGTTCTCCTTCGTCCAGGCGTCGTCCCGTCTGGCTCGTCCTCCAAGTGACCGTCGAGGAGGATTTATCTCTCCCTATTCTTTTTACTGCTTTCTAGTATAGATTTACTGCTTTCTGGTGTAGTTCTGCTCATCCTCCAAGCAACCGTCGAGGAGGACATTTCTCCCTCCATTCTTTTAATGCTTTCTAGAGTAAATTTATCACTTTCTAGTGCAATTGTTTTATGCTTTCTAGTTGTAATGAACAAATCCCCCTAATGATAAATTCTCTGCTTATTCTACATCTCATTTTGATTTCTATGTGTAATATTCTCTCCCTCTCTTCTATTTATTGTAACTAATTAGATAGTTTTAAATTGAATTACTTGGTGACAAATAAAAAGAACCGTGTAGTTTTTAAATCAAACGTCTGCCTCCCTGTGTTCGACCTAGAATTTTAATTTCGGTATAAATTTTATTTGTTGAACACGAATTCTTCACTTTCAAGCTACAACGACAGGTTTTCCAAAATCGAACACGTTAGCAATTCGATTTCGTGCGTTCAACATTTTGGCGCCATTGCCAGGGAGGCAACGATCTTTGATTTCTCTTCGCGTTTTGTAACTTACAATTCATTTACATCACTTTTCTCTTTTCTTATTGTAATTGCAGGTACTCTTTCGAGACAGGCAAAAGCGATAGATCAGAGAAAAGTGCTGCGAAAGGTTTTGTAAGTTACCCCCACCTCCCACCCATTAGATTTCATTCCACAACATAATAATTCAAACATCAATCAACTTAGGTGTTTTTATAAACTCTAAGGTTAGATTGTTTGTTGTTTGACACCCATACTCACCCCAACCCCCACATTAAAAAAAAAGAAAAATTAAAAAAAAATCTCACAGAGGTACACAACCTCATCTGATTTTTTAACTCAACCGGTAAATCGATCTTAGGAGCCGATACACACATCCAAACACATAATCGAGTAGAAATCAGATTAGGTAATCATTTGTGTGCCTAATTAAATGGTGCATTAGGCCAGTTGTTTGAGTTGTTTGGGCCGCACCACTTCAATTAAAATCAATTCATCAAGTAGCTGCCAATTAGGTTCAACTCTTAGGGATTTGCCAGGCACTCCACATTCTTTTCAAGCTTTAAAGGAAAACATCTTCACCTGTGCTTGCAAAACCTGGTGTGCCAACGAAACTTGTTTGAAAACACCTAAAGTTGAATCCTAAAAGCTACTAAGCAAGATTTGAACCTTAAAATTCACTGCATCAAAAATAATCTTGCTTGAAAACCATTGGTTGTGCATGCACACACAAATCAATCAATCATTAAGGGCGCAACCCATTTAAAGGGCCCATCACATTCCAAAGCACATTCAAACCTAGCCCTAAATAAAACAGAGTAGACGTTGGCCTTAAGGATCGAACTCGCTCTTCAGAACTCAGAACGCGATTATTTTCAATTAGTCTGTTTTTACTGTTCAATCTGATGTCTAGCTAGGGGAGCAGAGTCAAATGATCGCGACTGGGGGTACACTAGGAATCGAAGGCGCAAGCTAAAGGAAGAACCTTCTCCATAGTCCCTCCTTCTAACTGTTTGGATTGAACAGACGGAAGTAGATCAAATCATTCCTTTATCTCAAGATGGGTTTTGAGAGTCTATAGGTCTTTAGGCTAACTCATTTAAGGACAGGTTTGATTGTTTGTATTGCAAGGTGCCTTTCTTCCTCCCGTGTCTCATGAATCCTTCCACATATTTCACGCATTCCTGCTTTTTCCCTCCTGTTGTGAATTATCCTCAACATGACAATTATCCCAACTCGTATTGTAATCAACCATCAGTCAGTTGGGATAATTCGGATTAGGGATACAATTCCGGATCCCCGTGTTTAGGGTCTAACCTTGAACACTTTGATTCTGATTTCTCTCCTTCTTAGAGCTACATCGATTATAGATCGTATTCCTTTCATGCACAACCTAATAAGATCTACAATCAAGAAGGATACACCGATCCTTACCCATCCTCTGATTTCACTGCCTTTAGGTCATCACCATCTTTCGAACAACCTGAAATGACCTATTTCAGGAAGGGTATAACGAATCTCAATTCGTTAATTCCCCTACATTGAGCTCAAACTCGCCCAACCCTGAACCAAATCATTTGGTTCAGGTTAACCAGGTTCAAGATAAGGTTCTGGCTAACTTGAGGAATATCATTCAATCTTTAGAAGTTCAGCCAATACCTTGCATTGAGAGATTGGAGCCCCTGATTGAAATGATTGATGATTTGAATAAGTCTCTGTTGGATTGGCTCCAGGATGTTATGGATAAGAACCTGGGTGAGTTTTTACTTGGGAAATTAGCGAAATTGAGGATGAGATTGTTGGTTGCTTTGATTCAATCTTGGGATGATTCCCAGGATGAACCCTCTTCAGGAAAGCCAATGACAGAACCTGCTCAGGCACCTGTTGGGGGTGACACGGTTACGAGGCTGACCAGATTGCATTAATGCAACCAATTAAGGATGATCTGATTTCTTCACGTAAGATCCCTGAGTCGGGTTACGAGGAAACGTATGTCACTTAGGAACACAAAGTGACAACTGATTTTGGGACATACATTGATACGGAACCTGATTTCTTTGATGGTGAAGATTCAAGTTGCGAAGTCTCACGTGAGTTTTCTGAACATGATTTCTGTGAGACGATTGGGCCTGAGGAATCTGATAGATCATTTGATAGCCCAATAACTAAGGAAACTGGTCTTATTAGGGCACACATTACGGATCCAGAATCGCATTTTCTGGAGGAATCAATTCAATGCCCTGATTATCAGTTACACCCCGTTGAGCTTATCGATAATTCTATTTCTGAGATAATTAGACCCAAGTCAATTCTGATTCTACCACATCATTTAGACTTGGAGATTTCGGACGGGGTGATTAATATACAAGAGGTCTTGGAATTTGATATGCTGAATGAGGAGGATAGGAGCTTGGAAGTTATGATTTGGGAAGTTAATTTTGGAGGAAATAGAAGATTGAGTCGAAGGGTTCCTTTTAAGCTGAAACCATCAAATCAGAACCCTTATGATATTTGTTTTGAGGATGTCAAACCCAAGAACACATTCAATGATTATCCTTTTGAGCTTCAATTCTCTGTAACCCGACTTTTTGGTCTTGGGTTGCATCCTCATAAATCGCAGGCCTGACCGTGCTTGCATTCTGATTTTAGGTTTTGGGTAATTTTTATCCAGAACCAAAGATATTCTCGATTATGGGGTGTGGTTCAGCACAACAATCTGGTCCACATCTATGGACCTCTGTTGACAGGTCAGAGGATTCTTCTGTTCATTCTGATTCTGACCTGCACTTGTGATTTCTTCATTTCTTTTCTTTGTATAGTGTGCCTAGCTGAAGGCACTAAACTCAGCACATATACAGTTTTTCTTAGTTTTCATCTCGGAGCGGACCTAACATTCACACAATTCAGGTGCTTTCTACGCTTTTCCACTCTGTTTTATGTCTTTTTAATACAATGAGGACATTGCATTAGATAGGCATGGGGGGGTGGATATTTATCTCTGAATTCATTCATCAGCTCCGTAGATTTATTTTATTTTATTTTATATATAAAAAAAAATTCAGAATTAGGAAAGAGAATTTGTGTTTAAGAAAATTTTCAATCTTAGGAAATACTACACTATGATTTGAACACAAAGACCCTTCAAGTCTTTGGACTTAATTAGCCCGTGTATCCACTAAAATGTGGATTTGTATTTCGAGTCCTCGCCATCTTAATTCTATCGTAATTGGAGTAAATAAGTTTGGGTGATAAGTACACTACTTATCAACCCTCCCTCTGATTTGAGGGAATTTTGAGTCTTAAGCATCTACACACTTTCTTTTCACTGACTCGTTGTTTGGCGATTTTAATGGAAATTGGGTAGCTAATGAACCATCTAGGGTGATATGGCTGGCAAGTTATCGTGGGTAACAGCCCATAGGTAGGTTGTCCAGAGCCCAGTCACTGGACCTTTCTCTTTTTCCTGCCCTTAGGTAAATCTTAGACCAGGGAAGCCACCTACTTAAAAAAAAAAAAATCAAAAGAAAAGGAGAAAAGAAAAAAAAGAAATAACCCACACTTCGCTGCACGAGTATGGCTGGCAAGTTGTCGGTGGTAACAGCTCATCGATCGGTTGTCTAGAACCCAGCTCAAGAAATGCACTAAAAATTTTCAAAACACTTAGGAAGAAACGGAGAAGTAGAATAAACTGGGGAGATATACACTGGATTCACCCTGGTGTTGACCCCATAAAAAAATAAAAGTAGGGAGAAAGCTACCGGTTGTAAAGATACACCTTTAGGCAGAAGTCTTTTTGAGGTCACCTAGAGGCGTAGAAATCCGAAGTCCATTTTAATTACCGGTCAACGAGTCTATCACAATCACAATAAGATGCTTAAAACTTAGGGTTCTCATCAAATCTTGGGTGAGTTGAATGGCCGTAGAAAGCCACTCTTAAACCCTAAAATGGCCGTAGAAAATTCAAAAAAATTAGAAAAGAGTAAAAAGAGAAAAAGAATTTTTCTTTGAATAAGGCGAGGTTTGAGGCAGTCTGCATTTTGACTGATACTTGGGCATTGTTGTATCTTTGAAAGTTCAGTTCCTAAGTAGATAATTTCTTAATGATTGAAAATAACTCAGGTCTAAATAATCAAACCTAATTCTTTTATAAATAGCATATAGTTTTTGCTAGGGACTAGCAAAAGATAGGCATGGGGGTATGTTGTAAACACATTTACACTACTTAAGATGTCTATTTATGCATGTTCTTAAGCATAGTATTGCATTTCATGATATAAATATTGCATAACATGCATCATCTTACATTTAGAGTAGTTTGAATAAAATAGAGGTTAATTGTCTCCTTTTATGTGCTTGGACAAGGCAAACATTTTATCGGGACCTCGGATCAAAGATCCAACCGTATGGATGTGATCAGGGCGACGATTGGAGTTCAACGACTCCAAGATCGCCCTAATCAGGCATCCGTAGCATCAGATAGTGATCGGGGAACCCTAGAAGATCAAGGGCCAGGATGGTGTAAATCTGCACTTTAGATGACAAATCTGACCACACGGATGAATTCAGATCAACGATTGCAGCCCAACGACACAAAAATCGAGTCAATCCGACATCTGTGGCACCATCTACAACTTCTAGAAGATGGATGGCCAAGATGGCACCACGTGGCGCCATCTCGGCCGCCCGAACGGTCGCATGCAACCTCTGAAGTTCCCGCACCCGTTCTCTCTCTGCCGTTGGATCTTGATCCAACGGCTATGGTCACCCGCGCCTAAAAGCGTTCCCTCGACCATCCACGCCCCGTAGCGCAGCGGTCGAGCGCGCTTACACGAGTGGCGGGCGCGGGTTCGAGCCGTAGCGAAGGGCTGGAAGGCGCGGGCGATCAGGCGCGGACGGGCGTTGGATCTTGATTGGACGGCCGCGCGTGCTCGATAGCGTTCACGCGCGATTGAATGCATGGCATGGACGCACGATCGCACGTGGGCGGGCGCGCAGCGCAGCGGGTGAAGGCGCGACTTAAGCCATCCGATCTCACGATCGGACGGTTGAGACACAGAGGACGTGCACAGATGTTGCGTGCGCGAGCAGGCGAGCAGTCACGCGCGAGCCGCCCACGAAGGAGGCTTTAGCGACGGTTTTATCCGTCACTAAAGGCCCCTCATTTATTATTTTAAAGTTGTAATGATCATTTTGCCCCCACTCCTTGCAACTATTAAAGGAGACCCCCTCCATACGAAATTCTCATCCCTTCCTTCTCCTCTCTACCCCTCCAAAGCTCAAGAGAAGCTTGTCCGACACCTGGCATGCTTCTCGCGAGATAAAGTCCAAATTTCCGTCCCCCTTCGGAAGTGGATCCCGCAACGACGATGGCGTGCTGCTCCATTCCTGTTCTTCTACTTCGTCCTGCTTCATTCTCCTTCGTCCAGGCATCGTCCCATCTGGCTCGTCCTCCAAGCGATCGTCGAGGAGGATTTCTCTCTCCCTATTCTTTTTACTGCTTTCTAGTGTAGTTCTGCTCGTCCTCCAAGCAACCGTCGAGGAGGACATTTCTCCCTCCATTCTTTTAATGCTTTCTAGAGTAAATTTATCGCTTTCTAGTGCAATTGTTTTATGCTTTCTAGTTGAAACGAACAAATCCCCCTAATGATAAATTCTCTGTTTATTCTACATCTCATTTTGATTTCTATGTGTAATATTCTCTCTCTCTTCCCCCCTCTCTCTCTTCTATTTATTGTAACTAATTAGACAGTTTTAAATTGAATTACTTGGTGACAAATAAAAAGAAACACGTAGTTTTTAAATCAAACGTCTGCCTCCCTGTGTTCGACCCGGAATTTTAATTTTGGTATAAATTTTTTTTGTTGAACATGAATAATTCGCTTTCAAGCTACAACGACAGGTTTTCAAAAACCGAACACGTTAGCGTAGTGATTCGGCACGTTCAACAAGCTCCCTAGACCTAATCCCAACCCGATAGGAACCTAAATTAAGGTGTCCTAACCCTATTACATCACCTCTAGACCTACCTAATGACCTAATTAGGTCCTCACCAAACCCAATTGACTTAGATCAAAGTCAATTACCTTCACCTAAGTCAATTGGACTCATTGAGTCCAATTGAGCTTAGATCTCAACCCACACAAGTTCAATTGAACTTAGTGAGAGTCCAATTAACCTAAACCCAACCTAATTGAGTTATGTCACCCTTAATTAGGCTCACACTCATTCAATTAAACTTAGGTTAAGTTTAATTTCACTTTCACCTTAGCAATTAGGGGTTGTAACCCTAATTCAAGACCTACACCTACCCAAACCCCTTAGGACCTAACCTAAGCCACCTAGCCACATAGAGCATGACCACACACACACACACACACACACACACACACACACACTTCTCTAGAATTCTCTAGAGATCTCTTGAGATGGCGCCACCTCTTGGTTGCCAAATTTAGCAACAAAGAGGAATTCAAATTGAGATCCACAATTTTTGGATCTCAAAGACCACCTCCCCCTACATGTGGCCGACAACTCTTGGACTCTCTCTAGAGAGTTCTACACCTCTCTCGAGAGAAGCCATTGGGTCTATAAACAGACTCCATGGGTGGCCAAATGCACCCATTCACATCCCTTGGCTTCATTGGCACCACTCACCTCATTAGCTCCATACACTCCCACCTTCACTTAGGTTAGCTACTCCACCTCCACGAGCTCACCACCATCATGGAGGACACCATGCCGGGATGTTGGATCAACCCTACCTCTCTCCAAGGGTCAGCCTAAGCTACATTGGCCACCCCTCATTCTTCTCCCAACCACTCCAAGGCCATCGGGGACCACCCTTGAATGCCCTTTTATTCTTCTAGATTTAATTCATGCTATTTATAATTTTATTGCTTTTATTACTTCTTAGTAGCATAGTCTTAACTTCTTCCCCAATGATGCATGCGAAATCCCCCTATTGATTCCTGTATGCAGTCATTTTCTGGTAGCTAGATTTCCATTTCAAGCTTTCCATTATAAGCATTCCTTTACTTCCATGTTGCGAACACCTTCCTGAATGAATGAAAGAAAATTTTCTATATATATATATGTCCATGTGTTGAGAATCACCATGAGCTCATCGATTGCAATATATTTGGTGTGATTAAAGTTGCTTGCTTTTCATTATCATCTATTGCAACTAAGCATGTCGTATCTAAATACGTAACAATCATAAACCGCCATGCGATTTCTAAACAAACTAGAGTGGCAAAAAGATCGATTTCAAAAGTAAAACAAATGCCTCCTAGAGATGAACGATCGGGACTTAGGGTCTTGTTATCTTTAGAAATCATTTTTTGACGAACGTTTTTACGCGACTATACTACAATTCCGACGACTTTCAAATGCACGAGAATGGTTCCCGTCAAATGGCACCGTTGCCGATGAGGCAATGTCATTTTATATGATTTCGATCTTTTAATCTATCATTGACAAATCTACCTCTACTTTGTTTTTGATGTGCAGGACAACACGAAAGGAAAATGGGATTTGTGCCCACATCGAGCACGGTGAAGAAAAATCAGGTGCACATCATCTCTCTCTAGATTAGGTTTCTCTTTTCTGAACCCTAAGAGTAGATTTACTTTCTGCAGTTTGCTTTGAGAAATTCTTTGAGAAAAAATAGAGAACTTTCTTATTTTCGTGAAAAAAAAAATCAAAATAAAAAAAATTTTGAAAAAAAATCTAGATTAGGTTGGTTTCCTTTCGAATCTAGGCTAGTTTGAAAAAAAAAAAGATATTTTCTTTGAATCTTTTGAAAACTTCTTTTCGAAAAAAAAACATGCAAGAGTTTTGAAAAAGAAAAAAAAAATCTTTTTGGAGGAAGGGTTAAATTTCAAATTCAAACCTCATTAAAGACCTTTTCCACCATCTCCTGATTTTTAGTCAGATTTCAAGTTGACTTAAAAATTCGATTGCCGAAAAACTAGTAAGCAAAAAATTTTGAAATTTAGGCTAAACCTTCATTTTCAAACCATCTTTCAAACACCACCGTTATTTTGAAAAAATTCCAAGTATACAATTTTTAAAAATTGGTGAAGTGCATGGGGGTCAGACTGACCCAAATTCAAAATTTTTCAAATTTCAAAAAGAGATTTCGAGCAATCTTCAAATCTATTTTGACTAAAAATGGTGGGGTTTGAAAGCTGACCTAATTGGCTTTATTTTCCATATTTTTCCCAAAATTTTGAAGATGGTGTTTCAAAGCGAAAAATCGAGCAGGGGTCAAAATTCCAAATCTGACCCCCTAATATTAAAAATTCCATAAAAATTCGATTGAAACAGTAAAAATTCCAAAAAAATAGTCTCTGAAAAGATAATTGAAAAAAAAATCTACTCGCAAAATTTCAAATTAATTGGATTCCAATTATCATCAGAGAACCAACTCTACTTTTGTGGTCTGCTAGAACAAAAAAAACCCTAGAAGTCATGCAACTTAGGTTGAATCTTTTGGGATACAACTAGAGTCCACACCTTGGGCTAACCTAGACTTAATCAAGCCTAGTTAGCCGATGAGCTTGGTCACCTTGTAGGCCACTCACCACAAACCCCTCTGAAGAAAACAGGTTAAAATTAATTTTAAAACACGAAATCAACCTAAGTTCGTTGTTGTACTACTGGGTGTTTTTAACCTCTCTTGCCAAACTTGGTGACTAAGTCTGCGGGTTAGTGTCAAACAACCGTGGCTCGGGGGTCAACGGAACTGGAGGCGTAAGCCAAAGGAAGAACCTTCCCCTTAGTCCCCTCGTAACCAGACTGGCTCGGTTAGCTTGAGAGGCGAGATTCACTTTTAGTCAGTTGTACGGCGAACTTATCTTCAGGAATTCAAATCCCTAACAAAAAATATGCTCACCTGATCTATAAGGACCATTTGATTGACAGAACCTTAGCCTTGTCCTGCATGGCTACACCAGCCCAGGGGTTGGGCGGTGTATGCACGGAAGGAGGTCACTTCGACCTCACTTGGTTGGACCTTGGGAGCCACTCCCAAGGAGGCGAGTCACCTCGCCTGGACCATCTTCTACTCCAAGAGCCACCATGGCAAATCTTGGACCTGGACCTAGACCGGGTCAGGACATTGAGAATCTGGACTCGATGGCTCGTCTGGAAGCCCGGGTCGCCGAATCTGAGGAGCAGCATCAACAGAGCATGGATCTCATTCTTACCGCACTTGACAGGATGCAACACCTGCCGCGAGGAGAACAACTGCGGGATTTCTACGACCCAGCCGCACAAATCGTCGCACCTCTTGTCAGAATTCCCACGGAGGAGATGCATTTGAGCTCAAGCCTAATGTAATTGGGTTGATTAGCACTCATTTCTATAGGAACTCAAGCGAAGATCCGTTCTAGCACCTTGAGGACCTGAGTCGACTTGCTGAAATGATTCGACCCAGGAATGTTGATCTTGGGATTGTTCTGATGAAGCTTTTCCCGTTCTCCCTGAGGGACAAAGCTTCTTACTGGTTCAAGACTATTGGGAAGCCAATTGGAACCTGGTCGGAATTACGACATGAATTCCTGCAAAAGTTCTTCCCAATCGGTCGAACAAACGCAATGCGGTGCGCAATTACGACTGTCTCCCAGGGAGCTAGGGAGAAATTACACGAAGCATGGGACTGATTCCACTACCTTCTCCGAAAATGCCTGCATCATGGTATACCCAGATGGCACTTAGCTCATATTTTTTACCATGGGCTAGATGACAGACATCGGTATCTGGCCGATGCATCTAGCGGCGGGAATTTTCTTGCAAAAGATGAGAACAACACATTTAAGCTATTCGAATCATTAGCGGAGAGCTCGATGAATGCCGCATCTATGAACCAGTTCCAGCGGCCTGGTCAGCAGCGAGTTGGTGTCCACGAGGCTCACACTGAGTCTATTCGAGCTGACATGGATATCATCGTCAAGCAGCTGGATAGAATAAACTTAATCAAGAAGATTGACCAAATTAGTCAGGGTCAATCTGACTTGAGCTCTGCTACCTCACGGCCCTCTTATGCTCCCCGAGCCCCACCTGCTCGAGTTAATCTACTCACTTGGGATGCATCTTCTTCATATTTACGAGATCCCTCATATCAGGATCTAGTAAACAATCCAGATCTGGTACCTTACGACCAGGGTTACGCACCACCTGTAGATTATAATGCATATCCCCATGACGGATATACGTCTTAGACATCTTCAGCCTATGAGGACGTCAGCGCTATCCAAGGATACAGGCATAATAACCAGTATTCAGAGACGTATAACCCTGGTTGGTGCCAGCATCCGAACTTCTCTTGGTCTGGTATTTCACAGAGACCACATCAAGATCCACACTACCAGACCAGGCAATATGGGAATGTGCAAAACACTTACCCTAGGCAGCAGCCATTCCCGCCTCAACAGCAGCAACCCTGCTCGTTATACCAGCCGCTGCACCAAGCTTCCAACCACCCTCCAAAGCTGGCTGACCCTTTGGAGGCACTGAAAGAGGAGCTGCAAGAATCGATGAGGAAGTTTACACAAGATAGCACTGAAGGGGATGGCTGATCAGATTAGACCATACAAAACACACAGAACTAGTTGTTGTAGGAGCATAGGACTCAGGGAGCCTTGCCCTCCCAACATGTCCCGAATCCTCGATATGTGCAGAACTAGGGCGCCCCATCCAGGTTTCAGGCACCGCAGGGACAGGCACACACCATACTACAGGCGCCTCTTGGACCACCTGGTTACGCGTAAGGCCAGCCGCCTTTGCAGAATCCCACGTATTCTGCCCCTTTCGCTCCCCCACCACCGCATGGACAGCAAGCCGATGCACACGCTATTTCTTTGCGAAGTGGAAGGAAGACATTCGACCCACCACCTAGGTAGGCGGGTCCTGATTTTTCCCACCCTTCGCCGCAGGCGAGTTTGACTCCGTCTTCATCATCTTAGGAGCCACCTGTGGTAGATAAGGGTAAGAGGCCATTTAACCTTGAGATTCCCGTCCCTTTTCCTGAGGATCTAACATGAAATGTAGTACGGAAAAAGGACACGCAGAATTTTGAGGACCTGAAATCGATGTTTAAGGAAGTACATATTTACATCCCCCTCCTCAAGGCTATCGATCACATTCCTGCTGTCGCTAGGTTCTTCAAGGACTACTGTACCCCGAAGCGACAGCCGAGAATTAGACGACAGGCGGTACTATCAAAAGAAGCTAGCGCCGTGATTCTAGTTGACTTGCCACTGAGAAAGAAAGACCCTGGTACCCCACTCATATCCTGCTTCTTGCAGGATTCTCCATTTGATCGGGCCCTTCTAGATTTGGCTTCATCCATCAAATTAACTCCCACCGCCGTATTTGATCGATTTCGATTTGGGGAGTTGAAACCCACCTCAGTTACGATTCAGCTGGCTGATAGATCAGTCAAAACACTGAGGGGGTGGTTGAGAACATGATCGTGAAAGTCTGTAGGTTCTGCTTTCCCATAGATTTTTTCGTTCTCGATATGGAAGTTCCTCCTTATCTCCGAGATTCACCAATTATTTTGGGTCGCCCATTTCTAGCGATAGCCCGAGCGAACATCGATTGTGCATTCGGGTGTATGGAGATTGCCCTAGGCAATGAGCGACTTCGACTAGACATATTCAGGGCAGCAAAGAACTTCGACTATGATCAAATAGAGGAGGATGGTGAAGACGAAGATTCGACTTACTGTGATAACATTGGGCTCCTTTGCGACGACCCAATGTCTCATTCGTCTACACTAACAGTGTTCTCGAACCTTGATCCACACGGGATTGAAACCACTGCAGTACACATATCTCCCCAAGGATCTGACTGTTTAGGGTGTGCTTCTAACCACAGCACCCCTGAATCCAGCTATCCTGATCCATATATTACTGGATCGCCCCTGTTATAGTAGGAAGATGTGACTACAGCTAACGGGTTTCCTGTTAACGCAGTCACAACCAATTATTCCACAGGGAGCAACTCAGCAGGAATTCACGTGCACATGGATCAACAGATTCCCACCTTCAATTCTACTCTCCCACTCTCATATCTGATTCTGACCCACCCGTGATTGAATTAAAGCCCTTACCTAACTCACTCAAGTATGTGTTCTTGGGCGAAAGTGAGACATATCCAGTCATTATCAATGCCCACTTAACCCAAGAACAGGAGCATCAATTTATTTCTACGCTTCAAGATCATAGGGCTGCTATTAGGTGGACTATTGCTGATCTCCGCGGTATTCGCCCCTCGTATTGCACTCATCACATTTGCACGGATGAGGGGGTGAAACCTTCGAGACAACCTCAAAGACGGCTTAACCCGAATGTGCTAGAGGTTGTTAAGAGGAAGATCATCAAATGGCTGGATGTAGGCATTGTATATCCAATCTCAAACAGCCAGTGGGTGAGTCCAATTCAAATAGTGCCCAAGAAAGCAGGACTCACTGTCATGAAAAATGATAATGGTGAATCCATCCCGACCCGCACTGCAACATCTTGGTGGGTCTACATTGACTACAGGAAACTAAACACGGCTACCCAGAAGGATCACTTTATTTTGCCGTTCATTGACCAGATCTTGGAATGGTTAGCCGGACGCAGTTTCTTCTGCTTTCTGGATGGATACTCCGGGTATAATCAGGTAGCGATTAGCCCGGAAGATCAGGACAAGACCACATTCACATGCCCCTTTGGAACATTTGCCTTCAAGCAGATGCCCTTTGGCCTCTACAAAGCACCAGCGACATTTCAGCGTTGTATGATGGTTATCTTCTCTGACATGATTGGGGATTATGTGGAGGTATTCATGGATGACTTCTCTATTTTCAGAGATGATTTCGTGTCTTGTCTTGATAACCTCACCAAGATCCTGAAACGGTGTATTGAGGTAAACCTAGTATTATCCTAGGAGAAAAGCCATTTCATGTTGAGGGATGGCATAGTACTAGGGCACAGGATCTCCAAAAATGGACTTGAGGTCGACCGGGCTAAATCAGAGATTATCTCCTACTTACTGCCACCTAGCTCGGTCAAGCAGATTAGATCATTCTTGGGTCACGTCAGCTTCTATCGGAGATTTATATGCGATTTCCCAAAAATTGCTCGGCCTTTGAGAAATCTCCTAGTTACCGATGTCTCATTTGAATTTGATACCTCGTGTCTTAGTGCCTTCGAGACTTTACGAAGCGCTATTTCCGACTCCCCGATTCTCCAACCACCCAACTGCTCACTTGATTTTGAAATGATGTGCGATGCTTCTGATTTTGCCGTTGGTGTTGTTTTAGGCCAGCGTCAAGAGAAGCAACCCTTTGTCATATACTATGCTAGCAGGACACGAATGAGGCTCAGCGTAATTACACTCTCACCGAAAAAGAACTGCTAGCAGTAGTATTCGGGTTGGAGAAATTCAGATCATAGTTATTAGGGTCCAAGGTCATCATCTTCACTAACCACTCCACCGTCCGGCATTTGTTGGCAAAGAAGGATGCCAAACCATGGCTCATTAGATGGATCCTTCTATTGCAGGAATTGGATATCGAAATCCACGACAAAGCCGAAAAACAAAATGTTGTGGCGGATCACCTATCCGGATTGGACCCAGACCACGTTACTTTTTCCCTGCCTATCCATGAACAATTTTTGGATGAATCTCTTTTAGCAATTCATTCTGTTGAGTTTCCATGGTATGCGAATTTCGCGAACTACCTTTCTGCAGGCAAACTTCTCGTGAACCTATCTAAGGACCAGAAACTCAAATTCATTGTAGAGGCCAAATACTACCTCTGGGATGACCCACTGCTCTTCTGCATTGGAGCAGATCAGATTATTCACAGATGCATCCTAGACTCTGAGACCCTCAGTATGTTATCTTTCTGCCACAATGATGCGTGTGGTGGCCATTTCTCAGGATGGAAAACTGCTGCAAAAATTTTGCAGTCGGGATTTTTCTGGCCAACCATCTTTAGTGATACACATGATTACGCCCAACACTGCAAACGATGTCAGTCGGTCTGTTTTATGACCAGGAGAGACATGATGCCACTCCAACCCATCATAATCATAGAAGTGTTTGACGTCTGGGGCATCGATTTTATGGTCCCTTTTTCGAACTTGCATGGCTTCGAGTACATACTGCTAGCCGTTGATTATGTCGCGAAGTGGGTCGAGGCCATCCCAGCGAGATGAGCTAACCACAATACCGTCATTTCTTTCGTATGGCAAAATATTTTTGCGAGATTCGGAATACCCCGCGCTTTGATTAACGACGGGGGAAGCCACTTCATCCATGCCCATTTCAAGTCGTTATTAAAGAAATACGGGGTACATCACCGCATAGCCACCCCATATCACCCACAGACCAACGGGTAGGCTGAAGTGTCTAACCGTCAAATCAAGCTGATTCTTTAGAAGATGGTTAGACTAGACAGGAAGGATTGGTCCGAAAAATTAATTGATGCACTCTGGGTATATCGGACAGCATACAAGGCCCCACTTGGAATGTCACCATATCGCATGGTATATGGCAAGGCCTGTCACCTTCCTGTAGAGTTGGAACACCGTACCTTTTGGGCGGTACGAAAATGCAACCTTGACCTCGATGCAGAAGGCCGAGAATGGAAACTCCAGCTCAGCGAATTAGAAGAAATCCGATGGGAGGCCTATGAGAATGCATTAATATACGAGGACAAGACCAAGGCCTTTCATGACCGCCACATCTGGAGGAAAGTATTCACACCCAACCAGCGAGTATGGTTATTTGATTCATGGCTGAAACTGTTTGCGGGGAAGCTTAAGTCCAAATGGACTGGCCCATATGTTGTGATGCAGCCATATCCTAACGAGGCAGTCCAGATCAAGGACCTAAAATCTGGGCATATATTCACGGTAAATGGCCAGTGCCTCAAGCCATTTTTGGCCCAGGAACCTCCTCCACCTGACGAGACTGTTCATCTTAGTGAGGACGTGTGATTGAGTGCTTGCCAAGCTGGAGGCGTTAAACTCAGCACATATAGATACCATTCACTCCACATTCCACCATCATTTATATATAACCAGTTTTATACATAGCATATTTTATTTTAGCATATGTCCCTTTTGTATAGTGCATGTTAACAGGTTGGCCGGTGCTGAATATAATTTCAGGAGCAATTACAGGTGACTTCTACCCACTCATCCTCTGTCAAATTTATTTTCATTTATATTCATGCATGAGGACATGCAAGAACTTAGGCATGGGGGGGTAGATACAGAAAAAATGAAAAAAATTTTTGCCAACACTTAGGAAAACCTCGGAGCTGCATGTAAAACGTAATTTAGAACCCTAAATAAAAGAACAATCGACTCCACCTCTAATGCTCACATTGGTGATAGAAATCGTTCGCAACAGCCATTTCCGACTCACCAGCTCACCTACTGTTCTAAATTTAGGGTCAAGCTGATTGTAACCTGATACGGGAATTTCACGAGGTACAAATTAACGAGGTTAATTGTTCATAGCATATATACATATTGCATTCATGAATAAGATTATTTTATTAAGAATGCATTAGGGATTTTATCCTTTAGTTGATTCCTGTAATCTGGAATCCAGTGCACCTTTCCACACACACATAGAATTTGCAATGGATTCATGGTGAAGGCTAATAAACATCTTTAGTCTATCGAGAAGAAGCAGTGCTTCTTTTCCTGAACCCCTGGACAGTGTTTTGGGAGTCAGGCAGATTTTCTTCCAAAAATCTACCAAATAGTGTGAGACGAGAGTAGAGTGTACTGGTGCTCTAAGATTAGTACAAGGAATCTGCAATCCTAGATAATTAGGTGATGATACTCTGAGATTAGACATAGTTTTCGCTCTTGGTTCCCGCGTATACATTTTTATGTGAAATATTGAGAGCCACCAAATAAGGAAAATACGCGGAGAGCGAGTTTTCATAAAACTAGGGCTAAGGTGGATGGTTACAACCATTCTCTACTGGATCCTCAGTTGAAGGAGGGTATTGATGTCAAGGTCAGAAATACACCATCCTATCCGTCTCTCCCAGTGCCGTGAGTAGCCACTTCCACCAAATAAACCACCTAATGTCTCTTGAGTACCACCAATCCCTAATAATGCCTCCTCAATAAAGTTCATGGATGTATGCCAGTTGTGTTATGCTGAAAAAAAAATGATGAAAAAAAACAAAAATTGAAAAAAAAAAGAAAACGCAAAGAAAAGAATGAATATTTAGTGTTTATTTCATTGAGGTAATACCACCAAATAAAATTGGGATCCACCAAATATGGCCCTAACCTATTTTTCTTGTGTTCCTGACCGCCCAATACTGGCTAAGAAATTTCGACTTAGTGTTAGGGTTATGAGAACTCAATTAAAGTGTTAATGCCTAGTGAGACCACCAAATACAAGTCATATATGTGAATCTGGTAAAGTTGTGAGCTCTAAGAAAGAAAAGAAAAAGAAAGAACAAAAAGAGTAAGAGAATGAATATGAAGGAATCAAAAGAAAGCATAGTTTATCTCATCTTTCTCTAAGTTGAGTTACTTAGTAATCTGAGAATCTAGATTCTATAGTACAAGTCTCTATGTAGCACCAAGTGAGAATGAGCCACCAAATATACAATCCTTTCCCTCAAAGATTCTCTACCTAAGTCTAAAGCCGGGGTGGAATTCATAGAATATCTTGAATACCCCGAGGGAAGAAGTCCGCTTATCCCGCTAGAATTTCTACTAGGGATCATGTACAGGCTTTAGAGGTGTATTAGTTTTCACTCGAATCCGTTGCAAAAGCTACATAGCTACACTTTCACGATTGTCTGGATTTCTAGAGCATAGGATGAAAACAAAAAGGAGACAAATCTCTACGCATACAATTGATAAAATAATTAGTCCCTTAGGGACCCTTTCTGTAAATAAATTAGTCTTGCATTTGCTAGGGACTAGAAAGATTTAGGCATGGGGGTATGATTGCGCAGCAATCATAGGTCTTAATTGACTTAGATTAGGCTAGAACTTAGCATAAGTTAAGGAAATTCATGCACGCATAAGCATTATCTGCATCTTTACTGCTTTACTTTAGCAATGCATAAAATAATGTTATAATGTGCGATTAAGTGCATTATGTCGATTGCAGGCAATAAGCTGATCTAAAGTTGGATCTGGAGCAAGATTTGAAGCTGGATCAGGAATAACGGGAGTTGCAGCAAAGCTGGAGCAGAAGGCTTAGTTTAGATATAGGAACAATACTGTAAGGGGATTAAAGTTTGCTATTCTATTAAGTAAGAATAAAGCAGTAAAATGTGAAGAGCTTAGGTCCATCCTAGCCCTAGGATAGCCTAAAGACTTCCCCAAGCCTTAGCCACCCTTAGATTAGGTCACAACACCTTAGGAAGCCTTAAAACCCTAGTTCCAGCCCTTATCTGGACGTCCAGATAAGTTATAGGACATCCAGGACCCTTAGCCATCTCCCACACACCTTAAACCCACTTCTGCAGTGTTATTAGACGTCCAAACAATTTGTCAAACATCCAATTTCTACAGAGTACCCAAAACAGAACCCTGATTTCCAATTGACTCAAATTGGACGTCCAGAACTGAAGTCTGGACTTCTAATTTTTGAGTATAAGTCGTCTGATCCTATTATTGGACGTCTGATGCTAGTCTCCAGTCCCTGTTTTGAGATTCAAGTCTTGATCTTGGATCTATAGCTCCCTAGACCTAATCCTAACCCCATAGGAACCTAAATTAAGGTGTCCTAACCCTAGTACATCACCTCTAGACCTACCTAAGGACCTAATTTGGTCCTCACCAAACCCAATTGACTTAGATCAAAGTCAATTACCTTCATCTAAGTCAATTGGACTCATTGAGTCCAATTGAGCTTAGATCTCAACCCACACAAGTTCAATTGAACTTAGTGAGAGTCCAATTGACCTAAACCCAACCTAATTGAGTTATGTCACCCTCAATTAGGCTCACACTCATTCAATTAAACTTAGGTTAAGTTTAATTGCATTTTCACCTTAGCAATTAGGGGTTGTAACCCTAATTCAAGACCTACACCTACCCAAACCCCTTAGGACCTAACCTAAGCCACCTAGCCACATAGAGCATGACCACACACACACACACCCATTCACACACACACACTTCTCTAGAATTCTCTAGAGATCTCTTGAGATGGCGCCACCTCTTGGTTGCCAAATTTAGAAACCAAGAGGAATTCAAATTGAGATCCACAATTTTTGGATCTCAAAGACCACCTCCACCCACATGTGGCCGGCCACTCTTGGACTCTCTCTAGAGAGTTATACACCTCTCTAGAGAGAAGCCATTGGATCTATAAAAAGACCCCATGGGCGGCCAAACACACCCATTCACATCCCTTGGCTTCATTGGCACCACTCACCTCATTAGCTCTATACATGCCCACCTTCACTTAGGTTAGCTACTCCGCCTCCATGAGCTCACCACCATCATGGAGGACACCATGCCGAGATGCTGGAACTACCCTACCTCTCTCCAAGGGTCGGCCTAAGCTACGTTGGCCGCCCCTCATTCTTCTCCCGACCACTCCAAGGCCATCGGGGACCACCCTTGAATGCCCTTTTATTCTTCTAGATTTAATTCATGCTTTTTATAATTTTATTGCTTTTATTACTACTTAGTAGTGTAGTCTTAACTTCTCCCCCAATAATGCATGCGAAATCCCCCCATTGATTCTTGTATGCAGTCATTTTCTGGTAGTTGGATTTCCATTTCAAGCTTTCCGTTGTAAGCATTCCTCTACTTCCATGTTGCGAACACCTTCCTGAATGAATGAAAGAAATTTTTCTATATATATATGTCCATGTGTTGAGAATCACCATGAGCTCATCGATTGCAATATATTTGGTGTGATTAAAGTTGCCTGCTTTTCATTATCATCTATTGCAACTAAGCATGTCGTATCTAAATACGTAACAATCATAAACCGTCATGCGATTTCTAAACAAAGTAGAGTAGCAAAAAGATCGATTTCAAAAGTAAAACAAATGCCTCCCAGAGATGAACGACCGGGACTCAAGGTCTCGTTGTCTTTAGAAATCATTTTTTGACAAACATTTTTGCACGACTATACTACGATTCCAATGACTTTCAAATGCACGAGAACTGTTCCCATCAATAACCCAGCTCTCCAAGTAGACTAGCCAACGCAATCGATCTTCCCTTAGAAACATGTTAAGTTACAGTTTTTAGACCTAAGGTTCCCAAGTAGTTGCTAGGTTACAGACTAGGTCAGCTAAGGACAAGTTGCAGGCATAGGTTTCCTTAATTTCTAGCTCTACCCTAAGATTTATTGGTCCCAGAGATTAAAGCATTCGTGCATGTGCATTAGTAGGAGCTATTTAAGATTGGTATGATTGCCAACCTAGAAAGTGAGTAAGAAGGATTTTTTTTCTTCATAATATACATATATATATTTGTATGATTCCTCTAAGTCTAACCTTGGATCAACTATCAACATGGTCTATGTCGGATTCATTGTCCCCATCATCGAACCTTGAAGGGTGCTTGGCTTTCGATGCTTTAGAGATAGCACCATCCATAGCAACCCCAAGAACTTCTCGTAATCGACACTTTGAGATAGTATCGCCCATGGATTTCTTAAGTGAATTCAAGCCTGTGGCAATCGACACTTTGAGATTGGGCCACTTATGGTACCTAAACCGCACAATGAGCTTACATGCCCCTAGTAGGATGGATATTCTAAGAGACAAGTGCCGAGGAGGTGACATGTTATCATTGCGTCATCAAGGTGAGTATACACTCCACCTCACATGCAGCAGGAACTTGTCCAATCAAGTTGTGTTTTCAAGCTTCTCCTAAGTTAGAACTAAGAGAACCAAATTTTCTTTAAGAAAGGAATTAAGGTGATCACTATTTACACAAGACCAAGTGTGTGTGATGTGGATTCTTAAATTACGAGGACTTGTAGACCACAAGGTAGAAAAATATACCAGGTACTACCCAGCCCTTAACTCAAACCCTAGCTTTCCTTCCTCAACCTCTTGAGGAATGGTTCGCAACTTATCTCCTACTTAAGCTTTTAAGTCCACAAAGGGCCCTAAGGGTATAAAGCCTATAGCTTAACTTAGCTTCTAAGTCAGACACCTAGAGTCAACTTAATCTCACCTAAAGCCCTAGTCCTATGCCCAAGAATGTAGGGCCCAGCTAGTTAAGCTCAATGCAAATTTCTTTTTTAATAAATGCAAATGTATGCAATGCAGAATGTTTAACTACATTCATGAATGCACTATGTATACATGCTATGTATATCCCCTAAGTACACCCCTCCATGCCTAAAATATGCAATGTCCCCATTGCATAGAAGGGAATTACCTGGGTCAGAGTTGGGCTGCCATTATTTTGTTGCCAGCCAAGTAGCCAAAGAATCTGCAAGTCAGGTTCCAAAACCAAAGAAATAGGCCCTAAAAATGGGCAAAGTAACATAGGCTTAGAAAATAGGAAACCTAGGATGTTGATGAGATGATGATGAATCCCAATAGCAAATGCTTGCCTAACTAGAATGGGAATGAAATCGTCCTAGGTCAACTGAGGATGTTCTAAATGATAGGTGGTAATAACGACCTCCAGGAGGGTAGGGGGAGGATGACAAGGATCCTCCAAAAAGAATGGGGAAGGAATAGTGCAAAGATATATCCCTAGGGTAATGGACTAACCATAGAAAGCATTAATCCATACCCAGTACCCCAATATAGGAAATATTGGTCTAATAAGCCCCCCGGTCAAAGTAGTAGTGAGCATGTTTTCAAGCCAAAGATTGTCTAGGGTGTCCAAGTTTCGGGGTTGCGGGATGACCATAAGATCTATGTTGGGTCTAGTTGCCTCGATGTCCATCCCTAACAATCTTTCTAATTCCTCAATTGCATCCCTAGCATCTCTTGTAATATCATAAGTGATGTGCATACATCTGATTAACCTAAAATGTCTATTAATGCATGTTCTTAGTGTCACATTAGCATCATACATTGTAAATAGTGCATAATATGCATAAATCATGCATTTAGATTAAGTTGTATAAATTGAATAGTAATTGTCTCCTTTTTATGATCAGGGACAGGGCGACTTTTTATTGGGGCCTTGGATCGAAGATCCAATCGTACAGATTTGATCAGGGAAACAATTGGAGTTCAACGACTCTAAGATTGCCCTAATCAGACATCCGTAGCACCAGATAGAGACTAAGGAACCGTAAAGATCAAGGGCCAAGATGGTGTTAATCTGCACCTCAGGCAACAAATACGATCGAATGGATGGATTCGGATCGATGATCGCAGCCTAACGGTGTGAAAATCGGTTCAATCCGACACTCGTGGCACCATCCACAATACTCAGAAGATGGACGGCTAAGATGGCGCCATGTGGCACCATCTCAGCCGCCCAATCGACCCCAAGGAACCACAACTACCTTTCCTTTTACACTCGTGCGCTCGATCTTGACCATTGGATGCTCATCCAACGGTCGCGAAGCTGCATGCACGAAACAAGCATGCGACATAAAAGCACCCACAGTGCATTGGTCGAGCGCGCTTTGCGAGAAGAGAAGATGCCCGTTCGAACCGCAAGCGCTTCAAATTGGAGAGCAGGCGAGCGGAGCCGTGCGATGGAGATCATGTGTCACTGAGCAGCCGATAGCACCCATGTGTGATCAGATGCGTGGCACTGACGTGAGATCACACGCAGGCGCACGGTGCGAGTAGGGATCGTTTAAGCCGTCCGATCAAGCGCACAGATGTGCGCATGCATTGCGTGACGTGGAGGCGAGGAGGCACGTGGCGCGTGCACACGAAGGCCACGTTTAGGTTTTTAGTGACAGATTTATTCGTCACTAAAGGTCCTGAATTAATGTTTTTCAAATTGTTATGACCAAAATGCCCCCAGTCCATGCAACTATAAAAGTAGACCCCCTCCATACAAATTTCTCATCCCTTCTCTTCTCTCCCTCTCCAAATCTTAACAGAAGCTTGTCCCACACCCGGGATGCTCCTCAAGAGATAAAATCAATTTTTTGCCCCCATTCCGGAAGCGAATCCCACGACGACAATGATGTGCTGCCTCGTTCCCGTTCCTCCTGCCTCGACCTCCTTCTTCCCGCTCCATTCCTCGTCTTCCAGGCGTCGTCTCATCCGGCTCATCCTCCAAGCAATCGTCGAGGAGGATAACTTCTCTTTCCCATTCCTTTTTCCAACTTTCTGGAGTAGAATTTTCCTACTTTCTAGTTGTAATAGTTTTCCTGCTTTCTAGTGTAATTTCTTGCTTTCTTAAATGTACAAACATTTCGCAACTTCAAGTGGATGTTTTCTCTCTCTCTCTCTTTCTCTGTTTGTTTATATTGATTCCATTACATTGTAATTACTCTACTCTTTAAACAAAAATAAAAAAATATATAATTACGAATTTTGATCGACATAGCCTCCCTGAGTTCGACCTGGGATTTCTATTTTGGTATAAATTTGATTTGTTGAACCCAAGTTCTTCTCTATTCAAACTACAATGGCAGGTTTTCAAAACTAAATCCAATAGCGTAGTCCTCCGAAATTTCAACATTTTGGCATCGTCGCCGGGGAGGCAACGATTTTCCGATCTTTTTGCATTTCACACACTTTACAGTCTTCTAACTTGCTTTCTCTTGTGTCTATTATTTTGCAGTGACCTCCATCAGGGAATCATCAAGTGGTAGATCGGAGTAAAGTGCAGCTGAAGACAACTGTATGTGCTCCCCATTCTTCCCCCTCCATAGATTTCATTCGTCACATTAAATTCAAATTCCAATTAACCTAGGTGTTTGCATAAATTCAAGGATTAGTTTGTTTGTTTGGATTTCCACTCAAACTCACATTTCACCCTCGCTTATATAAAAAAAATAAAAAGATAATTTTATGGGGTAATTTTCAACATACACCCGCATTCAAGGCACTTAACCTACTTGATTTTCTTTTACTCAACCGAATTCTGATCTGTAGAACTGGTACACACAAATCAGCACATTAAAGAGTAGAAATCATTCTAGGTTAACCGTTTCTATGTGCCTAACCTAGTGGTGCAGTTGTGGCCAATTGTTTGAGTTGTTTGGGCTGCACCACTCAACCTAAAATCAACTCACCAACTAGCTTCCTCTTAGGGTTTTTGATGTAAACACATTTATTAAGGGTAAAATGCCTATTCATGCATGTTCCTAGGCTTAGATTTGCATTTCATGTTATAAATATTGCATAGCATACATCATTCTACATTTAGAGTAGTATATAATTTAGGTTAATTGTGTCCTTTTTGTGCTTAGGAGAGAAGGATATTTACTTCGGAGCCTCGGATTGACAATCCAGTCGTACGGATCTAATTAAGACGATAATCGGAGTCCAACGCCTCTAAAATAGCTTCGATCGAAATTCTGTTGCACCATATGCAGTCCGAGGAAGATCAACGACCAAGGGACTAGGAGACATAATTTAGAGCTTCAAAAAATAAATCCGACCGTGAGGATGGATTTGAGTTGACGATCGCAGCCTAACGGTGCAAAAATTGACTCAATCCGACCTGTATAGCAGCCCTACAACAAGAAGAAGATGGACGGCCCAAACTACGCCACGTGGCACAGCCTAGGCGCTAGCACACGCATGCAACACCGCACGCGCGTGGGCACGCATGCACGTATGCGCGCGGGCACGCATGCACGTATGCGCGCAGCGCCAACGCGTGGGCACGTGTGAGCGCGCAGCAAGGCAGCAGTGGCGCCAGCGCAGTGTGAGGTGGACTACAGCGACGCATGAACTAGACTTATAGCGACGCTTACAGCCGTCGGTAATTCATCACATGCCAGCAGAGCCAGCTGTGGGTGCCAGAGGGCATGAGCTGCCTACAGCAACGTTTCCGGTGACTGCCTAGATGTCACTATTGGTCCCATACCGATTTTTGCCTCTTCTCTACCACTATAAAAGGACCTACACCCCCTCCCTTCCAAGCCATCTCTACCTACTCTACTCCTACCTACTCCCAAGCTCTAGCAGGCCTACCAATGCTCCATTAGAGCTTGTTCTCAAGCTCCCAAGGTGCCTATTAGTGTAGCAAACCTCTGCCCCACCAAATACTTCTCCAACTTCCCATCTCCTTTCATAGGTCACCTTGGAGCCGTCCTCCCACCTCCATTCTGGTAGCAGATCAACTCCTTCTCACCTCCATTCTAGAGCCACGTCAAAGATTTCCTCAAGATGACGTCCTCCTGCATCTCACCTCCGTCGTCCCGCTCCTCACCTCCTTCGTCTGAGCTTCCGCCAGGTGCCGTCATCTTGTCAAACAGCCGATTCGGGAGATTTCCTCTCACCTCCCTCTCTTTATATGCTTTCATAGTTTCTTGTAATTGACATTGGAAGTAATATATATCATATTTGTTCCACATCTCTATCTTGTGATTCATTTGCTTGTCTTTTATTTCAAAAACACAAAAAAAATAACAAAACCCTAAAATACCAAAAAGAAACAAAATGAAGAGCGATTTTCAAGTAAAGTAAACATCGCCTCCCTATGTTCGACCCGGGACACCCTTGGTGTTTCGGTATAAATTTTATTTGATCGACGTGTTTTGCAATTACGACGACAGGTTACTTGTAACGTTGATATCTAACACGCGAAACACACTCGACAATTTTGGCACCGTTGCTGGGGAGGCAACGGAATTTACTTTATTGTTTATCGTGTTTCTTTGCATTTACGTAGCACTAACCCTACTTGTCTTTGATCTACTGTCTTGCAGGTACCCTAGCATGGAGATCTAAGTGCAATAGACCAGAGTAAAGTGCAGGTAGAGTGTTTTGTAAGTGTCCCCCACACCACCCCCACCTTAGTTTTCATTTCATAACCTAATAACTCAAACCCAAATCAACTTAGGTGCTTTTTATAAACCCTAGGATAGATTTGGTTGTTTGTTTGCCACCTCCACTCACCTCGCCATCGACATAAATAAAAATAAAAAATAAAAAGAACTGTTATCTGATTGTGGGATTTTCTGAAAGCTACACACTTAACACCCACAACTTCTTATCCTAAGGTGCACAATCACTTTGATTCTACCACTTAACCGGGATTTGACCTGTGGACCCAGTACACTTCAACTAAATACACAAGTAAGTAGAAATCTGAATAGGTTAAGCATTCTTGTGTGCCTTAACTAAGTGGTGCAATAGGCCAATTGATTAAGCTGTTTGGACTGCACCACTCAATCTAAAACTAATCCATCAAGTAGCTTGCCACTTAGGGTTGATTCTTAGGGCTAAACCAGGCACTCCACATTTTTTTTCTTTGATTTTTAAAGGAACATATCATCACCCGTGCTTTCAAAACTTGGAGTGTTCTACTAAACCTTGATTGAACCAACCTAAGAATTAAACCCTAAAAGCTATTAAACAAGGTTGAACTTTAAAAGGCACATCATCAAATAACCTTGTTTAAGAACCCTGGTTGTGCACACACACACATTTTAACTGATCATTAAGGGCACAACCCATCTAAAGGGCCCATCACATTCCTGAAGCACCATTGTCCCAAGCCTAACTAAAATTGATTAGACGTTGGCCCTAAGGACTGGTTCACTTGTCGGGATCCAGATTGAGATTGTTCACGATTAACCTGCTTATACTAGTCAATCTGATGTCTAGCTAGGGGAGTAGCGTCAAACGACCACAACTGGGGGGTACACTAGGAACTGGAGGTGCAAGCCAAAGGAAGAACCTTCTCCCCAGTTCCTCCTTCTAACTGGTTGGATTGCCTAGACATAGGTAGAGTAAATCGTCTATAATCTTAGGACAGATTCTGAGAGTCTGTAGACCTTTAGGCTACCCAAACTAAGGACAGGCTTGTATTTTTGTATTGCAGGGCTCCTTTCTCTTCTGATTTCCCTCCTTACTTCACCATGTACCCTTCCACATCCTACACACATTTCACATCCTATCCTCCTACCACCACTTATCCCCAAGATGATTACTATCTCGACTTGACATGTAATTACCCATCCACAAGTCGGGATGACTTTGATTGGGGATATGAATCCGTACCTCATTGTCCAGGGCCTAACACTGGACAGTAAGACTATGATTATTATCCTTCCCAGAGCTATAATGATTATGGATCTCCATCCTTTGATGACCAAACCAACCCGATCTTCAATCAGGAAGGATATCATGATTATAACACCTTCCCTCCCCAGTATTCCACTGAATATAGGTCACCACCATCCTTTGAACAACCTAGAATGACCTACTTTCAAGGAGGGGCCCAAGAACCTTGACATCTTGACTCCCCTAGATTCAAACCAAACCCACCCAAACCTGAATCAAACCAGTCGGTTCAGGTGAACCAGATCCAAGATAGAGTGTTGGCTAATTTGAGGAACAACATACAATCTTTAGAAGCCCAGCCAACACCATGCACTGAAGCACTGGAGCCTATGATCAAAATGATTGATGAACTTAATAGTTTTCTATTGGATTTGCTCCAAAGTGTTAGGGATAGGGACTTGGGTGAGTTTCTTCTTGGGAAATTATCGAGGTTGAGGATGAAATTTGTGGTTGCACTAGTCAAATCTTGGGATGATTCTCAAGATGAACCTCCTTCAGGAGAGCCAATGTCTGAACTCGCTCGGGCGCCTGTCAAGGGGGATACATTTTCTGAGACTGGGGATGACCAGGATGGGCTAGAGCAACCATTTGAGGATGAACCGATTGATTCACCTAAGATCCCCGAGCCAGGGAGAGAGGAAAAATATGTCTCCATGGACCATGAAATGACATATGATTTTGAGACATATATAAATGAGGATCATGGATTCTTTGACTCTGAGGGTGAAGAATCTTTTGGCGAAGTCTCACTTAAACTTAAGGAAGAGGATTTTAGTGAGACAAATGGACTTGAGGAATCTGACAAACCAGTTGATAGCCCAAATATTGAAGATTTGGATTCGGTTGGGGTTAACTTGGAGGATCCGAATCTTGATGATTCAATCAGTGACCCCAGTCCTCATCTGCACCCCAAAGAGCTGACTTCTGAGATCTTTGTGCCCAAGTCAATCTTGATTCAACCATAATTTTTGGACTTAGGAGAATCATATGGGGTGAATAATATGCTAGAGGTCCTAAAGCCTGAGCCCTTGATGTTGGAGGATAGAATTGTTGAAATAAAGATTTGGGAGGCTAATTCTGAGGGAGGTTTGATTTTGGATCTAAGGGTACCTATTGACCTAAAACCACTTACTTTCTACTAGAACCCTTATGATATCTTTCACGTGCAACCCAAGCTCGAAATAACTGATTATTTTTCTGAGTTAGTTTTTAAGTGGACAACCGCACCTATTGAACCATCTTTACCCATTGTCCGACACTTTGGTCTTGGGTTGCACACCACTATACCACAGGCCCGACCCCACAAACACAACAACCTTCAGTTATAGGTGATTTTCATCTAGAACCTGAGAACCACTCGACCCTAGGGCATGGGTCTGCACCATAATCTCGTCCACGTTGTGGACATCTTCTATAGACGGGTTTCAGGATCAACCTTTTGATTTTGATTTTGACCTGCACTTGTGAATTCTCAATTTCTTTTTTGTATGTATGTTATGCCTAGCTGAAGGCATTAAACTTAGTGCGTGTGTATACACTCTTCTCTCTGCAGAGATGATCGGATTTTTACGACACTCAGGTGATATTTTGTTTACTTCGCCCTTTTCATGTCTTTATTTTTATAATGAGGACATTGCATTATTTAGGCATGGGGGGGAGGATAATCGATTCCTGAAATCATTATGTTAACTCTGTATAATTTCTTTTATTTTCTTATAAAATTAAAAAAAAATTGAAACTTTGAAAAAAGATAAAAAAAGAAAGAAATTAGGAAAAGAGAACTTAGGCATTTGGAAGTTATTAATTTTAGGAAATGATACGAGAGGACCTAAACACTTAGATTCTTTTGGTCTTCGAGCTTAATTAGCCCAGGTGTCCACTCGAATGTGGATTTAGTCTCGAGTTCTCGCTAATTAAAATTTATTTTAATTTGGTAAATAATTTGGGATGATAAGTATGCGACTTATCAACCCGCCCTTTGATTTGGGGGGACTTTAAGCCTAAGCATCTACACACATTATTTTGCACTGACTCACTTTCCAGTGGTTTTTACGGAAATTGGGTAGCTAATGGACCGACTTGGGTGGTATGGCTGGCAAGTTGTCGGTGGTAACAGCTCATCGGCTAGTTGTCCAGAGCCCAGCCATAAGACTGTTTTCATTGTGCTGCCTTTAGGTAAATCTTAGATCAGGAAAGCCACCTACTTAAAAAAAAAAAAGAGAAAGAAAAGAAAAGAAAGGAGAAAAAAAAAAAAATAAAACCACACTTCACCGCACGAGTATGGTTGGCAAGTTGTCGGTGGTAATAGCTCATTAGCCGGTTGTCCAGAACCCAGCTCACAACAAAAGAAATGCACAATAACTCCCAAAACACCTAGGGAAGAAGCGGGGAAGTAGAATAAACTGGGGAGATATACATTGGGTTCGCTCTTGTGTTGACCCCAAATAAAAGAAAGTAGGGAGAAAGCTACCGATCGTAAAGATAAACCTTTAGGCAAGGTCACCTAGGGTCGTAGAAACCCGAGGTCTGTCTTAACGGCCGTTTTGTGAGTCTACCACTTTTTCACAAAGATGCTTAGTACTTAGAGTCCTTTTCAAGTCTTGGGCAGGTCGGGTAGCCGTAAAAGTTATCCCGGAACTCCCAAACTCCAAAAGTACAAAACATATTAGAAAAGAAGAAAATATATATATATATATCTTCCCTTCTCAAATAAGGCGAGAACTTGGGCGGTCTGCATTTTGGCAGACACCCAGGTACTATTGAGTTTTCGTAGTTTAGGACCTTAGTTGAAATTTTCTATTATTAATAAATGACTTAGGCTTAAGCGATATAATTCTAATTCTACCCTTATACATAGCATATAATTTAATTTTGCTAGGGATTAGTAAAAGATAGGCATGGGGGTATGATGTAAACACATTTATTAAGGGTAAAATGCCTATTCATGCATGTTCTTAGGCTTAGATTTGCATTTCATGTTATAAATATTGCATAGCATGCATCATTCTGCATTTAGAGTTGTTCTATATAATTTAGGTTAATTGCATCCTTTTTATGGTTAGGAGAGAAGGATATTTATTTAGGAGCCTCGGATTGACAATCCGACAGTATGGATCAGATTAAGACAACGATCAGAGTCCAACAACTCTGAAATCACCTCGATTGGAGTTTCGTAGCACCATATGCAATCTGAGGAAGATCAACGGCCAAGGGACTAGGAGACATAATTTGGAGCTTCAAATGATAAATCTGACCGCACGGATGGATTCGAGTCGACGATCACAGCCTAACGGTGTGAAAATCGACTCAATCTGACCTCTGTAACAACCCCTACAACAAGAAGATGGATGGCCCAGACTGCGCCATGTGGCGCAACCCAGGCCGCCAGCACACGCACGCAACACTGCACGCGTGCAGCAGTGCGGGCGCACGTGCGGGCACCCAAGCACACATGCGCGCACCCAAGCACACATGCGCGCAGTGCCAGCGCATGGGCACGCACGAGCGTGGCAAGGCAAGAGCGGTGATAGCGTAGCGTGAGGTGGACTACAACGGTGCATGAGCTGGACTTACAGTGACGCTTACAGCCGTCGGTAATTCATCGCATGCCAGCAGAGCCAGCTGTGGGCGCCAGCGGGCATAAGTTGCCTACAGCAATGTTTCCAGTGATGGCCTAGATGTCACTAATGGTCCCATACAGATTTTTGCCACTTCTCCACCACTATAAAAGGACCTACATCCCCTCCCTTCCAAGCCATCTCTATCTACTCTACTTCCACCTACTCCCAAGCTCTAGCAAGCCTATCAACGCTCCATTAGATCTTGTTCTCAAGCTCCGAAGGTGCTTATTAGTGTAGCGAACCTCTGCGCCACCAAATACTCCTCCAACTTCCCATCTCCCTTCATAGGTCACCTTGGAGCCTGATTGCATAGCAAAAATACACCAACAATTGTGCCATCTTGTGCTATTTCCTAGCATTGCCATTGCATATTAGGAACCCATAGTCGCATTTGTAAAAATAAATGCATGCATGCATTTATTTGAGAGGGGAGGAGAGTGAATAAAAAAGCCTTGAAATTAATGTATTCCTCAAGTTCTGCCTTACAAATTCACCATCTTTATTTTTATTTTTATTTGGCTTTGAATTTCTCTGCGTGGCTCAGGGCATGGCTTGCTCTTCGCGCCATTCTCTGCCAAAGCTTGCCCTGCCAGTCGCATGCACAGCCATGCACAGCCCAGGGCATGGTTGTGCTTGCCTCCTTCCTCTTTAAAAAGGGCACAGCCATCTTCCTTGCAGGAGAGCCTGGTCCACACAACACACACAGTAGCCTTCCCACTCCAGGCGTCTCCTCCCCTCTCCCCTCCATACACAGCCTCTCTTCCTCCTGAGGAGCTACGCTGCGGGCAGGAACAGCTCACAGAGGTACACGACTACCACTGTGAGTCCCACCACCACCCAGCTCATCAAAGAGCCAGTGGGCGTGGTGGTTCACCTCTTTATTTTTGTTGTTCTAGCCACATCCGCCATTGCCACAGAGTCGAGCTTTGAATCTCAACCGCAGCTGCAGCAAGGCACCAGCCACCTCTCGCTCGTGAATAGGCCACTGTGCACAACAACAGCCAACGTAGCTCCTTCCGCGTGTGCGCCAGCCCGCTCCACAGTGCCCATGCACACTGAACCAGGCGTAGCCGGTCGCCCGTGCCGAGCGTGCACTGTAGCTATCGTTCACGCTAGAGAGCGCGACACTGTAGCTACAGTGCGGTGACTGGAAAGTTTCTCACTTATCCAGTTACTGCGTGCTCTCTCTTCGCGCTGCAACCGCCTCCAGCCTGCGCCCGCTTCTCTCCCCGCGCCTGCTCCAGCACCTGCGCCCGCGTCTCTCCCAGTGCCCGCTTCTTCACCTGCGTTCCCCTCAGCGTGTTTTGCAGTGCGTTGCGCCACGCAGTGCACTGCGCTGCGCCCTCACACCGCTCTCTCCTGTGCGTGCCTAGGCTTGCGCACACTTGCGCCTCCGCGCGCATGCTCCGCGCGCACCACCAGACGTCGGCTGAAGCCTCCGGACGACTTAACTCGCCGCGCCCTCTTCTTCCAATAGACGCTCTCTCTCTCTGTCACTCCCTCCTGCAGACACACACATACACACTCTCATACACACACACACTCACTTGTGCGCGCCTATATACTTATATATATATATAGATATATAGATATATATATTTATATACATATATATACATATATCTATACATATATTATTACCTATACAGCTAAGTATAAGTATATATACTTATTTATATACATATATATACACATATATTTATACATATATATATACATATATACTTATATATCTTTAGCTATAAATACATTCATATATATATATATCTATATCTATATATAGTTATATATACATACATATATATCTAATTATAAATATATATATATACATACATCTATCTATATATATATTTACATATCTATATATTTATATACACATATACATATATATATATATACATATATAACTATATATACACCTATATAATTATAACCATATCTATATATATACATACAAATATATATTTATATACATATATATATATTTTTTCATAGCACCTACCACACGTTGTATCGCGCGTAAAGAAAGCGTCTTCGCACACACCTTACACCCATCCATCCAACACTCCACGCTGCTCTTCATCCTGTTGGTTGCGTCTTCCTAGACGACGATCAACTCGAACCGTGCTACATGCCATTTCCACCTCCACCCCCACCCCTATATACATATATAATATATACATATATATATACTATATTTATCTTATTTCTATTTCTCTTTCCTACCATTAAAAAGATTAAAAAATATATACAAAAGAGAAAAGATAATCTTTGATTTGCAGGTACTCAGTCTTGCGAATAGCAAGACCAATTTTGGTACCCTAATTTGGCTCAAAGCCAAGAACCTGATTTTGAGGCTGTATCTCAAGGACAAAAAGTATCAGAAAAAAAATCTTAAATAGAAAAACACCAAAAGCATAAGAAACAAACGGAAGAGATTCGTTGTAGGAAGGGCGTAGAAACTTATTCACCTCTAATCTCGCTTCCCTGAGTTCGACCCTGGGCCTAAAAGTGACCAAGATAAAATCAAGTAGGCCAGGTTAAAAATTTCGTAAAAAGATGGTTAGGCTCGATTTAGGTTAACCACTATACTCATTACAATGATTAAATCGCCATATTAACACAACCAATCCAAGCCCGACCGCACTTTTTCTAGCACCGTTGCCGGGGAGGTGCGCATTCAGGTAAGTTTCTACCCCATTCCTTTAATTTTTCTCTTCTCACACCCTTCTCTTCATGGGTGTTTCCGTTTGTTGGTGTGCAGGTGAACCAGTTGCAAGGAGAAGGTAGGAAGACGAAGTCGGAGACGTGGGTAGATCCAAGGTGGGAACGAGAGCGTGAAGTCGCCCGCACCGCATTGGAGCTTCGCCCATGTTGCTGAACAGGTAGGTCTCTCTTTCTTAGTAACTTAGGTCAACTTGTCACCTTAATAATAAAAAAATAAAAAAAAACACTTCTTGGGATCTCTTAGGGCAAGTGGATTAAAAATCACTTGTATGATTGTTTGCCATCACTCCCATCGCCTCAGGATTTCTCGCTAAACTTCGCAAAGCGAAGATCCAAGAATCTTGATTCTTGAATTTTTCATCGTGTGAAGTATTCTTTGAGGCAAAAATAAATAGATTGATTGCCATCCCTATTTGCCTCATTTATCTGCAATTCAGGATCACCTTTTTGGTGGGGAGACTTGGAATTGAGTTGATTCCAAGCCTACCACGACCTTTCACGTGACTAAGATTCGATCCCGAATACTTCAATCGCAGCAATTTGATTTTCTTTATCTTATGGTTGAGCTTTATGTGTGGAAATCATTTTGGTGCTTGGGAGCACTTGAATTGAAGTGCTTTGGCTCCCTTTCACACTAATCTAAAATTGACTCGTGCATCCACACATAGAAATCTCCATCTAGGGAAGCCCATTGCATTTTAGCATGCATTAGTCAACTGGCATTGAAGAAGGGTTTGTTGGGCTTAGAAGAAAACTTATATTCTCTCAAAACTCGAAGATTGGTTGAATTGGTAATTCAAAAAAATCCTAAAATCCATACTACTTAAAGCTGAAACTCTAAAAACCATTCACCAATTAAAACTTCAATTTGGGGAGATTTCCCCATTGCATGCTTGGTTTACACACTTTATAAAATCAACCACTTGAGCATTACCCGTAAATAACACCCTTCACTTTCCAGAAGCACTTGATCCTAAGCCTCTAACTAAAACTGGTAGCAACTTGACCCTTATTAAGGATCAGAGGTCTAACTATCTGCGTGTAGCGCCTACGTGCTGGTGAGGTTTCCCGCATGCTATCGGGTGTCTATGACTGGGGAAAACAGCCTTTCGATCAGGCCCGGTGGTTTCGCAGTGCTCGCATTCGATTCCGTAGGTCGTGATAGTAGCTAAATTAGATATTTAGGTCTAAGAGCACACTGTAGAGGTTAGGAATTTGATTGTATTGATTTGTCACCAAGTGTACCTTTGCGGCGTCATTTCTCTCATCTTCTTTTCCCTTCGTATCCCCCCAATTCTTCCTGTTGTAGTGCATGTTTGGGAGGTCACAAAACCCTGAACTGTTTGAATTGTCTGATAATTTTTGAAAAGAAGTCGAATCGTCCTCCTCCTCCACAAACATGGCTGCACACCCACCTGATTGCGAAATACGCATGATTTGTAAAAGCGGGTTTTTAACGTCGTTGTAACATGTGAATCTGCTTTCGCTTTTAAATTTATATCCTAGACAGGGGAGTATCTAGGGTCGTTCAAGGAGGCAAAAATTGCAAAATTAATCCTCTTGCTTACAGATAGATCTCAACTTTCTTTTTGATATTTTTCAATATGTAATTTTTTTGTATTTTGAAAAGACGGGGGCAAACTGCAGATTGTAGCTAAAAGAACAAACACCTACAAATGATTAACTAAAATCTAAAAGATAGAAATATCTTCTTCCTAAGCTCACTCTAGGCAAGTGGAGGCCTAGGGTAATTAGGAAGAAGAGGTGAAACAAGTGCTAGAACCAAAACAAACAACTGCAATAAGAAGCTAAAAGAAGGCAATTTTGATTGAGTAGAATGAGTGTTCTATTCAAGGACAAGTAGAGGAATGCTTCTACTAGAATTAAACAATCTAAAGGAAAGAAAAGAAACACAAATCCTCTTGTAACAATGGTAAAGAAGGTTGTCTTCTTGCTCCAAGCCTAGCTGCTCCTTGACTTGGAAAGAGGGCTTCCTTCTCCTCCTTCCTTAAGAGCTCCTCCAAGGTGGAAGCTACCACCTTTAATGCTCTCTCTAAAGGGGTGGGCGTGCACCACCCTCAAAAACACCTCCAAGGTGGCGTGACCACCTTCAATATCTCCTCCAAGATCTTCCTTGCCTGGCTTCTCCTTTGGCTGGCGTGACCCAAGAGAGAAGGGAAGAGGGGAAGGCACCAAGGGGACAGAATATCCCCTTAATCTTCTTCTTCTCCTTCTCTCTTGGACGTGGGCTTCTTGGTGGAATACGAGAGTGAAATTGCTAGCCAAGGATGACTTGAATGGTGGTGGGTAGTGGTCTTTTTATAGGGTAGGATGGGGGGTTAAGGTGCCCCATGAAATAGAGGGCTAGGATGGAAGGATGAGGGTGGTTGGTGATCCTATGGCTAGGGTGAGTTGGCGCCAACCCAAGGGGTGTTAAAGGGGGTGGTTATGGTGGTGTTGGTGTCTTTTGGTGGTGGAGAGACACCCCCATGTTGGCGCCAACATGGGGTCTTCTAGAAGGGGGGTTAGGTGGATGGTGGAGATGGGTTCATGGGGGAATTGTGTGGTGGAGATGAGGGGACATTTTGGAGGGAAAAGTGTCGCCATTAAGGGGTGGTTATGGGTAGTTTTTGGTGCCACTTTTAGGTGTCTTTTGGAGGAGGTGGGTAGGTTAGGTTGGTGCCAAGTAGGTTAGCTTATGTGGAGCTTAGGTGGAGCTAGTTGGGTGGAGTTGGTAAGTGGGTTTTTGGGGTGGTACAAGCCAAGGAAGTTGGAGCATAGATAAGCTAAGCTAAGCTAAGCTAGCTTAGCTAATGGAGGAGTAGAGGAGAAGGTGTTGGAGCTAGGGTTTGGAGGGAAGAGCTGAGGAGGAGAAGTCTGGAGCTGGCTGCTGCTGAAGAGGCTGGCATGGAGCTACTCTAGCTGGCTTAGCTTGCTAGTTCTTTGCTAGCTACTAAGCCAAGCTAAAGTAAGCTAGCTTCTACCAAAATGAGCTGAGGTGAGCTAGGTCTGGTGCTCCCGGGGAGAATCAAGCTGGTTGAGGCAGCTAAGGTAGCTTAGCTCAACTGAGTTGAGCTAAGCTGAGTCCCCGGGAGCTGGACTTGAGCTTCCTGAGCTGGGATGAGTTCTTCTTCAGCTGGCTGGAGCTGAGTGGAGCTGGATGTAGCTGGATCTGAGCTAGGGTGAACTCCTGCCAACTTAGTTGAGCTAGCTAGAGCTCCCTGTGGACTAGTGGGAGCTGAGATGAGCTAGACTCAGCTAAGTTGAGCTGGATCTGAGCTGACTTGAGCTAGGGTGAGCTAAGGTGAACTCTCTTGAGCTGTCATCTAGCTGAGATTAGCTGAATGGAGCTGGGATGAGCTAACCCTAGTTCAAGTAAGCTAGGTTCCAGCTGCGGTGAGCTGGATCAAGCTGAGGTGAGCTGGATCAGGCTGAGTTCCAGCTAGTCTGGGCTTTTCCTTCACCATTTGCCGTCTTGAGTGCTAGGGTTTTAGGGATCTATATATCTGTACATCCCTAACACTCACAAAAACATATTAAAAAGACAATAAAAAATTCAATGCATGCCTAACCTATTTTATGCCTAAATGCAGCCCAAAAACCCGTTTGCGGAGTAAAATCCTAAGAGCTAGGTTTGTTTTAATGCATAAGAATGATGATAAACTGGCGTTTATCACACCCCCATGCTTATCTTTTGCTAGTCTCTTAGCAAAACTTAAAACGAAATTTTTGGGAAATCTAATTTTTTCCACTTTTGAGGAGAAAAAGAGATTAATGGACCTTGGTAGATTAAAACACTGGAGGTACAGGATTTGTTAAAGATAAAAATAGGGATTTGTTTTTGGATTCAACCATTAGATAGAACGAGATCAATATATCCTCCAGAAAATTCTCAAATTAACCCCTTGTTAATTCAGATGACTTGAAATGTTTTTTTTAGGATTTTTTTGGCTCATGAATCTGATTCTCAACTTGCAAAATCCTTTAAAACCTTGTGTCTGTGATTGTGAAAAGCCAACATTTATAAGTATGTATTATTATTATATATATATATTTTTTTTTTTTTTTTTCTTTCCCCCATGCTTATTTTTAGCTTAGTCTTACAACAGATGTGTTGGGATCATCATTCCCATTACCATTCCTTAAGGGGGCTCTGGCACCAGTACTTCGGGATAGCATTGTCCATGACACCACCCAGGAGCTCACAACCCCAAAACACGATGCAGTGAAAAGGGGCGCTCCAAGCAAACTCAAGCTCTTGCTCCGACGCTATAGGTAGAGCACCGTCCAAGACACTTGAGCTGCTAAAATGCGCTTTAATGCTCCGTCTAAAGATATGAAATATAGATATAGAGTAGCGCCGAGGCGGTAACATGTTGACATCGCGTCCTCAAAGAAGGTATTTTCCTTCTTCTCGGCGGTGGGAACTCAAACCAATGATCTGCTTCAAACTTTTACTAAATCCAAACACAGGAGTTTTTCAAAAAATTTTTAATTATTTTTAAGTGTTGGCTTGTGTGTGAAAATAGACACAAGAAGTTTCTTAAGATACACAAGCTTTCGAATCAGAAACTAAGTCAAATACTTTTCGTATTACAAAATAGGATCAAGTCACCTGAACTATCATGAGTTCAGGTGGAATTTTAGAGAAGGATATCTGATCTAGTCTAAAATAGATCCTTGAATTCTAATGATCAGATCCATATCCTTATCCCTAGTTTGTTAAAGATTAAATCCCATTGTACCAAAAGTGAAATTTTCGACCTTAGTCCCGATTTCAAAATTTTTCCTCAGAAAGTTTTCAACATTTTTATTTTTTTGGGTATGCAAGTAGGAAACAAAGAAAATTGTATGTTTTTAGGTTTTGAACATCCTAAATCGATCGTAAAAATTTAAAAACACCCCCCATGCTTAAGAAATGCCATGTCCTCATGCATTAGGAGGGAAAAGGGATCACCTTAGTGAAGAACGGTCAGGTTTAGGATGAACAAAACTTGGAAGAAGAAGAAAAGGAAAGCAAGAAAAAAAGTTGATGGGTTACCTCCCATCCAATGCTATCTTTTACGCCATTCAGCCGGGCGTGATGTGCACTGGTGATCAAGGGTGGCTGGCTCAGTAAAATTAAAAGATTCAGATGGAATTCTAGGCGTATGGTCAAAATAGGGCTTTAAACGCTGGCCATTGACTTGAAATGTCGAATTAGTTTTTGGATCAAAAAGGTCAACAGCGTCGTATGGATATGTTTTATGGACAATAAAGGGGCCGGTCCATTTAGATTTTAATTTGCCTGGAAGAAGACGTAATCTCGCATCGAAAAGCCAAACACGTTGATTAACATCAAAGTGTTTCCGAACAATATATTTATCGTGAAATTTCGTTGTTCGATCTTTATAAATCCTCGCATTTTCATAGGAAAAATTATGTAATTCTTCCAATTCAGTTAATTGTAATTTTCTATGGTTACCGGCGTCAGATAAATCCATATTGAGTTGTTTTATTGCCCAAAAAGCCCTATGTTCTAATTCTACCAGGAGATGGCATGCCTTCTTAAAAATCAGACGGAAGGGAGACATGCCAAGTGGAGTTTTAAAAGTGGTACGGTAGGCCCATAAAGCGTCGTCCAATTTGGTGGACCAATCGTTACGGTCGGGCCTAACTGTCTTTTGTAAAATATTTTTAATTTCCCGGTTAGAAACTTCAGCCTGGCCATTAGTTTGGGGGTGATAAGGTGTCAAAATTTTATGATTAACCCCGTATTTAGAAAGGAGGTGACGGAATTGTGAGTGGGTGAAATGTGAGCCTCCGTCACTGATAATGGCTTTTGGTATGCCGAATCTTGAGAAAATATTTTTCTTAAGAAATTCGACAACCACACGGTGATCACTAGTGAGGGCGGGTATTGCTTCTATCCGTTTAGAAACATAGTCGACTGCAACTAATATATACAAATACCCACCAGAGTTGATGAACGGTCCCATGAAGTCAATGCCCTAAACATCGAAAATTTCAACTTCTAAAATAGGATTAAGGGGCATCATATCCTTTCGAGTCATGTTGCCGATGCTCTGGCAAAGCACACAGGACCGAACGAAGTCATGAGCATCTTTGTGCAAGCTGGGCCAACAAAATCCCACATTAAGGATTTTAGTTGCAGTTTTCCTGCCCGAAAAATGTCCGCCACAGGCCATTGAGTGACAATGTGTTAAGATATCATGGATTTTAGAATCGAGGACACATCATCGAATGACCTGATCGGCACAAATGCGAAAAAGGTCGGGCTCCTCCCAAAAATAATATTTAATATCAGCAAAGAACTTATCCCATTTTGTTTTTGGCCAATCAGCGGGGATTTGTTCTGTTGCTAAGTAGTTTGCGATGGGCGCAAACCAAGGGAGGGTTGTAGCAGCTAAAATACTTTCATCAGGGAACTAATCTCGTGGGGTCATTATGTCATTCTTCATAAGATGAGAGAGATGGTCGGCCACTACATTGTGCAATCCCGCCTTATCCTTGATTTCCAGGTCAAATTCCTGGAGCAGTAGAATCCAACGGATAAGGTGGGGTTTCACATCTTTCTTTGTCAGCAAATATTTAATTGCTGAGTGGTCTATATAAACAGTGACACGTGACCCCAACAGATAAGATCTAAATTTTTCTAAGGCAAATACAATGGCAAGAAGTTCCTTTTCAGTAACCGTGTAATTCCATTGTGCATCATCAAGGGTTTTGCTAGCATAATAGATCACAACGGGCTTCTTGCCAATTCTTTGCCCTAGAACGGCCCCTACAGCAAAATCTGAGGCATCTGTCATTAATTCAAAGGGACTATTCCAATCAGGTCCCAGCAATATTGGCGCCTCAGTAACCTCTTTCTTCAACCTCAAAAAACTCTCCAGGCACTTATTATTAAAATCAAATGGCTGATCTTTAGTAAGAAGCTGACTTAAAGGCTTGGAGATTTGGGAAAAGTTTTGTATGAATCGACGGTAGAAACCCACATGACCCAAAAAGGATCTGATTTCTTTCACAGTAGTGGGCGGTGGGAGCTTAGATATAGCATCTATTTTTGCTTTATCTACCGCGATTCCTTGTTTAGAAATAACATGGCCCAAGACAATACCTTCTTGGACCATGAAATGACTTTTTTCCCAACTGAGGACCAGATTAACTTCTATGCACTTTTGGAGGGTTCTTTCAAGATTTTTGAGGCAATGGTTAAAAGAATCGCCAAAAACAGAGAAGTCATCCATAAAAACTTCTAAACATTCACCTACCAGGTCTGAAAAAATTGCAAGCATGCACCTTCGAAAAGTTGCAGGTGCGTTGCAAAGACCGAAGGGCATTCTTCAAAAAGCAAAGGTTTCGAAGGGGCAGGTGAAAGTTGTTTTGTCCTGGTCCTCAGGATGAACCGCCACTTGATTATAGCCAGAATAACCGTCCAAAAAATAGTAAAATTCCCGTCCGGCTAACCGCTCCAAGATTTGATCAATAAAAGGGAGCGGGAAATGATCCTTCTTGGTGGCGGTGTTTAATTTTCGGTAATCTATACACATGCGCCAAGAAGAAGCGGTTCGAGTGGCTATATTTTCCCCATTTTCGTTGGTGACAACTGTTAGTCCAGCCTTTTTGGGGACAACTTGAGTTGGACTAACCCAGGAGCTGTCAGAAATGGGGTAGATGATATCAGCATCCAGCCACTAATAATCTCCCTTTTTACCACCTCCTGCATACTAGGATTCAAGCGCCTTTGTGGTTGGCGGGAGGTGCGAGAATTGTCCTCTAAATATATACAATGCGTACAATAGGACAGATGAATGCCTTTAAGATCAGAAAGGGTCTAGCCAATAGCTTTTCGATATTTACTCAAAACCTGGAGAAGTTTGTGCTCTTGTGCCCCGGTGAGTCCAGAATTTATAATCAGGGGCAAGGTCTGATTTGGACCCAGGAAGACATATTTAAGGGAATCGGGCAAAGGTTTTAATTCCAATTGTAGGCCCGGTTCCGAAATAGTTTCTGCTTTGTGGGTTAAAGGTGAGGTGAGAGTGAAAGGGTCAGCTGGAATGTTAGCTGGTCGTGTGGTTGAGGTGGAAGGGTGAGAAAAAGTAAATTGTTCAGGAACCGTATTTACAGAAAAACAGGAACCTAATTGGGAAATCTGCAATGTTTCCTCCACAATGTTTTCTATTTCTGAATCCGAATCATCAAAGAAATCTGGTTCTTGTAACCGCCTAGAGGCTTGAAAAATGTCTAGGGTTACAGATTCACCGCCACACATGATCTTCATCTTTCCAGAATCACAATCAATATTGGCGCGGGCGGTGGCTAAGAATGGTCTTCCAAGAATAATGGGGGCAAACTTAAGTGCTTCAGGTACCTCAATGTCCAGGACTAAAAAGTCTACTGCGAATAGACAATCTTTGACCTGGACAAGAACATCTTCAACAATTCCCCTTGGTTTAATCGTAGGTCAGTCGGCTAATTGGAGAGTAACCTCAACAGGCTTCAATTCACCGATCTTAAATTCCTCAAAAATAACTGTGGGGATAAGATTAATTGAGGCACCAAGATCTAACAGAGCACGATCAAATGAGGTATCATTAATGATAATTTGGATTAGTGGGGCGCCGGGATCTTTTCTCTTAAAAGGCATCGACTCTGCACAACTGAGCTGACTGTCTCTGGAAGAATTACCTTTCCTAAATTCTTGGGCTGCTTTTTTGGAGTACATAAATCTTTTAGGAATTTTGCATAGGCAGGGATATACTTAATGGCATCTAGGATAGGGATATTAATTTCTACTTGCACAAATAAGTCCATTAATTCCTTCTCAGTGGGCTCGGATTTTGTCTTTTTCTTTTTAGAAGAGTGGAGGGCTTGTGGAAATGGGGCAGGGTTGCCTTGTTTTGCATGAATTGGTTCCTGAACAATAGGAGGGGAAGAGTTAATCTGTGTGTCATTAGAGCGGGTTTCTTTAACAGGCAGGGTATTATGAGTGGTTTTCCCATTCCTCAAGGTAACTGCATTTGCAGTCTGGTTGTTTCTAGGATGAGGACGGGGGGCCTGGCTGTTATTGAAATCCGGCAGATGCTAAGGTGCTGGCTGAATAGGTTGACTATGATATCCACCTTGAAATTGATTCCTTTGATTGTTTGGGTTGGGCATGGGTTGGGATGGTAAATTCCCAATAGGTCGATGATCAGGAGTAACCTTAACTTGGTGTTGTAAATTGGTAATCATACGGGTTACTTCTGTCATTTGAGTCTGCATTCCTTGCAGAGTTTTCTTGACCTGATTATTAATATCATCCTGGGATGGTCCAGGTTGATACAAAGGTTGCTCATAATTCCCAAAATAGTTTTGTTTGGGAAAAGGAATCGGATTCGGGTTTTTCCAGGAGTGATTCGGGTTAGTCCTCCAATTTTGATTGGAAGTGTTGGAGGGGTTTCTAAATTGCTCCTGGAGAGCATAAATATTTTCCAAGGTGGAATCAAAAATATTTTGGTCAAAATTCCGGGTTAAATCTTGCAGGAAATCAGCCGGGATTTGCTGGCCAGTAGATGTGGCATCGATATTGTGTAGATTTTCTCTTTGGAGAATGTGTGGGGGGTTAGTGTGTGGAGAGTGGACGTGTGGAGCTTGTTTGTTTGTGAGCTTTTCTTCCATTTTCTTTTGGTGAATTTGCATCTGGTCCAGTCGTTGAGCTAACATATATAAATCATCTTGTGTGACTGGAATAGAGGTGGTTTTGGAGTCAATTTCATGGACTCCGTGTCTGGGGTTTTGTGATCTGTCAAAAGTGTCCATTGAAGTCATGTTAAATGAGTTTTCACTCATTTATTCAAAGAGAAGATAGGCACTTTTGGCGTCTTTGTTAAGAAAATTGCCCCCACATGAGGCATCCACAAATCATTTTAATTGATCTTCTAATCCGTGATAGGAGATCTGCACTAGCTGCCATTATGGAATTTCATGGTGGGGACAACTTCTTAGAAGTTCCTGAAACCTTTCCCAGGCTTCGTGGAGGGGTTCACCAATTTTTTGTTGAAAGGTCGTCATAGATCTTCTTAATGCATTTGTTCGACCGATCGGAAAAATTTTTTTAAGAAAAACACTTTTTAATTGGGGCCAGGTGGTAATAGGACGCCCAACTATTCTAAACCAATGTGATGCTTTGTCTTTAAGAGAGAGAGGAAAGAGTCTCATTAACCACATGTCTTCCTGCACAATGCGGGAACGAGTGGTTTGAGCGAGGACAGTTAATTCCTCGAGATGACAAAAAGGGTCCTCTCTTGGAAGACCATGAAAATGCTTGATAAGGTTTAGAATGGCGGGTTTGATTTCGAAATCCCCTTTTGGTATGACCACCCCTGGTCTTTCCTCATAATTGGAAGGATCATAGAAATCCTTAAGAGGAACGACAGGTTGTTGGCGGGGTGGTGGATTTTGTCCTTGATTAGCTAGGTTCGTGACAGTCCTAGCTAGATCTTCTTGATTTTGTTGTAGTCGAGCCAAATGGTCAACCATTAATGCAAAGGGATTTGTATTATGGGTTATAATTGGAGGGCCACCTGGCCCTACTGGTATTTCTGGTTGCTCCAAGTTAGGAAGGTGAGGGAGGGTGGAGTCAGCTTGTGGGTCGGCTGACGGGTTAGAAGTGGAAGCAGAATTTTTTTGACGGCTTCCTGGATTTTCCATTTTTTTAGAAGACGAGGGGGAAGAAAACATGATTTCTTGCTGCGGGGGGCGAAATCAGATGGTCCCTCGAGGTGTGGCTTTTGGGACCATCGCCCGTGCATGCACTACTTGGAAGATTTGGAGGGGAGGAGAAGAGATAGAGATGAGAGAAAGTGTGCAAATCAAACAAACAAAACTAGACCTAACTTAAATATGACTCCCTAATAACCTAAGACTTGGTCTATATAGGAAATAAGTAGTCAATAGTGAATACCCGTTCTATCAACAAATCTAGCCAAGTTGCTTAAGGGGAGGTTTGGGCCCAAACGTTTCCCAGGGAAGACCCTAGGTGCTTGTACAAACCCGCGCCTGGTCGTTTGACACAGCCCCTCAGCCTGAACACCAGATACAGATGACAGAATTGGTATTAACTAAAGAGAACTTAAGACCTAAATAGCAAGCCTAAGTTGGTAAAGCCTTAGGGGTCAAGTTGCTACAAATTTTAATTAGGTCTAGGATGCTATAGTGCACACGGATTGTGGAGGGCGTTTATTGGGTTTTTGCCCTGTTATTTGATTTTTTTGTGTGTGTGCAGGAATTGGAGAGTGGCTCCAATGAAAATCAAGTTGTCACACAATTTTCTTGTATTTATATCTTTTAGGATTCAATTTAATCAAATGTGTTTTAGGGTTTTTCTAATTAAATTTTCAAACAAGTTTGAAAATCCACAATCAAAGGAAAAAAAGTTGTATGGGTGATTGTATATTTCCTTTTAATTGAGTCTCTAAAAAGAAAGAAGAAACCCTAAGACAATTATCCCTAAGACAGAAGTTTTACTACCAATGAATTATTTTTAGGCTTTCAGAATTAAGTAGTGGTCCAAACAAGTCAAACAACACCACTACTTTGAAGAAAATCAAACAAAGATTCCAAAAAAGATTTTTGTAAGATTTTAGGAAATTGTTTGATAATTATTTTAATTTTTTAATTGTACTGGTGTCAAAGTCCACAAATGATACCCGTGGGTATTGTGGACTTTTCAGTATTACCACCGACTCAGAAAATTTTTCCGATTTTATATGATATGTAAAATTTCACAAGGATTCCAGAAAACTAAAATTCACAAAAATTGGATGAGAATAAAAATTCTAAAATTTCACGGACAGTAGCAAAATAGGAAGATTAAAGGGTGTGACCCCTCTGCAATCCACGAATTTTTAAAAATTAAATACAAATCCAATTGATCTAAAATTTGTAAAAGATGTTCCAAACTTAATTGGGGATCACTCTATGAAATGTTACGATTTTAGGAGGTTTTTGGTGTTAGGAATCAATTTTTCAAGTCTGGACAGAAATCTAGACCCAAAAAACAGAACACCAATACTTGCAATGGAGTGGTGTTAAAGAAGCATACAAGCAAACAATGGATTTTATAATGCACCACTCCACTTAATTAAGTTGTTTGGGATCCTGAAAGCCAATTTTAATATATTTTTGGTAGTTTTAATTAATTATGTGACCAGAAAGAGGAACCAACCTGAATTTCGCAGGAAGAAAAGGAACTTTAAGCTCTCACTTCCAGATTCCCACCTTCCTGCTGTAGTTCCTGCACACACAAAAGAAAGAAAGAAGAAGGGGATGAGATCCACTTCAAGCAAGAGAAAATGAGTTAATGCAAAGCCGTGCCTCCCCAGCAACGGCACCAAAAAGTGATTGCGAAATACGCGTGATTTATAAAAGCGGGTTTTTAACATCGCTGTAACATGCGAATCCGCTTTTGCTTTTAAATTTATATCCTAGATAGGGGAGTATCTAGGGTCGTTCAAGGAGGAAAAAATTGCAAAATTAATCCTCTTGCTTACAGATAGATCTCAACTTTCTTTTTGATATTTTTCAATATGTAATTTTTTTGTATTTTGAAAAGATGGGGGCAAACTGCAGATTGTAGCTAAAAGAACAAACACCTACAAATGATTAACTAAAATCTAAAAGATAGAAATATCTTCTTCCTAAGCTCACTCTAGGCAAGTGGAGGCCTAGGGTAATTAGGAAGAAGAGGTGAAACAAGTGATAGAACCAAAACAAACAACTGCAACAAAAAGCTAAAAGTAGGCAATTTTGATTGAGTAGAATGAGTGTTCTATTCAAGGACAAGTAGAGGAATGCTTCTACTAGAATTAAACAATCTAAAGGCAAGGAAAGAAACACAAATCCTCTTGTAACAATGGTGAAGAAGGTTGTCTTCTTTCTCCAAGCCTAGCTGCTCCTTGACTTGAAAAGAGGGCTTCCTTCTCCTCCTTCCTTAAGAGCTCCTCCAAGGTGGAAGCTACCACCTTTAATGCTCTCTCCAAAGGGGTGGGCGTGCACCACCCTCAAAAACTCCTCCAAGGTGGCGTGACCACCTTCAAGATCTCCTCCAAGATCTTCCTTGCCTGGCTTGTCCTTTGGCTGGCGTGACCCAAGAGAGAAGGGAAGAGGGGAAGGCACCAAGGGGACAGAATATCCCCTTAATCTTCTTCTTCTTCTTCTCTCTTGGACGTGGGCTTCTTGGTGGAATATGAGAATGAAATTTCTAGCCAAGGATGACTTGAATGGTGGTGGGTAGTGGTCTTTTTATAGGGTAGGATGGGGGGTTAAGGTGCCCCTTGAAATGGAGGGCTAGGATGGAAGGATGAGGGTGGTTGGTGATCCTATGGCTAGGGTGAGTTGGCGCCAACCCAAGGGGTGTTAAAGGGGGTGGTTATGGTGGTGTTGGTGTCTTTTGGTGGTGGAGAGACACCCCCATGTTGGCGCCAACATGGGGTCTTCCAGAAGGGGGGTTAGGTGGATGGTGGAGATGGGTTCATGGGGGAATTGTGTGGTGGAGATGAGGGGAGATTTTGGAGGGAAAAGTGGCGCCATTAAGGGGTGGTTATGGGTAGTTTTTGGCGCCACTTTTAGGTGTCTTTTGGTGGTGGTGGGTATGTTAGGTTGGTGCCAAGTAGGTTAGCCTATGTGGAGCTTAGGTGGAGCTAGTTGGGTGGAGTTGGTAGGTGGGTTTTTGGGGTGGTACAAGCCAAGGAAGTTGGAGCATAGCTAAGCTAAGCTAAGATAAGCTAGCTTAGCTAATGGAGGAGTAGAGGAGAAGGTGTTGGAGCTAGGGTTTGGAGGGAAGAGCTGAGGAGGAGAAGTCTGGAGCTGAAATTGGAGCTGGCTACTGTTGAAGAGGCTGGCATGGAGCTACTCTAGCTGGCTTAGCTTGATAGTTCTTTGCTAGCTACTAAGCCAAGCTAAAGTAAGCTAGCTTCTACCAAAATGAGCTGAGGTGTGCTAGGTCTGGTGCTCCCGGGGAGAATCAAGCTGGTTGAGGCATCTAAGGTAGCTTAGCTCAACTGAGTTGAGCTAAGCTGAGTCCCCGGGAGCTGGACTTGAGCTTCCAGAGCTGGGATGAGTTCTTCTTCAGCTAGCTGGAGCTGAGTGGAGCTGGATGTAGCTGGATCTGAGCTGGGGTGAACTCCTTCCAACTTAGCTGAGCTAGCTAGAGCTCCTTGTGGACTAGTGGGAGCTGAGATGAGCTAGACTCAGCTAAGTTGAGCTAGATCTGAGCTGACTTGAGCTAGGGTGAGCTAAGGTGAACTCTCTTGAGCTGCCATCTAGCTGAGATTAGCTGAATGGAGCTGGGATGAGCTAATCCTAGTTCAAGTAAGCTAGGTTCCAGCTGCGGTGAGCTGGATCAAGCTGAGGTGAGCTGGATCAGGCTGAGTTCCAGCTAGTCTGGGCTTTTCCTTCACCATTTGCCTTCTTGAGTGCTAGGGTTTTAGGGATCTATATATCTGTACATCCCTAACACTCACAAAAACATATTAAAAAGACAATAAAAAATGCAATGCATGCCTAACCTATTTTATGCCTAAATGCAGCCCAAAAACCCGTTTGCGGAGTAAAATCCTAAGAGCTAGGTTTGTTTTAATGCATAAGAATGATGATAAACTGGCGTTTATCACCACCCCCAAATCCTGAGGGAGGAAACCGCCCTCAAAACCCACCAGGTGGTGGAGCCTTGGATCCCATAACCTACCTCCAAGCCCAAATGGAAATGTATAATGAACAAATTGAAGCCATTAGGGAAACATTGGAGGAAATGCAGAACCCTCCCGAATGGGAGGAGCCTAGGTCTCTTTGCTCCTATCAGAATCCTGCTGCTACAGAGACCATAGGACAAATTCGGGTCCCCATGGGTGGGGACGACTTTGAATTGAAACCTAACATAATTGGCTTGATAAATTTTCACTTCCATGGTCTTGCAAGTGAAGATCCTTTTCTCCACTTGGAAGACCTAACCCGATTGCTGAAACAGTTAAACCAAGAAATATCGGGTTACCTATAGTCCTCATGAAAATGTTCACGATTTCATTGCGGGATAAAGCATCGCAGTGGTTACGCACCCTTGGGAGAACCATCCACTCTTGGGAAGAGATGCGAACAGCATTTCTCAAGAATTTCTTCCCAATCGGGCGAACCAATGCGCTTCGCTGTGCTATCACTTCATTTACGCAACAAAACGGTGAACAGTTTCATGAGGCATGGGAGAGATATAATGACCTCCTCAGGAAGTGTCCACAGCACGGTCTATCGAAGTGGCATATAGCCCAGATTTTCTACTATGAGCTAAATGAGACTTTGAAGCAGATTGCAGACGCTTCCTGTAGAGGGAATTTCATGAATAAAGATGATAATGGAGCATTCGAATTATTTGAAAATATGAGCAAAAACTCAATGAACAATGCCTCCATTGTCGCCTTTAATCGTACCAGCCTATCCTGTAATGTCCACGAAGTTGACACGGGACCCTCCCATTCATCCACAGATCTCAGCCTTATCGCACAGAAATTGGATGAAGTCTCCGTCATGCACAAGAAGCTGGACGAGCTTCTGGCCAACCCCACCCGTTCTATGGCAAACACCCCCACCTCACCACTTCATCACAATCCCAATTCTTCCAACACCAGGCTTATCCCGAGAAACCCCGTAAGACCTTCCTTACTGAGTGTCGTGTCGAGCGATCTAGTGAGTCATGTGGATCTGGCTTCTACGAGCCAGTATTTTGACACGGAGGACCAAACCTCCGTGTGCTCGGAAGCATATTTACATGCAGATGTGTCTTCTAGCTTAGAAGATGCTTGCGCCCTGGGGAATAACCCGTTCTTTGGCACTTATAACCCAGGGTGGCGGAATCATCCGAACTTCGCATGGTCCAACAACCCGCAGTGCCAAAACCCCACTAGGGACCAATGTGACCGTCCGGACCTGTCATCCCAAGGGCCCAGTCTAATCCTATGGCGAATCTGCCATCGAGTCCTTGCGTACCGCAAATAGAACATGCATCAACTCCTCTTGACAAATTGATGCGAATGATGACGGAAATGTCAAAGTGCCATGAAGAGAACATGACCTCTCTTCAGCACTAATTGGCGTAGCAAAATGCTGAGATCAGTTAACTACGCATGGCGACTCGATCTCAGGGCACTCTTCCAGCCCAACCTATTCCCAACCCACGAAATTTCGTACCTCGTGGTCCTTACCCACAGGTATGACCTTCTCAGCGGCAGGTTCATCAAATTCTGCATTCTCCGAGCATTCCACCGGGATTTCAGGCTAATCCTGTTGTAGCACCTCACTCTTATGTCCCTATTGCGAACCCTCCTCCGCCTTATGATCCCACTGAACCCGCATCGTCCAATGCGATCACTACGAGGAGCGGTAAGCAGACCGTCGATCTGCCTCGACCTGATCCTGGCCTGTCTTCTTCATCGCCCTCTCGTTTAGAATGCGCACCGCATTCGTCAGAAGACGATACACCCAAATTGGTGCCAGAATCAGTCCCATTCCCTGAGGCTCTACTGAGGGAGCCAAAAGGCAAAAAGAAAGATATGCAGGCCTTTGGTAACCTGCGTAATTTGTTCAGGGATGTTGAAATCAAGGTACCTCTGCTTGAGGCTATCGACCACATACCTACTGTCGCCCGATTTTTCAAAGACTACACAACACCCAGGCGACAGTCAAATAAAACTAAGAATCCAGTGGTTCTCTCGCCTCATGCGAGTTGTCCTATACTGTCAAATCTACCACCGAAGTAGAAAGATCCGGGCACACCGCTTATTTCCTGTAGCATCCAAGCTGCAATTTTAACCGTGCCCTGCTTGATCTAGGATCTTCCATCAATCTTATACCAACCATCATGCTTGAAAAATTTTCCTTGTGAAATCTGAAACCCACCCGTGTCACGTTACAGTTGGCAGATCGTTCTGTCAAAATTCCAAAGGGTGTGGTGGAAGATGTGGTGGTTAGGGTCAATAGTCTCTGTTTTCCTTGTTGACTTTCTTGTTTTAGATATGGAAGTTCCCAGCTCACTTTCTGATTGTCCGATTATCCTTGGTCGACCTTTCTTGGCCACAGCCCGCACCCATATCGACTGCAAGTCGGGCTGTATTGAGATTGCCGTTGGATCCGAGAAGCTCAAACTTAACATATTCAAGGCAGCCAAGAATTTTGATTGCAATTGCATCGAGGATGACACGTCTGATGAGGACATGGCCGTCAATGCGTGTATCGGACTAATTCGGACCTATTCTGACTGCTACAGACTACCTTTAAACACTGACGATTGCCTGACCAACACCTATTGTGATGTTCCCCCATCCCTCCCTATTCCCGTACCTTCTCCTGACCAGACTTTTGACGAGGTTTTCTCCGCTTCCCATACCTCGTGGTCTGAGTCATATCCGGGCTACTCACCGTCGGTCCACACTCTTGAAGACTAGATTGCCCTTTCTTTCTCGCCAAATCAAGTGGAGTTGCAACTCCACACTGGGACCTTGAGCCCATATATTACTCACTGGGGCTATTCCTTTTTGGATCCATCTATCCAAGAAGCCCCTCTTCTTAGAAAATCTGAGGGCCAACTTCTTCCTCTTGACTTGTTTTCCGATCCGCCTGGGACACTCTCGTCCCAAGAAATGCCAGATCTTTCACCATCCACTCCTGAGCTGAAAGAGCTGCCTAGTACACTTAAGTATGTTTTCTTGGGACCAAATGAAACTCTCCCCATAATCATCAGTTCAAAATTGACCAGGGAGCAAGAGTGCAAACTAACGAAGGTCCTTATGGAACACAAGGCAGCCATTGGATGGTCTTTGTCAGACTTAACTGGAATTAGCCCCTCCTGCACTCACCGTATATATAAGGAGAAGGAGGCTCAACCTTCCCGCGAGATGCAGCAACGTCTCAACCCTAACATGCGGGAGGTTGTTAAAAAGGAAATTATTAAGTGGTTGGATGCGGGTATAATCTACCCGATCAGCGATAGCCCCTGGGTGAGTCCGATTCACGTCGTGAGCAAAAATGCGGGACTCACCATCCATGTCAATGACAGGGGCAAATCCATCCCTACACGCACTCCTACATCTTGGAGAGTGTGTGTACATTATAGGAAACTCAATGCTGCAACTAAGAAAGATCACTTTCCGCTACCTTTCATTGACCAAATCCTGGAGCGATTAGCGGGAAATAAAATTTTCTGTTTCCTAGATGGATTCTCAGGATATAACCAGGTGGCAATTGACCCTTGAAACCAAGAGAAAACCACTTTTACCTACCCCTTCGGCACCTTTGCATTTAGAAGGATGTCGTTCTGACTTTGTAACAAGCCAGCAACTTTCCAGAGATGTATGCTGGCGATATTCCATGACATAGTGGGTGACTTTCTCGAGGTCTTTATGGATGACTTTTCGGTCTTTGGACCCTCTTTTGATGACTGTCTTGCCAACCTGACCCGTATCCTTAGGAGATGTATTGATGTAAACCTCGTGCTTTCTTGGGAAAAAAGTCATTTTGTGGTACACGAGGGAATTATTCTCAGGCATATCATCTACGATAGGAGTATTGAGGTCGACTGAGCTAAGCTTGATGCAATTGCTGATTTACTTGTGCTTAGCTCTGTCAAACAAATCCACTCCTTCCTGGGACACGTCGGTTTCTATAGGAGATTCATCAAAGATTTCTCCAAGATTTCTCGACCTTTAACTCATCTCCTATCGACTGACGTACCCTTCGATATGGGCCCCGATTGCATATGAGCATTCACGTAGCTATGTAGTGCTGTCACCAAGGCCCCTATTCTCCAGCCACCTGATTGGTCCCTCGACTTTGAACTCATGTGTGACGCTTCCGACCTTGCAGTCGGAGCCATCCTAGGACAAAGACGTGATAGAAACCCCTTCGTGGTGTACTATGCCAGTAAGACATTGGACGAGGCCCAGCGTAATTATACTACCACTGAAAAAGAGCTACTGGTGGTCATCTTTGTGTTGGAGAAATTTTGCTCTTACCTTCTAGGCACACACATTATTGTTTTCACTGATCACGCGGCCATTTGCCATCTCATGCTTAAGAAGGATGCCAAGCCTAGACTGATTCGTTAGATCCTTCTACTCCAAGAATTTGACATTGAGATCCGCGATAAGGCCGGAGCCCAGAATGTTGTGGCTGATCATCTTTCTAGACTGGACCCTAACCATATTGGACTTACTTTGCCAATTAATGAGATTTTTCTTGATGAGCACCTATTGGCAATTAATGTGGGAAGTGGACCTTGGTATGCCGACATTGCCAATTACCTTGCTTCTAGATCCCTTCCACGTGGCTGGCCTAAAAACCAGCACGAGCATCTCATGGCAGAAGCAAAGTATTAGTTCTGGGATAATCCACTTCTTTTTCGAATAGGTGCTGATCAAATCATCCATCGATATATTCCTGACAGCGAATTCCCCAGTGTGCTATCCTTCTGCCACAATCAGGCCTGCGGAGGCCATTTCTCTGGGAGGAAAACTACAGCCAAGGTGTTGTAGTGCGGTTTCTTTTGGCCCTTCCTTCACCAGGATGCACACAATTATGCCAAACATTGCACTAGGTGCCAGTCGTTAGGATCAATGTCACATCGTGACATGATGCCCTTGCAACCCATCCTAGCTGCGAAAATCTTCGACATTTGGGGAATTGATTTCATGGGTCCCTTTCCTCCTTCCAACGGCTTCAAATTTATCCTCGTGGCTGTTGATTATGTTTCGAACTGGATCGAGGCTATTCCCACGCACCGTGCTGACCATGTTATATCCACTCAATTTGTCAAAGACCACATCTTTGCGCGCTTTGGGATCCCTTGAGCCATTATCTCGGATGGAGGATGCCACTTTACCCATGCTTCTTTTCGGGCACTTCTGAGGAAATACAGAGTCCACCATCGTATCGCATCCCCATATCATCCTCAGACGAACGGCCAGGTAGAGGTGTCGAATTGGAAAATCAAGCAAATTCTCTAGAAAATGGTTTGGCTTGACCGTAAGGACTGGTCCGACAAGCTGATTGACACACTTTAGGCGTATCGGACTGCCTTCAAGGCTCCCCTTGGTATGTCTCCTTACAGAATCATTTACGGGAACCCTTGTCATTTTCCCGTGGAGTTGGAACACCGCGCTTATTGGGCTGTTCGCCAATGTAACTTTGACCCAGACCTGTGTGGTCAAGAAAGGAAACCCCAACTCCAGGAGCTAGAAGAGCTCCGTCGTGAAGCCTATGATTCTACCTTAACTTTCAAGCAACGCACTAAGGCTTTTCACGACAGCCGTATTCGGCTGAAGGAATTTGAGCCATCTCAGCAAGTTTGGCTCTACAATTCCCAGCTTAAATTCTTTCCTGGGAAACTGAAGTCCAAATGGACTGGTCCTTTCCTGGTCTCGAGACCATTTCCCAACGGAGCCGTTGAGATTGAAGATCCCAAATCTGAACATAAATTTACGATCAATGGGCAGCGTTTGAAACCCTATCTTACTCATGAACCTGCCCTCGTTGGAGAAACTGTTGCCCTGCTGGAGGGTAACTAATGTCGTGCCTCATTCTGAGTCCAGCTGGGGACGTTAAATTCAGCGCTCCTTGTGAGGCACCCCAACAATACTCTGCCACTGTCATGCTCACTTCACTTTTCACTTCACCACCCACCATCCACCCACCCTACCACACTGTTGTATACCCTGCACCTCAACTCTCGTTACCCGATCTTTCATCCTTCCTCTACCCTACCCTGTATGCATATGAGGACATAGCATCGTTTGGCATGGGGGAGTGGATAGGCATCCATAGGATCTGGGTATTTTAGGGTATCATGTAGTCTCCATCTATCTATAAATATGTTTAAAAAAAAAAATGGTGTTTAGTAATGATCTGAAGGCTAAAACAAAAATACAATAAGTGTTTATGGATATTCAACCACTGTTTTGAAGACATTCCAGGCCATAGAAGCTTGATTCGCTCAGGCTCGGCTTAATTCACTTGAGCATTGACAAGACAGATCAGAATCTCTCTTAACTAAGGACGTATTCTTGTACCTGAGACATCAGTACAGGATTCGTTGGTTTGCTTCTACTCGAGAGCCTAAGTAATCTTGGTTCACACTACACATATCAAGAA